>BPTQ01000004.1:256583841-256901272 GCA_019973895.1 Chrysanthemum seticuspe
GCTAACTTTAGGATGCTTAGTCAAACACCTTTTAGGACTACAAGTCAATGGCAGGGGATAGCTAAGAAAAAAATGCAGGGGAGTGAAACCAGGACACCAAGAGTGAAAGGTGGGGTAGTAATCAAGGACGAAGAAGGGGTTGTAGCTAAACAAAGGGACAAAATTAAAGGAAAAGGAAAAGGAAAATGGTTGATGAAGAGGAGGTTTTGCCCAGAAAAAAGGGAGAGAAGTTGTTCAAGAATTTAAGCGAGGTTTAGATGGGAAGGGGAAGGCCAAAATGGTTGAGTTTGCAGGGTTTGATGTTGAGAACTTGCCTGGGTTTGACTTGGAGGGGAAGGCTGAAAGGGTTGGTGGTGCTGCTACAGATGTTTCAAGCGGTGTTAAGACACCCTTTCGGAGCAAAGAAAAGATTACAAACTGCGTCCTAGCACTCTTCGCCCAAAGGCGACCCTAGGTGATGTTTCAGTGATGAATACCATGTCATGTGTTAAATTCCATTAACCTGTAACACTACAGTTCATAACTTATATGTTTGTAATTTGTATACTTGTTTTTGCAGACAAGGTGGGAGCAGCATCATCAACTTAGGCCTAACAGTTTTGTCGGTTCAACAGTTTCTGGATATCAATCACAACTGTGTATATCATTTGAAGGTTCATCAGTTGAACGTTTTGAAGTTGGGCCCAAATACATCTTTTATATTTTGTAACGAATTAGTAAATTAACATGTATCAGACAATGACTCCGTGGTATCAGTTATGTTCCAGTTTCATCAAACACTGTATATAGTTGACTGTTATAAGTCAACTAGCTAAGTAGTTGATAATGTATAAATTTGTTTGTTAATCCTGGGTAAATTTCTGTGAGCTATTACTTTCTTTACCAGTTGACTTTTATGAAGTCATACTTAAGTGGTGAGGACTCAGGAACACTGATATTATTTGTTCAAACAATATCCCTTTTTTGTTTTGGTGGAATAGTTCTTGGGTTAGAATTAACTATGTTGAGTTATAAATGTGATTGGACTATATTACCCTCCTGTAACTAACAGAAAAGAGCCGTTGACATAGGTGTTAGTGGTCAAGGGACGAATCTGGCATTTAATGGCTACTGTTTGGACCCGTGGCGATGAAAAGGGCGAGGTTCGTCCCATCGCGATCCTCCGATACAAGTTTAGGGACCAACGGTGTATTTTAGTCTAATAATAATGATGAATCATTAAAAGGTTTTTCCAGGAGACCTTACTCGAGATTGTACTAGAGGCATCAGCGTATTGCAAGACGCTAACCGATGTGATTACACTATTAAGATATGTTCAAGTGGGAGATGTTAGTTTATGGACATAAATTAATAGTCGTATGTTAGGATCGAACTCTAGATCACGGG
The DNA here is from genome assembly GCA_019973895.1 of Chrysanthemum seticuspe. Taxonomy (NCBI): domain Eukaryota; kingdom Viridiplantae; phylum Streptophyta; class Magnoliopsida; order Asterales; family Asteraceae; genus Chrysanthemum; species Chrysanthemum seticuspe. The sequence goes on from BPTQ01000004.1 coordinate 256,585,228, forward strand.
ATTGCACACTTTACGTATGAAGAGTTAACGAATAATAAATAATATATAAAACGTTATATTTAATTATTATAACACAAAACGTTTAAACGACCGTTATGTAAATAATGGAAATTGACTAACGGTTAAAGGAAAAGGACTAGAATGAAAATTAGGAATCAAGAAGAATCCGAAATACCCATTGTGGGCTATGGCCGATCGTGGGTATCAATGGGGTATCCCAAACCCACTCAAACCTGATCTCTAAGTTTTGCATCCTATGTAAACAAACATAAGGGTCATTGTTTTACTATCTCTTGTACACACAATTACCCTGAAGTGTTTTCTTCTCTTTTCTTTTGTTTCCAGCCGATCGAACAAACATCCCTTAAGGGATTCGATTGGTGGTTTTGATAAAACCAATTGTTTTGTGTCTTTACTTGCATAACGTTAACTTGGTATTAGTACGTGTGTACAAGAACGTGATTCAAACACAATATTGTTTGAATCTTGGATTGTATTACAAAACGGTAATGAGTAATTCTTATAATCCACATAAACCCTAATTAGGGTTCATCTTGTTGATTATTGAAGAATTGATTCTTGTTTTGCTAGAATAAAAAGGTACGCATACTTTTATATTTGGTTAATTAATTTACATGTTATATGATCTATTCGCTTCCGCATATTTACTTTGATGTTTATAGTTTATATTTATAAGTTGTCATGTTATATAATTCAAACAACATTTCCCAAATGACAGCCCATTAGTTAAGATCATATTGTCGAGGACTCGAGGTTGTCAAATAACACTCTTGACCGATCTTTATTACTTCGATCGACATAATTAACCGAACAAAAACTCTAGGACCATGAGGATCCATTCAACATTATTAAGTAGATATATAACACACCAGAATTTTGGTAAAAATAAAATCAATGACATGACGTGATTCTTGGGCAACTATATTCATGAACTAGAATGTGTAACCAAAATCATCACTGGACGTCTTCAAGGTGAACTGTTTCCCTATTAACAAAGACAAACCCGAGATCTCAGCCACACCAAACTGTCCACTATCACCACCCTCCAACCCGATAAATGTTACCTTTTCAATGATCCACTCTCGACTCAGCGCAAAACCACCATTCTCAACCGTTGATCTCAACGTCGCTTTTCCATTCACAACTTGACTAAAGAATCTCACCAGCGTCCACTTCCCACCGGTCCCAGCAAGGTCCGTTTCCTCCCCATCGTCCAAAAACACCTCACCAGTACTATTCTCACTTTTGCTTACCACGACCAATATATGAAATGGAGACTCCCTAGCTGCTGTTGTAGTCAAGGCTTCTTTTTGCAAAGCTATTATGTTCCCTTCACGAATATGAACATTTATATGATCAGCTGGTGCATCGAGCCTAACGTGGGCTCCTGAGTCCACACTAACCGAATTGGAATAGTTGAATAAACTGAACCAGTTTCCAGATGGGAAGTACGCGTCAACTGAGACTGCTCCCGGGTTTAAAACAGGTGAGACTAACACACCTTTTCCAAGGAGAAACTGTGTGCTGATATCATATGTTTTAGTGTCTTCTAGGAATGAAAAGAATAGAGGTCTTGCGATTGGAGTTCCTTTTAAATGTGCCTCATACATCAATGTATACAAGTAAGGAAGCATTTGGTAACGTAGTCCTAGAACCTTACGGGATGTTGCAGCTACTGAATCCCAAAGGTAAAGCTCTTGTCGTGTGCTTGTTTTATCGGCATGGTCCCTTGAAAATGGATAAAAAGCACCTAACTGCAAATTGCAAAATCGAAGAGATCAATGAGTTAAGCACTTATTTGCTAAGTGTAAAGTAGCTAAACAGTTTTGAGTGTTTAGATGAGGTTGATTATCTGCTTACTTTGGAGTTATAACTTATAAGCACTTAAAAAACCAAGCACTTAATTTATTTCAAAGTAGATAAGCAGTTTAATAAGCCATCCCAACCCATTTTGACCCGTTACCCAAGATAGTGCAACATGTTTGCTTTTCAGCAGCAGTAACATAAAGCTCAATAAACCTCTTTACGTAATTTGGAATAGTTGTTCAAGTCAAAAGGGGTTCACAATCTGTACCTGAATCCATCGTCGGCAAAGTTCTTCAGTCGTGTTTTGAGAAAAGCCACATATATCGGCCCCCACCATCGGAATCCCAAATAACCCAGAATTCAAAATACTGGGAATAGAATACGCCAAGTCATCCCATGTTGCAGCATTGTCCCCGGTCCAGTGTGCTGTATATCTCCCTGACCCAACAAACGTCGATCTAGAAAGTATAAATGGACGTTTACTTGTTATTTTAACCAACGCATCATTTGTTGCCTTAGCTTCCAAAAATCCATACAAGTTATGTGCATCATAAGCAGTGATATTCCCGAAATGCAAAGCACTAGCAGGCACAGTTTTATGATTAATAGGCATTTGGATTCCCAAATTGTTAATCTTGTACGGAGGGTTATCGAGTTTAGAAGAGGGAGATGGAGGTGATGATATGAAATTGGATTCTTCGTTCATGTCGATCCAAATGCCATCAAAGGGTAGAAGATCGCGAAATCTGTTGATCTCGTCGCCCCAAAATAATGCTCCTTTTGGATTTAAAAAATCTGGGAAATAAACAATACCGGGCCAAACTTCCCCTAAATAAGGTATACCGTCACGCTTTATATAGATATCTGCTTGTAGTCCTCTTATGTATGTCTCGTATGTCGTGTTCACACTGATACCTAATCATAAACATCAGTTGGTTTTATTACTTCCATTAGTCCACAATACAACCTTTACTTGAAATAATGTCTAACGGATAGTTGTGTTACCTGGATCTAATATGAGCACGTATTTCTGACCATTTTGGTGAAGATTCTGAACAAATGCTGACATTTTTGCTAAAGGGAAGTTGATGGGGTCTAATGTGAAATCTTTGTAAGCATCCATATAGTCTATATCGGTCCACATAACCTCTAGGGGAATGTTGGCTTTCGCATAGCCCGCAACAACACCCTCAAGATCATTAACATCTTTGTAACCATATCGACACTGATGGAACCCTGTAAACATAAGCAAATGACTCTTAGCTAACAGACTTCTACATGTTCTTTAAGATTAGGATTGGTTTGATCCATATCTAGGTACAAATGGGTGGGACGGATAACGATTCAAAGGAACTTAGTTAAAATGGGTCAAAACAATATTTTTGAATTGTAAAATCAGAAATGAATAAGTTAGATTGAAAGTAAACTCACCAAAGGACCAATACGGCATTGGAGTGGGCCGGCCGATGAGCTGAGTATACTGATCCATAACCAATTCCGGAGTCGGTCCAGCAAAAAAATAAAAATCCAGAACACCCCCAATGACCTTATAAGTAATACTATTACCACTATACACAACATCCATCCCGTTACTATTTAGCAACAACACACCATGAGTACTTCCCGCCAAAACTTTCCCATCAGAATTAGGTGATCTAACATCCATATAAAACGGATGTGATCCATACAGATTAACATCAGGATTCACACTTCCAATATCAGCATTCCAAAGCGTTAACGTCTGATCATGTGTTAACTTAAGCGAACGTTTAGTATGCTCTCCAAATCCATATATAGAGGACCGGTCGGCAGGAAGTAAAGACGTTAGTTCAAGGTACTGATCCTTGAACATGAGGACAGAGTTTGAGGTATCAAATAGTGTGTCACCACTAGAGCGACGGGTGACTGTGAAACCAAACTGGGTGGTGTTCTGGAGGGTCAGGATAAGGTCGGAGTTTGGATCGGAGAGAATGAGGTTGTTTGGAATTTTTTTGTTGGGTTTTGGCGGGAAAGTGTTTGGGTTCGTTTGGCGTGGTAGGATGTCTGTTGGGATTTCCCAACGTTGGTGTTTGGGGTCGGTTATTCGAATCCTTAATCGATCAGCTGTTTCAAAGCTTAAAAAGTAAAACATGTATATGAAACAATTAGTTCAACAATATATGCTAAACAGAGAAAATAGTTTGGTCTGGTTTCCTGTCATGTTTTTTTAACCGAGTTCAAGTATCAAAATGGTTGGCTTATAAAGCTCGGCAGCTCACAAACTTCATCAATATTGTATTATCATACGTTATACCATTTTGTACATACTTGGCATATTTTGTTTTGCCGAGTTCTGGTATCAAAATATTTTGGCATATAAAACTCGCAACTCTCTTTCTTGTGCCTAAAGTGTTCGTTTTGTCTTGTTCAAATACAAATTCTGTATAATCCAGTGCACCAAATAGTGTCAAAATATTATACTAGCTAGGAAAGTGCTATCTAATACATGATTGATGAAATTATCAAAGTAATCTTTGATTATTAACACCCTCAACCTACAAATGTCATACTATGTAATCAAGTCAAGTCTAGCTCCTTTGTAAGCCTGCAAGGTCTGCACATGTGTGGTTATTGTTTTTTGTTTGGTCATATATAAATATGGTGGTCCATGCCCTATAACTTTGGTCGATTGTCCACTGACTTAGAGGACCATGTTGCTATATTTGTTGGTTTAGTGAGAGTGGTATCATGGGGTCATGAGTTTGGGTTTGGTCCCATTTGATAAGTTTGTTTTTTTCTGTTGTAATGCCCGATCGGGATTTAGTGGGGGTGGTTTTTTTTTTGGGTCTCAGCTCCGTCAATTTACTTGATTGAGGGGTTGGGATGCCATTTTTTGTAATAGTTTGCTCGTGGTCGTAATAAATGTCTTGTTTCCTTTCAAAAAAAAAAAGTGCCGGGTCGAATGATATGGATCTTGATCAATGTTATTATTAATCTTTAAATACTAAAAACTGAGTCAAGTTAAGCCGAGCTTGGAAGTGTCGGTTGATAATCAAACTCGGACTTGATAATTAATGCTCATGCTCGAGTTTTAAGTTTGAGCTGATGAGGCTAGTCCCAATCGTGACCGGAGATGATCCAGGTCATCAGCGCCACGTCAGCTTTCTCTCTTCAGCGATCATACATGATCCGAATGCCACAGTCGATGACCCAAGTTTTTTTTTTTTTTTTTTTTTTTTTTTTTTTTTTTTTTTTTTTTTTTAACATTAAATTTAAATTCATTAAAATTAAAAAAACATTACAATACGAAATTAAAATAAACATTACAATACTTAAACTAATAAACTAAACCGTAGCGTGCCTTGATTGTTGCCTTGACTTTCATCAATTCTTGTAGTTGTCGTCCGGTCAAAGTTGGATCGATTGGGGTGTTGTAGAAGATTATGTCGGACTCCCGTTTTGATAGCCTCATGAGCTCAAGTTTCTCTTTTTTCATCTTCAGCTCTTTTTCCCTCAACCGTAACCAAGTATCTTCTAATCCTTATTCTTACATTTCTCCCCTTTTGACGGCTTCTTGGTCTTGAAGAAAGTTTTGGCCAACGATTTTACAAATGATTCTGATGGAACATCATCATCATGAGAGGAGGAGGATGGTTTCTTCCTTGCTTTGTCACGACCAACCAGTCTTCTCTAGTCCCTTCCTCATCAGAATCATCAATATCTTGGACATCGAAAGGATCACGAGCTTGGGTTGAACCAGAGGTAGTGGTAGAACCCTTTGTTTTCTTCCGACTATTCGTTTGGAAAGCCGGCATCTCAGTGTCCTTCCAAGCAGCATGACCCTTTAAAACCTCCCAACACTCCTCCAAAGTGAAATCATGACCGTACGTCATACGGTATTCTCTAAGAGCTTTTGAAATGTCGTCTATATCATTCTCACCGCTTCCATGGTTATTCTTGATATTCTCCATGATAGCACAATAATTACCAACCCTATTACGAATCCTACTCTTCCATTTGGTAGTGATGGAGTCATAGGTTCGGTCTCAGCCAGTTTATTTTTTAAAAGTAGTCTATCACTAACTCCCAAAACTTGAAGCGGTTCAGGGCGTTTCCTCTCGCCGAGTTTTTCGACACATAAACCCAAGCTTTACAAAGCGCGACATCTTCCGCCTTTGTCCATGCTTCAACGTGCTTCTTGGCTTTCCCCTTGCTTGTTTCGGGCTTCTTGCCTTTGTCCTTGGCCTTTGAAGCACGTCTTGATGGCTGCTTTGGTTTGATGGGGGACATTTCTTCAGCGGAAGCGGTTTTTTCGTCAACAGAATCTTTAAGGGAATGGAATCATGGTACGAACCGTGGTGCGAACCGTGACCCGAACCTTGGACCATCGAAACATCTTGACTTTGGTAGTTTTGTGTATTATACTCCGGCAAATAATCTTTCAAATTCATGTCAAGATTAGTACTTCGAATCGGGGAATAAGGTTGATACGGTTGAGAAAGATAAATGAAGTCCATGTTTGGATGGTACGACGACCCACTAGGTTCTTGCCGGTAATCGGTGTAAGGACGTTGCGGTGGGACAAAAGGACGGTTAACATAAAACGGGTTTTGGTTTTGATTTGGTTGGGCTAGTTGTGATTGATAATCAAAACTTTGTGGATGAAAGCGAATAAGCCGGTTTTGTTGTGGTGTTATGCCGGTTAACTCGAAGTTGTTTTCCGACGAGAAATTCATATTCGGTTGATTTTGTGGTAGTCGGGATCGTCGGTTTTTTGATTGTGGGGTATTTTTCTTTGACATTTTGAACTTGGATGAGAATTAGATTGAAATGAATATAGATGAGAAATGGTGAGTGGTGAATTGTGTTTGAGGTGAAGTTGGTATTTATAGAGTGGTAAAATTGTTTTAAAAAAAAGTATTTTTTTTTAGTTTAAATGACCAAACGGTCAAAAATTTTAAAAAGTTTTTTAACTTTGGCCCAAACGGGCAAAATAGCTTGAGAAAGAGTTGTATTAACCTCGGTCGTATTTTAGCTCGATGTCCCAAATAAAAGGCCCTCGACCGATCTCCCAACCGATGTCTACATCCCATATAACCGATGTTCACATCGGCCATGGATTGTTTTTTTTGTTGCCCAACCGATATTCACCCTTCGATTGGGACTAGCCTGAGTTTCTTGCTTCACAAAGGGCGGAATTGGCTTGACTCAATTATGCCCCTTCCTAGGCCCGAATGATGTACAACACGCTATGCAATAGAGCATTGTTATGTCTTCCTACGATTTCTTCCTACTTAATTATCCTTATACCCACACATGAATATGACAAGTGAAATTCACTTTTTCACTTTCATCATCTCATCCAATAATTTTTTCGCATGCAACAATAGCATGAGTAGGATGATATGTAAGATCATTTTCCTATGCGATAGAGCATTTTCTTATGAATATGACAAGTAGAATTCACCATGTCCCATCAAAACAAGTTTTTCTTTAACTTTGTATCAAAATAATTATCCGCTTTCAAATTAATTAACATTCAAATTATACTCGTGGCTCTAAAAATGCGTGCATTATAACAGATCAATTTAACATTCAATAGCCAAACTGGAGTACCCCAATTCTCAATTCTTGAAATGGTGAAACAAATTCAAATTTGACGTGATTAAAAGTACCTTGCAAAGAGCCTAAGCTCATCAATATCAGGTCCAAAAGTAGAAGACTTCTTAATAAGCTGCAAATCAGCAACCAATGTTTTTCCCGACGAACCGACCCCAATAGACCTTAAAGAATAGCCATAACCAATTGGTTCTGATTGCTTAGCGACGGTTTTCTGATGAATAGAGATTAGTAGAAGTGATAGTATGCATGCTATCGACCCCATTTTTTTTTTCTTCTTTCTAATGGAGTCTTTAGTGACTCATAAAGAATGGGATAGCTCCGTATTTATATGTGAGGATGTCACTTTTGTTATTGTCACAAAATTCAAAATTAGTCGGTCCACTCAAGGCCTACACTATTTATTTATTTATTATCTTTTTTAACAAGTTTTTACAACCTATCTCACAAAAATTCTAACTCACATGTCTTGACTTGAACCCACAACCTCTAGGTTGATGGGCTACTTACATACCGCTGGGCCAGTTTTGCTTATTGAGCCGGTCGTTGAATATCGACTCATTTTCATCATATGCAACCTTTAATACGTCTTCTAGGTTCTAATAAGAAACGTATAAACGGATAGAAAAATATGTTCTGGGTACTAGGGAGTCGAATATTCATGCCTCTTGGTTAGCATAACCGGTAATTTAAGTAATTCTTTTCAAAAAAGACTTTTTTATCTCAAATTGCTGAGAACAAAAAACTTGCTATTTTGTAACTTAGTTTACAAATTACAAAATTGTGTGATTGTTTCCAGACTTTTCTTAATGATGGTTGTTCTCTTCTGGGCTTTGCTGCGGATTTGTGTTATAAGACTTGAACGTACCTTGCCTTATTCACGTACACATTCTTGATAATGTAGTGTTGTGATAAGACTTAAGCTCCTAACAATAAGAAACAGTCACATTCACCTATATGCACCACTTTGTAAAAGACCATTTTGATTACTAATAAATTATTTAGGTGCAAAAACATATTTGTTTTGTAAGTTAACCTTCTCTACTTATATTATTGCTCATAAACCATCGTACTACGAGTATCTTTATTTCAAAATTTTGAAACTTTTTAACAGAACCAAAAACATAGTTGTGTTTTAAGCTAACACTCTCTACTGACGTTACATTAACTATCTAACATTTCCCAGAGGGAAATGTACTATTTTTTAACAGTTGATGAGTAGTGTTAAGAATAGTATCTCTTGCTTTACTTTTTTGGGTTTTTGTTTCCTTTGCTTCTCTTTAAGGTCGTGCTTAGTGGTGATCTGATATTCTGATGGGTTAGCACGAACTGCTAGGTGGACTATGGAGAAGGTCGAGGTTGGTTGTGTCGGTGATGATAGTTACCAATGAAGGAGATACTGGAAAAAATTAAAGGTGTCCTAATTTTTATGTATTAGATTTTTTTTTTTTTTTTTTTTTCACTTTACGTTATTTTGTAGCTTGATGGATTTGGTTTTGTTATATCCTTACAAATGATGGTGACTATGATGAACGAGGACAACCAAACGGTTGAGTGGGGGTTTAATGCTTGAATTGACAACACGGTCAAGCAAGTTAAAGAGATGAGGAATGTGATATTGTGAGTAATATAGAAGAAGCATAAAAAAGGTGTGCGGTTTTAGTAGTGAACTTCTTAATGGTTGAATCATGGATATGTGTTTGTAAGTTTGTACTAATAGTTTCTCACGTAGGATATGATCTTTTTTGTTTGTCATTGTTAAGTTACTATTTCATAATTTTTTGGTTCAAATTATATATGATCTTTATATTTTGATCAAATTATTTGTATTCTTTGTGAGCCTTTGTCAAACGTTGAAAGTTGGCATATATAAAGGAAGTAAATGCAATATAGTTTGTGTTTTTGTTATTGTAGTGAATCACTATTATTCAAGAATTTGCATATAGTGTTTGGTTAAATTACTGAATTTACACACATTCGGCTATCATCTTCACATGAAAATTCCGTCATTTTTTTTATTTCTTCTCAAAAGAACCAAGATTGTAATGATTCTTTTTCCATTATATGATTTTGTACATTTTTTAAATTTCTTTGTATACTTGTATATGATCCATGTTAAATTCTAAATAATATGTAAAAGAAGTTGTTTAAACTTTGAATGGTTAAAAAACCATAAAAGTATACCGGTAGTATTTATATACGGCAATAACACTTTGGATGATGACCGTTGAAACTTGAGACTTGCTTAAAATCCTAAATGAATAGCTTGGTTAACTGATATACAAAGTAACAAAAGGAGTTATTGCTTTTTATTTTTATTTAACATACTTTTTTTTACATAGATTTTGATATGAAAATATGAAGTAAGCTTACAAAAGTTAGTTGTGTCACAGAAGAAGCAAAAGATAGTCTATAATTATATGCTAAGTTAAAGTTATGAAAATTGAAAAGAAAAATAGAAAATAAATGAATGCCATTTATGATGGATGAAATGGTATGGGTGGTGAGAGGGTAATGATGAGTAGACACAATAAGAGAGTATGGTAGTACAAAAGAGTAGGTTTTGACTAAGAGTGCTTGGTGTGGTTTATTCGTCTATCACTAAAGAATAACTTATGGTTAATGATTTTTCTTGTTCCTTCATTCTACACATGCACCACATATATACATAAAAGGCTATGATCTTTTCCTAAACTACATATGCTAAATAAGTACATACAAATCAAAATGATATCCTAAGGATATTACAACTATACATATGAGTGTGTACATACAAATCAAAATGAATACATTCTGTAATTATTTCAATACCCCCCCTCCTCACCTCAAGTTGGAGTGTGTAGGTTACGAACACCCAACTTATGAATAAGATACTAGAATGGTTGTTTCCCAAGTGCCTTGGTAAGAATATCAGTTGGCTGCTCAGTAGTTCAAACATAAGAAGTAACGATGTTACCAGCTTGTATCTGATTGCGCACGTAATGGCAATCTACCTCGATATGTTTAGTACGATCATGAAAGACTGGATTAGATGCAATGTGGAGTACTTATGTATTATCACAATATAAACATATGAGGCATGAATGTAAAACACCTAGAGAAGTAAGAAGAGACTTCAACCACATAAGTTCACAGCTAGTGGTAGCCATAGATCGATACTCAGCTGCGGCTGATGATTGAGAGACTGTAGGTTGCTTTTTAGTATTCCATGATGTCACACCCCACCGAATGGTGGAAACGTGAGGTGAGACGTAATCAATATACATCGCAAAAGATGATAAAACAATATATCATAAAAGAAATCCCAACAATTTCATTGTTAATTCAAAAATACATGTCGGAAAAGATAAAGACAATATTTGTCTTCGTACATAAGTTCAAAAGATTGTAATTTTTTTTATTCCGACACTTGACAAATGTGAATGCAATCACTTAGGTTCCACTTTCACTTGATTACCTAAAAAGCATGATAAAAATTGTCAACTATGAAATAGTTGGTGAGTCTCACAGAATTTTGTACAACAAAAAAATACTTCTATAAATCGTTTCAAAAGAGTCCAATATCGAATCAAAATGGTTTGCCAAAAAACAGTTCAAAATCGATCTCAAATCATCTACAAGAAACTCTCGTCTTCGAGTAAAGTTATCAAAATCCTAAAGCTAAGTAATAACTTGATTTAACTTAATTTCATATCTTATCAAACAAGAACGGATATAATATTAAGTTAAACGGCTACTGAGCTCTACTTTTCTGATAACTCGAGTAAATTCTGGGACTTTCTTAACAATATCCAAGTCATGTCATCCAACAACGTGGATCTTTAATAAAAATAGTCCAAGTCATTTGTCAAAAGTGTATATGTAAAACATATACAAAATAAGGGGTACTATAGTGTTTTATGCAGGGCCACTACTTAAACGCATTAAACCGATCACTCTGCCTAGTGAGCTCCAATAGCAGTAAGACAGTTCCCGTAGAAGTATATCAAACCACAAGTCCGCTAATATAGCCTATTAGCAATAAATATAAATCAAGTCTCTAGATGTTATTATTTAGTCAACCAAACAGACTTAAATAACACTAGCCCAAATATCTAGCACTATACACTCACGACGTAGGGAATGAGGAAGGTCAATCCTATAGCATGTCATCATAAGTACTAATGCCTCAATCCATGACATGGGGATTATACTGAGCTAAAAGTGTGTGACTAACCTCAGCATAACCAACACATAGTCAAAGTATAGTTCAAAGGTAAATTATAAGTTCAAGACAAGTCAAAAGAGTTCAAAATAGTCGGTTTAAAATCAAGTCAAAGGGTTCAGATCACGTCAAAGAGTTCAAATCAAGCCAAAGAGTACAAAACAAGTCATAAGTGATCCAAAAATATATCATAAGGTTCAAAATCAATCTCAAGGGTTCAAAATAACCAAAAGGTTCAAATAGTTCAAATAATTTTAATTCATAAATATTTCAAGTAAAAATACTTGATCATGCTTTCCATCCCAAAACATAAATAAAAACGGTAAAAAGGAATGTGAGAAACTCGCCTTAAAAGGGTAGTTACGAGTACGATAATGGAAATGATTAAAACACAACTTAGGAACCCAACGAATGTGTATCTCTATAAATGACCTATAAACAGTAACATGACCATTATTAGACTACTAACGATATGCTCGGACTCGATGATGAAAAATAATAAGTCAAAATATTAGTTTCGTCAAAATATACCACATTATACTTTTAGTCTCAATTACTCAAATCTGTCCGGATTTTAAGGTCATAACGAGCAACAAATTCACCAAGTTAAACTAGCTACTGGTCAAGCCATTTTAGTATGTCATTATATAGTATCTTAGGTGTCTCCTAAAATTTTTGCGGATTTTATAAAAGATTCTTACCTGATCAATTTGACCCAACTCCAAAAATGGTCAAATCTGGACATATAAAAGTATTTTAATGACCAGACGGTCTAGACCAAACTATTTTGAGCTACGCCAATGAGAGACTCTAAATAAGACTTAGAAGTACCTCTCACATCAGTTTCGGGTATAGATTTGACATATTTTGTGATTTATATCCCTTTTAGTACAAGGGTAGATTTTCGGGCAGATTTGATACCTTACACCATTTTGCAAATATCACTAACCAAACGACCTCATCTCATTGAGAAATTTACTATCCATAAACTATTTAATGAATAGTAAAAAACATTATTAGTCCTAGGTGGTTAGTTTTATTTACATGTTAGTTCTTAAGCTTTCTTTATTAGTCCTTAAGTTAGTTATTCAGTTCCCACTGTCAGTCCCTGAATAGTATTTTTACATTATTACGCCCTAAAATGTATAGTCCTTAATTAGGTTTTCTTAGTTAGCCCTTCCGTTAGTCACTGGGTTTTGGCGGTTAGTTTTCTTTACATGTTAGTACTTAGGTTTTCTTTGTTAGTCTTTCTATTGGTCACTCAGTTTTCATTTGCAGTCTCTGAATTAATTTTCTTTTTTATATTATTAGTCCCTAAAATGTATAGTCCTTAAGGTTTTTTTGTTAGTTCTTCCGTTAATCAATGGGTTTCAGTTGTTAGTCCTTGAATTTTTTTGAGAAATAAATAATATATTTTGTTTATATAAAAGTTTAATAAGATGATGTATGTAATTTGTTTATTATTAGTTTATATTTAATGGCAATAGCATTTTTTATTTCTTATGAACAATAAATTTTCATTGTTAGCCTCTAGATTCTTTTTTACATTGTTAGTCTCTAAAATGTATAAATTTTGATTTAAGTGTGATACCTAATTATATTTAAACTAGAAGGGTACATGCGTAATGCGACGGCGGGTACCCGGTAACTCTTTTTATGGCGAGCAAATGTTTTTAATTTTAAATCTTTCTTATTTAGCATGTCCCAAATACTTTATAACGTAGTAAATATATGTTTTTCAAAAATAGAACGTCTAAGTTTTTAATAGTGTAAATAGTTGCACTTTTTTTTTTCATTTTTTTTTTTTTTCAAGTTTTAGCATTAAATTAATAGTTATAAGTTTAGTGATATTTTCTTATAAATAATTCTATTAAAATATATCATTATTGAAGGGGTTACCATATGGTTTAATAAGACTTAAATTTTCAAATTTTACATCATTTTTTTAATCTTTCTTTTATAGCAATGTTTCTTGTCTTAAATTTTAAGATAGGTAGTCTCAAATCTTTTATAATGTATTATAGATTATTTAATATTTTTATTTTAATGTGTCGTATTATTTAGCATGAAAAAAATTGTCGGGCCGGGTGAACTTAAAAGGGATAATACCATAAAAATGTTGTAAACTTCTCCCTTTTTGTTATTCTGTGTAGTCATGTTTTTTTATTTTTATTTTCAAACTTACTAAAAAAATTTCAAATTTCGACTCTTCTGTGTACCTCGTTACTAACGACCGTTTGCTTATCCAAGAGTATTTGCACCGTTAGTCCTTTATATTAACGACAGTTTCTAAATAACTCAAAATTTGGTTTTCTTTAAAAAAAATCTTTTATAATTATTTTTAATATGCACGTTTTTTACACACACATTTATGCACACATTTTTATACATGTTTTTTTATACATTTATGTACACACATTTTTATGCACGTTTTTATACACACGTTTTCATACACCCATTTTATACACGTTTTTATACACACAATTTTATACGCTTTTTTTTTAAATCAATCCAAACACAAACACCTCATATCCACCCACTAATTAATAACCCTCCATCCTACAAAAGAAAACCAATATTTGATCATTTCAAAACCCACAAACTCACTCTTCCCTTTATCATCTTCATTAGATTTTGCTATCTGTTTAATCACATCGTATTCCCCAAAAACATACACAAACATACACCACATTTTACAGAAATCAAATGTGTTTAAAAACATACAATAAACAAGATTTGAGATCTGATATAAACTCAAATTAGGTAGAAAATCATATTTACGGGTGGTGGTGAATTGCTTTTCAACTGATTCTATAGACACATAAATAAATCTGATTTTGAGTGGTTGAGATCATCCTTAGCCCATTCTAAACTTGGCCACCGTTCTTAGATATGGCAGCCGCCGCCACTGTTCTTGTTGAAAGAAAGCGATAAATCGAAGCACAAAAAAGATATAATATTTGAGTTCGACAGTGGGTTTTAGTATGGTTTTATGATTTTTCATTGTAAACCGAAGCGCAATAAAAATAAAAACACAATCCTAGAAACTTGTTTAAACAACTTCTTGATATGGGTTTGTTTTTAAACCGTAAAAGATCATGTCAAGAAGGTGTTCTTGTTGAAAGAAAGCAATAAATCTTTGATATTATTTTAAGAACAATGACGAAAAACTTTGAGATTTTTGTATATGAAATTTTCCTTTTTTCTTTTTTTTTTCTTATGAAATTATAGATTTGTGGCTTGTTGATGTTGTTGTTGTTTTGGTTTATTGAGTTGTTATGAGGTTATAGTTGTTATTGTGAAGTTGTTTGTTGTTATGGTTTTTATTTGAGTTAATTATATAAAGATGATTATGATTTTTGGTTTTGGTTTAGTGATTGGTTGAAGATAAAACTTTGGGTAATGAGATGTGGAAGATGATGATTTTTTGTTAAAAAGAATAAAAGATTAAGGTGTGTTTGGTTTATTGAGATTTTTTGTATAAAAACGTGTGTATAAAAACATGTGTATAAAAATGTGTATATAAAAACGTGTATAAAAATGTTTATAAAAACGTGTGTATAGAAATGTGTATAACATGTGTGTATAAAAATGTATGTACAAAAACGTGTGTATAAAAAAGTGTATATATAAACGTGTAAAAAATGTGCATAAAATATGTGTATAAATGTGTGTATAACAACGTGTATAAATTTTAAAAATAATTATAAAAGAACTTTTTTAAGAAAACCAAATTTTGAGTTATTTATAAATGGTCATTAGTATAAAGGATTAACGATGCAAATATTTTTGGATAAGCAAACGGTCGTTAGTAATCAGGTACACAGAATAGTCAAAATTTGAAAGTTTTTTTAGTTAAGTTTGAATTAAAAAAAAAAAGATGACTACACTTAATAACAAAAGGGGGGAAGTAGCATATGTTTCATTTATCATAAAAAATTAAATTTATTTAATTTAGTCATATGAAATTTACTCCTGCCACAACGCGCGAGCCAAAGTTACTCGTTATAGCTCATAAATCTACAATTATACCATCTTTATTTCCAACTTTTTTTTAATAGGATAATAAATTTATCGTCAAATCTCTTATTGTTCCTCAGCTAAAAGAGATAAAAGACCAAATCAAATGCCCTCGTCAATGTTAGACCTTTCACCTTTTAGATAAAAGTAAAGATAAATAAGCTAGCATATATTGCTAAAGTTGTAGCTTTAAACATGCATATAAAATCTTTATAGAGAATAAGAAATTATCCTCTTATATATTAGGCATTGACACGACGGTATTTAAGGGGCCAAAACATTGAAACAACGTCGTTTTGTCGCATGGGATGACGTTTTATAGTTTTGGTCAAGTTGTTTCATGAATGGTCTAGTTAGTTGGTTTTTTAGGTCCGATGTTGCCTTTTGGCCCTTTTATTTTCTCTCTTTTTAATACTTTATCTAGGTCTTTCTTTCACCAACATTCATGCACAGTAATCTATAACCTTATTCTAATCTATAGCTTTATTTCTTCATGAGTCGGTGCAGGTATTATGTATCTAACAGTTGTGACCTAAAAAACTCTGAATCCGTGTTACTTAAGGCTCTATTTATAGGTAAGTATTTTATTGTTATCATGGATTATGAGTTCCTTTAGCTGATTTACGGAATGAAGTTTTGCCTTTTATAGAGTTTGCTTACCATTGAAATATTGTCTGTTGTTTTATGGTTTTTCTATAAGGTAATAATGTTTAGTTGTTTGGGGAACATTGAGATTGCTTCGAATTTATGGGATTGTTGTTGCATGGCTACTAATGTATGTATATGTATATTGATGCTTCGTTTTTGGTTTTTGTGTATTTGTAAAAATAGATTGTGTCCTTCCAGTTTAGATGCTGGCATTGTCGAATATATTGCGATTGCTTTGTTGGGTAGCTACGAAATTTTCTGAAAAGAATATGTCTGTGGTTGGAAAGAGATGTCAGTTGCATAAAGTTTACGCCTTTCATACTAGCTGAAAAGTTTAGATTGTATGTGCGTATTGTTATTGTGTTAATGTGTTAATTTTAGATATCCCTTTTTGCATGTAGTTTGGAATTTCTATTAAAGTAACGGAGATTATGCATATCATACATTTGGAAATCGCATTAGTTTGTTGAAGCTATTTTTGGGTTTTCAAGGACGTGTCCTGTGGGAAGCTAAGATATTCACTATCTATGATGTTTACATGTTTTGTCTTATAAGTGTTGCCGATGTTTGTGATTTATGTTTTATGATATGCCTCATTTACATAAAGCCATTATTTATTGCTGCCAAATTTTTAAGATTTGTTTTGTACTTTGCGTATTATTGTTGCATATAAATATGAGGACCAAAAGAAAATTAGTCCAGGTATCTAACAAATTACGCCAAGTATCTAACAATGAACCAACATATACTAAATAATTTGGATGCAAGTGTTACGGGTAAGAGAAAAGATGTAAAAGATGGTCTTTCTTACAATAGTATCAGACTATCTGATGTAAACGTTGAAATTGGATCGCATGAACACAATACTTTGCAAAGCATGAAAAATATTGTTGTTGAGTAGTTTAGGTCAGGAAATAAGGGGTTTTTTTAGATCAATTTGAGACGATAATACGAGTGTTGTACAACCCGTGCCTACAAATAGGGTTTTTTTTAGGTCAGTATAGGATGAAATTAGTCACAGATTTCTGGTATCCATCGCTGATACTGGAAAGAACTATGTGACATCTTCTTCGTTGCAGGATGATGCTAAAAATCCCCAGGCTCATGTAACATGTACAGGTGAGTAGCTAAATTTGGTGCTTTCATATTTCAATAGCCTTTTAGTTGTTCTTATGTTTACTACTTATTGTAGCTAAACATGACAGTGTTGTAGTAGATACTGATTTTGAACATGCTAGTCATACCTAAGTTCATGCTATAACACAAGGAGGGAATGCCAAAGAAACTGAAGTATCTAATAATGAAGTTAATGTAGCGCAACCAGACATAAGAAACAAAGGGTTTTTTGTAGAACCGTAGAGGGGGTGAAAACAGTGTTTTCGACTTAATTAAGTATAAGAGCTTTAAGTCTTCAAGATCATGCAAGGGTGTGTAAACAATCAACCAATATGAGATGTCTAGAGAGAAACACCAAAATTTATATTGGTTAGTGATGGGGGGTTTAGACCATCCGCACGTCCAGTTGCGAGGCGCCACGACACCTATCTATTCACTGGTACACAATCCTTGTGGTGGATTAAACTGTTACAAACTTCACTCCACCGATATTGCACAAGAATCGATGCTCATAAAGAAGAGCTATTACCCAACGGAGTTCCGCCGTCAGAACCACCTACAAGAATCTCATGATTCGACCTAACCACTAAGACATAAAGACTTCCTCCTAAGAAAGCAACAAACCTCAAACTAAACCTCATATGATCTAGGCTTGACCACCAAGGTACAAGTCTTTAACACCCTTGCTTATCCACAAACCGGATAAGACTTTCCAAATTAATATGAGAGTTTAAATGGGTGTTTGAGATTGCTTATTTAAAATAGATTTATGAGTTTTGAAAACATAAAAGCAGATAATCAGCTGTTACAAAATGTGATTCTGAATATAGTGTTTTGATTTGATCATGTTGTTTGATATTACACTAATCAGACATTCAGCTTTTCTAATGTTTAGCAAATCAAATTGTTTATAGCTTAGAGACACCTTTTTTAAGATCCAGTTTTATAGAAATATCGTGTGACACCTTAAGTAAAAACTTGCTAAACATTGGTAATAACTTAAAAGAATATGTAAACATAAATTATTATCTAATTTAACAAGCAGGTCTCTATATTTTATTATACTACTTGATACAATATTTATCCTTGCAATTTCTATCATTTATCCTATCATATTTTCATTTATCCCAACTACACACGCTAATGCATTTCTTTCAAAGTTACTATTTCCCTCATCAAGGCCCTCACCATCGTTCATCATCACCTTTGCCATAAATCCCCATAACCACAAACACTTGTTAGATCAGATTTATGGAAAACATACACACACATGTAAGAGACAAATTTATTTTACCTACACAAGAAAAAAGATTAAACAAATTGTTGTTTACATAATTTTTTTTTCATCTTCTTGGATTGAATTTTTTCCCATAAAAAAGCAACAACCAACAGTTGGCTAAGAAACAAATAAAAATACTAGGGTGATGTTGTAATTTTGTCATAAGGGGAGAATTGCGTTTTCAAAAAGCACATAGCTAGCTACTTATCTAAAACGGAGTTTTGTGAGGTGTCAAAGGCAAATAATCATTTATCTACTTTCCTTATCCAAACACTATAAAATGGATTTTTGCATTTTCAAATCATACAAAACAGATAATCCGTTATCAAACGCACTCCCAAACACCCCCTAAGTGTTTGACACAACACTAACGTAGACTAGGGATTTGACTTAATAGAAAAGAGTAGAAGAAGACTCTCGACACAACACACAAGAGTAGATTAGGTTCTTGTGGTTCTTCTATTGCGAGGAAGTGATCTTTCAATGTGATAAAACTAAGATGTTCATACACAAGAAGATTGAAAGATTTAAAGGGATTAGAAAGAAGAAAATAGAAAGGGAGAATGAATGGAAAAAGGTGGGAATGACACAAGACAAGAGGGTCTATTTATAAACATACTGGGAACTAGGCTCTAGCGCGTTGTTTAGACGCGTTGATGCGTGTCCTTGACACACCAAAGTCTGTCTCTCGGTTTTGACTATAACTAGATCCTCTTATTAAACCCCTAAGTGAACTTCACTTTTGTCCTTCCCAAGTTTATTCCAAAGCCCCAAGTGAGATAAGGTCAACCAACTCATTTAGCCAAGGTTTAGTGGGATTAAAAACATTTACTTGCGTGTTAAATAGATAGTTCGAGTTTTAGTCCATTTTGAATGAGAAAATAAAGAACCAATGGACTAAGGGTTTATCTTTGAGTGTTCCCAAAGGGTTGGATAATAACTTGCCTTCCAAATTTAAAAATCAAATTTCAAATCCAAATTCTAGAGTTGTTAAGAGCAGTGTTGCAAAACAAGCCCGACTAATTGTCGCCTAGACGCTACAAGGCCACCAACCTTGATTTTTGTAAATCGGTCAACTGTGGTCAATGACGGTCAACAGTGGTCAAACTTGCCGAAAACCTTCAAATCTTGCCGGAAATACCCAAACTCATCGTAAAATTGTTTTACTAATATAGTCGTTTTTTATTTCTATTACAAGATCTTTTTTAAGAAACTTTTTGCCGAAAATACATAAACTTGCCGGAAATACCTAAAACTTGCGGAAAATACCAGAAACTTGTCAGAAATGCCAATCCGATTAATCACCGATAAATCCCGCCTAGACCGATTACAAGCTACAAGGGGGTCGACCGCCCGACTACCGATTCGCGATTTTTGCAACCTTGGTTATGAGTGTTTGAGAGAGTTTGAGAGCCATAAAAAGTTTAACACTTTTAATACAAAATTATGGGCATTGGGAGCAATAAAACATTCACAACATCATTTTCCGGAAAGCATACCTCCAAGACTCAAAACTTTACTAAACCTTCCAGAATTTATTAAAACATCAAATACTTCATTTTCATAACATTACTTGGCCTAGACGACCAATGAACACATACTTTACTAACATACGGGTGTTTTGCCAAACTCCCATTTTGACCCATTTTCAATATAAGCTTAACATAACCCTTCAGCATTCACTAAATCCTGTAAATTGACTCTCAACCATTACAATGACTCGAAACTACTATTAATAAACCTTTTTAAAGACTGAGCTCGGTGTCTATACTATTCTCTTCTAAACATTATCATAACCTTCTATCATCCACCTTAATGATCCTTAAGTCCTAGTCCAAGCTTTACCGGCTTAGCATGAGTACCTACAAACATGGTAAACATCTAAACCGTAAGCACGAGGCATAGTAAGTAAAAAGATTATAGCATAATATCATAAATCATTCACACATTACATATCATAACCCGTTAATCCATTACAACATGAAGAATTAACACATACATTCGATTACTTAAGGCATCACTATTCTATCTCAACGACGTCTAAACACACTCTAACTAACACATCCTTTGTGAGCCATGTCACGCTAACCTTATATCCGCAATCACATAAGCACAAACATTCCAAGCCATTCCATAACCTTAACATATAATCATATAACACATAATATAATGAAATCAATATAAAATCATCTTATAACCGGTTTACTTACCTTGATTCCAAACTAATTAAATCAAGAACATCATCATCTACATCGTCATTCTCCACTCTTGCAATATAAGCCAAATCACTATAAGCATAAACACATAATCAATTAACTTTATCATAGTTACCACAACCATAGCTCCTCGTTAAACACATCTAATTATCACATAATCATATAATGATTATATGATAATTAATCCTATTAAATTATTAACTTAAATCAATAAAACATTTCCCATAATCATTATAACTTCTTAAATTAGCTTATGATAATCTTTTGTGTGTAGGAAACAAAGCAAGGTGGAAAAGAGAAAAAAGATAAGGAGTGTACAAGAGGTTGAGTGTAGAAGAAGCAAGCATGTGCAAAGGAGATTCAAAATTCAAATATCATAATCTCTGTTAATCCACAATTAGTATGTTCACTAATTGCCTTGATGCAACTAAGATAAGTGCTTTGCATCTTAAGTAAAGCATTAACCGGTAAAGGTAAAATTGCATTTACGCAAAGTGGCATTAACCTATTTGACCAACAAGGGAGTAAACCCATTACGTGATTAGCAAAGACATGCGTAACGATTATATCCATTTAAATTTTTTCATTTGAAGGTTAGTGAAAGTATAAATCTCCTTGGTTTGAGAAAAAATGTTTAGGCATGGCTAGTGGGTTTTTAGAAAACGTTTTCGAGTTGCCGTGTTGTAAAACGGGATGAGGTATTTTGGTCCTCTCTTTAAGTCTCAATCTTAATAATAGTATACAAAATATCATGTACGAACCTGAATCAAAAGATCCACGTTAGGAGGGTAAGAGAAAAGTCGATCTAGAAAAACCAAACGCGCCCATAACAAACTCAGGCGCACTGCTTTGGCATGTCAGCGAGGGAGCCAAGCGCGCCAAATGATATGCCACATCAACTTTTAAATTTTACATCTCCTTTTTCCTATCTCATGGCTTTTTGAATGAACTAAATCGGAGTTCGGACGAATGAGTTATGACCAAAATACTAAAGCATCTTGTAAGGTCATCACTCAAACTTGATTTCTTCTTTCAGCTTTGTTTCTTCATATGATTCACATGATTGTCTTCATTTAGGCTATCGTTAGCGATTTTAAGTGGTTTCTAATATATGTTTGTTATTATTAAAACATAAAGGAGATCTTAGGCATCATTTGCACCAATAATTTTTCCCTTTTTGATGATGACAAATATTTATTAGAAAGAAAATAAAATTACTACGCAGCATGATGAAGACCGCCATTGATGAGGCTTACGACTTGAACTTGCTAACTTGAATGTCTTCGAATCTTGATAATGTAGCTAGCCATACTTCATGCTTTATTGATCGTACATAATTTTCGTGAAGATCTTGAGCTTTATATCTTCACTTGGCCTTTGATTTATTCTCATCCTTTTTCAAAGCAAAAAGGCGAGGTTTAAAGGTATGCACTTGAAGTCGATACCAATTGTAATTGTAGAACCATTCATATGTAGTCCATAGCTTCCAAAAAGAGACCAATTTCATGTAGTCCATAGCTTCCAACGGCTCCCTCTAGATCGTTGCTTCCTCTTATTCAAAGGCGGGGATACATGGGTCAAGGAGCATCACCATCCCCGTCAAGGTGTCTTGGCTACAAAGATTAACACAAACAACAAACACTATTACATGTACAAGCTCAACATGAGTTAGTTTATCATTTGGTGACTGGAGAAGCGATCCACCGAAAAGTAGATTAAATTAAAAAGTCTAAAAAGTTAAATATGTCCGTCCATTCTCGTTAAATCCATCAAACGGTTAACATAAAAATATCAACAAACCTCCTTTTTCAAATAATAAGGGGGTAATTTGGTAAAATTGACATTATATTTAATTTCACCCAAAAATTTCAAACGTAGATAACTTTTAAACGATAAACTTTTACAAAAAACCAATTTCACCATAATTTTTAAAAATTAATTCTCTTTATATTGGTATGCATTTTAATATATGAATCGCATTTTTTTTTCATCTTTTTAAGTGTGTTGATTTTCTTGAAATTTTCGATTCTAACTTTGTCTAGTTCAAAGGACGAATTATGTGAAATTTAAAACACGAAAGTTATAGTTTTTTGACCATTCATTACCCATAAATTTGAATCACTCAGATCCGATATGATATGAATGAGATATCGCATGTTAAAGACGACGTCTTAGTTATATTTAGTGCACACAAAGTGTTTGAAATACATCTTTTGTTATTTTTGTTACTTTTAGCTTTTTTTCTTATAAAAGTACATTTAAATGCACTAATTGGTGTATTAAAATACATCTTTTGTTATTTTTGTTACTTTTAGCTTTTTTTTAACTGATAAACAAAGACTAACTGATGAACAACAACCAATTGAGTAACTGGTGAATATTGTGACCTTAACTAATGAACATTGTGATTTTTATTAGACAACTGATAAACACTATGATTTTTTTGGAAAACTGATAAAATGATGAGCAACACTTGTATTAATGACCAAAGTATACGATAAACAATGTTTTTTACTGATGAATATTTTGATTTAACTGATAAACAAAATTAAATAGAACCGATGAACAATTATTTTTATTAATGAACAATACTTTTTATTGGTAAACAAATAAACTGCTCTTTTTATTGATGAACAATACCTTTTATTGATGAATGATATTTTTTTTATTAATGAACACTACTTTTTATTAATTGATGAACAAGACGACACCAATCTATATATTGTTTATAAGTGTTCATCACTTATTCTTTGTTCATCATTTAATACCGTTCATCATTTAGCATTGTTCATCACCTCATTAGTCTTGAACAAGATTATTGATGAACAAAGACTAATTGATGAATAATACTAACTGATGAACGGTATTGACTGATTAACAAAACGTACATTTAAAAAAAAATAACGATTAAAAAATATCACTTTTTGAATCTTACATTAATAAAATGATTAATGATGCGTTGTGGTACAAAAGTTAGAGTATTTAACGCAATTTTAGTGATATCTTATTTATATCATAGTTTTTTTTAACTGATGAACAAATACTAACTGATGAACAACAACCAACTGATGAACATTACGACCTTAACTGATGAACATTGTGATTTATTTAGACAACTGATGAACACTATGATATTTTTTTTGAAAAACTGATAAACTGGTGAACAACACTTGTATTTATGACCAAAGTATATGATAAACAATGTTTTTTATAGATGAATATAGTGATTTAACTGATGAACAAAATTAAAGAGAACTGATGAGAATTCTTTTTATTGAGAACAATACTTTTTACTGATGAACATATGAACTGCTCTTTTTATTGATGAACGAGATTTTTTTATTGATAAGAGTAAAGTCCAAAATACATCCATGTGGTTTGCCCTGTGGGTCGGTTTTCATCCCTAAACTTTTTTTTGACACAAAATCATCCCTCCGTTAGTAAAGTTGGCACAAATACATCACTCTGTTAGTAAAATCAGTTAATGAGGACTAACGGTGCAAATATATCTTTGTTATCTCACATTTGTTAAGTGATATTTACGTAAATCGTCCTTGTGGCAATGAACAAATTGCAACCAAAGTCCTTATTTAAAGTTAAAGTTATTTGCATAAATGGTCCTTGTGGTTAGGCCAGTCAAGTGCCACGTGTCACCACCAGAGTGGTGCCACGTGTCATCGGGTCGGGTCGGGTCGGTAAACGGGTCGGGTCGGGTTGCCACGTGGACCAATGAAGTGGTGCCACGTGGCATTGGTAAAATATATCACCAATTTGTCACCCCCTGGATTCGAACCCAGGTCATTTGGGTGGGAAGCAAAGCTTTGCCCAACTGGGCTAGGCATAGCTTCAAGTATATTTCCTTAAATTTAATACAGTTAATCAGTTAATGAGGACTGACGGTGCAAATATATCTCCGTTATCTCACATTTGTTAAGAGATATTTACGTAAATCATCCTTGTGGCAAGGAACAAATTGCAACCAAAGTCCTTATTTAAAGTTAAAGTTATTTGCATAAATGGTCCTTGTGGTTAGGCCAGTCAAGTGCCACGTGTCACCACCAGAGTGGTGCCATGTGTCATCGGGTCGGGTCGGTAAACGGGTCGGGTCGGGTTGCCACGTGGACCAATGAGGTGGTGCCACGTGGCATTGGTAAAATATATCACCAATTTGTCATCCCTGGATTCGAACCCAGGTCATTTGGGTGGGAAGCAAAGCTTTGCCCAACTGGGCTAGGCATAGCTTCAAGTATAATTCCTTAAATTTAATACATAACCCTTTCTAAAAGTTAAAAGCCCCGATTCATTATCATTAAAAGGTTCAATTTAGTTTTTGGTCTATTAATTTACGGAGTTATATGAACTGTAAAAAAATAAATAAATATACCGTCGGACTCGTTTTTTCGTGCTCTTTCCAATGGTATGCTCGGGGAATTTTTTTGACTTCAAACAAACCTCGAAAAGTGCGAAAATCTTCGTTTTTTATTTGTTTTTGCATTTTTCGAGGTTCGTTTGAAATCGAAAAAATTACCCGAGCATACCATTGGAAAGAGCACAAAAAAACGAGTCCAAAGGTATGCTCGGGGAATTTTTTCGACTTGGTTGGGACCTCGAAAAATGCAAAAACAAAGAAAAAACGATGATTTTCGCATTTTTCGAGGTTTGTTTGAAGTCAAAAAAATTCCCCGAGCATACCATTGGAAAGAGCACGAAAAAACGAGTCCGACGGTATATTTATTTATTTTTTTACAGTTCATATAACTCCGTAAATTAATAGACCAAAAACTAAATTGAACCTTTTAATGATAATGAATTGGGCTTTTAACTTTTAGAAAGGGTTATGTATTAAATTTAAGGAAATATACTTGAAGCTATGCCTAGCCTAGTTGGGCAAAGCTTTGCTTCCCACCCAAATGACCTGGGTTCGAATCCAGGGGTGACAAATTGGTGATATATTTTACCAATGCCACGTGGCACCACCTCATTAATCCACGTGTCAACCCGACCCGACCCGTTTACCGACCCGACCCGATGACACGTGGCACCACTCTGGTGGTGACACGTGGCACTTGACTGGCCTAACCACAAGGACCATTTATGCAAATAACTTTAACTTTAAATAAGGACTTTGGTTGCAATTTGTTCCTTGCCACAAGGACGATTTACGTAAATATCTCTTAACAAATGTGAGATAACGGAGATATATTTGCACCGTTAGTCCTCATTAACTGATTTTACTAACAGAGGGATGTATTTGTGCCAACTTTACTAACGGAGGGATGATTTTGTGCCAAAAAAAAGTTTACGGATGAAAACCGACCCACAGGGCAAACCACAGGGATGTATTTTGGACTTTACTCTATTGATAAAAAATACTTTTTATTAACTGATGAACAAGACAACACCAATCTTTATATTGTTCATAAGTGTTCATCAATTAGTCTTTGTTCATTAGTTAATATCGTTCATCACCTCATCAGTCTTGAACAAGATTATTGATGAACAAAGACTGATTGATGACCAATACTAACTGATGAACGGTATTAACTGATGAAAAATGATTAATTGATGAACAAAACATCACTTTTTGAATCTTACACTAATAAAATGATTAATAATGCGTTGTGGTACAAAAATTAGAGCATTTAACGCAGTTTTACTAATAAAAATCTAAGCTGGACATTTTATCAAACACCTTGTGTGCAACAAATATGAGTAAAACATCATATTTAACTGGTGATATCTTACTCATAGGACATCGGATTTAAGTGATTGAAAAACGTGTGTAAAGAGTGAACCAAAATCTATAACTTTCATGTTTTAAGTTTTTCACGAATCGACATTTATGAAGGTAAAAAATAGGGTAAATAATGCTCAAAAAATCAAGAAAATTAACACCCATTTGATATGTAAAAAAAATTTCAAAATTTTTAATAAAATTTATACCAAATTAAAGAGGATAACATTTTATAAATTATGGTGAAATCGGTTATTTCTAAAAGTTTATTGTTTAAGAGATATGTGCGTTTGAAGTTTGAGGTAGAAAAGGAAAAAACAGGTCAAATTACTACTATACCCATTTGACCGAAAATAATTAAAAAAAATAAAATAACTTTACAAATCTATGTGAGTTTATAATAGATCTGGTACCTTGGTGGGGGATCAATTGCAAAGTGATAAAAGTTTACAAAGTGTATAAAGCCGCTTATCATTTGACATGTGTCCCCCTATCTATTTTATCCGTAAAAACCATCCAAGGGTAAAATCGTCAGTTTACACGTTTTTTCTTTTCCACCTCAAATTTCAAACGCACATACCTTTTAAACTACAAACTTTTAGAAAAAACCGATTTCACCATAATTTTTAAAATTTAATCCTCTTTAACATGGTATAAATCTTTTTAAATATTTCGAACCCTTTTTTTTACATAATTTTTAAAATTTAATCCTCTTTTACATATTTCGAACCCTTTTTTTTACATAAAAAGTTGAACCACTTTCGAACCCATCTACAACTTTTTTGTTATATTTTTTTTGTTCATAGTAGGGATGAGCACGGTACCGGTCCCGTACCGAATTAGTGGTACCGAATTTTTCTCGAGCATAAATTAGTGGTACCGGTACCGTACCGAACGGGATTCGGATACCGGTACCGGTACTGGGAAATCGGGTTTTCCCAGCTTTTTTTCGGGAATTTCCCGATTTGGTGCCGGTCCCGTACCGAATTAGTGGTCCCGATTTTTTCCCCTTATTTCGTAGTCCCGGTACCGTACCGTATTTCAAAAATCGGTACCGTTTCGGTACGGTACCGGTACGGTTCCAGGATTCGGTTCGAAATGCTCATCCCTAGTTCATAGGTTATGTTATCAATATCACTTAAAAAGTTGAAAAAAAAGTTGCGATTCATATATCATAATTCATACCAAATTAAGGAGAATTAGATTTAAAAAATATGATGAAATCGGTTTTTCATAAAAGTTTGTTTGAAAGTTATTTATGTTTGAAGTTTTGGGGTGGAATAAAAAATTGGTTAAAAGGACCAAATACCCCCTAACTGAATTTAATAAGAAAAAAAAATTGAATGGAAAACACATGACACTAGATGATAGGTTTTATAGACATTTTAATTTCTTACATTTTTTAGTGAATCGCATCTCATTAATTACTTAACTACATGGGTTAGATCATTTAATGGCAGTACAAATATGCATCTTTCATATATTACTAGCAGGGTACCCGCGTGATGCGGCGGCGGGTACCTTGTGACTAAATTTTTCGGTGAACAAATGTTATTTTGTTTTGAGCTGCTGGATTTTAAATTTATGTTTTGAAAGCTTAATTAGATTGTACATTGTGATTAAAGAGTTGTATATATTGGTGAAGGGGTGAATTAAATTGTGTATTAATTGTATGTGTTGAATAATGTGTTTTTAGTTTTATTTGTATTTGTACATTGTGCTTAGGTAGTTGTATATATTGGTGATGGGCTGTATTAATTGTATGTATGTAACAAATAGTATTTGCTTAAAATCAATTGTGTTTTACATAGTTGTACATTATGTTTTATAAGTAGTATTTACTTAAACTCTAATTTAGGAAATCTTAAACTTATAAATAGGAGAGAGGGTCATCCATCGATTAGTTCAGTTTCGGTTAACTGGGTTATTACTATATATATAATAGGGCGTCACAAAACGGTGACCATTCATGTCGTTTTGGCTGCTGTTGTTGGATCCAGCCCATGTGCGTTGTCTGAGCCCATTCATTTAACGTTTGCTATTATGGGCCAAGTGGAAGTAAAGACAACAAGTCTCTTAACTACCCAGCTGTTAAACAACAATTGACAAATCAGGAAAGACTTGAAATAAGTGCCACGAATATACGAAATTCCCACATCAAGATTTCAACCTCATTACAGGTACATCAAAAAGACCCTTCATTGATTCATTATATAATGTTGTGTTCTTGCAAAATGCCAAGCTACGCATTCAAAACACGCTATAAAAAAACGACGCCCATCTACATGCATAACAATGTCCCGCCGCAACGCGGCGGCCTGAAGCCAACCTTTTTGATCAAAACTATGGACTTGGGCCCAATAGGTACTATTATCTTGTATTTTCTTGGGTTTGAGGCCCAATTGAACTTTTAATGCTAAAACCCAACTGAACTTTTGGATCTTTGCTTTGGTTGAGTTAATTTGATCTTACTGAATAGTGAATACTTGTCAACATTTTTATTTTTTGCTTACCCTTACAATTTTACCGGGTTGTTATTCTGTGTGATATCCCCATAAATGGAGAAATGGATCCTCTTTTCCTTCTGCCCAGCTCCCCGAAAACAACGTTCGACTTGCATGTGTTAAGCATATAGCTAGCGTTCCTTCTGAGCCAGGATCAAACTATTCAAATGTGTATTTTAAAACTGATTATTGTGATTAATAGTTATAAAAGTCAGATTTGAATGGTTGGATAAAGGGACATACTATACTACTAAAGTTCTAAGTTCTAACTACTTAGAGCCCAACAATAGTTCCATATAGCTTTTTTAGCTTTGGTGGTGGGCATATATGTATGATATTTAAAGTTTTGAACTACATGCTAATAAAAAACACTGCCATATTCTTCCTAGGAGAATTAAAAATAAACATATGTTAGGTAGAGGAAAGTTCAATGCAGAACAATAATTATCTAAAGATCAAATCAAAAGATCTCAACCATCCATCTATTATAAATTTAAAGGTCTAGATTAATCCTCATTTTAATATAATTAATTATGAAAGGGCACTTTAGTAATATTATCCCAACACTCCCCATTCCCCAATAACAAAATACGTAGTGAGGGGATTTGTTAACCAAATTCTTTTCATTTCACTTCTCTTAAATCAACCACTACCAACAGATCCGGCGGTAACAGATTTGGTGGCGGTAACAGATCCGGCGGTTTTAGTGAGTATTTTTGATAATTGATTGAGGGGATTTGTTCGGAAGCCCCTACTAATCACTCGTCTATGCTCAATCTCATCACAACAGTAACCTAAAAGTGTTAATCGGGTGATTAGGTTTCGTATGTAATAGAGTTGACGGGGATATTGATGGTGACGGGGCATCGATAGGGATATAGCAGTGGCGGCCGAAGGATGGAGACGACAACCGATGGTGATACGTTACTGTTCAAATAATGTAACAGGTTGATGAATATGGCTATTTGATTTTGTGTATCAGTTTTGTTTCTTTAAAGATGGTAAATGAGGCCAAGGATCAGATGTGATTTTAAGCTGATCATGCACCAATCATTGGTTATGGTGCACACAATTTTGATCAAACGGAGGTATACGTCTAACACAAACTAGATAGAGAGTTTGGTGAAGAGAATTGCATGAAGCTGTTATTGGAGGAATAACCTTGATGAGTGTCATAGTCTATATAAATTTACGAGTAGTTTCTATTATTGTAGCTTCATAATTCTACGAGTGTACTAGCGTTAGACACTTAGACCTCTTACAACCCAAATTTTTTGGGTCTATTAGATTAATAATATAACAAATAAAGTATCATTTTCAAACTTCTTTATGCAATCTTTCTTCAAAGTGGTCGTAATGTAGTCCGGTGTTTGGTTGAACCTTCTATTGTTTTATGTTCTTATTGTATGTTATATGATCCATAAGAATATAATCTAAATGGTAGTCATGTCATTTAATATGTTTTGTATGTTTAACCAGTTTGACCCATGTCATTTTGTAGTGTTTGACCCATTTATTTTTTGTATTTGACCTGTTTAATTTGTATACTCTTTTTATATAAGCCATTTGACTCTTTCAATGTTTCACGAGCATTTTAGAGGATGTGATGTATCATGGTTGAAGATTGACACAAATTTTGTAATGTTATACTGTTATTGGATATGTAAATAGATAATTAACACAAATTTGTCCTAGTAAATAGGTTCTATTGGGTTTTTTATTCTCTTTGAAAGGGTTCGTATGACTTGTCATAGTTTCAAACTTATCATGAGAAACAGACTATGTTTTGTGTAATCACATCTGATTTTTTTTACGAATCCCGTGGGATTTTTTACGAATCCCGTGGGATTTTTTTGGACAGAAATTTTGAAAAAAAAAATCGTCTTTTTACGAATCCCGTGAGATTTTTCTGGACGGAAATTTTGAAAAAAAAAAAAAGATCGTCTTTTTACGAATCCCGTGGGATTTTTTTACGAATCCCGTGGGATTTTTTTACGAATCCCGTGGGATTTTTATGGACGGAAATTTTGAAAAAAAAAAAAAAAATATCGTCTTTTTACGAATCCCGTGGGATTTTTTTACGAATCCCGTGGGATTTTTCTGGACGGAAATTTTGAAAAAAAAGAGTTCGTCTTTTTACGAATCCCGTGGGATTTTTATGGATGGAAATTTTGAAAAAAAAGAGTTCGTCTTTTTACGAATCCCATGGGATTTTTTTACGAATCCCGTGGGATATTTCTGGACGGAAATTTTGAAAAAAAAATTCGTCGAAAGTATATAAAAGTGCATATCAATAGAAAGATGATTTTTTTCTCGTCGCGATGGTGTATTTTTTTTAGCTTGAAGATTTACCATTTGCAAGATATGTTATTTTTTAAAAAATGGTGGAAAGTGGGTTTTTATAGAATTACATTTCTACCCTTCCTTTGTTAATTTTTACTTTCATCCCATCCATTGGATGAAAAGAAGATGGATGGTTGAGATGTTATGATTTGTTCTTTAAATTAGATGTGTTTTGTATTGATCTCACCTCATGTTAGGTATCCACCTTTATATACTGAATAAATATGTATATAAAGTCGACATCAAGAGGATTTGGTATTAGGACCATAAAATTTATTTGTTTGATGTTTTTAATAGACGATGGCTTTTCTATATTCAACATGTGACATGATAACAAATGAATCTCTTATAAAATTATACTATAAAAGCCCAATAAATTTGTCAAAATATTTAATGTCGTTTCTCAAGTAGTATTTTTATAACAAAAAGGATGTGCTGTAGTTGGTTTTTGGATAATAAACTATGGAAATTATTAAATTTTAGAATTTCGTCATTAATCCAGAACAAGATGTTACTAGATACAAGATAAACTAGATGATAAAAACAAGGATGACAATGAAAGAGTACGTATTAAATTTTCTAATCTTAATCGCGACACAAATTAATAGAACAAAACTAAGAAATTTCATTGCATGGATCTATCAACTTCCTATATCCAAGAAACACGTGGCTCGACATTTTAAGAATGTATAATTAAATATTTAATCATAAACCAAAAAACACTTATTAGAAAAGTCTCATAAATTATTAAGGATGAACATAAAATAGAATTAAGAATAGAAATTCTTGAAGAGGATGCTAATGAGGACGAAAATGCAAAAAGAACATTCCATAAAATGAAGTAAGCTTCAACATCAGCATGCCATTTCTGATTCATGAATAAATTCATTTTCACGTTCAAATTCAAAAGTCAAACCCTATTTTCCACAATTCCAAAGACCCAATCAATTCAATACTTTTGTATTCATATAAAATCTTCATTCTCAATCAAACATACAAAATTTTCATCCTCAAATTAAAATACCATATAAACCATCATTTTTCATGTTGGAACACATAAATTACTTGTTTTCGGAGCACCCGACTGTGGTTGGGTTCCGATGGAGCCATGCCCAATCATGGGGCGCGACGTGGGTCTTCTTATTTGCGTCCATTGCTTTCTACTTTGTGGTATCAGTCACCCTCCACGTCCTTCTCCTTCTCTTCCGCCACCACACCCGTCCTGTCCCCCTAGGCCCTATCCCGGCCCTGCACAGCCTTGTCATGTCAATTATGTCAGCCATAATACTGGTTGGGACCCTGGACTCTGCTGCTGCAGAGATCAGGGACACCAGATGGTTATGGGGCAGAACTAAAACACCACTCCAATGGCTCCTATGTTTTCCACTTGGCACACGCCCTTCTGGGCGTGTGTTCTTTTGGTCATATATTTTTTACCTATCACGTTACCTACACATGATCCGGACCTTTTTCACCATCTTAAGACGTCGAAGGCTTTCGTTATTCCAACTCGTCACTAATTCCATTCCAATGGTGATGTCATTTCTATGGCTAGAATTTTCGCAATCATTTCAAGTACTTGAAATAGTGTTCTCGACGGTTACTTATTCCATTGTATATGGATATCGGTTTTGGGTTGAGTTAGGATTACCAACAGTGTCATTTCCATTGGTAGCAAATATTCAAATAGTTTTATTGGGTTTGAATTTAATGTGCCATTTTGGAGTTCTATTTTTGCAAATATGGGGAGGTGGATGCAATGGAATTGGGGCTTGGATTATCAATTCCATCCTCAATGGTGCTTTTTTATTCATGTTCTTGAATTCGTTCGTGAAAATGAGATGGATTCGAAGAAAAGCAATGGAATCATCGACAACCACGAATGGTAAAATGGAATAAGTAACGACGATCAAAAGTATTTAAGGATCAAGTTCTTGAATTTTAATGACGGGGTCTAATTCAGCTCGTTGGATTCTAATGTCGGTTTGAACATGTTTTGTGACATGTATGATTATTGATATACAGATTATATGAACACAAGTTACAAAATGAGATGCGAAAATGTTGATCTTCTGTATAGTTGACAGGTAGGAGTTTTGTTTATTGTTTGTAATTTTTTAACGTCAAACAAAGAGTATGGCAATGTTGATTTATTGATATTATTTTGCTACTATTCTTTGATGAACGACATTTCTAGAGTATGAATGGTATCAAAATAAACTTAGTTGAATTCTAACTAATCTACATCCATGTTGATCCCCTTATTAAGGACTTAATAACTATTCCATGTGAATAATTATATAATGAAATCACTAAACCTAACCAATTAAACTATAGAGTTAATAGATG
Organism: Chrysanthemum seticuspe; assembly: GCA_019973895.1. Classification (NCBI taxonomy): domain Eukaryota; kingdom Viridiplantae; phylum Streptophyta; class Magnoliopsida; order Asterales; family Asteraceae; genus Chrysanthemum; species Chrysanthemum seticuspe. The sequence continues at coordinate 256,619,066 of BPTQ01000004.1, forward strand.
CAATTAGCAGTAACAATTTGACTAATCAAAATACATTTTGGAGTGCTTAGAATCGTTATCTGAATCCCTATAGCGCTCTTGTTTTGACTTGAAGAGTCCCTTAATTAATAAAGTTTCAAAGCAACAAACTTAGTCGAGTTTTGATCAAACAATATATGTTAATTCAAGCTTAATTGACTATGATTTAGTCGATTTTAATTATACCAACTCAAGTATAAACAAGTTTTTCAACCTATATTCTCAACAAGTGTTGAGGCAACAACAACGCCTCCGCGTACTATTATTAGGGTGTCACCCTCCGCCAAGGTGCCAGGTTCCTCTAGAACCAAGGTCACCCCTTCACGAGCCATAGTTAGAGTGTCACCTTCCATCAGGGTGCCAACTTCCTATGGAACCCCGGCCACCCCTACAAGGTCCATTACGGCCTCATCATCCACACCACCACCCCAACAAACGCAACCAATAACTGGCCAGTTTGTAACGGGTGGTATCATATTTGGTGCATCTTCCAGCAACCCGCTTACGCCGTCTAAGCGGAAAGTCATGTGTCCAATATGTAAGAGAAATATGCATCACGAAAAGGCCTTATGTGGCCATATTCGGTGGCACGCGCAAGAGCAAAAGGACGCCAATAGCGCTGAGATCCAGGAGACCCTTCTTCTTAGCTGACAGATAGAAGAAGCGGTCCAGATCGCTAAAAAGATCAAAATTCCAGACCTCAATGAGGATCCGCAGTCTGACGATAATGTTGCGGATGCATAAAGATCTTTCATAAATTGTTTTATTTAAATTACGTTTGTTGGGAGCACAAACAATTTTACTTTTTCTGTAAGTACATGCCTAGACAATTCACGACTATCTATTTATTCATTCATCAATCTGGGCAGTAATTGTTATTGTCACTTTTATTTAAATTAACCAAGGTTATTTACCTTTTGAACTTGCTTCATCAAGCATAGTTTTAAAGACAACTTCAAAGAACAAAATATTGGACAGTGTTGGGCTTTTCTATAGCTTATTGAAGTGGCCCATAATGGGCTTTATAGCCTTTATTGGTTTTATTTTCATAGTTGTACAAATTACAAAACTATGAATGTACCACATCATTGGATGTGGTTAACAATTGTGAATGAATAATAATGAGTAATCTCAGAAAACATGAAAGCATAATAAATACTTGATTGTAATGGATGATTCAATTTCTTACAATGAATTAAATTATAACAGAATTCATTTTGTAAATCAAACACTAATCTGTTCCCCAAGTTTTTTAAAATGAAAGAAAAGAAGAGAAGAGTTAAAACTGGACAGAAAAGAAGAGGAGATGAATGAAATTAAATTTTTTATATCATGTTCCCGAGTTAGGAGAGAAAAGAAGAGGTAACAGATGATTTTGCAATTATACCCTTGGTTATATATAAAAGTTATGTTTTATATTAGGTCATTTAAGTAACTTTATTTATTTAAAAGTTCCTAGTATAACTTCTCTCCAAATCATCCCACTTTTGAAAAGAAGTTTAGCCAAAATTACTCTCATCTTCTTTTCTCCTAAAAAAAATTCAAAAATACGAATTTATTTGTTTTCTACCCACTTCTTTTCTCTTCTTTCAAAAATAAAACTCGTTAACGCAGCGTATCATAACCAAAAGCCAAAAATATAATAATGAACAGTTAATAAATTTGATACCATTTAAGAAATCAAGCAAAGATCGAATCTGACCAAAATTATCTTCATAAGTTATAAATTAAAATATCACTATTAAGTTAAGTAATTATAAGGTTAAAGGCAACAACTAAAATGCGTTACAGACAATCACATAATCAAAAGTCAAGATCTAAATGATAATGGCATGCGAAGGTTGAATTTGATCGTATTTAGCATAATTAATAACTACATGTCTAAACCCGACCACTAGTTATAAGACCATGCTCCTGGCATTCGACTGATCCTCAAAGCGGAGCACATGGGCACAGCGCCACAAGTGCTCCTTGAACTTCACCTGCAATGCCGATTACATAACCAACACAATAATACCATAATAAACATCAGTTTATTTTACAACATTTTAATATGATAAGTTTATTTCAGTTTTTATAAACAAAATAATACCCTTTGCGTTGGAGAACAGCAATGAACTTTTCGCTCTAACGGTTCTAAGAAAATCGCATTATGACTGTAGTCTATCAAAATAACAACGAATGTCGTACAATCAACGGGTAGAAGCCTCTTGACTATATACTAGCCGGGGTACCCGCGCACAGCGGAGGCGATAAGTATAGTTATATGTGTTTGCTTACCCGTTTAGTGAATTCGTTTCACAACACTTCGAATGTATATGTGTTAGTTGTAAGTGTTTGTTTGGGTTACCCGTAACTTTCCCGTAGCTTTCCCGCGACATCATTATTCCCGCATATAGAAATACCCTCGCAATCTCTTACGCGTTAAACACTACCCCAAAAGTATATGATTTTGACGAATTAAGATTATATTGATTGAAATAAATGAAATAAAGGTTAAAGTTGTAAAAATTTGAATTAAAATAAAATAAACCCATTAAAAATATAAAAACTAAAAACTCATAAAAATATATCAAAATGAATGTTGAATTAAAGAGCATAAAATTTTAGAAAATATGGTGAAATTAGATTATAAAAAAAAAATAAGTAGATAAAAATATATTTTAATTTAAAAATAAAGATGAATTTTTAGTTGAGAAATGACACATGTCATTTTATAATTTGAGCTCTTTATCTTAATTTTTAGTGGTTAGGAGTTAGGTTTTGAGTTTGTTAAGAAGTGACATATGTCATCTCATGATTGGAGCTCCTTATCTTAATTTTTGGTTAGAAAAACTCTTTCCATAATAAGCAAGTAAAAAAGTCTAAATTTTTAAGCCTTTTAATTTTAGAATGCCTAAATGTATTATAAATAGTATAGATATAGATATAGATATAGATGATAGTTTATGGTCCCTAAAGTAAATAGAGTAAAAGTATCGAACACTTTGCTATCCATTGATTCAGAAAGTATCAACTATTTCATTATATAAGTCATAATACTACTTAGTAATTACTTTTACAAAATCGACTTGTTTTTTTGTTTTAATGTTGATATGTAAAACAACATCTCTAAGCGAAACTGCATTTGCTTTATAACGTGGTGTGTACAACAAATTTCTAGCATACATTCAACATGCAAGGCCAGAGGCGGAGCCAAGGGGGGGTCACGGTGGGCAAGTGCCCCCCAACCCAGGAAATCGTAATGTCGATTTTTGGTATTTTGAGGTATTTGTTGAATTTGCCCCTTTAGAGATTGTCTGCCTTTTTCTTATTTGAAAGTTAAAATCAAGTTTTAGACATTTTTTGAAGTGTAGATTTTAGTTTTTGAAATATTGAAGAAGATAACTCAAAAGCGCCATTCTTTTGGAATATCCATTCTTTTGGAATATTGAAGCTTTTTTTTTAACAATGATGAAGGTAGAAGATGACTTCTTGTTGAAGAGAGATATAAATGAAATGAATAAATTTACATATTCACGTGGGTAGTAATTAATATAAAGTTGACCTATAGAAATAGACCCACTTTTATAAGAAAATAAAATGATTAATTTGTATACTTAACTTTTTTCAAAAATTTAAATGCTTTTCTTGCTAAAAAAGGTTGTTTTCAAACTACGGACAGTAGTCTCCGTTCAAGAAAAAAGACTACCCATTTTATAGTTAGAAAATTTTTATCTTTCATTAATAATATTTTTAAATATATATTAGATTATAATTGTTCCTACATAGTCTCAAGATTCACAAATATGCTTTTAGTTAATTACCAAAAGTTTTTCATGATATTTATTAATAGTTATTGAATACGATAAGATAATTGATGTTTTTATTTCAAGAAATTCATGACGACAACATCGTTGTTCTATATAATGTAAAAAAAAAATGCCCCCCGTTAAAATAATTTCTGGCTCCGCCCCTGTGCAAGGCCAGAGGCGGAGCCAGGGGGGTCACGGTGGGCAAGTGCCCCCCCAACTCAGGAAATCGTAATGTCGATTTTTGGTATTTTGAGGTATTTGTTGAATTTGCCCCTCTAGAGATTGTCTGTCTTTTTCTTATTTGAAAGTTAAAATCAAGTTTTAGACATTTTTTGAAGTGTAGATTTGAGTTTTTGAAATATTGAAGAAGATAACTCAAAAGCGCCATTCTTTTGGAATATTGAAGCTTTTTTTTAACAATGGTGAAGGTAGAAGATGACTTCTTGTTGAAGAGAGATATAAATGAAATGAATAAATTTACATATTCACGTGGGTAGTAATTAATATAAAGTTGACCTATAGAAATAGACCCACTTTTAAAGTTGTTGTAAGGATCAAGGTGTTGGAGGTCAAAACAGTGCAAATTTTGTTAATGTTAACAGATCTAATAATGCCAATAGACCAAATAATTAGAAGAAATACAAATTCTCTTGTTGTTTGTAATAATTGTGGTTATAATAGTCACACTATTGATAGATGTTTTCATAGGTTCATGCTGATTTTGGAAGAAAATTAAAAAGAAAAAAAAAAGTTATTTCTCAAGGAAATAACAAAAAGTTTTCAAATAATAATAATGTTTCTCGAAACACTGGTTCAAGTTCTTCTATGCACTTTACAGATGGACAAATTTCTAGAATCATGAGTCTCACTAAAGACAGTTGTGACAACTGCCTATTTTTGGTTAGTAACTAATAACCACTTCTGATATTTTTAAACTAGTTTCATGTTGTCAAGTTTTATATTTGTCGGGTCATGTTTGTGCTTTATGTCTATTTTATTAGGGACCCTTGTCTACGAACGTGCCTACGATTCTAGTTAAACGTCGTTTAAACGTCACGATATGCTCATCTGATCTTAAAATACTAAAGTCTTTCAAATTTTATAAACTTATGACATTTTATAAGTTTCAACTTTTACGTTACCCGGTAAACTCAAAATCGCGTAAATCTTTTACGATTCTTACTTAACCTTTTACAAAACTACATATTTATAATTATACAACTTATTTAAACAAATTAAAAAAATACAGCCCCTCCCCTGCCAAAACCGTTGCCCCCTTGGGTTTACCAAAACCGAATCAAAATCTCACTCCACCCACTTTCCTATACAACTTCATCATTCATTCTCTCATTTCAAGTATCACATATTTTCTCTCAACTTTGGTTCACTCTATCATCCCTTGTTCGTCCCTTGTGCGACTGGTCCCATAAGCAAACCACCATCACCACCACCAAAAACCTTGCTTAGTTCAAGATTTTGATACTAAAATGTAGGTCTTGTTCTTCTATAACAAGCTTCTATCTTTTTAAGCCACCAAAGACACCCTAAAGGATTCGAGTTTACCACAGTCTCGAGGTTATATTAATCTTATTTTAAGAATCTTGAAGTTAAATTACAAGGGGCAAGGCAACTTGTGTCTACCTTGCAGAAAACTCCTTAAAACGGTTCTTTTGAACCGTTTTCTTATGTTTATGTTTGTAGATTTTTGAACATTTTTTGGAACTGAGATTTTAGAGTATTTATACATGCATAAAAGAGTTATAAAATATTGTAAGACTTGTATTAATCGGGTTGGTGGTTAAATTAAAGAGATGGTGCGTTGAAATAGCTTAAACTCATGATTTTTGGTTTTTTTTCTACACATATAAGTTCACACAAGAAAGTGTGATTTTGCTTCAAGTTTCTCTGATACAATAGACCTAAAGTCATATAAGTTTAACCATGTTGAGTTTGTAAAAATATCTTTTCATCTAGTCGTCCAAAAAGGTTGAAACTATCTGAGTTGTCAAAACTGTTTGAAAAAGACAGATTTGGAAGGTCAACTTCTTGCATGCATAACTTACTCATTTTACAAGCTTTCTCACTCAAACCAACTCTCAGTGTTAGCTTTATGTCTTATCTTAAAGACCTCATTAGCTTTGTGTGAAGAAACCAAATAATAAATCTTTCATGACCGTTTCAAGTTGATGTGTCAAAACTGCCATTTTTCCATATTTGATCATATGCCTTCATTAGACTATAACTTACTCATACATGTAATTGATAACTTGAAACTGATATGGGATATGATTGTAAGTGTTAACTTAACTATCCAGTGGCCTACAACATAAAACTTTGATTTAGACCTTCAGATCGTTAAAATACTTTTGTATGTCCAGAACTGGGTACTTTTGGTAACGGGTCTAAATGGTCGGGGTTAATGTCCTTTATAAAATACATAAAAAATTGAGAACACTCTTAAAACATAGTACATTGACATATATTAAAGGCTTAATCACTAACCTCTACCAAGTTTAGTTATTACGTTAAAATGATTTTACGTTTGTTATCGACAAAACATTATAAGATCGTAAAATATAAATAAATGTTTTTATGACTTATTTGTATTAACAAATTTTCCATTTTTGTTGATGACAAAACACAAAATTATTGTAAGTAAAAAGTGAAATTCGTAAAGTTTTGAATTTAAGTTTTTACTCCTTTCTCCCCCTTTTTTCGAAACAAAAAGAGTGTCGAAAAAAACTAACACGTAAGAAAGAAAGAAAATGAGTAGTTTTGAAAAATGTGTAGAGAAGTAAGAATGAGATAGAATAAGAATGAGTTAAGATGATAAGAGATTATTAGAGAAAGAAGAGTTAGAATAGTAAGAGATAACAAGAGAAAGAAGAGATAGAAGAAATGCAAGTTTGCAAATTTGCAAGTTTGCTCCCCCTTGACGAGTGATCCCCCTTGATGAGGGCGTCAAGTAATTAGGGAGGCGAGATCATTGCTAAATGTGCAACGATTATGCTTTGATGAAAGCTCCCCCTTATTGAGGGCGTCAAGTACTCCTAGTGTGTTTTAGTATGCAAGTATATAGTGTGTTATTTCCTGTATATGAGTAAAATCAATGATCAAATAGGTTTCTGAAGGCCCGGATCTGCCGGATCCACATAAAAAAGGATCTGTCTAATTAAAATCAAAGGATCCGAGTACCTGCAATTTATTAGCAGCAGTACACAGCAAAAATAGACCACAAAGCAAGTCATAATCACACTAGCATGCTCAAACAATTGAGAAGCATATAAAATGTAGATTCATTTAATGAAAACATGAGAAATGATACAAGATTGGTCAATTCTCTAAAACTAAGAAAATGAACGAACAAGAAAGTCCTAAAAGTCTAATGATAAACTTAAGCTAGAGAAGGATGACCACTTGTGCTTGCACTTCAAGGTTTCTAGAGATGGTTAGGTTTGCTCATGTCATCTAGATGGTCAAGAAGATGATAGAACATGAAGCGTACTTCATCACGAAGTTCATGAACCAAGGTTTGAATTTGTAGGCAATGATAGCAAGTCTCATCATGACTTGGAGGTTGAGATGATGAGAGTATTTATGGACCTAAAAGGGAGGGTTGTGAAGGTATGTTTGATGTAGAAGGTTGTGGATGCACAATTGAAAAAGATGGAGGCATATGTGTAGGTGTAGGAGGTAAAGATGGTTCAACATCCATTTGGTCCGGTTGTGGTGGTTGAAATCTTCTCATTACCAAAAATGGGCCATTTAAAGGTGGAGGAGACACGTGTGCTAATGGTTGTAGCATGTTGATGTTACCACCTATGTTATGTGGAGAAGGTTTTTGGGTAGTCATTCTCTTAATAGACGAGAATGTAGGTAATGGTGGTGGATTAGAAGGTCTAGGAGGTAAGTCCTTTAAAGAGTTCATGTATAAATGTGGTGAAGAATGAGGTGTAGTGAAAGAGAGAATTCGAGGTTCAAGAGGTGAAACTCGTGTGGGTTGAGTTGAGATAGGTGTGTTTTATGGTGTAGGTTTACTAGTCTTATTAGAAGAAGGAGGGGTTGGTTTAGGATGTGCAAGTGATGGTGTTGGAGCAAGTTGTGGTGATGTTGGTTCAATAGATAGAGGAGTTTGGATGTAGTTGGTAGAGGATATCTTGATAGATGAGGACTCGGTTGATGAAATTTCATACATAGTGCGAGCGGTTTTTCTAGGAGGGTTTTTAGTTGATGAGCGAGCACTTGATGCCTTAGTCATGGTGAGAAGTGTTTTGAAGTTTAAAGTTTGCAGCTGAGAAAATGATGTTGAGGTGTGGAATTGAAGCACAAACAAAAGTGACTTATAAAGAGAAAGATCAATCTATAGAATTAAGGCTTAAACCACTAAAATCCTTCACATTGCAATCATTTGCATGCATTAAGGTCAACTACTGAAATACACTCTTCTAGAAGAGTTATTAAAGGAAATGTAGAGTGTTGGAGTGAACAAAAGAGGATTTGAGATGATGAACAGTAGAGATATCTATATCTATTTGCCCGGATCCATCAGATCCTTCTCAAAAGGGATTTGGTTTGACTGAGACAGAAAAGAGAGAAAATGGTTAAGCATTTTAAGAGTTATAGCTTGTATAGGTTGGTACTATGATTGAAAGGAGGTTTCGTAAATCTAAGATATTTTGAGTGCTCAATCTAATGATGGGAAGATACTTAATGATGAGTTTTATGGAGATATGAGACCTAAGAAGGATCAATAAATGATCAAGAGTGAAAATAGTTTGTTTAGGGGGTGTTTACTGAAGATAGAAGTCAGATGGTGGTCAAGAAGAAAATTATAGAAATTCTTAAAAATTATAAGAAATTAAAAATTGATTTTAGAGCATTTTGAGGGCAAAATGGGTAAAATAATTTTGTGAAAAATAAAATTAATATGAGAGTAGGTGGATCAGGTTCAGAGAAAGATGGTGTATGTTTCGGAATGGAAAAGTGGTGAGTATTAAAGAAATGATAAATCATAAACATCTTATGATGATCCCAAGTTGTGTATAGGAGTTTGTGGGATCTACTAAGGCCATGTATAGCTTAATTGTTACTGGTAGGACATGAACATCTAATCCTATAAAGTCAGTAAGGTAAGAGAGATGAGAAATGGCAGAAAACTCAGCTCTATTTAACGGGTTCCTCCGGATCCTTTCTACAAGGGATCCGGCTAGGCATTTCAAAGGGATCCGGTTTTTGGTAATTAAAACAGCACAATAAGCATGTCAAATTTCATTCTACTTATCGAATTCCACAACTAATGTTTCTAACAACACACATACATGGATATAAGTCAAATATAGCAAATAGAACATGTATAAGACACAAACATGATAACATCTAATACATGATAAAGTCTCTCAGTCTTTAAGCATTCAAGAGTCTAGATAATAGAGTGAATATTCAAAGTACCCTAAGTTTATTATTACATAGTACAAGTAAGCAAGTAAAATGACGTAATCATGTTTGACCAAGTCACCAATTTTCATAGGCACTCTATTTACTTTAAGATGTTTTGACTTGATTTACTTTATTCATCGTCGTCGCTTGTTGATTCACAAGAAGGTGCATAGTTGATAGATGATTCGGGAATGAGAAAAGATGTTAAATTAACTCATACATTACTCTATTGGCAAGAGAATACTGAGAACCTTGAAGATATGGGTGAATGTTCATGAAGTGATGATAGAGGCGAGTTAGGAACATCCCATAGGGTATTAGTTTGTTTCTCCTATTCTTGAGATGTATGATTCGCTTAGCGAAGAAGTAAGTGAGATTGTATGGTTGTGGATTTAGAATGCAATAAAGCATGTGAGCACAACAAGCTGGTAGATACTCACGATATTTTACTAGACTTAGGATATTTTCTCGTAGGATAAGTGACATGGGTTGTAGAACGTATCGAAGTTCAAGCATGCGAATTCTGTTAGGGTATCGAGGTAAATCGCAGAGAAGGCTGGTTAATTATCTTGGAGGTGGAATTATGGACCATTTTCCTCTTGTTTTAGAGAATCAAGAGCAAGTTTTTCCGTATAGGCATATTGCCCAAGGTTTGGAAGTCCAAGGATTTGAGCGAATTGTTCGAGAGGTAAGAAAAACTTGTAGTTTTGTATGCAAAACCAAAGGGAAGGGATCGATCCTCGTGACGTACGAGATCAATTTCACGAAAGAATTCTAACACGAAGCGTGGGCAAATTTGTTCGTCGATGGTGAGTAGAGATACAAAACCTATGGTTCGAAAGGCTCAGCTGACTTCTTTATAAAAGATTAAAATGGGATCAACAATTCGACCTTCGTGAAAATAACGTGATTCAATATTTTTGAAACCAGGTACAAAGTTTATGAGTGTGTAGGGTTCAGTTTAAATGTATGGAATGTAGAGGTTGGTTAGATGGTGGTAAAAGTCATATATATGTGGCATCTTGAGACCTATACAAGCGGATTAAACATTAGGATCAAGTTTATACCAAATGTAGGTTTTTAGAAAAAATATAGTTTTGTATCAAAATCGAAAAATAGATTTTAGTATACAACCTTTACTTGTCTAATTTTACCAGTTACTTTTTTACTTGTATTAACAATTCTAATCACCCTTTCAAACATTGTTTGTTCCATTACTTCATTTATATGGAGTTTGAAAAGATCATTTTGGGTTTTTTGAGATTCTTAGAAAAATTATAACCTAATGTCTAATGTTAAACCCAAAAGTTTCACATATGATTTAATTATCCTACTTGAATTAGTTTGTGATAAGAAACTAAACCTTAGAGTTAAATTAAAATAGATAGGTGTATGATTACTTTCGGAGATGATTAGAGTTCTAAAGTAAGTGTCGATTGAATTCTAAGATGTGTGTGTTTTTAGATTGTTTGGGATAACCAAAAGGGAAGTGAGAAGTATCATATGAAAATCAAAAATCTTAAACAGGTGTTTGGTGTGCCGGTTCTGCCAAATCCTTTTTGAAAGGGAACTGGTCCCTTAAAACTAATGGATTCGGGAAGACAGTTTATACAGTGAATTTTGGAGTGTTATCATTTGTCATTAATTCTTTCGATTTACTTGACTAATACTCCTAAATAACTAAGATGTGAGTTTAGTTAGAAGATTTTAAAGAGATTTTTAGATAGCCAAAAAATTGATCAAACCGAGAAGGTGATTATGTTCCATTAAGGCAACATGAAAGATGAGAGAAAGGTTCGAGAGGGATAAGTTGTCGTGAGTGACTCTGAGACGGGAATAGATAAATTCCACACTTGTGTTGATAAACATGTATTCGCTGATGAGAGTTGAAGATGCGGAAAGTATGATATGGAATACTATTCCTGACGATTTGACGAGAAAATAGAAGTAGTAGATTAAGAAGAAAATAGATGATTATCATGAGTGTGATTGAAATGATGATTTAAGACGTGGAAAACCTTTCCTTATGTCGACTAAACCTTTTCATTAGAAGAATGAATGTAAATGAATTTTTGTTTAGAGGGATTGACGGAATACTATTCCTTATGACTTGACACGTATGGGAATTAGTAAAGAGAGACTTTTGAAAGTTGTGATTTGATGTAAAACATAATTCACGTAGATATAGAATAAAGCATGCTAACACTATGACTAATAAACAAGTTCATGTAGATGCTTGATCATAATGAAGAAGTATATAGACAAGCATTTTAACCATATGCACTTACCATATTTTATAACGTTCATTATATGTAAGGAAACATACCTTTGCCACATTAAGTCATATGGTTTTTGAAACCATAGATGCAATCTACTTTCATGAGCTTTTAGAAGATCCTGCAAGCTTATTGGTGAGGCAGGTTGATAGCTCTTTAGGTTCTTCTTAGGTGTGAACTTCATTTATCCTTTAATGGGATGAAGTATTCGAAGAGACCTATCATGAAGTAGACTGTGAAAGAAATTTGTTAAAATTAAAGCAACTAGAAACTATCATTATCCAACATGTGGAAAAATAGAAGGGGGAGTTGAATAGTTTTGCCAATTAAAACTTCGTTTTAAAGTATTTAGATCGACTTATGTCAATCCATTTAGATCGTGTGTTGGATATTGATAGATGAACATATAATTAAGTAATGCAAGAGATAAAGAGTAAAGGAACACAAAACCATGACACGAGTATTTATAGTGGTTCGGCTACAAGGACACCTTCCTTGCCCTACTCCACTTCCTGAGTACCCCACTCGATAGTTTCTAAGCACTACACAATACAAGCTCCTTAATGTGGCGGAGAATACTTCACAACGTCGCCTACTCTTTATCCGGTACAAGGCTAGACACCGAGTTCTTCCACGAGGTAGAACCAAACCTATCACAACGTCGCCAACACTTTATCCGGTACAAGGCTAGATACCGAGTTCCATTACAAATGAGGAACTACTACCCAACACTACACCCTAACACAACTACCTAAAGGAGACATACCCCTTTTTACAATACTAGAAAGGATATCAATATCCTTTAACCTAAACTACACAACTTGTACATCGACGCACCATATCGAATGTATACACCTTCGGCACCATTCACTAATGCTTTCAACATGACACTCTATGGAGGAAGGAAAGAACTACAACAAGATGCACTTCAGTGGTCTTGATGATGACAAAGCTTAGCAACTCATGACCTTAAGCTTGCACGTGTTCAAGAGGTGGTAATCTCGCCTTTAAGAGAAACCTAGAGAATCACACAAAGATAAAACTACATAGAATGATCCTTTGGATCTCTGGTTAGAGAGGTTAGAATATAGAGAGAAAGTATATCTAAGAGTGGTTATGAGCAAGAGAGAAATGGATCACTATTTTCAGGCAAAATATGCCTACTGTCCCACGGTTTTGGGGGATCCCTCACCCAAGGGATCCGGCCAGTGCAATTCCTGGGATCCGGCTACTGGGTCATTTTAGTCCGAGTTTTGGGTTGCAAACCGGGTTATGGGTTATGGACCATGGGTCTTGGACTTTGGATCATGGATACCCAACAAGATGCAATATACCTAGTCAATGGGTTATGGATCTTGGGTCATGGACTTTGGGTCATGGATCATGGATAATATCCAACATGACTTCATGCATGATGTCATGCAATAGGTCATGGGTTATGGATCATGATCCATGGGTATGGGTTATGGACTTTGGTTCTTACCCAACAAGATTCATTGTACCTAGTCAATGGATCATGGGTCTTGGGTCATAGGTTATGGACTTTGGTTTTTTACCCATTACAACATATACAAAGTACATATACATTTTTATAAGATGTAAGTAAACAATATTACTTGTAAGTGTTTTATAAAAATGTCTTTTGTTTTATATAACTTACTTACTAAACATGTTTTGATGGTTTTGATATGTTTAGTAAAAGTATGTTAGTAAACTATTGGCTCAAATCTTTTACGTATTTTATTTATTTCGTTAAAATGATTTTACGTTTGTTGTTGACAAAACATTAGAAGATCGTAAAATACAAATAAACGTTTTTATGGTTTATTTGTATTAACAATCTCCCCCTTTTTGTTGATGACAAAACATAAGATTATTTTAAAAAGAAAATAAAATTCGTAAAAATTTGAATTGGAGTTTTTAATCTCTTCTCCCCCCCCCTTTTGTCGAAACAAAAAGAGCAACGAAAAGAAACTAACACATAGTGAAAAGCGTTTTTGAGAAAAACTTGTGAAAAGTAAAAAAAATGAGAAAGATTTAGAAAAAGAAATGTAAAGAGAAGTAGTAAGGTAAGAAGGAGGTTCTCGTCTTAGCTCCCTCTTAACGTATGCTTCCCTTTGTTGAGGGCGTCAAGTACTTAGGAAGACTAAACGTGTGTATTGCAAGTGTTTTTGCAATGGTTTTAACATTGACGAAATGCTCCCCCTTGACAAGTGCTCCCTTTTGATGAGGGCGTCAAGTAGTTAGGAAGCCTAAGTGAATGTATTGCAAGTGTTTTGCAATGCTTTGCTTTGACGAAAATCTCCCCCTTGTTGAAGGTGTCAAAGTCTTTATGTGTATTTTGAAAATCTACAAAACAAAGGTTAGAAAACAAGTATATGGTGCATTGTTTTCTGCAAATAAGCTTCAAGTTAGTTCAAAATGATATTATGTTCAACGGTTCTGTCGGATCCTTCATCTGAGGGATCTGTCCAGGCAAAATCTTGGGAACCGTGTACCTGCAACTTATTGGCAGCAATGTAGATATAAATAGTGATGTAAACGTCCAAATAAGTTATGTATTGTTGCACAAAACATATTTACATAACTATATAGCATACAAACACATAGTTTCATTCAATAAAACAAGAGAAATGATACACATATCTCTAAAACTAAGAAAATGGTACAAACATGTATTAAAGTAAAATTTCTCAACAATTCTAAGTTGTTCCTAAGACTAGAGGAAACACCACTTGTGCTTGCATTCCTATGTTTTAGGGACGATTAGATTTTTTGACTTCATCAAAACGAACAAGAAGGTGATAGAACATGAAACGTAGTTCATCACGTACTTCATGAACTAACCCTTGGACATGTTGACAATGAAAGCAATCATTGTCATGACTAGGAAATGGTGATGGTAAGAATGGAGCGATTTGAGGTGGAAAGTTTGATGAGGAAGGTGGAGGTTCCACAAAGGATGGATGAATTTGTGGAGGTAAGTTTGATGAAGTCGGAGGTGGTTCTACCAAGGATGAAGGTGGTGATATATGTGTTTGTGGTGGTGGTAAAGTGGTGCCTACTTCCATATGGTCCGGTTGTTGAGATTGGTGATTCTTCATAATCCAAAATGGACCATTTGAGGGTGAAGGAGAATAGGATACGGGTGCTAGTGTAGTTTCAACACCAAAGTTTTGGTGAGAGGGTTGTTGTGGTACCATTTTCTCAATCGATGAGAATGTAGGCAATGATGGTGGATGAGAAAGCCTAGGTAGCAAGTTTTCTAAGGATTAAAGGTTTGGGGATGAGGGAAGTGTGGTGAAAGAGATAGCTCTAGGTACTAGAGGTGATAGTTTGGTTTCTTTAGTGAAGATAGGAGTGTTTGGTTTAGGAGGTATGGTAGTGTTTGGCAAAGGTTGTTTTGTGGGAACAAGTCTTTGGGGAGTTGGTTTGATTGGTAGAGTTGGTTGTGAAGGAGTTCTGGTGTTTGAGGCTTTGATGGGTGATGACTCGGTTGAGGAGATTTCATGAACAACACAAGTAATTTTCTTGGGAGGACCTTTGGTTGATGAGTTTGCACTAGGTGCTTTTCTCATGGTGAAATGGTAGAAGTGAGAAATGTAAAAGGGAGTTTTAGCTACTGAGAATGAGTGTTTGAATGGTGATTTGGAACCACAAACACAAGTGGTTTATAAATGAAGAAATTAGGCAAGTGAATTAAAGCCTAAACCACTAAAATTCTTCAAATTGCAATGATTTTTCAGCACAAGAGTCAACTACAGAGTTTTTCTGATCTAGGGATTTATTTAAGACAATGTAGAGTGTTTAGATTAACAAATAGGGTTTGAAATTATTATTTAAATTGATATCTAGGTAGTCTTTGCAGCCGATTCTCACGGATCCCTTACTTGAGGGATCCGGGTAGTTATAATCTAGGGATCCGGCTCTCAGAAGCCAAGAAAAATAGTGTTGAGGTTCTATCAAGGTCTAGCACTTACATATCTTGAGTGATTTAGTTTCATCTGATATCTTAAATGGTATAGGACTTAAATGATCAAGCATAATGAGTGAGGATAGCTAATGATGACTCTTATGGAAAGAAATGGAGTTTTTATGAACACTAATGATGATCAAGGATAACACTAAGAGTTTTGAGGGTGGTAAATGATCATAGAGACCAGATGGTGATCAAAGGGAAATTTAGAAAATTCCTTAAAAATCACAAGAAATGAAAAACTAGTTTTTAGACCATTTTAAGGTAAAGATGACTAAAATCAATACGCTAAAATTGAGAGAAATATCAAACTAGGTGTTTTGAGATAAGAGGAACAATGTGTAAACATTGAAGTGGAAAGATGGTAAGTTTTAAACTAATGATAAATCAAAAATATCTTGAATGTGATCCTAAGTCATCCATGAGTGTATGTGAGATCAACTAAGCCTAAGGATAATTTAAGTGATCTTAATGTATCATGTTTAACTAGTCCAATAAGGTCTGGAAGGTTGGATTGATGCAAGGGGGCTAAACTTGCACTTCTGTCTAACCGGATCCCACAGATCCTTCACTTGAGGGATCCGGCTAATTATAGCCAGGGATCCGGCATCTGAGACATATTCCTTAACAGTAAGTTTGTAAAATTTTGTTCCAAGTGTCGAATTTTGAAACTAATTATCTTCTACATTAAACATACATGTATACAAGTAAAACATAGTAAGTATAGCATATAGAGACAACATATGGGTGAGCAAACAAGATAATGACCATATACTAAAATAAGAACAACCAAGTATGTCTTGCATAAAGTAGATAAAGTCATGATCATACATTGTTTTGATAATCATAAAACATCCAAAATAATCATATAAAAGACATAGGGTACAAAATTTCTTTTGTCAATCTCTTCACTTTTTCTTCTTTCCCGAGTTAATGAGGAAATGGGTTAAACACTTGAACATTCCTTTTGTTTGCTTGAATTCCTTGGTTTCCTTTAGAAGAGTGGGAAGTTTTTCAAAGTAAGTCATGGGATCGAGTTGGTAATTGGAAACGGGTTCGACTTCATCATCATCTTCATCCGAAGAGTTCGAGAGAGGACGAGGCCTTTTTCCCATTAATCATAAATCGTTTGGTGGGTCATTTGGTGAGAGGTACCATAACATGGTTTGCGAGAAAGTGGTCATCGGTAATAGGAGTAGGTTGCATTGTACTAACATACTCAAGGAGACGTGTTAGGAGCATACCATAAGGAAGAACCATTATGTCGGTTTTGAAAACACCTACCATTCTTTTGGAAATGTAATAGGCGAGATTGAAAGACTTTTGGTGGATGAGACAATAGATCATTTGGACAAGACAAGCATTGGGATTGTCTTTGTTTCCAACCAAACAAATGTCGTTCTTTCTAAGAATTTCTTCCCACTTTTTGTAAATGGGAATCATTTCAAAGAGTTCCATTTGAAAGGGATCACGATGAATGAGTTCTTTGTTGCGGTTATAACGAGATTGGTCAACTCTCTTTGTGAAGATGGTATCTCGAACAACAATGGGGTTATCAAGTGGAGTGTGATAGATAGGTTTAGAGTCGAATGTGAAGGTTTGACAAGCAATTGACTAATCTTTGGAATACATACAAATTCCTTCACATGGTATGCGAAGGATTTGCACGAATGTGGTGAGAGGTAAGGTCATGCTTTGGTTGTTTATGACGAAAGCGATTGAAATACGTTCATCATTGTTTAGGATAATCCTAACGCTCTTGTAAAATTCGAAGATGAAGACCGGACAAATTTGTTCATCAATTTTGAGGAGGCAATCAAAGTTGATTGCTGAAAAGACTTGAGGACTGTCGGTGTTTTCAAGGAAACATTCCTCAATTACACGACCTTCGTGGATGAGTTGTTTTTGAAGCATTTTAAAGGTTTTGTAATCACTATTTGATAACCCTTCTTTGCGATAATATCTAGGAATATAGTGGAAGGTGTCATGATGGTCTTGTTGGGTGGATTTAGGCATGTTTGATACTAGAAAAAATTAATATTCCAATTAGGTAAAATTTGTCAAGATGGGTTTATGAGTTTATTTTGTATTTAACAATGCCGTTTTGAAAAACCTTAATTATGTAGAACTTTTTGTATGGAAAACAATTTTGCAATAAACAATTTGCCAATTGATGATATGAAAAATTGAAACCAATTGAAAAGTTTATAACCATAAACCCTAGGATGGAGATGATGAGGAATAGGAAATACGAGTGTAATTACTTACAATGATGTTTAGGATTGTGATGCTTGAGAGTATGAAGCCCTAGGATGATGGGAACTGAGATTTGGTCATTTTAGGTTTAGGAAGAGGGAAAATGGAGTGGTTTGGGTTTAAAAAACGAGTCTCCTTTTTGTCTGTTTGCACGTGATGGGTCTAAACACACACCTTGTGTTAGTGATATTTTGAATTATATTAATAAGCACGCGGAATATACTTAGTAATACTTAGAAGACGGATTATATGATGTATTGTAAGTGAGAACAGTTTAACACAAAGCTTCAATATTATTAAGAAATAATACGAGTGATCTTGCTTATCACTAGGGTTACACCTTGAAGCTTATATGAAATAATACGTACTCTAGACAATGACCTAGGATCTCCTTTTATAGCACAAGGAGTCCTTTACAAGATAAGTATAATGCTAACTATATAGAATATACACAAGATCTTTTCTATACTTATCAATATACATCTACATAACAATTATCCTAATAGCAGTGGTAATATGTATACTGGCAGTGGTAATGAGTTTCCACTGCTAGTGTAATCTTTAGCAGTGTCATCCACAAGACTATCAGTGGTAACTGTTAGTATTATTCCCAACAATCCTCCCCTAAACTTATGATTTCTCTGCAAATCAATAAGTTTCTTTAATCTGCATCTTCTGTAAGGATTTGGGGAATTCTTTCAAACACTTCTCTTTTTCTTTAAATCCTGAATAGCTCTTGAACATTGATCTTGAAGCCTATGTAACAATGCTCTGACCTTCTCATTATCTTCATGAACTCTTATTGTTGAACACAACATCACTGTGAGAGTTCCAGCTCTGAGTGGGTATTCTTTTTCAGCAAACATGAATGCATCCACTCCATCTGATGTAGAAACATGATGAACTTCACATGAATCATAGTAAGTCCATTTAGTACCAGGACATAAACATGCAAATTTCCAGAAATCATCATTAGCATCTGGTTCATAAAGCCTTCTTAGATTAACCCATAACTGCATATCCTTCCTATCTTTAAGATCTTCAGCATCAAACCTTTCTTGAACTAATCTCCACAATGTATCAAGATCATCTCTGTCACATGCTTTGATAAGTTCTTCAAACTGAATAAATGATGAAGTTTCACCACCTAGCCTTGTAATCTTCCATGTTGGAGCAAAATTGCAAGCAGTGTATACTTCCCAATCAATGATAGGATGTCTGACTTGCAGTGGTTCAGGATAAAAATCTTCTTCTTCAATCATGATCATTCCATTCATCTGTTCTTCAGTAAACTTCTCAGATTGAACCTCTTGTTCTTCAGCAAACTTTGTCTTTTTATGTGTCTGAGGTTCACTATCTTTGGCCTTTCTCTACAGATTAGGATACCTTCTTTCTTCTTCTTCAGAGTTCATTAGAATAAAATCTTGGTCTTGCCTTTTAACTCTGTAGTAGATACCTTCAACTTTATCATCAGGCATTCCTTTGAACTGATGTCTTTTCCAGCCACCAACACTGCAACAATAATCTTTCATCAATGAAATCACCTGTGCCTTGGTTGGTTGTCTTGGTTTCTTTTGGCCCTTCTTGACTGAAACAATAGCATCTTGAAGTGCTTGATAATTCTTCATCTGAATGAAGTCCTTTAACTGAGCAGTTCTTTGTTCTTCAGTTAAAGACTTATCTGCAACTAGGTCAATTGCCTTTTTCTTGATCACTGGATCATTAGCAATCAAGAATTCAATCTCTTCTTCTGTAGGTGCATAGCTGAACTCTGGAGTCTTTTCTTTGAATATCGTAGGTGGAACAGTGGAAACTGGATTTACATCCATTGGATCAGTGGTGTCCAATTTGCCCAGCCTTTTAGCCTCCATGAAGTCTGCAATCTCTATCTCCTCAAGTCTTTTCTTATTAGCAACTTGATCTTCATTGATCTTTCTAGCAACCTCTGCATCATGAGCAATTTGAGCTTGTTCTTTCTTTGAAATCTTCCTTCTTGTTTGCTCTTTGCTCTGCAAAACTTCCTTTCCTTTCATCTTCTTGATTTCTTCCTCTGCAGTGGTAATAGCCTGATCAGCAGTGGTAACTTCTTATGCAGTGGGAATGAAATTAGTGGTTGCAGTAATGAAAATTTCTTGCTCTAGTTGCTGTTGAGGAACTTCTTGAGTATCAGCTTCCTCAGTACCTTTACTTGAAACACCTTCTTCTCCAAAATCAATTCTCCTCCCCTTGGTTTCGGCATATGTTTTCCTCCCCTGTTTGGGAGAATTTCCCAAATCTTTAATGAAATCTGCTGAATCACCATCATCAGGTGAGGATGGAGATGATAGCACAATCTTTGCAATTTTCCTTTGCTTTAACCCCTGCAACTCTTCCTTCAAGGTCTGAATCTCTTCTTTCAAATGTGTAACATCCTTGGCATGTTGCTCCTTTAGTTGTATCAAGTCTTTCTCTAGAGATTCAACCTGCTTTGCTAATTTGGTACAAAGTTCCATCAAATCCATTTGTTGCCCACTGCCCTCAACACTTCCAACTGTGTGACCTGTTGGGAGAGGTGAATCATAGGGCATTGGCTCAGATTCCTCCCTAGTTGGACTAGGTTAAAGCCTGGAACCACCACTGCTTGTGCCTAAACCAAAAGGATCAGGTACATGCTGTGTTGTAATAGGAGGATTTGGCTGTTTTTGCCTCCTCTCATAGGTGTGAGAAACTGGTGGAGTATAATCAATGTTTGGAACAGTGATTATGGGTGAGTTTTGTACCTGTGAAATCTTTGCAAGCATTTGAGGAAAAAGAGGTGTAATAATCCTATTGCCATCTTTGTTCATGTTTTAAAAAACTTTAGGCTTAAGGCAACGGATTTTATAAACTCTTGTATGGGGTTGCAGTTGAAATTCATTTAATACTGCTTGCACAAACCTTGGATACATCAAAAAATTTGTTGAACTCTTTACATTGCTTTTCGTACTTGTAAAAATATATTTTGACCAATTAAAAATCTTATAAGTAGCTAGACAAACCAAAGGGTAAGCCATTGTTGAACTGAATTGCTCATAAGATGTTTTCTTAGGACTAAGACAATGTAAAAGAGTATGTATCAAAAATCTCCAATGAGGACAGAAACCACTCTTTTTGAAAGTAGCCTTTTTGTCAGTGGTATCATATCCCATTGAAGCAAGATGTTCATGAATTTCTGGCATAGGTAATGTGATGATATCATTGAGATCATCCAATTGGAGAATTCTCCTCAAGGATGCCTCAGTAACATCAATAGTTACCCCATCCATAGTGGCTCTAAGAGCATCCACTGTTTCATGTGTATCTGATAATGCTACAAGCATCGTTCGGGGTCAAAGGAACTTCCTTTTCGTCGAGCAAGTTTTTCAACACCCTAGGCAGTGAACCTAATCGTTGTAGTGTAGTATTAGGGTAAGCCACGGGAATTGATATCGTTCTCTAGGGGAATAGGAATGCTAGTGAGAAGTTACTACGCTAAGGTTGGGGTTGAGGAAGATTATTTTTTATCTTTTTATGTTTTTAGGAAATGGAAATGTACGAATCTCGGGGTATTGGATTTAGGGGTTGGTATTTCTACCGATTACTCTATTCGTCTAATTATCTAATCTAAGGTGTATGTAGTCTATGTCTAATTATTGTGTGCTCGTATGATGATTTAAAGATGTGTTTACTTAGGTTTTATTACTCCTTAATTATCTCCTATTGATGGTTGAATTGTCACGTCCTTATTCTTAATCGCGTTGTGTGTCTAAGGTCGTAGGGTATGCTTTTATCCCTAACTCTTTGAAACTACCAAAGGTTATTGCCTACAAAATCTCTAGGATTTATAAACTTAACACTAAGGTACTCTTCGGATGGTTTAGCCTACAATGACTCTAGGTACTATAAGCTAAGGTTCACAAAGATTAATCAAGCATTAACTACACAACGGATGATCTATCGCAATACTAGATCATTAACAATTAAGATAAGAGACAACCAATTAATATTTAAAAATTAAGTTTCATATTCCCTAAGCAAACACACAAGTAAATTAGCCGGACATGGAAAACATGCAAGCATACACACAATTAATGGAAGAAATAATTAAATTAATGAAGTAAAACACTTATCTTGATGTAAGATAGGGTATGGAACCCTAAAATACTGTACAAGACAGCCTTGGTTCGGTTTAGGTTTTTACTCCAAAGACTACACACTGAAAACTAAAAATTCGGATTCTATATATAAGATTACAAGTGCGACGGCGTCACTCTTTGATTTGTGACGCCGTCAGGTCACCGTTATTAGGGTTTCGTCTTGGCCACGTTAGTCTTGCGACGACGTCACCTTATGCTTGTGACGCCGTCCCCTTCAGCCTCTGACTTCGTCTGGATCAAATCTAGGCCGTCTAAGTTGCGACGCCCTACTCTTTTAAAACCTGAAGTCGTCACTTGTAAATGAGCAATTTGGCTACTGAGCCGTTACAAAAGTTGTCCGACGGCGTCACTAGTTGTGCCTGACGCCGTCCCCTTCAGTTCCAGCAGCCTGAGTGTCTCGATTCTTGACTTTGGCCATTTTCTTCGTATATTCGCGCCTTTTCGTCCGAATAAGTGTCATTCCAGCATTTTGCCTTCAAGATACCTAAAAAGTGAAAAGGAACGATAGTAAGTATTAACGGATACAAAAGTGATCAAATAAAGGCTTAAACAACCCCTCAAAAAGGTACATTTTAAAACCTTATCAAATATCCCTACACTTGGTATTTGCTTGTCCTCAAGCAAATGTGCTTTTAGCCAATCAATTTATAAGTTACAGGTCATGAAGCATTAGTTTAAAATGATTCACAACACATATAAGCCCCGCAAAAGTCATAACAAGCACAGAAATTACATACTAGCACCTCACATGGGGTGTTTGGATACTCACATCTCTCGGGTGTATATGAAATATAACAAGTTGGAAATGGAAGATAAACACTCATTAACCGGTCCTAGTACATAGATTACCATAGGCTTGAGACTAGATCAAACCTCCATCGCTTTGGCGTAAGCACCTAGGAAAGACTATCCAAGAGATCTTTTAAAGGGTTGTAATGTTAGGCTTACGGTAGGGAAACAAATGGTTTGGTGGGATAGGCTATTTAGTGGTGGCAAGTCAAAAATCTTTATGTTACAAGCATGCGAAGAATGGCGTTGCTAAGCCAAGACTCGACACTCTAGACTCTAAATAACTGAAACAAACAAACATAATTTTAAAGATAGATGTAGGATGGTAGCCCGTATGTTTTTTTTTTTTTTTTTTTTTTTTTTTTTTTTTTTTTTTTTTTTTTTTTCAACACTATTTTTTTTTCTTTTTCTCTCCTTTTTTTTATTTTTTTTTCGATTTTTTTTCATACACTTTTACTCTACCATCCTCTACGATAACATCAAAATGATAGGGATTTATAGGCACATCCCTACACTTGAGTTTTTATTACTCTAACACTAATATGACCCGAATTGAAAAGATCAAAACACTTGGAGTACATTATTATGCAAATAAAGGGAATTTGAATTTAACGTTCCCTTCCCGTCATCTCATAATGTTTAACTTTTCCCATGAGTCCCAATCGTCCCAAAACTGTGTACAAAGGATATGACTCGACTTAGCAACTTATGCAAGCAACTAGATAATTGAACTAAGGGTTAGGTGTGATAACAATAATGCACTAAAAGTGAGTGCATACAAGGTAGGCTAAGGCGATTTGGGTGTACATTTGGGGGTGGGGTGTAAACAATGTTCTTCATTGATATTCCGGAAAACCGAAACATCACGAGAACCGCGAAAAGGATAGGCTCTAAGGGGTTAACTAGGGGTATCGTGTACTAAAGATGAGTACAACGCAAAGGTGTGAGGGAATTACTCAACCGATGTGGAAGAAGTAATTATATTATGGGTATCAAACAATGGTTATCCTAATGCCTCTTATCATTAGTTATTCCTAACTACTTAAGTGTAGTCTTACTAGCGATCTCGGAATGCATCACAAAACAAGTTCTAGAATCAATTATACTACCGGTTCACACTCTAAGCATTAAAGATGAATGCTTTAATTCCTACTAATCTAAGGGTGATCCTCACATTTTGGGTGGAATTTAAGTGGTAAAGGGTTTTTGTGCTAGTCATATAACTTCCTATCCATGAGACGCTTTATTAAGACTAATGGCCCACTCCTATATGTCAATTTGGTGCCAAAATTACCCTAACCGACATTTTCTCATGGTTTATTACACAAATGCAATTGGACAAATCAAATAATCAAGGATAAGCATAGTTTCAAAGTTCCCGTTTTATTTTCCCTCCCTACACTTAAACTGAACATTGTCCCCAATGTTCCCCGAAAGTATCAAAGTTATGATAACGGAAGGTAATAAAAAACGAAAGAAACTAATACTCCCCTGATTAGCTCGGTAGGATCCGTGTAAACTGGTGGTTACATCTTTCTTCAAGAAGAATGTTTGCGTGAAAAGCTCCTTCCAATCTTATGTATCTTCTTCTTGGTAAATTAAACCTGCACACATTAAGAAAACAAACGAAACCTTCGCGTAAAATCGGCGGTAATAATATATATAGGACTCTACTAAACTAGGATATAATGCTTGTGGAATGGATGTTTACAAAATTTCTGGAAAATTAAGACCTGGAAAATTCCAAAATTTTATAAGTAGCTCAGAAAATGAGAAAAAGTAATCAGTTGTTTCTGCTCCTTCTTAACGCCGTCAGGTTGCGATCCTGACGCCGTCAGGTTATCCTGACAAAAACTGGTCTGCGATTTTCTGGAAAAAATTCTGGAAAATTTACATCTTTAGAATCTAGAAAAATTTCCTGCAAAACATCCATTATGACTCGATACAAGCATTTGACTTGAACAAACACACATGTATATCTTTTAATTAATTGTAATTCTCATGTTTACGTTTCTTTTGAAAACGTGTGTAATCCTCCCTACACTTATCCCTTATGTAAAATACCTTTATATGTAATTAAGACGAGGTTAAAGACAAAATAAAGCATTTTTACAAATTTAAACATGAGAATAAACAATCAATAAAAGATACACGACACAAACAAGCAAACAATTAAGCATGGGTTGCCTCCCACGAAGCGCTTTTCTTTATTTATGAGTCTTGTAGCTAGACTCGAAGTCGTGCCCCTACGTGACTTCATTACCGTCACCTTCTTCCTCATGACGGTCTCTAGTGGGTGATTCCATATTGTAGAAGTGCCCTATGATGCACCTTTCTAAGAGTTCGTCCTCTCCCCACTCAGTTCTATATTCCGGTCCTAAGTTCAAGCAATCCTTATAGAAACCGAAAATATTGGCCATAACATAATCCACTCCTTTCTCCTTATCCTTCTCATTCCTATAGTAGACCGATAGTTTAAGTTCCTTTTCATCATTGGAGAGTGATGAAAATTTCTCAATCTTAAACGGCATTTGGTAGCCTACATCATCGGTCTCATCCTTGAATCGCACTATTCCTAACAAGGGATCATAAGTCATCCCGGTGCTTTCTATGAAAGGTTTCCCTAGAATAACGTGGGACAAGCTAGGATCTATGGCCGTACTAATATCATTTACTATTATGAAATCTGTAGGAAACATGAAACTACCTACATAAATGGGCAATCCCTTAATTCTACCCAGAAATTTACAACTAACCCTAGGATTATAGGGATCTTGCCTAGTTGGGATAGGCTTCTTCATTACCCAATTATAGTAGGTGCTAGTCATTATGTTTATTGGGGACTTGCGGTCAATGTAAGCCTTTGCCACGAAAAGGTGTCCTATGAAACATGGTATGTTAAGATTCCAAGGGTTCCCAAACTTGATCCTAGGGCTTTTCCTAACATACATGTGACGGAGGTCACACACTAAGTGAGGGTGGCGAGATAGTTCTTCTTCCGTAGGAAACTTATTGAAATAGTCATTATCTACTTCATCTACTTCCTTGGTTGTTTCATTCCTCGGTGTTTCACTAACCTCAAGTATCGTTTCATGGTTCGCTTCGTCATTTGTTCTATCATGTTTCACTAAGATGATGGTATTGACGAATTGAACGTGCTTAGCTAGCTTACTTGGGTCCTTAATCTTTACACCGGAAGTTTCAGGAGTTGAGATAGCATTAACCTTCCTATTACAATTGGTCATGGCTTTTAAGAGGTTGTTTATCTTCCTATCTGTTAGGTCACCATATTAGTAACACAAGCATCAACAGAATAAATAGATGAAGGAGATATCGGTTGAACAATAACAAACAAACACTTATGCGTATGAATAAGGAAAGGTTATGCGTATGAAGTGAAAGAGAATGAAATTGAACAACCAACCCTCAAGTGAGGGTTATTACAAGGTATTTATAGGAGAGGGAGCTAGGGCAACACTCCTAGTCCCTTCCTTTCCTTATTGGACTTGGGCCTAGGCTTATGGGCCTTCTACATAAGCCTAAGCTTAATAACAAACATAAAGGCCATATTAAGCTAACTATTACATATGAATCACTAACACTTGAATAAGGTTTAGGAGTGATTCCAACAATCTCCCCCTAAGTGTTAGTGATGAATGAATGAGTGATAAACGTTGTAGGTGCTGATGTAATAGTAGCTTTGACATCTTCTGACATTCTTCTTTCTTGTGAGAAGAAGTGTCTTGATTCGACCAATCTCCCCAGTGTAGAGAAATTTTTTCTTTTGAAGTATTCTGCTTTGACGTCTTCATTTTCTTTGTTCTTAAGTTCTTTTTTCTTTGAAAGTGATAGTATGTTGTGGTAATCTGCATCAGGTCTGCTTCGTTGCTCCAGTGTCTCCACGTCTTTCTCCAACATGCTCACACGCTCATTTAACGTTGGACTTCAGTACTGATGTAGTTCTCTTAGTCTTTAAACTTTGTAGATTCTTTGACTGGACGAAGAATCATTCTGACTTTTGTGTTGCCTTTTGAGAGAACTTGCATTAGTGATGATGTTGGTATGAGCATGTGAAGAATCTGCACGATCAGTCTGTTCCAGAGCTTCCATAAAAGGAAAACATACACACGGTTAGTAATAAGCGGATTCCAGCACTTACAAGTTTGAACTTCGAGAGTGTTAACAGCATAGTGTGAAAACACAACTCTAATTCTCACAAAGGCCGTTCCTGAACTGGAGTCCCACAAGTTAGAAAACGCGATGAACCGAAGTACACCTATAGTTCAGATGAGTTGTTGAGGTACACCGAAGCATCACCTCAAGACTGTAGACCGTTTGAGACACACTAAGCATAATCCACGGGGAGTTACCGAAGTGACCTGCTGTCAGGGCTGTTTAATTTTGACCCTGGCAGGAGTTTCCATTCAATCACTGAGGATCACAATTGTGAACCTCTCATAAGTGTTCTTGACAGATTGCTAGGATCTGGGTAGGACTCGATAACGTACCACTGTTGTTCTTATTGTTGAACAACAAGTGATGAAATGTCAAGTGAACCTAAGAGATCTTTTGATGAATCTCATGGCTCTAGACTCAATAGTGCGTTTTGGTTTTCCTGAGCGGAGACTAGGGAGAGGGTCTCCTTCTTCAATACCAGCAATCTCTAAGAGAAAGCCGATAGTTTACGTAGGGTTCCCTGTGAGAATGAAACAAGCTTCTGTTGGGAGAAACTTGAGTGGCTAAGAAGGTTTAGTGCATGCGTCAATAGGTCCATGACGACTTTTAATCTTCAATACCGGTGTCACTAAGTGACAACCAGTAGCATATGAATTGAACCCGGTGTCTGCCCTAAGTTGAATAATCTGGAGGGCTATTTCTTTTCACCCTTTTCTTTGCATTTCTTTTTAATTCTTCAACTCATTCTTTCTCCGATTCTCATTTTCTCCTTTTTATAATCATACCTAAGGACTTCTAATTCTAACTATTGGTAGTGTCCTTGGGTAGATCCCTCCGGCTCTGGTGGATCATAGGACGGTTATTCCTAACCTTAATCACCTTATAACTCCATTGCCATAAAACCATTTTCATGAAAATCTCTCGAAGTGTTTGTGAATGAAAAACATGTTTGAACACTTCAAGAGTTTTAGATTTTCAGAAATACTCCCCCTCCACATGTGCTTAAGAGTTTTGACAGAAATCTGCACAGTGAGGAAAGAGCACGCACTTTTTGAATTGATTGACTCAAGATAGACAATTCCTTGCGAGACACGATTACATTTCATAGTTAAAGAGGTACATTGTCAGCTTTTAGGTGACAACTAACTCTAATAACTACCTTGAAGATGTGGACAACCCCGAAAGGTTGTCAAACCCGTCAAAGTTCATGTCTATCAGAAGTTTCTCGAAATGTACGATCTACTCGGATAAGTCTTGGAAGACAAATCTTTTCGATGTATGACTATTCAGATTTCGTTAATTCATGGGTTAAGTCTTTTCACACGAGAATGCAATAGCAAATCACAACATATTTCTTATCACAATAATTTTCTCCCCCTCAAAAATGGCATATAAGAATGTTATTTTTGATAACGTTTTGATAATAAATATGACCATTTCGAGTTTTGTGGGAAGATTATCACGAAGAACAATTTTGTAAACAAAGTTTTTAATCAAATACTCCCCCTCAACAAGTGATATAAACGGTTGAGGATTTGAAAATCATAAGGGGGAGTGCTTGTTCTTTTGAGCAAGACCTTTGAAAATTGAAAGGTTTGATAACTTTTACTCAAAAGTAAGAAGCTTTCGCTCCTTTTATAAGGATTGTGGCACTGAAGCGTACCACAGGGTCCTTTCATTATAAGAACGGGTTGTACACTGTTATGTGTGCACAAGCCATTGTCATTAATAATCACACATCCAAATTAGTATGAAATTGAAACAGTTTAAGGTGTACCAGGAATTTCAGGTAGGTCAGCAAGAACTCCAGGAATGCGAACTGGGCGTTGATATCCTGTGAGATTAATGTGAGGACGACCACCTACGAAGCTTTCCAATGTTCTGAACTCGTCCCTTCGAAACAACCTTTCATCAATCCGTTTGATGATTCTCTTGACATCTCGTCTTTCCTTAGAATCCCATCTCTTTTGTGACCCAATGCCTTGTTGAATCGCCTTTAACCAATAAGCTAGACCATCCCTGACATGCTTCAATGTTGAATCACCAAACTTATGAAGCTCTGTACACGCCATCAAGCAGTTGCGGTGTAATTCACTGCGGTAGACTACTCCAAAGGGTTTGCTAATGAGAGTGTATTGAGGAAGATGGTTTATATCAGGAAGTTGTAGCGGAGGGTTGGTGAAGTTGACACGTGTCTGATACGACTCAACAGCAAGTTGTAGATCTTCTACACGCTCCTGGATTACGATGCTTCTGATGAAGATAAGCAAGGACTTGATGTATTCACGTTGAATTTCTGTGGAGAATTGTCTCATGTGTCCCTGTACCTTTGCGATATACAGATCTTTAATGTCATTAAGAGACAAATTCTGAAAGTCCGCTTCACAGAAAGCATAGTCCTTTTCGTCTTGTCTTTTGACCACGATGTTCTTTAGGAAGGTGTAATCCCATTTAGACGAAAGAGCAACATGCTTAACAGCAACGATCCCTTGATCACTGTGCACTTCATGTTGAGATTTACGAACCTGGCAGCTTCTGTAGTAGATTCGTCGGCGTTCCGGCCAATGGTGAATCCCATACAGTGCATCGATGTCATACTCTTCCACTCTGTTGTTGAACATGTGGGTAGACTTTTCTTCGATGGCTATGCAGGTGGAGTATATGGCTGCCGGGAACGAAAGTGTAAGTGATGTAGCGTATTTCTTTGACATATCGCTACCATGTAGAAGAAATTCCAGGTCGTTGTTGAAGAAGTATTGAAATGGAATCTGAGGTTGATCTGGTCGACCAATGGTAGGTAGAGGTTTGGTCCAATCTGTGTAGTATGGAGCGTTGTCGTTTCTGGTGTAGTCGATGTTTGCTTCAGGGTTGAGCCAATCAATGTTGTTAAACATGGCTCGTGCTATGTTTTCAAGGTGATATTCAACTTCAATAGCATTTTCCGAGCTGTCTTTAAGTATTTGAAAAGCTTCATTCTTGATTCGTTTCAACTCTGTCGTCATCTTCTTCACTCGAAACTTTTCTTGCAGTAACTTTGCATGTTCCAACGTACTACCTTCTACCATATCTTGGTCATCAGTTAAGGCGGGTGTAGTAGCAACAAGTGTAGAGAACCAATCATACTCGGTGTCGTCATCGTCAAGCCATGAGACGACATCAGCCTTGGGAGTCTTCTTCTTTTTCTTAGGCTTTGATGAGGATGATTGTTTCTTTGTTGTTGAAGCGGGAGAGGTGGGTTGTTTTTGGGGCTCAGGGACTTTCTCATCGTCACCACCAGTGTACTCAAAGTGATCACCGGTTTTCTCTGTCTGGGGTGGTAACTCAGAGTCCTGAGGTTTTTCAGTAGAAGAACGTGGAGGAGATCGTCTTGGTGGTGAGGTCCTTCGGGGTGGTGGTGGCATAGATGATGGTTCACCAGACTTCTTTGAATGTTTGGGTTCATTATCTTTATCCTTATCCTTGTCTTCATCGTCTCTTGGACGTTTAGGCCTCTCAGCTTCTTCTCTGCATGCTGATTTAAGTTGGTATTCCAGCAATGCTTCAAACAATTTACCTTCGTAAGAGGCAAATGTTGCAGATCATTTAGACATTTTAGATACCAGTCTGGAAACCAATTCGGCATCTAAGAATATTATGGGATCAACTGGATTGATGTTTACTTGCATAGGTGTTGATCTCATAGTTTGCTTGGCCAAATGCAATAGATTCGGATAGAGTTGTTTGGTGTACATTTCTCTTGTCATACCAGGAACGATGTCAAGAAGGAGCTTGTGAGTGTAACCTTTGATCATCTCGTTCATTTCCCCTTGAGGATCTCGTTGCATGAACTTTTGGATGTACTCCCTTTCAGCTGACATCTTGTCATTCTCGTCATGAAGATACTGAACCTGGTCAGCGAGAAAATTCAGCTTTCTGTAAAGCAAGTCTTTCTTCCTGACATGCTTGACAGCTTTAACGATCCTTGTCTTTGCCCGAGAAATCCAAGAGCCCGTTGGCTTCTTTATAGATTTGGATGTGGATTTGGTTGATCTTCTGGATGGTGGTCGTGAAGAGTGAGAGGATGAATCTGATGATGAAGAGTCATGAGGAGGTTCAGGGTCCTTAGGAGGTTCAGAAGTTTTCTCCTTGGAACGAGTTGGACTGTTGAGAAGAAAATCATCATAGTTCACTTCGTCATCTTGATCGGTTTTAGCCTTTTCTTCAGTCTGAATCCTAGCATCTTCATCTGCTTTAGCTTGAGCTGCGGCCTCTGCATCAGCTTTTGCTTGAGCTGCAGCTTCTTCATCAGCTTCATCTTTCTCTGACTTCTCAATTTCTGGTTTCTCAATGTCATACTCAATAGAATCCTCCAGTTGCTGTTGTTGTTGCTCAAGAGTGGTGGCACCAGTTCCCTTATCGGGTTGATTAACCGCATCAGGAATTGGTGTAGGTTGAACTCCACCACTTGACCCTCCGGGGCCACCCATTTGATCCTTTGCAAATTCTTTCGCAACGTGTTGGAGTCTAATGATTTTGAACTTCCTCCTGTAATCAGTATCCAGAGGCTCTTCATCAGAGCTTTCTTCTTCGTGCTCAATCACTGGAGTCTTTCCTTTATCACCTTTGGGACTTGAAGGCTTTGTGGTTGTTTGAGTGTCATCTTTGACTGTTTTAGAGTAAGTTATCTCTTCTTCTGATTCAGTTTCCATAGAGCTTTCATCCTTTAGCTTTTGTTGCGGTATAGATTTGGGGATAGGGATAGCTTTCTTTGAAGGAACTGTCCTCTTACGGCCAGGTTTCCTTTTAGGAAACTTTCTTTGACTCTTAGTGGTTGCAGCACTTCCTGCACTTCCTCTTCTGGTTTTCCTAGTAGGTGTACCAGAAGACTTGTCATCGAGAAAACCAACTTTGCCTTCATCAACTGCTACCAGATACCTTTTGTATGAGTAAAGCTGTTTGATTTCATCAGAGAGAAGGTGATTTGGTAACACAGCACCTTGTTTCTTTGTTGTTGTTTCCTTAAATCTGACTGTTAGAGTAGGTTCATACAACATGTCGTGATTTTTGGGGTCATTGATTCTCTTGGGGATATCAGGGTTATACCCAAGTGCTCTTTGGATCAACAGTATTGTATATCTTATATATGGAATCTTTGAGCCAAGCTTTTTAAGGAATGACATCATGTCGTCCCATATCAGAGCTTCAATTTCAATGTGCTTCATGTTGATCAAAGCCCGAAAGATTTGCAGTTCCATGAGCTTGGGATGCTCATAGCCACTGTCACGACCAGAAACAGATTTGGTGATGATGATGTATAGGGTTCTCCATGGCTGAGGAATATTCTTAAGATCCACGTGTGAATGCTTAGAGATTACTCATGTAGCTTCGTCATAGCCAATGTTAATCAAGAACTGGAGAACAATCTCTTCTGTTGGTGCGGCATTGTATTCGGTTGGTTCGATGACAGGGATAAGAAGAATAGCCCGTAAGTCTGCAGGTGTGATGGTGACTTGTTTGTCGTTGAGGGTCACCGTCACAGCATTTTGACCTTTGATCTTTTGCATTGTATTCCAGAACTGCTGAATGTAGATCTCCGGAACTGTGGCAGAGTTGGTGAGCATGTTCTGATAAGAATGATTCTTCAGAATATCCACTGCTATCAAGCAAGAAGATTCTGAGCATGTGAGGGTATCAAAATCAACACGAAGATTGTTCTTTCCAATCTTCATCGGATAGCCATTAGGGAAGATATCAGCAATGGTGAGAACATTTGGTGCATCCACATTCTGCATTTGAGCGTCCATGTCGTGATCTGAAAGATATTTAGCCAAAAGAACCAACATATCGAAAGACACTATGTTAGTCAACAGATGGTTTTATTGTCTATCTATTCATTGAATGTGATATGTCGATGATTGTTACGAGTCCAATGTCACTTGTTTGTCTAATAGTCCAATGACGTCGTGATAAGTTACGTGAGTTGATTAACTTTAAGTTTTAAAGTCCATGTTTTTCACTTATTATTCACAACTTGTTAAACATTTAAGCTTATAGTGACATTATTGGATTCGTGGCGTTATGATTGATATATTTACAAGTTTGCACGCATAACAATTCATAATTAAGGTTAAACAAGGCTTAGGCGTAGAAATGGCAAGCTTATGCGTAAAAAGAAGTGATATACGCGTAAACGCAAGCTTATGCGTAGGTTCTCAACTTACGCGTAAGAAAAGGGGACCTTATGCGTAGAGCTTACGCGTAAGCATATATGGAACCTTACGCGTAAGGCATACTCGTAAGAATAGACCTTATGCGTAGAGGTTACTGTTTACGCATATCCTTCACAGGATACGCGTAGTCCCTTATGTAGAACCTTACGCGTAAACGTTACGCGTAAGATTTCTCTTACGCATAACATGCTACGCGTAAGGTGATCCTTATGCGAAGATGTCAAACAACCTTGATTCTGAATTTTCACGTGTAACAAACCTGAAATAATATCATCATAGCACCAATATTAACACATATATTCATTTTCTAACAGTTTTAATCACAAACACTCAGTCAAACAGTTAGGCGTAGAACATGTGTTACGCGTAAACCTAAACCCTAAAGTTCAAGAATTACGCCTAAGTGATTTAGCGATGGAAAATGCACCAAAGTTTTTCTGGGATGTCTTAGATGCCTAATGAGATGTTTTGTTCAAGTTTTAACATCAAACATGCCATGAATAAAAAATACCCAAACCGTATGAACTAAAACCCTAAAATTAAATATTATCACAATTGATGTTACTGGGCGAATTCTGGGTAAAGATATGATCAATTCAACGTGTATACAACATCTTCTAACCATTTAATTAACCAGAAACACACATATACGAAAATACCCAAATCCACGCATAAACCATAGTTTTTAGAAATCATTCAATTCATGTTTCTGGGTGAGTTTTGAGGATAAAAATGGTATCATTGATGTTATAGAAACGTTTTGACACTATAATTTTAACCACAAACACACAAACATGATTATGTGTTCATACGCATATGCGTAGAACACAAAATCGTCCCTAGGTTAAAATCTAACCGTTGTTTTTCAAAACGATTCAAAACCATTGTTTATAATCATGTTAAGAACACAAAAACACTTACAAGATGATGATCCAAAACACGGATTAGTGGAACGAATATTAGGCGTAGGATTTGGTTTGGTAAAGTATTAAATGTGAAGAGTAAATGTTAGGTGGGATGTTTTATTAAAAATAACTTTAACCTTTTGACAGTTTTAGTCCCTCCACCTTTGCCATTTACAACCAATGCCTTTAACTTCCATTTTGGTTACCAAACGAGCGATATTTGGAAAGAAATTATGACGACACTCCCCCTCGACTTAAGAAATGATGAAGTTTTATAAATTTTGGTCTGAGGAGTGTCAATAAACCAAAAATGTGACCACCATTTATAAAAGAAACAACCGGGATAAGGTAACATGCAAGTACAATGTATTATGAAACTGAAAAATATTAGTTTTCTCCCCCTCAACACTTGATCGAAAAAATACTGAAGTTTGAAAGATTAGAGTGTTGACGGAGGATTTGTAGTTGCCATGTTAAAAGAAATATAGATAGAAGAATATTTTTGTTGTTTTATCAGTTTTATATTTTTGTATTTCGTTTTTGAAAAATATTTACAAAAGATGTTTTGGTGTTTGACTGGTTTTTAAGAATGTTTTAAGAGTTCATCCAGTTCCTCTTGAGTCAAACACTGCATACCAATCCGGTGGACCAACTCATTAAACCTAGCAGGAGCTAAGGCTTTGGTGAGGAGATATGCCAATTGGTATTCTGTACCCACAAAGTATAATTCAACAATACCCTGTTCCACGTGGTCCTTGATGAAATGATATCGAAGATCGATGTGCTTTGATTTCGAATGTTGAACTGAGTTGCACGAGATCGCAATGGCACTCTGATTGTCGCAGTACATTGGAATTTTGTCAAACACGTAACCATAGTCTTTGAGTTGTGTTCTCATCCAAATGACTTGAGCACAACACGCCGACATGGCTACATATTCTGCTTCTGTTGAGGAGAGCGATGTACAATCCTGCTTCTTCGATTGCCATGACACCAGTTTATCACCTAGAAATTGTAGTGCTCCTGAAGTACTTTTCCTTGAATCTAAGCATCT
This sequence comes from Chrysanthemum seticuspe, assembly GCA_019973895.1. NCBI lineage: Eukaryota > Viridiplantae > Streptophyta > Magnoliopsida > Asterales > Asteraceae > Chrysanthemum > Chrysanthemum seticuspe. The sequence continues at coordinate 256,654,109 of BPTQ01000004.1, forward strand.
TGCGTGGTCAGCGTCTGAAAAAGCTATTAGTTCAAAACCAGAATCCTTCGGATACCAAATCCCCAAGTTAATGGTTCCCTTGATGTATCGGAGGATTCTTTTAGCCTCAGAGAGGTGGGTTTCAGTTGGTCTTGACTGATAACGGGAGCAAAGATATACGGCAAACACAATATCAGGCCTGCTTGCTGTTAGATACATGAGAGACCCAATAATACTACGGTATTTGGTAGGGTCCACTAATTTCCCATGTAAATCAGCATCTAGTTTCTTGGTATGAGCCATTGGTGTGGCATAGGTGTCACAGTTTTGCATTCCAAATTTGTTTAACAATTCAAGGGCATATTTGGACTGACTCAAGAAAATACCACGGGGTGATTGATGAACTTGCATTCCTAGAAAGAATGTGAGTTCACCCATCATTAACATTTCAAAATGTTTTGTCATTAATTTTGCAAAAGCATTTGAGTATTTTAAATGTGTTGACCCAAAAATGATGTCATCCACATAGATTTGAACGATTAAGATGTGAGCCCCGTGATATTGTATGAAAAGTGTAGGATCGACCGAACCTTTGGTGAATTTATTGGCAATGAGGAAGGATGATAACTTATCGTACCACACCCGAGGAGCTTGTTTGAGACCATAGAGAGCTTTGTTCAGTTTGTAGACATGGTTCGGGAACTCGGGATCAACGAATCCTTCTGGCTGGCTGACATAAACTGTTTCTTTCAGTTGCCCATTCAGAAAAGCAGTTTTGACGTCCATTTGAAAGACCGTTATGTTCATATGAGCCGCGAACGCGAGAAAAATTTGAACCGCCTCAAGACGAGCAACCGGAGCGAATGATTCTTCAAAGTCAATGCCCTCTTCCTGTCTATAACCCTTAGCCACCAGACGTAACTTGTTTCTGATTACGTTCCCTTCAACATCCAATTTGTTTTTCCAAATCCATTTGAGACCAATGACGTAGACCCCTTTTGGTCTTTCAACCAGTTCCCATACTTCAAGATGTTTGAATTGGTTGAGTTCTTCTTGCAAGGATTCAATACAGTTGTCTTTTGTCATTGAGTCTTTAATGTTTTTAGGTTCAGATTGGCAGACAGTGAGAGCATAAATGCAATGTTCACCATCTGTGTGAAGACGTTGTCTTGTAACGACTGGTTGATTCGGGTTGCCAATAATATTCTCTAGAGGACGGTCTTTTGTCCAACGATGTGTAGAGGGTTGATGTTGGTATACATTGTGCATATTTTGAGGATTCAAATGGTTTGTTGATGATTCTGCGACATCAGGTGCAGCAGTTTCATTGGCAAACGGATTAAAGAACGCATTTGGATCAAAATCTGCAGGTGGGGGTACTTCATTAAGAACATCAGCAGCTGGATCAGCGTCGTTGGAAGCAGTTTGTTCAACTGTTGTTGTAGATTCAACTGGTGGTGCTTCTTCAACCGTAGTTGTTGTAGCAGGTGTATCAGGTATAAGAGTAGTATCAGGTTGAGCAGCGGAAACAGCGGATACACCTGGAGCACGTTCATCAATGTCATCACTAAACAGCGGAGCAAATAGCGTTTCCATTTGTTGACGAGTAAGTTGGGTGCTTAGTTCAGCTGATGATGGGGTTTGAGGGAAGTTTAAACGGTTGTGACCGGGTTCCAAGCTGTTATGCTCAGAAGCCATTTCTGTAAGTTCATCAAAATTAGCATGAATCGTTTCCATAACCTGCTTTGTACGACGATTCCAGATCCGGAAACCCTTAGAATTTTCACAATATCCTATAAAGACTCCAATGTCAGCTTTGGCTTTGAGCTTTCCAAAGTCATCACGATCATTATTTGGGTAGCAAAGGGATCCAAATACATGAAAGTGTTTGAGATTCGGTTTATGGTTGTGGATAAGCTCAAAAGGTGTTTTGTTGTGGCGTTTTGTAATCATTGAACGATTTTGAGTATAGCATGCAGTTGATACAGCTTCTGCCCACAAGTAATCTGGAAGTTTAGCATTGATTAACATTGTTCTTGCAGCCTCCACTAACGTACGGTTTCGTCTTTCAACAACTCTGTTTTGTTCTGGTGTACGTGCAATAGATGTCTGATGCTCAATTCCCACTTTCTCATAAAAATCTCGAAGAGTTTGGTTTACAAATTCAGTTCCTTTGTCTGTTCTGATTTGGCGGACGGTGTTCCGGAGTTGAACTTGAATTTTTGTGAGAAAGGTGATGATCATCTGTGGAGCTTGATCTTTACTTCGAAGAAAGTAGACCCAAGTCCATCGTGAGTAGTCATCGACAATTACCAAGATGTAGCGTTTGCCATTAATCGTTTGCACGCGCATCGGGCCACACAAATCCATGTGAAGAAGATGAAGCACATGCTGAGAGCTGTGTTCCACTTTTGAAGGCAAATGAGCACGAGTGCTTTTTCCTTGTTCACAGGCTGAGCACAGGTGATCTTTAGAATACCGGAATCTGAGAGACGACGGTGCTTTAGCTGTATTTTGAGCATCAACACTTTGAAGGATCGGATTGGGTAGTCCCAAAAGGATGTATTGCATTTCTAGTTCATCGGCTTCAAAGTGTAGAAGTTCATCACCAGTGAGGTCGGAGATAGTTGCAATGTTGGTGACAGCATCTCTTGGTGGATTGGCATCTGGATCTGCAGGCGTGATAACAGTAGGCATCTGAAATGGACCTTCCATAATGACCTTCTTTAAAAACTTTCCATGTGGTTTCTTTAGATCACAAAACCTAAAGAACCTTATCACCCATTGATCATAATTTCCGGGAGTGAGCATTGGAGGTCTATCAAGTGAGCCAACTTCATGAATTGATTGTTGGCTACTTAAGGCTTCACACATCTTGCCAAACCATGTCGGTTCCTTCATAGTATTCCTGGATGGATGTTGATTGTAGAAGTTTGTGTAAGGTTGTACTTGAAGACTAGGTGGTGGTTGAACCATTTGTGGTGGTGGAATTGCTCCAAGTTGTGGAGTATGTTGTTGATTAAATTGTTGTTGATAAATTTGTTTTTGATGATTAAATTGTTGATGTTGTGGAATTAGTTGTTGTTGTTGTTGTTGATGATAAGTGTAAGGAAAATAGTTAGAGTATGGTGGTTGTGACATGTTGAAAACTTGTATTGATAAATGGATCTTTGTAGTCGAATGAACCTTTGTTGATGAAGTATCCTTAGGCGTAGAAATCACAGAAAGGCCTAGTACCACTTATGCGTAAAAACACCAAAGATACGCGTAACAGCAATAGTTACGCGTAAGTAATGAGAAAACACTAAAGTTATGCGTAAACAGAAAGTTAAGCGTAGAAAACTTAGGCGTAGGATTACCTTATGCGTAAGACAAAGCTTAGGCGTAAGATGAATCTTATGCGTAATGGGTTCTACGCGTAAGCTTAAGCTTATGCGTAAATTTAGGGTTTTACCCAAAAGATCTTTTACACTATCACAGTGCAAAAGATATCCAAAGTCGAAGTTTTTTCAGGCTTATCCAAACAAGAAAAACACTGAGTAATCCACGAAACTGAAGATCAAACCACGGAAAAGTTACGCGTAAGATTAGGGTTTCACTTACGCGTAGGAATTAGCCAAAAATGATTCCTGCCAACTGATGTTTCCAAACCAGATTTTTGTGATGAAAGAGCTTCAATATCACCAAAATAACACAAAAGTGTGAAACTTGATGATCCAAAGCTTTAAAACAAGTTATGCGTAGAACGACTACCTCGTAAAAAATCAAGCTTAAAAAGAATGATCCACACGTAAAGTTTGAAACTTTTTGCCAAAAACAGTTATTTTAACACCTTAAAACGTTGAAAGTACAAGAATCTTGGATTGAAAAGTGTAAAAAATAAGTTTTTAAGCGAACCAAAGTTTGAAACGATCTTACGCGTAAGACCAAAACTTCAAAAAGAACAAAATATGTTCACCCAACTATTTGGCGAATGATACCACTGTTAGGTCACCATATTAGTAACACAAGCATCAATAGAATAAATAGATGAAGGAGAGATCGGTTGAACAATAACAAACAAACATTTATGCGTATGAATAAGGAAAGGTCATGCGTATGAAGTGAAGGAGAATGAAATTGAACAACCAACCCTCAAGTGAGGGTTATTACAAGGTATTTATAGGAGATGGAGCTAGGGCAACACTCCTAGTCCCTTCCTTTCCTTATTGGACTTGGGCCTAGGCTTATGGGCCTTCTACATAAGCCTAAGCTTAATAACAAACATAAAGGCCATATTAAGCTAACTATTACATATGAATCACTAACACTTGAATAAGGTTTAGGAGTGATTCCAACACTATCCATCTCGGCTTGTTGTTGGTTAAAACGGTCCGAGAGCTTAGCTATTTGAGCTTCTTGGGATGCGACTAGGTGTTGCAACATCCCCTCAATGTTTTGTTGGTTAGGGCCGTGAGATGGGGGCCATGAGAAATCATTGGATGTGAATTCTTTGTTTTGTCCCCAATAAAATTCGGGCTTGCCCTTCCATGCTTCTCGGGCGTCATTAAAAATCCTAGGTCCGGGTGTTGTAGGTAATCTTCCTCCCGTTCCATTAGTACGCGAGGATGCGTAGTCAACGGAAGCTTGTTCGGTGAATCTGGTGCAAGTGCGCGTGTTATGAGGATCACTACACGGCTCACACGAGGAAGAAACTTTGTTCACCTGGCGTGAAGACTAAGGATTTTCGTAGGAGCTCATTAGGAATTTAACTTGATCTTCAAGCTCGAGCATCCTACGGTCGGAAGATTGCGAGTCAATGGGAGGCAAGGAGATTGCCTTAACAGTTTTGGGCAACTCACGGGGGTCATTCCAACTTTCGTTGTCATAGAGAGCAAGGTCCTCTATTATACCCCATGATTCTTCCGTGGTGAGATCACTAAGTTTTCCACCGGCCGCTTGGTCAATGGATCGCTTGGTAGGGAAGTTGACATGATCATAGAAGAGTTGTACTTGGAGCCAAAGATCAATGCCGTGATGAGGGACTTTATGGAGTAAGTCCTTGAATCGAGTCCATGCTTCGTAGAGAGATTCACCTTGACGTTGTTGAAACATCAAGATATCATTCCTAAGCTTAGTGGTTCTCCCCGGTGGGAAAAATTGAACAAGGAAGCTAGAGGTGAGATCATCCCAACTTGAGATGGAGCCGGCGGGAAGTCGCTCAAGCCAATTACTAGCTTGGTCCCGTAGAGAGAATTGGAAGAGACGCAGGCGCGTGGTCTCCCGAGTAGTAGCATCGAGGTCGATGGAATCGACAATTTTAAGGAAATCCTTAAGATGCTGATAAGGATCTTCGGAACAAAGTCCATGGAATGCACATCCGTTTTGCACCAACCGGGTGGTGTCGGATCGCAGGGCCGTAGTTTGGGCTTGGTCGGGAAGCTCAATGGTGTTTCTATAGCCTAGGTGGCTTGGTCTCGAGTATTCACCAAGAGTACGACCTCTTGGCGGGTCATTTGGTGGTAGGTTGATGAATGGTGGTTTGTTATCACCTTCCATGATGAAAAGTGATGGGATTACTAACAAAGGTCACGAAGAAGGGGGATAGACTACGAGAAAGCTAAAAATTGGGAAAAAAGCTTACTTGATAGGAATCAAGCAAGGAAACCTAAACGAGGTGGGCTCTTAACTAGCTATTCTATTCCCCGGCAGCGGCGCCAAAAACTTGATAACGCTACACGCGTCGTTCGTGGTCAAACGAACTTTCTTTTCATCGAGCAAGTTTTTCAACACCCTAGGCAGTGAACCTAATCGTTGTAGTGTAGTATTAGGGTAAGCCACGGGAATTGATATCGTTCTCTAGGGGAATAGGAATGCTAGTGAGAAGTTACTACTCTAAGGTTGGGGTTGAGAAAGATTATTTTTTATCTTTTTATGTTTTTAGGAAATGGAAAGGTACGAATCTCGGGGTATTGGATTTAGGGGTTGGTATTTCTACCGATTACTCTATTCGTCTAATTATCTAATCTAAGGTGTATGTAGTCTATGTCTAATTATTGTGTGCTCGTATGATGATTTAAAGATGTGTTTACTTAGGTTTTATTACTCCTTAATTATCTCCTATTGATGGTTGAATTGTCACGTCCTTATTCTTATTCGCGTTGTGTGTCTAAGGTCGTAGGGTATGCGTTTATCCCTAACTCTTTGAAACTACCAAAGGTTATTGCCTACAAAATCTCTAGGATTTATAAACTTAAAACTAAGGTACTCTTCTGATGGTTTAGCCTACAATGACTCTAGGTACTATAAGTTAAGGTTCACAAAGATTAATCAAGCATTAACTACACAACGGATGATCTATCGCAATACTAGATCATTAACAATTAAGATAAGAGACAACCAATCAATATTTAATAATTAAGTTTCATATTCCCTAAGCAAACACACAAGTAAATTAGCCGGACATGGAAAACATGCAAGCATACACACAATTAATGGAAGACATAATTAAATTAATGAAGTAAAACACTTATCTTGATGTAAGATAGGGTATGGAACCCTAAAATACTGTACAAGACAGCCTTGGTTCGGTTTAGGTTTTTACTCCAAAGACTACACACTGAAAACTAAAAAATTCGGATTCTATATATAAGATTACAAGTGCGACGGCGTCACTCTTTGATTTGTGACGCCGTCGGGTCGCCGTTATTAGGGTTTCGTCTTGGCCACGTTAGTCTTGCGACGGCGTCACCTTATACTTGTGACGCCGTCCCCTTCAGCCTCTAACATCGTCAGGATCAAATCTAGGCCGTCTGAGTTGCGACGCCCTACTCTTTTAAAACCTGAAGCCGTCACTTGTAAATGAGCAATTTGGCTACTGAGCCCTCACAAAATTTGTCCGATGGCGTCACTAGTTGTGCCTGACGCCGTCCCCTTCAGTTCCAGCAGCCTGAGTCTCTCGATTCTTGACTTTGGCCATTTTCTTCGTATATTCGCGCCTTTTCGTCCGAATAAGTGTCATTCCAACATTTTGCCTTCAAGATACCTAAAAAGTGAAAAGGAACGATATTAAGTAATAATGGATTCAAAAGTGATCAAATAAGGGCTTAAACTACCCCTCAAAAAGGTACATTTTAAAACCTTATCAATATCTCTATTCTCAATTGTTATGGACTGAACAGAAGTCCAAAACTGTTTGATTTGAGAGATATAGATTGTGGGATTAAGAAGTAAAGCATACCTTATATGGGTAGTATTTAGAAAGTCTACAATCTAATGAAAAACATGGCCACTCTTCTCGTTTGACTTTTCCAAGTAGGCCACTTGGTTGTGCTCGTCTGCAAAAGTGATAGGTGCCATAGAATCTTTTGATGAAAAATATATTATGTCAGTAAGAATTGAATAAATAATTCGCCAATTGAGAGAGAAAGATATATAGTGGTAGGGTTTAAGTGTTTTGCGCAAGAAAGATTATCTAAGAAAAAGATTTATCTTTTGAGGATAAATAGCAATTAGGAAAGTAGATAACCGTCTAAAAATTTTACCCTATATATATATGGAAAGCAATTAACTCTTCAACGGCTAGTAAAAAATTAGTTACTGACACAACAGTTGTAACGGCTAGATCAACAGTGGTAAAAATAACACTGTCAGTGGCAACTGTGAACTAGCAGTGGTAATTTTTCACAAAAATTTTCAAAGAGCAGTGGTAAAGAAAAACATATGAAAATTGGATTGCTCTTTATCATAGTTTTTAGCAAACTATTAGCTATCAACGGATTTGATATGTCTTTACCATGAGCCGTTCGCTATGGACTAGCCAACTCTTAATCTTAAAGAATAGGGTGAGTTGATAACCATATAGTTTTTGGTAAACTATCAACCATAAACGGATTTGTCAAGTCTTTACCAGTAGCCGTTTGCTCTGGACTAGTTGATTCTTATGTGGATTAGACATGGTAAATCAATAACCATTTGTTGTGTGTCTCAGTTACACACCTTTTAAGATCAACTCTCAACCAAGATTGGTTATGTACCTGCATGTGTCAAAGAAAATGCATAACTAACTTGCTTTAACCAAAATTACTTTTAACCAAGCCACTATCTAAAAAATATCTTCTCAAAGTCAACCCAATAATATCTATATTTACTCTTCAACCTACCAAGATAGGGGAAAATAAATATATTCATTAATGAACCCTTGTGATCGACTTTGCCTATATAAAGGGGCTCGACACATCCTAGTCTTTACCAAAACACATTCTAACTCACAAAAACCCTAAACATCACCATGAGCAATCCTTCCAATATCATTGACATCTCCTATGATTCTGAGACAAAGTTTGTGATCGCTTCTGAGTCATCTTCAGAGGCATCAGGGTGGGCAGGTTACTTTCCACCTTGTGCTACAAGCTCTACTTCCAAGAAGCCACCAAATAAGATAGCCAATCCTGCACCTGTTGCCAGACCTGCACCTTGTCTTGAGTTCTACTCCAGTTCATCAGATGATGATGCTGATGATGAGACCAATTCCTTGTCTAAGGAGTTGCCATGGGCTCTGAAAAAAGCATTAAGAGCAGCTCTCTCCAACATGAAGCAGATATCCATTCCAGGGAAGCCTGCAAGACTACCAAGGCCTCCTCCACAAGTTCTTAGTCTTGCTTGTCCAAGAATGCAGTCAACCTTTGAGAACAAGAGGAAGAGAGCACAAAAGAACAAGCATGACTATAAGGGCAAGGGCAAGAAGCCAATGGAGTAGCTGGTGTAGGGTGTAGGGATGTAAGATGTGTTAGATTGTTAGCTTTTGTGTTTTGATTGTGGTTGTGAGCACTCTCTCTTTGAATGTAGTGAATCTTCTTTATGAATGAAATAAAGTTTCTTTGTTTTACTTTTTCCACTGTGAGAGTAACTTTTACCACTGCTTGCATTGTGGTTTCCACTGTTAGCCTTATTTTCTGCATCAAAATCAGTGGACAAACAAACATACAAGCACTAAACATCAACAACTCCAATGTATACAAAGAATCCTTCAAACCTGCATAACATAAACCACACACTGAAAGCATTGTTAAGGTTAGTAGTGATTAGTAAATAACTTGAAGTGAATAAAATTTCTCCTGGGAGTGGTTAAAACAGTACTAATCCACCCAGTCAAACAAGTCAACTACAAGTCATTTATCATGTCACCAAAGTCAAAGTCTTCATCTACTCCTCAACAACTTACACCTTCCCCACATTAACTTACTGAATCATGCTTAACTTGTATTTAAGCATCTAAAACACACAGACCACTCGTATCACACATACTCCAAAAATATTTCTCTCTCAAAAGCTTACTTCTCTCCAAAAATTACCATGAGTCATACAAACCCTATCAATGTCTCATCTGACAGCTCATCTTCGGATGTTTGGGATGATAGTGTTTGGCATTATGTTCTGAACAATCCAGGTAGATTGAAGAGCGAGGTGTTTGAAGAGGTTTCTTCAAGAAAGAGAACTCATTTGGCCATGAGCACTACCCCTTCAGATGCTGGTCCTTCATCAATCCAACCAATGCCTCAGGATGCCATCATCAAAGAGTATCCTTTTGAAGAGTCTGATGATGAATCAGCTGAAAGAGTCCTTGTGGTTCCTCCCCTTGCAACAGTGCTTCCACCAGAAGAGCTGCAAGTACCACCTTCTCAACCATTGTTGACAGCACCACCACCAGAGGGTCCTTCATCATCCTCACCACCTGTTGGAGGAATAGTGATGGGGCTAGCATGCCCCAAGGTGTGGAGTGTGATTGAAGGTCGAAGGGCGCCCAAAGCGATGCCAGAGTGGGCCTTTCCTAAGAAGCCTTAGGTGGTAGTTGGTGGTTAGGTTGGGGTAGGGTTTGGGGTAGAATGTGAAGCTTGTGTCTATGTAGGTTGTTGATTGATGTTTTCTGTTTTCTTTTCATGTAATGATGCTGGTTGTATGTAACTGATGGATGTACCCTCTGCACTTAGTGTGCAGATTTGTTTGATAATAATAAGAATCCATGTCTTTAACTTTAAATTCCTTGCATCATACTGATTGTTACTTATTACTCCTTTGATCTGCAGAAAATACTGTGTTGTTTGCAAGTTATGATATTCCCTTTACTAGTAACTTTACCTCCACCTCCAAAGCTGACATACTGTCCTTCATAATATTCAAAATCTGAGAGATAGGACTTGTTGCCAGTCATGTGCCTTGAACATCCACTATCTGTGTAGCCTTGATCTGATCTTTTTGTCCTTGGATGTTCCTGCACATATAAGTAAGGAGCTAGTTTCCTTTGGAGACCCAAGCCATGATTGACTTGGATTTGCCTCGTGTATCAATATAGTTAAATTTATCAAAGGTCATTGAGACACCATTGGGATTGGTTGTAGAGGTAATTCCTTTAGGTTTTCATTCCCAACGTACTGAGGCCTTCACAGCATTTCCCATGTTACCCCTGGTCTTGTTTACAACCCTTGCAGTGGGAACTTTTGATTGAGCAGTGGTAACTGCTGGTTTAGATTTTGGTACCCACTGTTGGTTATAGTTAACCCTTTTATCAGAAAAAGACCTTCTCCCTGTTTGTGCAGATTTTGCAAAAGTTGTTTTGAGTTTTGCACTTGTAACAGGTGATTTAGGGTGAGCAGTGTTAACAGTTTTAGCAGTGGCAAAGGTTTTAAGACCACTTCTTAGTTGAACTGCTCTTGGGACCATTTTGTTGTATGAATTAGGGTGTATTTTGTTTTGAAACTTGTTTGACTCCACCCTTTTATTCCCATGGACTTCCCTTCTCCCAACATGATAGTCACAATTAGAATGTAAATGATTAAAGCTACCATAGATATAACATGCTTTATTGTACATCACAAAATCACTACCTAGTTGTTGAGATTTGACATGATTCCAACTCCTCTGGTCACCCCTAGGAGCTGATGACTTGTTTCTATACATCTTAGCATACCTTACAGTTGATCTAGGCTTATTAACTTGTTTCCTAGGTTCCTCTATAATAGTATTAACAATTTTTGGGATAGAAGCCTCTTCATTCTTTTTAACATTCTCATCAATAACAGATGAGTCACTTGCACTTTCAAAAACATCAGATTCAAGCTTAACTTCTTCCTCATTTTTCACAAACTTGAGAGGACCATACTCACGAATAGGTTCCTGAAAATCTTCTAGGCCTGTATGAGCTAAATCTATGCCAGGAGGTGATGGAACACCCCTTAGTGGTGGAGGAACAATATTGTATCCCATACCAGATTTAACTTTACTAGTAATTTGAGCATTCCAAATTTTATCAATTGACTTAGACTGATAATAACAGGTGTCAACAGTCAAATTGACATTCTCATTTATCTTTTTAAGTTTTTCAAACTCTTCTTTTAATGCCTCATTCACTGTTGTTTTATGGTCTATCTCTCTTCTAAGAATAATCATATCATCATTATATTTTGACTCATTAGCTCTATAATGATCTAGTTGTTTTTCTAATACAGCTATGCCTCTTCTAAGGTTTGACACAGCATAATTAGCAGCAAATAACTCTGTTCTTTGGTTTTCAAAAGATTCATTAAGCCTTTCAAAGTTTTGTACCTCAGAGTCAGAGAAAGCTATGAGAGCATGTTCTGTAGACACAAGAGCAGCATCAGAAGGTTGTTCCTCTTGTCCATCAGCCATGAAACTCCAATCATAGCTCACACCATCAATAGCTAACATTGCCTTTGGTTCTTCCACAATTGGTTCTTTCTTTTGCTTGTACCAAGTAGACCTTTTGTCATAGTTCCTTGGTCTTCTGCATTCTCTAGCAAAATGCCCCAACTTGTGACAAATGAAACACTCTACTTTCTTTTTATCGAACCCTGCAGTTTCACCACCATTGATGTGAATTGGTTTGCCAGTCTTCTTGTAGAATTTCCTAGCCCTCATGCTAAGAAGAGCTATCTGCCATTTTATGTCCATCTCCTCCAAGTCATCTTCATCAATTTGCTCTATGTCTTCATGAGTTAATATAGAGCCATTAACTTGAGTAGAGATAAAAGCATAAAAGGTAGAATCTCCAATACCAGCAACCTTCTTCTTTGAACCTGCAGTGGTAACACTAACATTACCAGTGGAAACAGTAGAACCAGCAGTGGCAAAATCATCATCATTGTCATCTTCAGAATCATCACTGTCAACAGAGGTTGACAACAATGCCAGGCTGCTAGAGCTTGTACCAAGTTTCCCTGCCTTCTTCAACCTTTGTTCAATGAGTTTGAAGTTATTGTAAAGATCATTGAGCTTCATAGTTTCAATCTCTGGTTTATTTTCCCAGACTGTAACATTTGTATGAAACTCAGAAGGCAAACTTCTTAGAAACTTCAAATTGAGGTCTTCCTTTTCTACCTCAATGCCAAACACAGTCAGTTGTGTGACAATCTTCTGGAGTTTGGTGAAGATGATGTCAAGTGAGTCATTGCTTGAAGCAGAGAAGTTTTTAAAACTTTGCTTCAACAATGTCTTTTGTGTCTTCTTTGTAGCATCATTGCCACCAAACACTGAGCCGATCTCTTCAAAAAGTTCTTTAGCTGTCTTGTACTTGCTGAAAGCAATGATCTGGTCTTTAGGAAGAGTCATTAGTAACAAACTTCTGGCCTTCAGGTCATTCTTCTTCTTTGCTCTTTCATCATTAGTCTCAGGTACAGAAATTGTTACAACTTCTGTGTCACCAACTTTCTCAGTCTTCGTAACAGACTTAAAGGAATCACCAGTTAATATGATCTCCCATAGAGTATAGTCTTGTATGAGAAAGTACTGCTCAATCATTATCCTCCACATCTCAAACTCATTAAGTTTGAGCTTAGGAAGCCTTGGAGCAGAGTTGGACTGGTTGTTTTCCATCTCCATTGAATTGAGTGAGTAGGTTAAGCTTATTCCTTGGATCTTCTAAATCAAAATATCAGAACCTTCGCTCTGATACCACTTGATGGATCTAAACACACACCTTGTGTTAGTGATATTTTGAATTATATTAATAAGCACGCGGAATCTACTTAGTAATACTTAGAAGACGGATTGTATGATGTATTGTAAGTGAGAACAGTTTAACACAAAGCTTCAATATTATTAAGAAATAATACGAGTGATCTTGCTTATCACTAGGGTTACACCTTGAAGCTTATATGAAATAATACGTACTCTAGACAATGACCTAGGATCTTCTTTTATAGCACAAGGAGTCCTTTACAAGATAAGTATAATGCTAACTATATACAATATACACAAGATCTTTTCTATACTTATCAATATACGGCTACATAACAATTATCCTAATAGCAGTGGTAATATGTATACTGGCAGTGGTAATGAGTTTCCACTGCTAGTGTAATCTTTAGCAGTGTCATCCACAAGACTATCAGTGGTAACTGTTAGTATTATTCCCAACAACACGGTTCCGCCGGTTCCCTTGTTTGAGGGATCCGGCTAGTACAACTTGAATGATCCGGCACTTCAGACAATTTTTGGAGTGATTTGGATTATTCTTTCACTTGTAATAAGTTATACAATAACTTATTTTTTAGAAGAACTTTTAGAATCAGATTTTGGTTATAGTCCTATTTGAGTAGATGTTTAGCTAAGATGTTTTGGGAAATAATTGTTTACCGAAAATGGAGCGAAGGATGGTAGATAAAGACTTTAACTATCAATATTTTATTTTGTGATGAAGGCGTAGATTTGAAAAACTTACAAGTTTGTATGGGAATCAAGGAGGAATACTAGTCCCGATGATGTGTTAAGATGGAAAGTAGTGAAGAGAGACTTTTTAGAAACTTGTGACTTTGATGTCAAATGCTTAATCCATATATACATACACATAGTGTTACATATATGCAAAGTTTTTATAAAGATGTTTATTGTGAGAGAAAAAGCATATACCATCATTTTATCCACATGCGATTACTACATTTATAGATTAACTAGTAGTAGTTAAGAGAATATATCTTTGCTATATCCCTTTTTACGGTTTTTAAAAATCATAGACGCGAAATACTTCATGAACTTTTAAAGTACTCAATCGTACTTTGTAAAAGCAAGTTGTGATCACTTCGGATTTTTCTTTGGGTGTTGACTTCATATTTATTCAGATAGAGCGAAGTCATTGGAAGAATCCTAACATGAATATTTCTCAAAAGAAAATATTAGAATGATCTATCACTATCCAACATTTGTTAAAATATAAAAATTTCTAAAACATGAATTTTTGTTTTAAGAAATTTCCTTCTTTGTAGTTTTCAAACATACACCTATCGTATCAAGTTTTTAAAGTACAATATACTCTAAGAAAGTTGGTAACGAAGCTCTGGTACCAATTGTGAAAAACTAGAAGGGGGGTTGAATAGTTTTGTCAATTAAAACTTCGTTTTAAAGTATTTAGATCAACTTATGTCAATCCATTTAGATCGTGTGTTGGATATTGATAGATGAACATATAAGTAAGCAATGCAAGAGATAAAGAGTAAAGGAACTGATACACGTACAACGCACATTCGGGGTTAAAGGAAACTTCCTTTTCTTCGAGCAAGTTTTTCAACCACCTAGGCAGTGAACCTAATCGTTGTAGTGTAGGGTAAGCCTCGGGATTGATATCGTTCTCTAGGGGAATAGGAATGCTAGTGAGAAATTACTACGCTAAGGTTGGAGTTGAGGAAGATTATTTTTTATCTTTTTTATATTTTTTAGAAAATTGAAAGGTACGATCTCGGGGTATTGGATTTGGGGGGTGGTACTTCTACCGATTACTCTACTATCTAATTATCTAATTAACTAAGTAATGAGTGTCTAAAAACTCATCATTTTTGTATTATCTAAACTGCAAAAACATCTGAAAACACTCATAAATGAATCAAAATGATGAAAATATCACAAATTAGTGTTTTATGTGTTTTAAATGCAAAAATATCAAAATCAGATGAAAAATGTATAAAGTTTGCAAAATTGGCAGTTTTAGTCCCTCAAGTTTTAAAAGTTGTCAAATCTAGTCCCTGGAATTCAAAAATAAAGAAAAATGTCATTCAAGGTCCCTGAAGTATTCTAAGTTATCAAAAATGATCCTTGAATGATTCTTTGGTCAATTGGCAAGAAAGGTCCCTAAACTTTGGAAAATTGCAAAAGTAGTCCTTGGACCTTTTAAAATGGATTTTATGCAAAAAGGATCCTTGTTCTATCAATGTTTGTCATTTTTGGTCCTTGTTATAAGTTTGGAAAGTTGGCATTTTCAGTCCTTGAGTTTGGATAATTTACATGTTTGGTCCTTATGCTTAACTAAACACCAAACCGGCCCTTTTGTTATATCAATCCAAATCCAAAACAACCTAGGCCCAAATCCAATCCTTACCCAGCTGCTAGCCCAATCCAGTTGACCCTTGACCCCTTTGGCTGACCCTTGAGCCAGGTCACAACCCATTGTGAACCCCAGCCACCCCCCTTTTGACCTCCCCCGTGTTATTAATATTACGGTCAAACAAAGTCAAAAACTGAGAAAACCGCCAGTTACTGTAGCTCTCTCTCACAAACACTGCAATCACCAAAACCAGTCCTGGTTTTCCCTCCTTTTTCTCAACCCCCCCCCCCCATACTATGTCCCCTCCACCTCCTCTAAACAACAAAACCTTTAATTAACTCAACCAAACCCATTAATTCCTCAAACCTGCTCAAAGAAGAATTTGGCGCCAAATTTTACAAGTGGACGGTTTTGATGCATTTCAAAGATCCAATGGCTAGATTTTGGTGGGATAGATTCAGAGTACATGTGAAAGAAGTTTGGAATATAAAAGGAGGCAAGAGAAGAGGAGAAAGAGAGTAGCTAGCTTTTTAGTTTTTCTTTAATGTCGTATTTTAAATTAATGTCTTAGTTTAATGTCAAATGTTGTAATTTCAAGTTCTATGTATTACATTTAAGTTAAAAGACCTTTGTAATGTGTTTTTGATCATCAATCTAAGTTTTTATATAAACTTCTATTTTCAAGTTTGCTATTGAAAATTTCAGTTTTATTGTCTTATGCATAAGTGATGAGTGTCTAAATACTCATCATTTTTGTACAAAATAAACTGCAAAATCATCTGAAAACACTCAGAAACACATCAAAATGATCAAATTATCACAAATCAGTGTTTTATGTGTTTTAAATTCAAAAATATCAAAATCAGATGAAAAATGTATAAAGTTTGCAAAATTGGCAGTTTTAGTCCCCCAAGTTTTAAAAGTTGTCAAATCTAGTCCCTGGAATTCAAAAATGTGGAAATTTATCATTCAAGGTCCCTGAAGTATTCTAAGTTATTTAAAATGATCCTTGAATGATTCTTTGGTCAATTGGCAAGAAAGGTCCTCAAACTTTGGAAATTTGCAAATTTAGTCCTTGGACCTTTGAAAATGGATTTTATGCAAAAAGGGTTCTTGTTTTATCAATGTTGGTCATAATTGGTCCTTGTGAGAAGTTTGGAATAATGGCAAGATCAGTCCTTGAAGTTTGGCAAAATTGCACTTTTGGTCCTTGTTTATCACTTATACCAAACGGACACAACATATCTATCAAAGCCCAATCCAAGCCAAACAGCAGCTGGCCCAAAACCCTAGCCCAACATCACTTGACCCTTGACCCCTTGCACCTTGAGCTAGGCCACAAGTCCTTTTGACCCCAGCCACAACCAATTTTGGACCCCCCTCTCGTTAATAATACAACGGTCAAAATAGTCAAACCCTGACACTGTGCATCCCCTACTTCCCTGTCCCGCCAAAACCAGAAACAGCCATGGTTTCCATTAATTTGTTCTAACCACCCTTTCCACTTGGTATACACTTGCTTAATCATGTCCCCTCCACCTCAATAAACATCCAAGAATCTTTAAATGCTCAAAACTGCTCTTGACTAAAATGGCGCCAAAAACACAAGTGTATGGTTTTGATGTATTTCAGTGATCCAAGGGCTCAGATAAAGTGGGATTCAATCAGAAGCACGTGGGGAGTCTGAAAAGCCTATAAAGATGAAGTGAGATGCAATGAATCAATGTATCTAGTGTAGTCTTTTAATTTTCATGTCGTTTTTAGCTTAACTTAAATTTTAGTGTACTTTTTAGTTTACAAGCTTTGTATCTCAAGTTATTATTGTATTATAAACCTTTTTCAAGTATAAATTCCATGTTTTAAAGTTTAAACCAGTTTATGCAATTTTTCTTTAAGAAATCTCAAATGTTTCAAATGATGTTATTGGTTGTTTATATGGACTAAAGTAAGACACATAAGCTCCCATATAGCTTTTATAAGCTATTAGAAACTCTAAAATTCAGTTTAGAAGAAAAAATAGAAAATTACCAAAAATCCAATTAAATACTTGAAAAATAAAAAAATCATGGTGAAAGGTACAAGAAAGTTGGAGCAGGGTGTATCTTGGATGGCCTTGGTTTAGAGCTCTGTGGAGAGCATTTAGGATTGGTTCTCAGTTCATAGTTCTAAGTTCCAAGCTTGGAAGCAATTGTAAGCTTTTTGATAAATTTGGTATTTTACTGTAGTAGTGGTTAACTATCTTATATTTCTGTTTCTTTGTGTTATCTAGTCATAATTAAGTGTTTCTAAACTTTAAAATCAATAGTTTGTTCTTGTCAATTTATAGTTTGCATAAATTTAGTTTTAACAGTGGAATTGGTATAATCATTAATTCTGAGTTTGATGTTGTTTTGATTGTTGATTTAGGCTTCATAAGTCTTAACTAGTGATTATACAAGGTCTGAAATTAAGCTCATGTTTTAAATTCAAGAATTGCTTTGTAAAATCTTCATAACAGTTAGCCTAAAGGGGTGTTTGGTTTATGGTGTTTAAAGGTGCTCTAGTCTTTAGTTTTGTTGGAAATCTGTCTAAATAAGTCTAAGTAACTTAGCTCAGTCATAAAATCAAGTTCTTATTAGCAAAAAGTCAAAATTTCAGTTAATCACATCTTAGGAGCTACTGTTGGATTTTTAAGATATAGGATCATTGATTTGTGTTCAAAAGTGGTTAATCTTGCTCAAGTTAGTCTCATTACACTTTAAAACAACATATCAAGTACTTAAGATCAGATCAAAAGTCACTTTGGTCAACTTTGTAGTTTTTCTCAAAAAGTCAAAATCTCAATAGGTCGTTTTTGAATAAAATTTGGAATTTCACTGTAGGCTTAATAATAAGATTCAGCTTATAAGCTCTGGAGGAATTGTAGTTTAGTTGCTAAAGAAAATACAAAAATATTAGTTCTCTGTTTATCAGCTTGTTTGGTGCTTATTTAGCTGCTTATTTTGGGTACCTGCTCTGTGAATCTGTCCTGTGCACAGTGAATGGGTCAAACTTCATAAGCTTGCACTGAGCTTGTTGGTTGGTCATACCCTGTGTTCTTTGGTTCTTTGGAAAGCCAACTTGGTCATCTTGAGGGCCCAAGTCTTGTTTTTCACTTTGGAACTCATTTGGTAGGGCTGCTAGTGGTTATTATTTTGTCCCATCACTCAGTTGACACTGAGTCAGCTCAAGCTGAGCATTGATCTGACCCCTTTTTCACAAGCTCTGTAAAAGCTCTCCAGTTGTCCTAAGCTTGTGAGTTTTGGCTTTTTGGATACCCCACCTAGCCAGCTTGTTGACTCAAGGTTTTTTCTGAGCTTGTAAGTTTGTTTACTTAGCTTATTTTGGTCTTGAAAAAGTCCTCAAGTCTGTTTTGATATTAGAATAGTCATAAGTTCCTATTAGCTTATTTGAGCTTTTCAGTGTGCTTATTTGTTCTTATTAGCTTCATTTGAGTATCTGTAGCTTATTCATATCTTATTTGAGCTTCTGTTTTAGTTTGTGAGCCTGTTTGAGCTTATCTCATTCAAATAAGCTTATAAGCCAAAACTGTTAACCAATAAGCTCATCAAAACTGCTTATTTGACTTTTGTAAATTTTTTGTCTTTATTAAAGTTTCATATTATTAGTATGTAAGTAGTTTTCAAAAATAAAAATCACAAAAACATCAATATAAAAATAGTGATAGCGTTTATTTAATATTTTTTAGCTTTTTTTTATTTTTCTTTTCATCTTATTAATAAGCAAATCTTGTTTTTCTCTTTTTCTTAGGTTTCTGTCATCATATAGGATTTTTAGAAAAAGTTTCAGATTTTTCTCTATCTTTTTAGTATTTATTATAATTATAAATAGTTAATAAATAATAAATAATTAGTAATAAATAATTAAAAAGTCTAAAAAATATATTTTCTGTTTTAAAATTAGTTTTATCATATTTTAGATTTTTCCAAGTTAAAATTTTATTTTTCCAAGTTTATTTTATATTTTCTAGTAATTTAGTGTATTTAAAATAGTTATTAATTAATAATAATTATATAAAAAGTGTGAAAAATATATTTTTAGTTTTAAAATTAGTTTTATAGTATTTTAGATTTTTCAGAATCATAAGTTTATTTTTCTAGCCTTATTTTGTATTTTATTCTAATTTAGAGTATTTATTAAATAGTTAAAATAGTTTTTAATTAATAGTAATTAAATAAATAGTTATAAAAATAATTTTCTTTTTCTAATAATTTTCTTTTATTATTAGGATTGTAAAAATATCATTTTCATATTTGTAGGCCTTTTATTTCTTAGTTTTCACTTTTTATTTTGTGCGTATACGTAGTTTTTAAAACTTACGTTTACGTTTCTTTCTTCTGATTGTTGTGCTTTCCAAATTCTGTGTCCAATCCTATTCCAAATCAATCAGTAGTGTAATTTCTAATCAAAACCTGTACAGATCACTATCCTTAGTGATCATTCTACCCTCTGAGTTTGTTTAACACACCATTGAGTCTCCTTGGGACTAAACGACCCGGGAATCCCCTGTATTCTCTGATCTTCATTGTATTTGTGTCTGAACTGTTTTAAGTCTGTTTGACTTGACTGTTTTGCGCAGATCAATAAGCTTCTATCAGCTTCCTTTTAAGTTCAAACAAGCTCATTTAAACTTCTGATAACTTGTTATAAGCTCACATTTCATTTTCAAGGAAACTTGAATGATGGTCAACAAAAGTCAAAACGGGTGCATTTGGCAATGGTGATGGATATTGGGTTGATGCAGCCTTGATATGGGTTTAAATAGATTAGGTTAGATTAGTTTTGGTTTTGGTTTTGGTCTGCAAACCAGCTGGATAGTGGTTAGTAATTTTCTAACTTTCAAATTTTTCAAGTCTATTTGCAGTTTTAGCATGTACCTCTATCTGTGGTCAACAAAAGTCAAAACGGGTGCATTTGGCAATGGTGATGGATATTGGGTTGATGCAGCCTTGATATGGGTTTAAATAGATTAGGTTAGATTAGTTTTGGTTTTGGTTTTGGTCTGCAAACCAGCTGGATAGTGGTTAGTAATTTTCTAACTTTCAAATTTTTCAAGTCTATTTGCAGTTTTAGCATGTACCTCTATCTGTGGTCACAATTGCTTTTAATGTGTTTAATTAGTTGTAAGTAGGTAAGTTAAGCTCAGATTGATCTTTGGTACAAGCTGGTTCAGTAGCTAGCTTAATGTTATTTGCTTATCAGGTTTAACAGGAGTGTTTGGTTTTGCCACCAAATCTGTATTATAGGTTTGTGCAGTGGTGAATTGTTGTTGTTTCAGTCTTACTTAGCTAAAGTGAACCCATCTCAGTCATTACATACACCTGCAATTGCTCATAAGTCAAAATTGCCTTTTAACTGTTTTAAAACCTTTACTGTTGGGATTTTGTAAGATCCAACTCTTGTTTTGTGTTTAAAAGTCATAACCAAAGTTTGCTATAGCTTCATTTAACCTTATAATGTCATTTTCAGTTCATAAATCATGATCAAACTTCATTAAAGTCAACTGTCCACTTCTTCATCAAAAGTCAAAATTTGCAAAATCAGTTTTTAGCCCATCTAGAGAGATTTTTCAAGAGCTTATTTCTAGGTCATTTCTAGTGAAAATTGATGTTTTAAAATCTCATGCTGGTCTATTTTCTTATGTTTATTTTAGTATAATTTTGTGAATTTTATTTAAGCTCCAAACAAGCTTGTCAATATGGTGTCATATGCCCTGTGCAGGGCATTAAGCCTGCACAGGGGTTTTGCAGATTTTGCAGACCTTGCACAAGTCTCATTTGAGCTTGTCTAGGTCTGTAATTTGGTTTACAAGCTCTCACCCAGGTCTTCTTTAGGATCTAGCTTTTAGCTTTTAGTTTCTAGCTTATTTGGTTGCTTATATTCTAGCTGCAAGTAGGTACCCCCTTTACTGTTTTTAGCTTATTGCTCAACTAGCCAAATCTTTTGAGCTTGATATCCAGAGTTTTAAGCTTGTTGTTTTTTGTTGCATTTTGGTCATTTTAGCTTATTGTAGCTTCCATATTAGTTTGGTAGCTTTTGGTGTCCATTTGCTCATTCAAGTGCTTATTTCAAAAAGCACTTGCTCATCAGTTCCATAATCTTACACATAACCATCTGTTTTTCCAATTTTCCTAGATTCCTAATAATATTTTAGACTTTTCCTGAAATTTTCAGATTTTTCCAAGCTTGTTTGCTATTTTTCTTGATTTTAATTAGTTTTTAAGCATTTTTAATTAGCCTTAAATACAAAAAATTAAGAAAAGTTTCAAAAAAATAACTTTTCATTTTTCTTAAGTTTAGATAAATATAAAAAGACAAAAAAATATTTTTCTAGATTTTTCTTAGTTAGATTTGTATTTTTAAGTAATTTAATTAGTTTTAAATAGTTTTAAATTAATAATAAATACATAAAAAGTCTAAAAAATATATTTTCAGTTTTAAAATTAATTTTATAATATTTTAGATTTTTGTCAATCTTCATTTTATTTTTCTAACCTTATTTTGTATTTTCTCTTATTTTAGAGTATTTATTAAATAGTTAAATTAGTTTTTAATTAATAATAATTAATTAAATAGTTATAAAAATAATTTTCTTTTTTCTAAATATTTTATTTTATCATTAGGATTGTAAAAATGTCATTTTCATATTTTTAGGACTTTTATTTCTTAGATTTCACTTTTTATTTTGTACGTTTACGTAATTTTATTTTAAACATAAGTTTTAAGTTTTAAGTTTTAAACGTTCATCACTTTAAATATAGTGATAGCGTTTATTTAATATCTTTTATCTTTTTAATTCTCTTAATTTGCATTTAAGTCGCTTTTATTTATAAACTTTTTCAGTAGTGTAATTATCCATCCAATTCCTTACTGATCACTATCATTAGTGATCATTCTATCGTATGATCAAGTGTTTACACACCATTGAGTCTCCGTGGGACTAAATGACCCAGGAATTCATTCTATTCTCCAGGACTTCATTGCGTTTGTGTCTGAACTGTTTTAAGCCTGTTACGGCTGGTCATTCACAAGTGGTCAGTTTGTGTTATTAGACTTGACGGTTTACCACAGATCAAATTTTGGCGCCGCTGCCGGGGAGGCTTTAGCGTGTGTTAAACCTTTTTCAGACCCATTCTTGCACATACCCCATCTTTTGTAAAAAGTTTTTTTGTAAAGTTATCAGAAAATCCAAAAAGTTCATTAACCCTTTTCCTAAAGTGTTAAAAACGCCAAAAATATTTTCATTCTTTGTTTTTATCATCATGTTTTTCAAAAATGCCAAAAATATTCCTCTTTACCCTCTTACCTTTTTGATTCTTCATTTCTTACCCTCTGTTAACCTTTGATTCTTTCTATGTGTTATCCTCACCCTCTTGGTTGTCAATGGTGTGGTGGTCCTTATAATGGTGGCAATTGCCCCAGTTGTAGCATGGTGGAATCAGGAAACGGGTCTGTCTATAACCAAGATCCCTATTCCTACCATAACACGACTGATTTATTCCATCAGCTGCCACACTGTGAGACTCAACAGTTTTACTGTTGTGAGTACTGTGGTGGTTCACATTCTGGTTCTGATTGTCAATCAGGAAACACGCTTGTCTATGAGCAGGTTTCTGATAACAATTATGACTACAACACATACCACTCACAGCCACATCAGTTTTACTGTTGTAAGTATTGTGGAGGTCCTCACTCTAGCTCGGATTGTCAAACAAGGAATCCATTTCCTTGTAACAATTACGACTCTTCGTATCATGACCAAACTCTACATTACCAGCCTGAGCCACTTCCTCAAAATCTTCTCCTTGATCTTTTGGATTTAGTGAAAGATTTGAAGGAATCTAAACATCCCCAAGATAATCCAAATGAGAAATCCATGGAAGTTTTGTTAGCCGAAGAGCGGGCGGCTAAATTAGATTCCCAAATTGCCTTTGAACAATCTATTAGGGAATCAATTGCAAAAGAAAAAGCGGCCAAATCTAGCTCTCGATTCCGTTTCATTCCTGATGACGATGATGATGAAGATATCCTTGATATCCTACAATTTTATAACGGTTCATCAAGTTCATCAGTTGAGACTCCTTCCATGAACAATCAGGGAGAAAAGACTATGATGGAATTACTAGCAGAAGAACAAATGGAAAGTATTAAACATATGTATGCTAGTCCGTCTAAACTCCCTCAGTCTGTTGTTATCACACCCGATATTTCCACTCACTCTCTAAACATGGGGGACGAGCATCTTGACACTGTTCCTGAAAAGTCTAGTGTTGAGGACCTTGTCCCAATCCCGAGAGAGTCACAGGGAATTTCTGATCATATGTGTGATTCTTCTTCCCCTCTTGAGTGTCCAAATGATCAATTTGGGACTTTCTCCGATTTTAGCGATGATTGTAAATCTTATGGAGACATCGAGTATGTTGAGGCATCACTCCCACAGTCTGATCCTCTTCTTGAGGAGTTCACCGATGAACTCACTCACATCAGTCCACTTTCATCAGAAAGTGACGATGATCTCTTTGATTTCGAAGCCGATCTTGGAGAAACTAGAAGTCTCCTATACAATGATCATTCACTCATTTCTTGTCCCATTTCCGACTCTTCCATTCCTTCTCTCACTCCAGATGAGGAAGATGACAACTTTTGGAAGGAGGTCGATGATTTTCTTAGTGATGAGTCGATTCCAACAGGAATTGACAATACTTACTTTGATTCGGAGGGAGACATCCTTTTTCTTGAAAATCTGTTGATTGAAGAACCGTTTCCAGCTCTCCCTCCCGGAAATTTTGTTACCAATCACCATAAAAGCTTCAAATTTAAGCTTAAAAATGTCAAAAATGGTGATTTGCTTCTTTCTAATGAGGAATGGACATGCATTGTGATGCACATATTTATTCCATTCTTCACAAATGGTGTGGTTGCTCTTTCCCTTTTCTCCTTCGGGAATGAGGACACTATTTTTGATCCCGGCATTTTCAATTATCATTTTTGAGCCGGTTCTCTCTATATCTCATCGGTGTGGAACTTTCACGTGCTTCAAATGTTTGTCCAAACATCTTGAATGAAAGTCCGATGGAGATTGTTTCTTCCACTTTGCTTCCCCATGAACCAATTAATGCGGGGTCGAGTCAAGCTAGCGACTCGGGAACCAAAAACAGTAGCACACACCATATGGGTTTTCACCCATATTTCTGACTTCTTACCCCCTTTCTACCACCTAAGTGTGGGGGTGATGACCCACATGTTATATATATATAAGTTTTCTATAAAAAAAAAAAAAAAAAAAAAATTCATTTAAATAATGGCCGTAATATTTCCCTTTTACGTTCTCAGTTTCGGCATAACCGCCGGTACTTTGAATATTTAGGGCAATATTCATTTCTAAGTGTGGGGGGGAATTCTCACGAATTTCATATATTATCTACTCAATTCCCCCGTTTTTGGCCAAAAATTTTTTTTGGAGTAAGTATTTTGCACTTACTCATTTGGTTATCAGTCCGCCATGTCTGTAAGACAAAAGGATTGGCTAATCCAGGAGCAAACGGCTCTTGGTAAAGATTTCTCAAATCCGTTTATATGGCTTGCAATTTGCCCAAAATTGTATGGTTCTCAGCTCACCATATCCTAAAAAGTGAAGAGTTAGCTAGCCCGCAAGGTTATGGCTTGTGGTAAAGGCAGTGGAAAATCCATAATTGGTAATCAGCTCACCAAAGATAATTCTGATAATTTATCTAAGAGTTGGCTAGTCCAGAAGGGTACGGCTTCTGGTAAAGACACATCAAATCCGTTTACAGCTTATGATTTGCTCAAAATCATTTGGTTATCAGTGTACCAAGGTTCTTACTTGAACTGAAACATTTGGCTACTCCAGAAGTAATGGCTTTTGGTAAAGAGATTCAAATCCATTAAGCTTTTCTCAAAACATTGCTAGGGACTAGCAATATCTTAGTGTGGGGGATTGATGAGTGTCTAAAAACTCATCATTTTTGTATTATCTAAACTGCAAAAACATCTGAAAACACTCATAAATGAATCAAAATGATGAAAATATCACAAATTAGTGTTTTATGTGTTTTAAATGCAAAAATATCAAAATCAGATGAAAAATGTATAAAGTTTGCAAAATTGGCAGTTTTAGTCCCTCAAGTTTTAAAAGTTGTCAAATCTAGTCCCTGGAATTCAAAAATAAAGAAAAATGTCATTCAAGGTCCCTGAAGTATTCTAAGTTATCAAAAATGATCCTTGAATGATTCTTTGGTCAATTGGCAAGAAAGGTCCCTAAACTTTGGAAAATTGCAAAAGTAGTCCTTGGACCTTTTAAAATGGATTTTATGCAAAAAGGATCCTTGTTCTATCAATGTTTGTCATTTTTGGTCCTTGTTATAAGTTTGGAAAGTTGGCATTTTCAGTCCTTGAGTTTGGATAATTTACATGTTTGGTCCTTATGCTTAACTAAACACCAAACCGGCCCTTTTGTTATATCAATCCAAGTCCAAAACAACCTAGGCCCAAATCCAATCCTTACCCAGCTGCTAGCCCAATCCAGTTGACCCTTGACCCCTTTGGCTGACCCTTGAGCCAGGTCACAACCCATTGTGAACCCCAGCCACCCCCCTTTTGACCTCCCCCGTGTTATTAATATTACGGTCAAACAAAGTCAAAAACTGAGAAAACCGCCAGTTACTGTAGCTCTTTCTCACAAACACTGCAATCACCAAAACCAGTCCTGGTTTTCCCTCCTTTTTCTCAACCCCCCCCCCCATACTATGTCCCCTCCACCTCCTCTAAACAACAAAACCTTTAATTAACTCAACCAAACCCATTAATTCCTCAAACCTGCTCAAAGAAGAATTTGGCGCCAAATTTTACAAGTGGACGGTTTTGATGCATTTCAAAGATCCAATGGCTAGATTTTGGTGGGATAGATTCAGAGTACATGTGAAAGAAGTTTGGAACATAAAAGGAGGCAAGAGAAGAGGAGAAAGAGAGTAGCTAGTTAGTTTTTCTTTAATGTCGTATTTTAAATTAATGTCTTAGTTTAATGTCAAATGTTGTAATTTCAAGTTCTATGTATTACATTTAAGTTAAAAGACCTTTGTAATGTGTTTTTGATCATCAATCTAAGTTTTTATATAAACTTCAATTTTCAAGTTTGCTATTGAAAATTTCAGTTTTATTGTCTTATGCATAAGCTTCTATCAGCTTCCTTTTAAGTTCAAACAAGCTCATTTAAACTTCTGATAACTTGTTATAAGCTCACATTTCATTTTCAAGGAAACTTGAATGATGGTCAACAAAAGTCAAAACGGGTGCATTTGGCAATGGTGATGGATATTGGGTTGATGCAGCCTTGATATGGGTTTAAATAGATTAGGTTAGATTAGTTTTGGTTTTGGTTTTGGTCTGCAAACCAGCTGGATAGTGGTTAGTAATTTTCTAACTTTCAAATTTTTCAAGTCTATTTGCAGTTTTAGCATGTACCTCTATCTGTGGTCACAATTGCTTTTAATGTGTTTAATTAGTTGTAAGTAGGTAAGTTAAGCTCAGATTGATCTTTGGTACAAGCTGGTTCAGTAGCTAGCTTAATGTTATTTGCTTATCAGGTTTAACAGGAGTGTTTGGTTTTGCCACCAAATCTGTATTATAGGTTTGTGCAGTGGTGAATTGTTGTTGTTTCAGTCTTACTTAGCTAAAGTGAACTCATCTCAGTCATTACATACACCTGCAATTGCTCATAAGTCAAAATTGCCTTTTAACTGTTTTAAAACCTTTACTGTTGGGATTTTGTAAGATCCAACTCTTGTTTGTGTTTAAAAGTCATAACCAAAGTTTGCTATAGCTTCATTTAACCTTATAATGTCATTTTCAGTTCATAAATCATGATCAAACTTCATTAAAGTCAACTGTCCACTTCTTCATCAAAAGTCAAAATTTGCAAAATCAGTTTTTAGCCCATCTAGAGAGATTTTTCAAGAGCTTATTTCTAGGTCATTTCTAGTGAAAATTGATGTTTTAAAATCTCATGCTGGTCTATTTTCTTATGTTTATTTTAGTATAATTTTGTGAATTTTATTTAAGCTCCAAACAAGCTTGTCAATATGGTGTCATATGCCCTGTGCAGGGCATTAAGCCTGCACAGGGGTTTTGCAGATTTTGCAGACCTTGCACAAGTCTCATTTGAGCTTGTCTAGGTCTGTAATTTGGTTTACAAGCTCTCACCCAGGTCTTCTTTAGGATCTAGCTTTTAGCTTTTAGTTTCTAGCTTATTTGGTTGCTTATATTCTAGCTGCAAGTAGGTACCCCATTTACTGTTTTTAGCTTATTGCTCACCTAGCCAAATCTTTTGAGCTTGATATCCAGAGTTTTAAGCTTGTTGTTTTTTGTTGCATTTTGGTCATTTTAGCTTATTGTAGCTTCCATATCAGTTTGATAGCTTTTGGTGTCCATTTGCTCATTCAAGTGCTTATTTCAAAAAGCACTTGCTCATCAGTTCCATAATCTTACACATAACCATCTGTTTTTCCAATTTTTCTAGATTCCTAATAATATTTTAGACTTTTCCTGAAATTTTCAGATTTTTCCAAGCTTGTTTGCTATTTTTCTTGATTTTAATTAGTTTTTAAGCATTTTTAATTAGCCTTAAATACAAAAAATTAAGAAAAGTTTCAAAAAAATAACTTTTCATTTTTATTAAGTTTAGATAAATATAAAAAGACAAAAAAATATTTTTCTAGATTTTTCTTAGTTAGATTTGTATTTTTAAGTAATTTAATTAGTTTTAAATAGTTTTAAATTAATAATAAATACATAAAAAGTCTAAAAAATATATTTTCAGTTTTAAAATTAATTTTATAATATTTTAGATTTTTCTCAATCTTCATTTTATTTTTCTAACCTTATTTTGTATTTTCTCTTATTTTAGAGTATTTATTAAATAGTTAAATTAGTTTTTAATTAATAATAATTAATTAAATAGTTATAAAAATAATTTTCTTTTTTCTAAATATTTTCTTTTATCATTAGGATTGTAAAAATGTCATTTTCATATTTTTAGGACTTTTATTTCTTAGATTTCACTTTTTATTTTGTACGTTTACGTAATTTTATTTTAAACATAAGTTTTAAGTTTTAAGTTTTAAACGTTCATCACTTTAAATATAGTGATAGCGTTTATTTAATATCTTTTATCTTTTTAATTCTCTTAATTTGCATTTAAGTCGCTTTTATTTATAAACTTTTTCAGTAGTGTAATTATCCATCCAATTCCTTACTGATCACTATCATTAGTGATCATTCTATCGTCTGATCAAGTGTTTACACACCATTGAGTCTCCGTGGGACTAAAAGACCCGGGAATTCATTCTATTCTCCAGGACTTCATTGCGTTTGTGTCTGAACTGTTTTAAGCCTGTTACGGCTGGTCATTCACAAGTGGCCAATTTGTGTGATTAGACTTGACGGTTTACCACAGATCACTAAACTAAGGGGTAGTCTATGTCTATTGATGTGTGCTCGTATGATGATTAAAAATGTGTCTACCTAGATATTATTACTCCCTAGTTATCTTTTATTGATGGTTGAATTGTCACGTCCTTATTCTTAACGCGTTGTGCCTTCTAAGGTCGTAGGGTATGCTTTTCTCCCTAACTCTTTGAGAATACCTTAAGGTTATTGCCTACAAAATCTCTAGGATTCATAAACTAACTCTAAGATTATCTCTGGATTTTTAACCTACAATTACTCTAGGTGATCATAAACTAAGGTTCACAAAGATTACTCAAGCATTAAAAACACAACGATGGCCTATTGCAATCCTAAGCCAATTACAATTAAGATAAGAGACAACCAATCAATAATTAATAACTAGGTTTCATAGATCTAGGCAAACACACAAGTAAATTAGTCGGACATGGTAAACATGCAAGCATACACACATATAATCGAAGACATAATGAAATCAATGAAGTAAATAACTTATCTTGATGTAAAATAGGGTATTAGAACCCTAAGATACTGCCCAAACCGGACAAAAGTCGTTTTAGGTTTTTACTCCACAAATCTACCTCTTTAAAAGTCTGAAAATCGAATTCTATATATAGAGTTACAACTACGACGACGTCACCCTTTAATTGTGACGCCGTCAGATCGCCACCATTAGGGTTTCGTCTTGGCCAAGTCAACTTTGGGACGGTGTCACGTTGTGGTTGTGACGCCGTTAGCTTCAACTTCTGACGCCGTCTGAATCTGGATCTATGCCGTCTAAGGGAAAAGGTCTTCGTGACGCCCTACTCTTCAAATCCTGACACCGTCAGGCACAAAATAGCAATTTCACTCCTGAGCCGTCACAATTATAGGGACGGCGTCGCTCTTTGTTTATGACGCCGTCGGGTGCACTTCCAGCAGCTTGAGTGTCTTGATCTTGACTTTAGCCATTTTCTTCACATATTCACGCCTTTTCGTCCAAATAAGCATCATTCCAGCATTTTGCCTTCAAGAGACCTAAAAAGTGAAAAGGAACGAAATTAAGAAGCAACGGATATAAAAGTGGGCAATTAAGGGCTTAAATGACACCTCAAAAGTGTACCTTTTTAATCCTTATCAGGAACACAAAACCACAACACGAGTATTTATAGTGGTTCGGCTATAAGGACACCTTCCTTACCCTACTTCACTCCCCGAGTACGCAACTCGAGAGTTTGTAATCACTACACACCACAAGCTCCTTTAACCGGTGGAAAAGCCTTTACAACATCGCTTAGACTTTATCTGGTACAAAGCTAAATACAGGGTTCTTCCACAAGGTAGAACCAAACCTATATCGCCTGCACTTTATCCGGTACAAGGTTAGATAACGGGTTCCATTATAATGGAGGAAACAACACCCTACACACCAAGTATTACAACACACATCGACACCCCATATCGAATACACCCGTTAACACAACATACCAACAACTTCAACTAACACAACACACTAATGGAGAAATAAAGGAAACATCAAGAAGATTCACTTCAGTGGTCTTGATGGAGACGAAGCCTGGCAACTCGTGACCTTGAGTTTGCAAGTCTTCAAGAGGTCGTGATCTCGCCTTTAAGAGGAACCTAGAGAACCAAAAAGAGAAAAGCTACATATAAAATCCTTAGATCTGAGGTTAGAACATAGAGAGAAGATATGTCTAAGAGGGGTAAACAATAAGGAAGAAATGACTCACTATTTATAGACATTTTTGCCCACTGTTCACCCAGATCCGCCGGAAAGGGATCCAGACAGTGTAATCCAAAGGATCCGACACAGTGGGTAAACCAGTCCAGATTTTGGGTTACAAACTGGTTATGGGTTATGGGTTATGGTCCATGGATAGGTGATGCATGCCTGATGTCAAAGACATCTTTGGTCATGGGTCATGGACTTTGGGTCATGGGTTATGGACTTTGGGTCATGGGTCATGGGTTTTACTCATTCTTGATGTCATGCAATGGGTCATGGGTTTTGGGTTAAGCTCCATGGGTCATGGATAGTCCAAGCCTTTTACAATTACATTTAAACAAGTATGCATTTTTATAAAATGTAAGTAACCAACATTACTTATAAATGTTTTATAAAAATGATTTTGGTTTTATGTAAACTATTTAACTAAACATGTTTAAAGAATTATATGTTTAGTGAAATGAGTTAATAACTTATTGGCTCAACACTTTCCATATTTTAGTTATTACGTTAAAATAATTTTATGTTTGTTATCGACAAAACATTAGAAGATCGTAAAATATAAATAAACGTTTTTATGGCTTATTTGTATTAACAAATTATATAGAGTTAAGTGTGAACTTATAAGTTTCAATGTCTGTTAATAACAAATTATATAGAGTTAAGTGTGAACTTGTATGCAATAATATCAATTGTTAAATTTAAACACAACATAAACTTCAACACCCATGTCAGCTAACTAAAGCTAAATTTTTCATCCAACAAAAATTTTAACGAAATATTAATCTATATTAATACATAATAAAAAAGTTTATGTAATGCATAATTCTTAGTTGTACTTATGTCACAATTACAAAACATTAAACACGGGCAAATTCTTATATGTTCGTATATTAAACTAAAATTTTAAAAATAAATTTGATTCATGTGTAAAACTTGCGCATGCACGGGACTTATAATTATTAATGTCCTAAAAAACGACACATTATGGACAAAAGTTAGATCAATACACCGTGTTACTTACCCAATTCTTTTTTTACTAGTTGTAATTAAATTTGGACAATAATTTTAAACAACCTCAAAACACACACAAAAAGTAGACAATAAGCATGAGTATGAGATACACAGAGTATAAGTACAATGGATTTAGCTATCAAAATAGCGATATACTTATATCATGTATGTATAGTGTCCATACTTAAACTTAATACTGACTTAAACTTATTTTCAAGTATAGAAGAAGCAGAATATATAGGCAATCCTAATTCCTAAACATCGCTAATAGTTGCTCAAAGAAAAAACATCACTAAGAGGTAATTGTATTTTATACCTTCTTATTGTTTTTTCTATAGGTTATAACAAAAAGTATTGTAGAAAAAAGCTACAGTAATAGTCCATCTGCATATTGTGCGTGGAAGGCACTCCATATATGTAGCATTTATTTGGTGCAATGTCGACATTACATGAATCTGCAACCAGCATATGCTTTTTGCAACCACTATCATACAGCTCAAAAACCATGTATAAAAGGTACGTGAGATTGCTTTTTAATTAATTAATTGTGTGTTAAAGTTTTGACCGAGACGTGTGAGGGATATATATGTGATGTATAACCAAATGACTCTTGGCTCAACGGTATTTGAGTAACTAATTAACCTAAAGATTGTGAGTTCAAGTCTCATTGAAGACATGTAAGATAGAATTTGTGAGATATGTGGTGTAGTAAAAATTTGTCGTTTTAATAAAAATAAATATATAAAAAATAAAATAAAATAAAATGTGATCTTTATAGTGTGAGATAATTAGTTTGTCTTTCAAAAAATGGATAATGTACTAGCTCTTTTATAATTTAAGTGTGTCAAAGTCATTTTTTTCCTTCAAAATAAGTTTCTTTAGATCTAAAAAAGGAGACCATCTATCACAATTTTAGCCAATATAATTTATAAATTTTAACTAGAATAACATTATTCATTTATTCGGTCATATTGTGTGAAAGGAGTTGTTTGGTTGGACTTTTGCAGGTTACGCTTTTAAGTTTCATGGTCGTTTATAACTCATTCTTATATTTTATGTTGGGTAAATCTCCTTAGTGATACTGCATTTGATGGGGGTTTGAAGGTCGATTTTTACCTTTTGTTTGAGTGATTTTCACTTCAAGCATTCTTGTTTGCTCTAAGAGCATACACATTAATAACTCAAGTTATAAAATAACACCAACCACGTCAGCGCCACATCAGCTTTAACATTTCATCTTAACATCCCCAAAAAATACCCACATCAATAACATCCCAAGTTAAACTTTAACATTTCATATTTTCAATTTCAACCCCTAAACTAAAACAAACACTTCATTTATTAAACTAAACATAACATTAAATTAGAAAACATATTACAATACGAAATTATAAAAATACATCGAAAAAAAAATTACAACGAAATAAAAAAAACACACCGAAAAAAATAACAAAACATAGCAAATATTTATTCATCGTCGCTCTCTTGTTGTTGTCCATGTCGTTCAAGATTATTCTGCCAAACATGCTTCATAAGGTCTTGTTGGAGTTGGGTATGCGTTTGTCGGTCGTGTATTTCTTTTGCCTTACGACTGTGAGTATCACATCTTTCAACCCATCTTCGTTGCCTCAAATTTGCTGACGGATCCACCTACAATTCGTTATAGTCACGTAATGCAAATTTTTGATCTTTTATAATCATGTTATGCAAAATAATGCAAGAATACATGATTCTACGTATCGTGGCAATTTCCCATTGACGTGCCGTACGCCAATTGGCGTATGGCAGACGTACACTTCATTAGAGCACTTAAACTCATTCGACCAGTACAATCGGGTGTTTGCCTAAAGTAAGTAAAATGATCTGGAATATTATCGGAAGTATAAGATTCAATACCTTCAACTATTTGCAGGAATAGTTTCCGGCTCATACGAAATCTTCTACGAAAATTCCGGTTTGAATACTTACAACCTTCAACGAAATAATCGTTGCGCAGACGTTTTTCTGCAATCTCACGTTCACGATATATATGGCTACGAGCACGAGTAGGATGTTGAGATGCTTCTTCTTGTTCCAACTGAAGGTGATACTCGTACGCGGACGCCATAAATTGGAAGTCCTCTTCGTCATCAACGTCTGACCAATGCAGAGGAATTTCACCAAATTGATTTGGATCCATTGTGAACGAACTTGATTCTTGAATTATGGAAGTGTGAGAAGAAGTATATAAATTGTGAATTTGAATTATGGAAGTGTGAAAAAAATGGTGTTTTAGTTGGGTATTTATAATGGTAAAAAAATGTTTTTGAATTTTTTTTAATAAAAACTAGTCGTTTAGGGGGTTGTATTTTGTAATTTTTTTTTAAAACCTAACGGATACTAGCCGTTGAGGGGGTGTTTTTGAAAAATTTTTGATTTTTTTTTCTTTATACGCTTTTAACGGACGTTAATTGTGTAACGTGCAAGGACTAACGCTGCAATAACGCGCAGCCTCCAAAGAATTAACGCCACTAAAGTTTTATGGTCAACGTGGAGGTTAGTAGTATCATAATTGTGTCGATGTATTACTAGAGTTTTGCTAATTATTTATAATGTAGTTACCTTTTGGGTAAAGGAGGTAAAAAATAGAATAACATATCACACTAAATAAATAAACTTGGCTAATATTGTGTTACTAATCCAAAATAGATTTATATGTCTCAAAGTAAACTAATCCAAAATATTTTAAAACAGTCTATAATGTTCAACAAATAATGTTTGATGCTCATCAAGTTAACGACAATAATACTAAATTTCCAAATCCCTCTAAGCATGATATTAGATTCATGTTCATTAAGTGTAAATTTTGTATATGTGGAATGTTTGACCATATAACACATAAGTCTTTAATTAGCAAACCACATATTTGTGTTTTGTAGAAAGTGTGACATGATGATGCTTGTTAAAAAAACATTAAATATATTTCCTAACTTTAGATCTAAAGGCATCTACTATTATAAATTTTTATAAAGTTTTATATTACTGTCAAATCATCCTACATTATTGATTCATAAACATTTTATGGTATAAAACTTTCATTACTATGCATAAACTTCTTAAAAATTTATAAAAATTCCATTAAACTCAAATGCATTTTTAATAAAAGTTAAAAATGTCAGACATTTTCATTTAAGATAAGTATGAAACATATCTCTACTAACCTTAATAAAATGATAAACTTCATCATCATTTTCTAAACCTTTTCAATTTTCATAAACCATCATACCGTATGTTGTAAGACTCCTTGCCGAATGTAATTTTTTTTATGACAAATACCACAAGTTAAGCTATATTTAGTTGTTGTTGGTTGCATTTAATTTTTCAAACCAACTAGCAAGTTAAAAGATGCATGGTTTGGTTTTGGTTAAAGCCATTAATTACTAATGCACTTTTAACAATTTTCATATCTTACTAAAGAGGCATTTCTTTTTTCCTTTAGAGAAAGGGATTAGACCCATTTGACATTTAATATTATTACTTTTTTAGATGAGACTTATAAAAATCCCTTATTCCATCTATATCCATAAGGGATAAAAATTGAGACTTTCCTCAACAAGAGACATTAACAAACGTGGTACCTATTGAACCCTTAGCTATGGAAAAAAATAAACAAACCCTAACATATTATATATAAGCTCATTATCACCATTCAAACTTTTTTGTACCAGAAAATATTACTTATATGTGAATTTTTTTTGTAAAGTATATTACCTATATGATTGATCGAGATAAAAATATATTACCTATATGAGAGACCGATATAAAAGTATAATACAAATATAAATAAATTTGTAAAAATTTAGATGATGATAATGAGCTTACATATGGTAAGATATGAAAATTGTTAAAAGTACGTTGGTAATTAATTAGCTTAACCCATTGGTTTTTAAGAATGTGAGGGTCTACATATGTCATATGTGACGTCTGCCATCTAGTGAAGAAAAATCTTTCAAGTCTAATCGTGTACAAGAAGTGCACCGGATAGAACCCAGACAGATCAGATTCTTTCCTTTTCTTTTTTCGAATATAAATAAGTTTAAAGATTTTTATTTGTTGCGGTTTGTTTGTTCCACATCTTGGAAGCCCAAATTGAGTAATTTACATAAATGCACCCTAAAGTATTTCCTAGCATTAATTTTTAGTCCTTTATACTTTGTTCTCAAGTTTTTGAAATAAAAGAAAAATATAAAAGAGTTAAAAATAAGCAGAAAAGAAGAGGAGATGGATGAAATTAAATCTTTTATATCACGTTCCTGAGTTATGAGAGAAAAAATGATTTTACAATTATACCCTTAGTTATAAAAAAAAGTTATGTTTTATATTAGATCATTTAAGTAATTTTATTTATTTAAAATTTTCTAATATAACTTCTCTCTAAATCATCACACTTTTGGGAAGAAAGGTTTGGAGAGAAGTTTAGCCAAAATTACTCTCATCTTATTTTCTCTTCTCTTTTAAAAAAACTCAAGAACACGAATTTATTTTGTTTTTTACCAATTTTTTTTTCTCTTCTTTCAAAAATAAAACTCGAAAACGCGCTCTTAGTTCTTTATTTTATTGCTTTGGTTCTTTTGAAGTTCGACATATTACTTGGTAGTAAACAAAGACATGGAGTAATGATTTAACAAAGAGCACCTTTACATGTGTAGATACTTTGGTTTGATGGAATTAAAAATAACTAAATAAATAAAAAGATGTTTGATTTACAATAAGAAACCATCAAGAGCATGAGTTTAATTAGAGGGTTGAATGAGAGATATATTGAGTGTCGTTAAAATTAAAAAGAAAAAATGTTAAAAAGATAAAATTGTTTTTAATTACTTAACAAGTGCTCTAAGGGCATTGGATAAATGCATTAATTCAACACAAAATTTTCTTTTAAAGTGAAAAATGCATTTAATATACATTAACTAAAGTTATAAATTACTTTAATTAAATGTGTTTTTTGTAGTTAATAAAAGCAAACTTTCTTTATTTAACAATTTAAACTAATGTTCTTAGGCTATTATTTAGACAATCCTTATTTAAAATTACAAAGTTTCTAAAGAAACTAACTGTCATCCATTTTCAACATCTAACATTAGTACATTACAACTTTACACTCTTAGAGCACTTGCAATAAAGTTTTAGGTGTCATTTGTTTTTCTGAAAGAAGGATATTTTTTTCTTTTTACTTTTTCTGTCTATAGGAGTGCACAAAATTTTGTTTGTTTTTTTGTAGACATAAGTATTTTTTTAACTTCCCCCTGTTATGTTATGAGCCTACTCAGATTAGAACTAGTTGATTCTCTTTCGCCTATCGACCGGTTTTAAGCACCTCTTCAAAAAATTATACACAAATTTTCACTTCTTCGCACTTCTTCAAGACAAACCCTATCTATTTCTCTTTCATTTTTTTTTCTTTCAAAAGCACAAAAACAAATAGTTTTCTTCCTTGTAGTTGAAAACTTTAGATATACCTCTTATTCTGTAAACATGATTTGCAAATGAAGACATAAAATGTCTGAAAAAGAAACACAACCTTAGTACGTTAAAGGCTATCGTAGTGGGAGTAGTCACCATTGCACCCAACTCGTAATCCTAAGGCCGAGCAAAACACAAACAAGCTATCTTTTAATATCAAAAAAGTGGTAAGTGGTGGAGAGTGACCATTGCATGATCAAAATGGTGGAAATGTATGGTTATGTGGCGCCAAGTAACATCAATATTGAATTGTAACCGCAGTGACCATCGCTATTAAAACGGCAATTAACTTTAAAAGACATATTATTTTTTTTACTGTATTAATATATGTTGGGTTTATTGATTTGATGATACAAAACAATAATGAATGAAACATCAAGGACATAAAGTGACAAGAAGGAAATCTACAAAAAGATGGAAGGACTTGCTTGCAAAAGAAGATTTATTATTTAGTCTTTCGCAGTCTTTTGTAAACCCTAATCCTCTAGAATATAAAGAGGACATGGGGTGTAGGTTTTAAATTAAGTCTTCCATAATGTAGTCGATTAAAGGTGTGTGTGTGTCCTAGGCATGTAGTCTTGTAAACGCCTAGGTAAGTTAGTTTAGTTAACCCCTAAGATATGAGGTGTCTTAGATCCCTGTTATAGTTTAGATAAAACGTATTAATATATTGGGGGTGATGTTGAAAGAAACCTTGTGTCAATAACATTGATGTTTGTTTTAATTCCGCTGTGCATGTTCTTAATCTATGTTATTGTTAACCCTAGAGGCTCACAACGATCTCAAGGAGTCCTAACAAATTCCACAATTGGTATCAGAGCTTGTGATCTAGAAACTGTAATCAAGAAGTAGTCGATTTTAACTAAGATCTGTTTTATTCAAGAAGTTCAAGATCGATACACTTAAGTGATTTATTGTTGTGAAAGTATTAATTTTGACAGATTAGTAAAAGTAACAAAACTAGTATCGCAAAAGAGTATCTAATGATTTATCACTATAAGAGTAAAGTCCAACATCTATTAAATGACTTGTATTTCAATAGTACCACATGTTACGTGAGAATGCTTCTCACTTAAGTGATTGCAAGTTCAGATCCTGTCTAAAATATGCATGATGAATTTATGATGTATGCATTGTATTGTATTATGTTGGATTTTAAAAAGGAAAACGTCAAAGTCTAAAATTTACCATTCAAGTCATTTAAACTCAAAGGAAGACATATTAGGATAGTAAATTAGCTTTAGTATGACTCTTTCGCTCAGCTACTCTTTTATGGTATTTGCAACCGACACATCCACTTTCTTTGTATCACTAAATAAGAAAGTGACTACCCATCTTAGCTTTGCTTGACCCTCAACCGTTGAGAAGCATTGGTAACCCCGTTTTCTTTCTTCGGAGCCGTTTCTCCCCCCCCCCCCCCCCCCTCCCCCTCCCCCGACGTAGCGCTTGTAAAGAGCCTTTAAGAGTGTTTAGACTTAAAACCTTCTTCTGTAAAAAAAACTTTTAGCATTTTGTTTTTTCTTCTAAAAATGCTACCATGCAAATGCTATTTGAAGAAACATTTAAATTTTACGTTATTTTGTACTTTATAATCACAAATACATCCATGTCACCTTCTAGAGGTTGTGAGTTCAGGTTTCGCTGTAAAAACTTGTGAGATATGTTTATTTAAGAAAAAAGAAAAATAAAAACATTACCAAATAATTTTATAGAACAAACAATTACTTGTTAGCTGCTGCAAAAAGTGAAAAGTCAATGGACAACAAACGTAGCTATAACAATAGTAAAGGGACTATATAAGTAAGTAAAACAAGGCTTAAATGAATGGGTACTGTTGTATTGTCTCCCTCACAAAAAACAAATAACATTTGACTCTTCAATTCGATTCAACCCTCCGCCATTACCATTTTACGTAACCTTAACACTATCATTCCTCCTCAACCATCTACTAAATACGGTACGTTTTTTAATTATTTAATTCCATATCTTTGTCTCTCTTTTTTTTCATCCAACCAAAAAAGAAAAAAGGTTTTGTGTCTCGTGATTTGTTTACTTTACAATCCTAGATCTTATCTTTATATTTCTTGATTATAGTTATTACTTTTATTCAGTTTACTGTAACAAAAATCTGATTTGTAAAAAAGTTTCTATTTTTTATGTTGAATTTTGATTTGTTTTTTATTGGGTCGATATGGTTGCGGGTTCAATCCTGCTTCGGACACGTGAGATAGATTTGTGATGTATCGTGAGATAAATAGTTGTCGTTAAAAAAAAATTAAAATAATTATTGGTTGGAATTTAAGGTTGGTGAAATTTTAAGGTGACAGATATGGTATTTATTTTTTGAATGATGCTAATATTTAATTTTAAGGTTGTTTTATTCTGCTAGTAATAGGTAGGGAGGATTAGTAGTAGTTTTTGTGGGTGGCATTTAAATTTTGAGATGTGTTTTAATGGAAGTCAACACAATCCATCATGTGCGATCAGTTATTGTACTATATATATGTCGTGTATATGTAGAAAGGTACTAATCGGCTAAGTAGATACTCTTTTTTTGCCAAAACTTAGTATAGATATTAGCATATAGGAGGCTATGAGGAGAAAGTTTTGCACTTCGTACATCATAGCCTCTTTTTTGACGGTTTTACGCCACAGAGGGTAGAATCATCAAAAGAAGCGGTGCTACATGTTAAGATTTCTAGTAATTGAAAAACAAACAAGTAAAGGTTTTTTTTGTGGAGTAGTTTGTGGGGTGCTACAATGGAAAGTACTTTATTAGTCGGTTGCTGTAATGGCAATACCAAACATCTTAAATTGACTCGCTTTAGTACATAATCATAGTCATAGCTAGTAGGTTGAACCAATCTATGGTTGCGAACAATGGTCATCTTTAAATCAAGGCCATGCAAATGTAGGACCCCCTTTTAAATGTAAGTGACAACACGGAGTAAATGAATGTTGAGTCTATGTTTGTTGACTTCAGGCCGGAAGGACAAACATATAGTAGGTAATGTTTGGAAGTTTTGTAATTTAGGTCCGCAATAGTAGTTGAAGTTCCCGTACAAACACTTAATATGCTTAGCTGTATTACCATGGCCAAACTCAGATCCTTTGTTACTTTTCAAAGTTAAAATCCGCTACATAGATGTTACTTATAATACTATTTTTGTATGTTCAGTTATCTGTTGTCATCGCAAGTAAAACTGATTTTTGAAGCATAATGCTAATCTGTTTGCTTTCCACATTTCACATGTGGTATCTAATATAGTAGATTTTTTGCTACATATATATATATATATATATATGGTACAAACATCTTTAGATTTAGTACTTGCTTGAATATTAACTCCTTTGGTGATTTCTTTTTCTTTTTTCATTGAATTGTATTGTTTATTACATATCAATGTTTTCGGTACATTTATGATCTAGAGGTTAAGGTCATTATTATGATTTTCATATAAACGCCTATTATAGTATTATTATATCGACTGAGACTGTCTATATCGTTTGTTAACAGCGGAAGCAAGGTCCAGTCCTCAGTCAATTCCTATGCCCTATGAATTTTCAGTGTCTACGTCCTAAGATCATTATATAACCACGAGCTGCAGCGCATAAAGGGAAGAGTTTGACTTTTGACCCTGAGTAACTCAGGGAAAATGGAAGCTTGCCAGACCTTCGATTCAGACACAATCAATGAACTAAAGCACTACCGTTTAACTCCACTAAGGCTTTTAAGGGGTCTGGCATGCTTAGTGGTTTACCTTTCAACCGCCTTCATGTTTTTAGTTTACTTTAGCCCCGTGGCTGCAGTTTTCTTCCGTCTTTTTAGTGTACATTATAGTAGGAAGGCTTCATCATTTCTTTTTGGTGTCTGGTTAGCTTTATGGCCCTTCTTGTTTGAGAAGATTAACGGAACCAAAGTGATATTTTCTGGTGAAACCGTTCCAGCAAAGGAACGTGTTTTAATTATTGCCAATCACCGGACAGAAGTTGATTGGATGTATATCTGGGATCTTGCATTGAGAAAGGGTTGCTTAGGATGCATCAAATATGTGTTTAAGAGCAGCTTGTTGAAGTTACCGATATTTGGTTGGGGATTTCACGTGTTTGAGTTTATTTCAGTGGAGAGAAAATGGGAAGTAGATGAAACTATCATGAGGAAATTGCTTTCAACCTTTATCAGTCCTTTGGACCCTTTGTGGCTTGCTGTATTTCCCGAGGGAACTGATTTTACGTAATAACTTAACACCTCTTTTATAACCTATATATGTTGCATAACATACTTCCATTCTTTTAATTACGACAAGAAAATTCTAAAAGAATATTTTATTTTGTTAACTCATGAGTCATGTCCACATTTTTGTGATACTTTCTTGCCGGTATATTTGCGAAACCATTTCTCTGTATCTATCACATGCTGTTTTTGATAATTTGTCTGATCTGTATATGCAGAGAACAAAAGTGTGTAAAAAGCCAACAGTTTGCTGCAGAAAATGGATTACCTATACTCAAGAATGTACTGCTTCCGAAAACAAGAGGTTTTCATGCTTGTGTGGAAATCCTAAGGGGTTCTCTGGATGCAGGTTATCCATCTTAATTATTTTTTCTCAAATGGTTTTGATTCTTGATTCGATAAAAAAAATGATTCCTGAAATTTATTCTTTATGTCTCTCTGACCCATTTTGAGTTCTTAATATCTGTAACTCTGTAACTAATATATAGTTTAAATACGAACTAAACTAATTAACTAATACCAATTACTAAAATAGTATAGAAGATAACATTTAATATGCTTACAAGCTCTTCATAAGGGATGGCATTTTCAAGTATGCTACATACTGTGGTCCTTTTGTTAACCTGTGTTTAGACTCTAGTAATTTTTTTATGTCATGGTAGAAGACTCACATTTTAAGTCACCTGAGATATTTCAAATATTGAATAGGGGGTGTTTGTATCTGCATTTTTTATGTGATTATGTAATTGACTAATTGTATTAAATTATCATTATGGGATTTTAAATTATAACAATCTGGTTGTAGAAGGATGTCATTCTGCCTTTTATTTATTATATAAATAGATGTATCAGATCTTAACAACTCACAATATGATTATTAAAAATCTATAAAGTTACCTTAAAGATATTTTTGTGTAAAAATTTGAGAAATGAGATTAATAGTCTGAAATTATCTTAAAATAAAGGGTGAACAGGTAGTTTTTGTTTACTGTGATAATTTGAGACTGATTATCCAAAACGTATTGTTTGATATGGTCTACATGATTTTTGCCTTGGTGGTGGCTATAACTTAAGACGCCATATCTATTGTAATAACATGCTATCCTCTCGTAATTTCAGTGTACGATTTGACAATAGCATACAAGAACCGTTGCCCAACATTCATGGACAATGTTTTTGGAGTAGAACCTGCAGAAGTTCATATTCACGTTAGACGCATATCTCTTGACGACATCCCAGTTTCAGAAAGCGAGTGCAGCACTTGGCTATTGAACAGATTTCATCTAAAGGATCAATTGCTCTCAGATTTCATATCTCAAGGTCATTTTCCTAACGAAGGAACAGAAGGTGATCTTTCAACATTCAAATGCTTGGTAAATTGCGTGCTAGTATTAGCTATGACTGCTTTGTTTACTTATCTGGCGCTTTTCTCATCCGTTTGGTTCAAAGTATACATTTTCGTGTCTAGTGTATACCTATCTTTTGCTACTCCATTCGGTTACCATCCAAGGCCGATTCATGAATATGTCAAGTCATTGTTATCCGGAAAAAAATCCTCTTAGGAAAAAGAGAAGCAGGTGAATGTTGATATCTGCTAGAAAACTTTTGGAAGATAATTGGTTTGTTAAAGAATAAATTCTTGTAAAAGTGCAAATGTACATTCTTCTTGATATTTTTTTCATTTTTTATTTGTAATTGTCAATTGGGATGGTTTCAGTTAACCTATAATTCAACGGATACCTTTTGTTCTTTGTTCATGAAGACGAACATTGGCCACGTGTTGGCCTTGCGAGGCTGAGAACCTCACTTGGGTTGATCATATGCCTATATAATATCAAAATGGAGATGAAGTAACCTTTTGTTAGTCATCATATATGGGTAGTTTGATGAATTATGTTGTTTACTTGACATGATTAATCAACTTTATGTCCTGTTTGGTACGTAGTAATGTGAGTTTAATTAGAATCGACAATCGCGTAGGAAAGAGAGGATCGCGTATATTCAATCAAAAAAATTGGAATGGAATGTTGCTTAGAAGATGCGATTTCATTTTATTTTGCAAAATTTAATGTGCCATTAAGGAGCACTGGATTGTGTCTAATCAACCAAATGGTTATTGGTTTAAGATCAACCGGAACAAAATATGTGGTATAAACCAGTCGAATGAGTGGATTAATCTTGATCCAGTGGGGTCAACTGACGAGGCCTTACACAAATAAATCCGGTAATACGGTGCATGAATTTTTTGGTTTACATACACTTTGTTAACATGTTAGGGTGGAGGGTATAGTTGATTGTTTTTCTTCGTCACATTTACTTCACGTCATTAAAAAACACTTCATTTATCCGTTCCTTCAATTATTGTAACATCTTTTTTCTTTCTCCTTTAACTTTTTTTTATTTTTTATTATTAAAAATAACAACAACAAAAAAACACGACTCTTTTTCCGCAAGTGAGACGTGGTATGAGTCATTTTCCTCCTGACATGACAAAATTCCTTTGCCTTTTTCCGCTACACAACCTCCTCATTAAACTCTCATTTTCTAGTATGTAGCCCTTGTCACGTGCACATAAGGTTGTCAAAAATACCCATATCTGCATAGCCCGATTCAACTCCTACTTGTATAACCTTATTTGGGTCGGGTTAAATGGGTTTTAAAAAAAACTATTTGGGTTAACCCGAACTCTTATTAGGTCGGGCTTCGGGTGAGAGTTTAAAACTGATTTTTGGGTTTCGGGTTAACCCGACTCGCATAAAAGTTATTTATTTTATTTTTTTTATTTATTTTTTTCATATATTTCTTTTGTTTTCTCTATAAATATATACTTATTATTTTATTTTATATTATAATTTGGCTTATTCGGGTTATATTGTATCCGATTAACCCAAAACCCGAATAACCCGCACCTTATTAAGGTTAGGTACGGGTACGTTTTTTCTTCTCTTAAACCCGATCTACCTGAATGAGGCTTATTCGGGTCGGGTTTACCCAAATAACATCCTTACGTGCACATATTTTTCATATGGCTGTTCTGAAGCACGTGAAGTTGGTAGATTTCTTATTTTGAAAAATTAGATACCAATGTTTTAAACCTTTTAGAACGGTTACATGAGCTGTTTTCAAATTGAGAATATTTCTTAGCAAAATTTTCAAAAAGTTAATAATTACAAACATGTGAATTTAAAAAGGTGTTAGGGGAAAAATAACGTTCAAATATGGTTTTAAATTGCTCCCTCATTGGTGAAGATATTTATTCAAA
This sequence comes from Chrysanthemum seticuspe, assembly GCA_019973895.1. NCBI lineage: Eukaryota > Viridiplantae > Streptophyta > Magnoliopsida > Asterales > Asteraceae > Chrysanthemum > Chrysanthemum seticuspe. The sequence goes on from BPTQ01000004.1 coordinate 256,698,654, forward strand.
ATAATTATTAAAAAGAAAATCAACATATCAAACTACAACAATGAGAATGCATCAAGTAGTTATGAGAAAATTAGCATGTGCTTTTTCATATTTTTGTAAACTGGAATGAACTTAAAAGTGAAATACATGAGGCTCGGGTCGGTGCAACTTCTCATCGACTTAATGAAGAAGTTCGACTGATCATGACACAATACCTTGTCCAATATCTTTCTCAAACTCTCACGTATACGTATATTAATAGATTGTTACTTGTTATTAGACATTATACACCAAGATAAAACATGTACCACATAAGGAACTAGAAATAAAAATAGGAAAGTTCATAACTAACAAAATTACAAAGGAAGAAAACCCTACATGAGCCTCAACCAGTCAACCTGAATATGACCTTCCTTTTCCCTTTTGATATATACGTCTCGATTTTGATAATAGGCCCAAGTTAGCTTCATGAACCCAAAAATAAGTCACAGCCGACTCACAACCACTATTAAAGTAAAATATTTGTAACCAATACAAGTGAATTAAGTAAAATAATTCTTTTAATGACAAACTATAAATTTTGAACAACATATTAAAAAAGTATTACATCGACACACCTTTTACCGAAAAAGAAAAAAAAAAAAGTCAAAAAATCTTACACACATACTGACAATTGTAATACATGAATCATATCGTATTTTCTCTTTCATCTTTTTCACTCTACAAATATAGTTGTTACCTATATACATGTGAGATTATTTTTTTTATAACTCATGTGAATATAACATTTGTATATAAGAAAACATTAGAAAAGGGGGTTTCCAATGTATACTTGTTACTAGGGGTAACCATGATATGTTTAGGTTGGATGTATATAGCAGATTTTCAGTACATCACTTTACTTTCATCTTTCAGTCGTAATAGTCATTACTTAACAACTGTCAAACTCATTCTTTTTTAACAAATTTAATAAATACTATAATTAAACTTTCATTAAAATTAAAAAAAAAATTACATCAATAATTAAAATTAAAAAAAATAACTCGTAAAAATAACAATTTATTGTTCTCCACGAGAAAGTTGTTCCACCAAATCGGCACGATGGTTTTAATGTGTTTCAGAGCATTTTATTTGTCTTATCACTTGTAACGTTTGCTCGTGAGTTTGGACGAGATCATCATCCTGATGTCTTTCTTCCGGATAAAATTCAGGAGATATTGCCTCTTTTTTGTCTTTTCGAATCAAATTATGTAATATGATGCATGTGTATATCATATGCTATACTTTATCGAAAGGCACAAGTCGTAAGGGATTTTTTTTTTTTTTTTTTTTTTTAGCTTATTTTTTCTTTAGCTCGTTGAATGCTCATTCCACATCTTTTCTTGCCGCTTCTTGCACTTGCGAATACCGTATTCGCTTTGCGTCATTTGGATGTGAAATCATCTTAACAAGTGTCGCCCATTCCGGCTATATCCCGACAACGAGATAATATATCCCCATTTGTAATTTACACCGTTAGCCACAAACGAAACATCTGGTGCTTTCCGTCTTTGAGATCGTTAAATAAAGGAGATTGATGTATAATGTTGATGTCGTTGTTCGATCCAGCCACACCAAAGAAAGCATGCCAAATCTATAAGTCATGTGATGCAATAGCTTCAAGCAAAATGAATGGCTTCACACCATGATCACGCCTACAGTGTTTAGTTGGACAATCAACCCACTCCCAACTTGTACAATCAATACTTCCTAATATTCCCGGAAACCCATGCTTTTTTCATGAAGTCAATTAAGTTTTCCTATATCGGTGTAAGTAGGTGTTCGCATATACTCGTCGCCATATATTTCTATAATCGAGTTACAAAAATGTTGAAGAGAATCACGAAAAGTTTTCTCACGCAATTGCAAATATTCATTTAAGGCATCAGGATTCAATTCGTATGCCAGTTGACGAATTGCCGAGGTGCACTTCATCAATGAGAAAACCCCATTCTTCCTGTACAATCGATATTTTTACGAAAAAGAATCACAATGATTAGTTACATCTTCAACTATGCTTGTGAATAGTTTTCGACTCATTTGAAACGTCTTCCGGAATATATCTTTGTCATACATTGAGTTTTGCGAAAAGTAAATGGACACTAAACGATCATGAGCACCATAACAATCTTTATGTACGACTCTTCTTTTAATTTGTGAGCTTTCACCATTTTTTTTCTTATAATACAACGCCGTACATTTATTAACTTCTTCTTCTTCGTCGAAAGAAGTAAACATAAACGATTCGGAATTCATGTGAGTAATAAGATGATATTTGAATGTGTGAAAAAAATGAAAAAGTAAAAGGATATTTATAAGTAAATATAATGATAAAATTTTAAATAATTTTTTAGGCTGGGCACAATCGTGACCAGACATGACCCAGGTCACCAGGTGCCACATCAGCTTTCTCTCTCCGGCGACCAGACATGACCAAGATGTCACAGTCGATGACCGGCGTTTTTTTTTTTTTTTTTTTTTTTATATATTTTTTTTAATTCAAACATTTTAAATAATAAATTTAAATTCATTAAAAAAAAAAAAAAAAAAAAAAAAAAAAAAAAAAAAAAAAAAAACGTTACAATATCAAATTAAAATAAACATTACAATACTTAAACTAATAATCTAAATCGTAGCGTGCCTTGATTGTTGCCTTGACTTTCATCAATTCTTCTAGTTGTCGTCCGATCAAACTTGGGTCGATTCGGGTGTTGTAGAAGATTATGTCGGTCTCCCGTTTTGATAGCCTCAAGAGCTCAAGTTGCTCTTTTTTCATCTCCAGCTCTTTTTCCCTCAACCGTATCCAAGCATCTTCTAAACCCTGCTTATTCTTACCTTTCTCCCCTTTTGACGGCTTCTTGTTCTTGAAGAAAGTTTTGGCCAACGATTTTACAAATGGTTCTGATGGTTCATCATCATCACGAGAGGAGGAGGATGGTTTCTTCCTTGCTTTGTCACGACCTACCGGTCGTGATTCTCTAGTCCCTTCCTCATCAGAATCATCAACATCTTGGACATCGAAAGGATCACGAGCTTGGGTTAAACCAGAGGTAGTGGTAGAACCCTTTGTTTTCTTCCGACTATTCGTTTGGAAAGCCGGCATCTCAGTGTTCTTCCAAGCATCATGACCCCTTAAAACTTTCCAACACTCCTCGAAAGTGAAATCATGACCGTACATTTTCAGCAGAAGCGGTTTTTTCATCATCAGAATCTTCAACGGAAATGGAATCATGGTACGAACCGTGGTGCGAACCGTGACCCGAACCTTGGCCCATCGAAGCATCTTGACTTTGGTAGTTTTGTGTCGGATACTCCGGCAAATAATCTTCCAAATTCATGTCAAGATTAGTACTTCGAATCGGGGAATAAGGTTGATACGGTTGAGAAGGATAAATGAAGTCCATGTTTGGATGGTACGACGACCCACTAGGTTTTTGCCGGTAATCGGTGTAAGGACGTTGCGGTGGGACAAAAGGACGGTTAACGTAAAACGGGTTTTGGTTTTGATTTGGTTGGGCTAGTTGTGATTGATATTCAAAACTTTGTGGACGAAAGCGAATATGCCGGTTTTGTTGTGGTGTTATGCCGGTTAACTCGAAGTTGTTTTCCGGCGAGAAATTCATATTCGGTTGATTTTGTGGTAGTCGGGATCGTTGGTTTTTTTATGGTGGGGTATTTTTCTTTGACATTTTGAACTTGGATGAGAATTATATTGAAATGAATATAGATGAGAAATGGTGAGTGGTGAATTGTGTTTGAGGTGAAGTTGGTATTTATAGAGTGGTAAAATTGTTTAAAAAGAAAGTTTTTTTTTTAGTTTAAAAGACCAAACGGTCAAAAAAAAAAATTAACTTTAAGCCACAAACGGGCAAAAGTACTTGGAAGGTGCAATATTAATTCGGTCGTTTTTTGAACCGATGTCCCAAAAAATTGCTTGTCGAGCGATGTGATGACCCGAGGCCACAACCATGTCGACCTATGTGATGACCCGAGGCCACAACCATGTCGACCGATGTTAACATCGGTCGTGGCACGAATTTTTCGGTGACCAACCGATTTCCTCCGGTCGACTGTGCCTAGCCTTATTTTTTTTAACTGCTCAACGATCACATCTTGACCATTACCCACCTTTCTCCCTTCTTTTTCGTTAGGTGAAGCATCCCACCCAAGCAACCCCAAAAGTCACCTTTCGCACGCCAACCGTCCACCCCCGTTATGGGCTTCACGCGCCAACAATGACCCTCGCGTGTGGTCTTCTTGCATCATAACGCCCCGCCTTTACATGATGTGAGATTTAAACCTCCTTAGGTAAAAATGGCCTATTGGATAATACTCCGTGGAGTCAAGCCGAGCTAAAAACTATCAATAAATAGTTCAAACCCATACGTAAAGACCCGACGACAGATAGTTGGACTCGACCCGCCCGGCTCAATAACACTCCAACCAATAAACCTATAATTTGCACTTTCACAAGTCACGCATTGTGCATTGACAACCAAGGTCAATCAATGACTAGTTTGACCGGAGGTACCAACTTAGCATGATAACATGTACTGTACTTTATCTATACTACTATATAAAGCATTTAAGTTGTGGGCTTCACAAAAAATTAAGATAAGGAGCTCCAATCATTGAGTGACATGTGTCATTTCTCTAACTAAAAAATAACAAAAAGGGAGGAGCTCTAACAAACTAAAATAAAGAGCTCCAATAATAGGGTGACACATACTACTTCTTAACTAATTAATCACCTTTATTTTTAAATTTAAATATCTTTTAATTCGTTTAATTTTTTTATGATCTAATTTCACCATATTTTTTAAAATTTTGTGCTCTTTAATTCAATATCCATTTTGATATATTTTTATGAGTTTTTAGTTTTTACATTTTTATTAGGTTTATTTTATTTTGATTCAAATTTTTATAACTTTAACCATTATTTCAATCAATACAAACTTTATTTATCAAAAGCATGTACTTTTGGTAAAGTGTTTGATGAGAAAGAGATTATGAAGGTCTTTTTATATGCGGGAATAATGATGTCACGGGAAAGATATGCAAAACCCAAACAAACACATACAACTAACACATATACATTTGAAGTGTTGTGAAATGAATTCACTAAGCGGGTAGGGAATTGCGAGGAGAGTTGGGTTAGCAATTCATTTACTATATTTATTATATAACTATATTTATCGCCGCCGCTGTGCGCGGGTATCCAACTAGTATTTATTATATATGTTCAGTAAGTTTAAAAAATAAATTTTTAAAAAGAAAAGGAAACTGGTGTGCTAGCTAGTATTTAAACTGTCATGAACCTAACTACGAACCCCCACTCTCCCACTCTCTTTCTACACACATTTTTGCACACACAATATTTGCGTGTTAATCATCATCATCATCAACTTCATTATCAATCATCAATGGAGACTATTATTATGCTTTTTATGTTCCTTTTCTTCATCTCCGGTAACTTTTTCATCACTCTGTTTCATTTTCTGTTCATGTTCATCATAACAAAATACACCTCTTTATTTGATCATTACTATTTACTATTAACTTGTTATTACATAATAATGTTAATCGGTGTAGCTTAGTACGGCTAGTTTACGCGCATTTTGATTGTTAAGGGTATTGTATAATCTGCTGTTGTTCGGTTATTAACTTCAAAAAAATATCCAAAAAAAATAATGTCGATTATTACGCAATGTAGGTAGCTTATAGCTCTTCCTTTCATTCATAAATTCGTTAATCATGTAACTTAACTGTAATATATCTGTTAGTTTAGGTGCAGAGCGTGTATAATCGCAGTTGGGCCTCAAAAGTTTTAGGACCACGTTATAGATTTAGGGCCTCAAATTTCATTTCTAACAATAATATATGATTTTATCATCTAAATATTTGTTAAAAATGAAGCTAGATCGTTAAAATAATACGTTGTTAATGTGCAGAGATCTAGTGAGAAGAAAACTTAAAATGAGAAGTATGAGAAATAACTATAATTACTTAAAAAATAAAGATGGTTATATGTAATTTAACTAGGCTATAAATTCATGATTAACGAGTTATTATAATGGAAATCTGTTTTGTGTTGTGTAATTAGGAGGTAAGGTTTCAGCAGGCGTGTTTACGTTACAAAACAGTTGCAGCTACACAGTGTGGCCAGGGACGCTTTCCGGTAATGCCGGTATCGTTTTGGGTGACGGTGGATTCTCGTTAGCGCCAGGTGCATCTGTTCAGTTTCCAGCTATGCCTGGCTGGTCGGGTCGGTTTTGGGCCAGGACGGGTTGCGCCTTTGACGAGTTTGGTAATGGAAGGTGTGTAACTGGTGATTGTGGTAATACTATCAAGTGTAACGGAGGTGGGGCACCTCCTGTTTCGTTAGCCGAGTTTACTATTGCCGGTGGGATTAGTAATAGTGATAAGGATTTTTATGACGTGAGTTTGGTTGATGGGTATAATGTAGGTATTGGTATTAGGCCGACTGGTGGTTCTGGTGATTGTCAGTATGCGGGTTGTATTGCTGATTTGAATGTGAACTGTCCGCCTGAGTTGAGGGTCGTGGATGGGAATGGTGCAGTTGTGGCGTGTAAAAGTGCGTGTGACGCGTTTAACGTGCCTGAGTTTTGTTGCACGGGTGAGCATGCTACGCCTGCAACGTGTGCTCCTACCCAGTTTTCGGTTATGTTTAAAGCAGCGTGTCCGAGTGCTTACAGCTATGCCTATGATGATGCTTCGAGTACTTTTACTTGTTCCGGGTCGGATTACTTGATTACATTCTGTCCTACAAACAGTACTTGAAACTTAAATTAGCAGATTTTATTGATTTTATAATCATTGAGATTGATGTTTGAATTGTGCTTTGAGAGTTTAGATTGGAGATTGTGTTTTTTGTCAGATTAAGCTAGATTTTGAAACAAGGATCAATGGATACCTTTCTCATTAGTTTATGTAGATTCCATTAATCCAATCTGCAACTGGTACTTGTTTTTTTTCTTTTAATTATTAAGTATTGTCTGATGTCATTATAAATGGCACAATTGCTCATACAAATTATTTATTAATCATGTAAAAAATAGATTTATCCACCGCCCAAAATAGTGATTTAATTCATTAATTTTCGGTTTAAGGCAAAAAACCAAGTACAGCAACCCTGTCTATATAACTGAACAAACACCACTGAATTTCATGCTCTTTTTGGGTTACTGTCTTAAACAATCATCGCGTAATTTTTACATCGTTGAAAATTCTTGGGTCGAGGACACAAAATCCAACCCTAAAGCCGGCGCACTTTGTGCAGGCTTTTCCTTTACACTAAAATTACAGCCAGGATAACTGAACTCAAAAGGGGTAAAAAAGTACGTAACAAAAACTCGTCCTATCATTTACAGGGATTCTAACCGTTGATGATTCAAAACCATGACTCTATATCACCCAAACCTGTGCACAGACCCTTGTCGCTGAAAAGTGTTTGGTCTGAACAATCTAGTGATGCACCACAGGCTAAATTGTAGGCTTGACATGCTGAATAACATACTCTTAATCTGTTGTTACCGTCTTCCTCGCACTTTTGTATGGATATCTGTTTCATTCCACAATAATAACGTGAGTAACGCATATTTACAACCATAATAGCAAAGAAAGATGGAAACTTGGCTATAAAGTACTAAAAACCGGGTTAAATCCATATGTGCAAGGGTAACATAATCCTTTTAAGTGTGTAGAAAAGAAAAATGTGTGTATTCTACTTCAGCCCTGTTCAAAATCGTCTAAAATTGTTTATAACTTGGAATGGTTTAGCCAATAGTTAGATCTTGGGGTAAAAAAGGGCCATCTCCAGCCTGGTTGCTTCTTTTTGCCACAATACCAACAATGGCCATCTTACCCTTTGCTTGTACATCCATATTATGTAGGCATTCTTACGCTTGATACGTTTAAGGGTAAGAAGGCCCTTCCTGGAGCATTAGCCGTAAAGATGCACATTTCTACCCCCATTAAAAGTGTTTTTAAAATGTATATACCAACATGTAAATTTTCTCGGTCAACATACCAAAAAAGGACCATCTTACCCTTTGTTCGCATATCCATATATTGCTATTGAGTAATTTTTACCGCTAATATTTGTAAGGGTAAGGCGGTCATTCTCTGTGTATTAACTTAGAACTGGAGGATACTAATGAAACAGTATGAAAATAAAGATCTTACCCAACATGCAAGTCGTTTCGCTGCTTTATCACAATTTCTTCCTATAAACATATTAAGAATCTTTCTAGCACCACTTGGGTACAAGCGGTGATAATTGGGCATCACCACAACATCCTCCAACTGCCTCAAGATGCTTGATTCACTTGGAGCACAGTGTTGCCCACCAACATCATTAATTAAAACATCCTTGCAAATCGAAAGATTATCAAGAACCAATGAACTGTTTCGGCAGGTGTAGCCCGCATAGTCAGAGCAACGAAATTCACACACCCCGTTATCACAAACCCCGCCATGAAGGCTGCATTGTTCATCACAAACCGCTGCAACACCATCCAAAATAATAACATCTTTTAGAATTTTTTTTAAGTAGGTTTCCATATGTCAACAAGATCACTAGATAATACTCTCTCCTCAGAAATAATGTAACATTTGGCTTGACCTGTATTAAAGATTAAAAAATGAGATTGTGAGCTTTATCTTACCAGTTGAGCAATCAATCCCAGTGAATCCCTTTGCGCATTCACATTTACCGTTCTTAAGGCACTTCCCGTTTCCTTTACAGTTGCTGGGGCAAGACCCTGAATACAAAATATCCATGAAGAATCTTAAGAATAGTACATCAATATTATTCGTGTAAAGTAAGGCAAAAAGATCTTACGTTTGCTACAATCATGGCCGTCGAATCCAAGAAAGCAAAGACACTTTCCATCAACACAATCGCCATTTGAACTGCACGAGTTGGGGCATTGTCTGGACATGGATAGCGGGTTCACACTACAAAGTTCATGATATGCAGGGCAGATCAACTCGCCTATAATTTCATACATTATACCAAAAATCAAAATCTTGTGAATGGACTTAAGAAAATTAGAAAAATTTTATTGACGGTTTTATCTAATTTGCCAAGGAAATTACCATTAAATCCAGGAAACTGAACGGGTCCTCCAGCCTCCGGGCATGCTTTCCAAATGTCATCGACAGCGACCTGTAGAAACAAGATTGAAAATTCTTTGAATATGGAAGAATTTATATAAAAGGTTTATATGAAATTTAAGAACACACCTCCAATGTCATGTTGATACACCTATGCCGGTAACAACCATTTCCTTGGGTCATAGAACCCCTAACAAACCCATTGCGTACTAATGAAGATGCCATACACCTATACAAGAAAATTAAAAAAAATAATGGTCATGTCGCAGATTTAATAATTTTACAACACCCACCAATAAAATTGTAAAATTATATTTCAGTTTTCACCTCGAGCTACTTCCACGAATTTCCCCTAACATTCTATCAGGCATCCGTGCACTATTAGTGTCTATACATGAACCATCAGAATAAGCTACATAATATGTGCAATAATCAGCCAACAATGACTGTCCACCTGCATTGACCAAGAACCAGATAGTAAAAAAAAAGTTAACTTATAGGATTAAATAATCAGCATCCCTATAATGACATTATGACACTGAAGATCTGACCTTTATTAGCCTGTGGAAAATAACGGGCCCAATTAGGAAGGTCCCCACTATAATTTACAATTGGACAATAACCCTCGGCCTCCCTGTTATATGTACACCCAGAAAGTTGTGTTGTGTTGCAATGATATGCCCCTTTCCAAAGGTTGCAAGGGGTGGTAACAAATTCGGTCCCTTGGTTGTGGCCCCAATCTAGACGGTCCGCCATGCTATAATTAGCCTCATACCAACCACTATCTTCTAGCAAAGCTAATGTCATCTTTGAAACTACAGATCTTGTATCAACCGAACCCGTCATTATCTCATTCATTAAAAGTCTTTTCTCCCAGTGAGATCCTGACGCATATTTACACATTTAGATTATCAAAGACTGCCTTTTGCTATATTAATCACGTGAACCCACTTTTTGATGAGCTGGGTATGCCTTAAAGTAATAAAGTTTAAATATCAGATAAGATATTCGCAAACCTGATGTTCCACGTCCTCCACCATCCTCCAATTCTAAACCAGTGAAATTATCGGAAAATGCCTAAAAAAAAATAGCTTATAAATGTTAGATTGTCTGTAGTTATATGTACTTAAAAAATCTTGTTAATGTGAAGGCAAAAAGTACCCCATAATGATAGCGTGAATGCATGACAACACGTGGAAGAACCACACGAGTTACCATCCTTCCAAGCTTTTCATCCATAACTTGTCTGGTGACCTGAATAAAAAAGAAAACCATGGTTAAAGCATTTATATCAAGATAAAGTTTATATATGTTGATTCACCAGTAAAGTGATATGATGCTCTTTCTACTCTAATTATAAAGTTAATTTGTCTAGGTGACCTGACTACGTCGCCTTTTTCTCTCATCTCTAAAATGTGTGAAGGCGTGAGGGTCAAATCCAAGAACGTGAATAACCTGAGAATTCCAAACTTGTCAGAAACATTTTTAAAAGCCTCTAATACTCAACTTAAAACACAACTGATATCACACTCACTTCATGTATGAGAGTAGCCGAAAGTAATGTTTCTGCTTCTGCTGTCAAGTGACGAGGAGCAACATTCACGTGTCCTGCAATCAGCCAAACAGATTCAGGAAACAAGAATATATTGTTCATACACCTAACAAGTATTATGGGCCAGAAACCTAGAATAATTACCAGCAATTGCACGACCCCACTGATCACGTTCACATGCTACTGCCCATGCCAGGGTGTTGCCTGTTGTGGGTCTTGTAGTCACCAAAAGAACCAAATCCGCATCAGCAACTCCCTCTAGGATGTTACAGATAAATAAAGATTTATTAAAGATTGTAAAAGTCAGGCGTGTTAGGTTAAGCTCCTATTGCTTAACTTGTTTACTAATAAGCTTATTAGCATATGGTGTATCGAAGTGTTGTAATGGTAAAGTGACTAATCAAAACACAATGCAGGAGATAGTTTTTGGGTAAGTTTATACGCTATCAAAACGTAGTAATCCTAAAATGACCAAAAAGGACTAACACTTCTAGCGAAAGAGAGGAAAAATGAGGAAATATGTGGGGGTAAAAGGGTAAATATTCAAAAAAGCACTTGCAAAAAAGCTAGTGCGGAGGAGCCTATCAAAAACAGCTTAAATAAGGTGACAAGCTTTAGTTGTTTGGCTGCATGCAAACACTCAAAACAGCTTACTGCGATTTGGATACACAATTTTGAATAAGATTAGCCAACCTCCCCAACCTCTGATATAAAAGTATATTGTGTTACCTTCTACGTATGCACGTGGAAGCTGAACACCGCCATCTTGTCCACAAGCAGAGTAACCACTTAGCCTCAGGTTTCCTCTCACGCGTTCAACCGCCAAAGCACTTTTGAACCATTCTGCTGTCTGCCCTAAAGCCTGTACTCTCAAATATACGAAGAAAATATTATCTTTCCAAGATCAACCCACAAAATAATACACAAACCTGATAAGTAATATTTTAGATCTTTACCCACCCAAAAATACTATCGTATAAGGAGGTTTGGATGTGCGTCTTAAAAGTGATTATGTGATATCGAGGGTGTTTTAATGTGTGTGCTGAAAGTGATTAACAGAAGTTATTAATAGGTAGTCTAACTTACTGTTACAAAATCAGTTTTGTTCCGGCTGGTATGACAGTGATTTTTTGACAATAATAATATGATCAAAAGCAAACGGTAACCTCTTTATCCAAACAATAAACACAGATTTTGCAGATTGAAATCGCCACAATCAAATAACTGGTTCTAAACACAAATCCAGATAATTACTCTACCCTTTGATAATCAGTATTGCTAGAGCTTGTGTCAAACTGATCATTTGAGTTTTAATTTTAAATAATCTTATAGCTATAAGTAGAGCTATGTCACCCAAACATTACAAATTCATTAAAACAATAAAACTTAAACAAGAAATTAGGACAAACCTTTTGCAGACGGCGCCTTTTGTCATCCCCGGTTAAATCATCCGAAGTGCAATTATACCAGCAATCACCATATATTGGCGGATCATTGAGAGGATTACACAAGAACCTACCCAAATCAGAACCCGCAAGAGGCTCACCTAACTGAAAATAAATAAATCATAAACCGCAATAACTTCAAGCAAACAAGAACCAGATTACTAATGTAAACTCACCTTAACAATGTCTCCAACTTTCCTACAATCTCTATCGTGTGAGTGACCCACAGCATCATAGTTCAAATAAATTCTTATGGGTAATTTTACATCCTTCATAAAACTCGAATATGTAAAAGCTCCCAACAATTCTCTACCTTTGCGGCGAAGATGACTTGATGTACTCGACCCATGATAAACCTGCGGTGTAACCGAAAACACCTTGTTTCCAGGTCTCTTCCTCCTCTGCTCAATGATTTGATCATGAATGCACGAATGTGTTCTAATATTTTCACCACTTTCCACTCTCCGTGACCTTAAATCTTTATCCCCAAACTTTCCTTGACTCGTATCAACCAACACTAACACTAAAAGAATCTGTAAAACACACACAAAAACGTAAGCACTTATATTCATGCATATGTGATGTGACATTACTTAGATAAATCTAGAATCTTTGCTAAATTTAGCTAAAAGTGCTTATATTCATACATATGCTAATTCAAACAGCTTATTTCACTTGCAAATAAATTTGAAACACCCTCAAAACTGCTTATTTGTAGCACCAAAACACAATAAGCACATAAACAGTTCCAATAAGCAATCCCAAACACCTGAATACCCAAAAAGATGCTAAATTAGCATTTTTCATAACATTCAAACCACACTTTTATCTCAAATTAATTCAAGATTTTAATAAAGCTTCAATTTTTTAAACTAATATGCAGCTAAACTTAAAACCCATATATAATATCTCACTAACAACAATACCCACAAAACAAAAACTAAAAACCTGAAAAAGTAATAACTCAGTCCACAGCTTTCTTGCAGGAAAAAGATTATAAGAAATCTTGAACTCCATGAAATGGATTTAATAATTTAATACTAGCCGGAAAACTCATCGGAAAATTCAAATCTCCGGCAATGACCAGATCGGAAAAACGGCTAATAAAAACCTTAATGACATTATTATTAAAATTAATGGGTATGAGCTGTTTTGTTATGAAATTATGAGCACTGCATATAAATGATAATAATTAATTGATAATGTTGGTTTTTGTGAGAGTGATTTTTTGTGAAGAGAGTGGGTGATTGAGGAAGGGGTTACAAGAACAAAACCATCTTGATTATCATCATATACTTTACTCGGACCACCTCTCTTTCCTTCTTTTCTTTTTAAATTTATATTTTATGAAGAATATATTTACTACGTTATAATGTGACTAACAACTCGAGAGGATCCTTGTCTAAATGCAATGCATTTAGGACATTTTCTAGATAGCAAGGCTTAAAATTCAGACTTTGTAACTTATTTATTATAAAAATATAATGTCTCTTGCTAAATTAATACATACACATGTTAGTTTAAAAGTTAAGCCAATACTTGTAACATTAGTAGTCATTGAATACAAAATTTTAAGTCCCTCCAATATTTTTAAACCCACTTTTATGACTTTAAAAGCTATGTATCGTAATCATACTCATCCTTTGTAACCCACTTTAACAACCCATTAAATGTATTGATTAGTACAAAACGAGTATAAAAACCCACACATAAAATACCAATAATATCTGACACTCTCTCTCAAAAATGTAAATTGCCACTCTTGTGCTAAATGGCAACCGGCATGTGTCGGCATCACCGCCCCTTTGACATGGTCTAGGTGGTCTTCGCTCGCCAAAACTTTTAGCATAATCGAAAAACATTGCACGCCAAAAAATTTAGTTTCAGGGTACCCGCCGCCGCAACGCGCGGGTACCCTGCTAGTATATACAGGAATAGTAGCCATTCTTTATTATTATTTTATTATTAGGCTTGGCCAAATTAAACGTTCATTCTTAATTTTTCGAAATTGTAGGCACTGTTTCTGTAGAGAGGGTTGCAGTTTTAGATAAAAGCATAAGGGATGAAAACTGCAAGTCAAAGTTTTTCACGAGAACGATGTTCAATTTCAAAAGATTAGGGACGAGACCTGTAATTTGGCAAAACCACAAAGAAGATTTTTGCAAGAGTAAATTACAAAGATGGTCCTTGTGGTTTGCGTTGACTAACACTTTTGATCCTTTGACTTATTTTTTTGCACAAGTAGTCTCTAACTCGAAAACCCTTAACACTCAGAGTCCATTGACTAAACTAACGTTAAATTTGACTGTTAAAGGAATTCAATGTCATCGTAATTCAATCATTCCAATTACATCAAGTAAAATAATTCAGATTACATAGCAATTGGATAAAAAGTTTTGAATTACGTTGTAATTCAGTTTTTTATAAATTAAAACATCAGTAATTAACTATTTATAAAATATTATTATTTATTTATTATTATTAAAATAATATTTATTTTTATTATTATTATTACTATTATTATTATTATTATTATTATTATTATTATTATATACAATTAAAACTCATTGTCGGTGACTACTATTTTATAATTTTATTTAATTTTTTTCAGCCCAACATGTTTCATAACTTAGCCCAACATTTTTTGGCCCGTTAATAAAGTTTTGGACCCTTCATATGATAATGCGTTTCCATTCTGGATAAAAAATTGTCACCGCCTTTGTATACCATGGTAGATGGAGAAGAAGCTACAAGAAACTAAACCAGCGGTAAACCAAAAAAATGACACCTTTTTTCCCGTTATTCACGAAAACCTAAAAACACCTACAATTAACTCCATCACTTTAAGGGAAGACGGGTTGCTGACAGCGATTTTATGATGGTAACAGCTTCGGTCGTGGTTATGCAACAGGATAAGTATAAACGAAGGGGTATTTATACGGTGGTGCTGAGGGGTTGTGTTTGGCGGAATAAATAAGCAGCGCTTGAGATACAATAGTGGGTCCGCTTAAGAGTTCCGATGATATGCCTAAATCAAATCAATTGTGTAAGTTTATTGACCCTAATTAAATTTTCAGTTTTTTGTATTCTTACATTTTAGTTTTATTTATTTATTTATTTCAGTTTTGGTTTGTGATTGTGGGTTTCAGGTTTGAGTGGTTTCCATCTAAAGGTAACTTTTTGTAACACCCCCAAAATATCGCAGCGGAAGATTGTGTCATTGGGGTGCTACTTCATAATACAAAGTACAAGTTATAGAAAACGACCTCTAAATGAGACGTTTTGAAAAGTTACCATTCGATTAACGAAATCAGAGTTACAAACAATGAGGTCCCAAAGTATAATATAAATGTTTACAAAATGTTTCGAATGGTAAATACGAATGCATAAAGTCTTCAAAATATGTCGTGCGACTCTATGCTTCAAACTCTAGCTATCGCCTTAAGACCTAAGATAAACATGCTAAAAAGTGTCAACACAAAGGTTGGTGAGTTCATAGAGTTTGTGTTGAATAAGTTGAAAAGCCTTTAAAGAATGTTCACATAGCAAAGGCATTGTAAATCCACTCAGTTCCAAGTTCCGCCCATACAAAACTTGCAACCTGTGTGTTTACAACCCACTACTAAAATATAGCACGTCAATCATGTATGCATGTATCATAGTAGTTAAAAGTATATATGTTTTAAGTGTGTAACTAGTATATTGATCATGTACACGTGCATCAAAACCTATGCAATTAGCCATGAGTCTCCACTTCATCTCCAGAAACCTCATGTGGGTACGTTGCTCACAAGGAGTGTAATAACATTGGTTCTACTTCATCTCCGAAACCCAATGCATGTGTTGTCCAAGGAGACTTATCATGCGAACGAGGGGACTGCTTCGTGTATGTTGGGAGACTTATCATCGACTTATCAAGTTTACGAGGGGACTGTAACACCCCCAAAATACCGCAGCGGAAGATTGTGTCATTGGGGTGCTACTTCATAATACAAAGTACAAGTTATAGAAAACGACCTCTAAATGAGACGTTTTGAAAAGTTACCATTCGATTAATGAAATCAGAGTTACAAACAATGAGGTCCCAAAGTATAATACATAAATGTTTCGAATGGTAAATGATAAAAGCATAAGTCTTCAAAATATGTCGTGCGACTCTAAGTTCCATGCAACAGCTATCGTCTTATGTCCTGAGATAAACATGCTAAAGTGTCAACACAATGGTTGGTGAGTTCATAGAGTTTGTTTTGAATAAGTTGAAAAGCATTGAAAGAATGTTTACACAGCAAAGGCATTGTAAATCCACTCAGTTCCAAGTTCCGCCATAAAGAACTTGCAACCTGTGTGTTCACAACCCACTGCCAAAATATAGTTTGCACAATACACCGGATTATATTCACCCATGGTCAAGAATCCGTACACATGGGCGGGGGCACCTTCCCAAATAGTACTATATTAGTCCCAAGGTCATGAATCGGGTACACAAGGGCGGGGGCTACCCGACTTATAGTACTATCAATACCTCTCCGACAGCATAGAGTATTGTCGCACGTTTGTAAATACAATTCATGTATTTAGGCAAGTATTTCCAAGCATGTAAAACGAAATCAAGTATAAAGTAATCAAGTATAATGCAACCAAGTATAATGTGATCAAGTATAATGCAATCATGTATAATGCAATCAAGTATAATGTTTTCAGTATTTGTAAAAGTAAAAGCAAGTAGTTGAGCATGTATCTCCCCCAAAAGTTTCAAACGAGTATAAAAACGGGGCTAAGAACTCACGGTAATTCTTAAAAGTTTAAAGTACTTATGAAAGTAAAAGCAAGTATTTGAGCATGTATCTCCCCCAAAGAGTTTGTAAAACAATTAAACGAGTAAAAGTGGGGCTACGAACTCACGGTAATTCTTAAAAGTTTAAAGTACTTATGAAAGTAAAAGCAAGTATTTGAGCATGTATCTCCCCCAAAGAGTTTGTAAAACAATTAAACGAGTAAAAGTGGGGCTACGAACTCACGGTAATAACTGATGAATGATACTAGAAAATTGGGCAGCGTTTCCGCATCTAAATTCAAAAATCCATTTCCTAAACTATAAAAACCTCTAAATCACCTCATATCTACCCCATAAATATCCCGATGGCTTCAAAAACAAAAACCCATCTTTAATATTGCCCGATCTATTCTTGCAAAAGTTTTGAGAATTTCCTGGGACCCACAGCTCCAACCCACCATTGTGTAGCTCTTAATCCAACCGCGGAAATACAAAATAAACTTAATTTTTACGTAGAGAATACTAATGCCTTCAACTTATGTGTATAACTCGGAGCCTGAAAATCAAGTATGGAGTGTGTATGGAGGGTGGCGACATCAAGAAGGAGGGGGAAAATGTGTGTGTTTTTCTGTGAAATAAAATGAACTAGTTTTCTTTCTATTTATAGGGAAAATATCTGAAAATATCTAGATATTTTGATGAATAGTGTTTAGATATTTTGATGAATAGTGTTTAGATATTTTTATTAAAATATATTATAAGAAAATATCTTAGATATTTATAATAAAATATATTATAATAAAATATCTTTAGATATTTATAACAGTAACTAGATATTTATATATTAGGAGTACAGAGTATATTGTTTATGCATAAAAATCGTGTAAAAGTACTTACTTGTTCAATTTAGGCGAAATTAGTAAATAATAAAAATTACGGTGAATAGTAACTCGTGAATAGTAATTTATAAATAGTAATTTTCGAAAAAAAGTTTGAGTTTAAATAATGACCCAAAATATAATGAATAGTAAAAATGAATAGTAACAGTGAATAGTAAAAAATGAATAGTGTCCCGAAAATACGAATTGTTACAGGGACTGCTTAGTGTATGTTGGGAGACTTATCATCCGAACGAGGGGATTGCTCCGTGTATGTTGGGAGACTTATCATCGACTTATCAAGTTTAGTATAACACAATAAAGTATAAAGCAATCAAGTATAATGCAATCAAGTATAATGCAATCATGTATAATGCAATCAAGTATAATGTTTTGAGTATTTGTAAAAGTATAAAGCAAGTATTTGAGCATTTATCTCCCCCAAAGAGTTTGTAAAACAAGTATTAAAAGAGTAGGGGCTATGACTCACGGAAATCCTTAAAAGTTTAGAGTACTTGTGAAAGTAAATGAAAATAGTTGAGCATGTATCTCCCCCAAAAGTAATTTCAAAATGTATAAAAGTAGGGGCTATGAAACTCACCTTAATAAATGATATCACAACGTATAACGGAATCGATGGATAAGCCTGAAAGTCTCTACGTATAACCTAGAATATGATGTCAACTTTTAGGTTCGGAATAATGCCTAAGAAAACATGAACGAGCCTATATATGCCATTATATCGATCATGAAGTAGTATTTGTATGTTTGTTTATAGAAATGGTTTTAGTTTGGATATCTCGTACTACCGTTCGGGCCATCATAATTCAGAGGTCATGCAGTAAACGTTCGAGGAGCTAGGACACTTTAAATCGTAAATCCAGCAACTCGTCGATCCGTTTACCCAAATGAACCCCTCACATGAAGTTCTCTAGTGTTGTAGTGCTCAATACGTAAAACATGTATTTTAATTACTTGACTATATGATATATTAAGAGTTTATAAATACAATAAATAAACTAAAAAAGTTTATAAGTATTTAAATAAGTTTTAGTTATATATATACTTACCTTAAAATAGAATGCTTGAGTATTATGGAAAAATAAAATATTAACGGAGCTTCGACGTAGAATTTGCAATCTTCGAAAACCCACGACTATTAGAAGATTATAACAACGCCTTCTTGAGAACCCGAAGAAGAAAAGAAGATTATAACGACGTCTTTTTGGAGACTTGAAGATATTTGAAGATTATAACGACTTTTTCTTGAAAACTTCCAAGAACGAAGATCAAACGCTAGTTTTCTTCAAGAACACATGAATGTTCTTACAAGATCTATAAGAAATGCCTTCGAGTTTAGTACTTTAGATGTTAAGAAGGTGTGGTGCAAGAAAAAATGAAGTGATTTGCTTTGTATTTATAGGCTAGAGATTATGGTTAACTATATATTGGGTTAAAAACTAACCATGGTTAAGTTATATACTTGGAAAGATCTTAGGAATGAATGGCCATGATCAAAACATATGTCTAGGAGGCTTCCTTGAGAAGCCTCATAAGGAGTTTAAGAGTTTTGGTTTTTCATCTTGTGTTTAGGGAGTGAGTTTTAGTCCCGAAAATCGCTAACGGTAAGTATTTAATTCATGAAACGTAAAATCGGGTATCGTAAAAATATGAAACTCATAGGAATGATTAAACTCATCATTATACTCCATCTAAAAATATAAAATGAGTGATAAGTCTTATTGGATGCAAAAACGCTGCCTAAAGCTGGAAACACGGGTCAAAAAAGCGTAAAATGCAATTTATCAGAAAAGAACGAGATTTCAGGGAAATGACTGTGGATTTATTTAGAGTAGACTAAAATTAGTTTAAAAGTGATATGAGATGTTAAAATGTGGTTTTCGTCGTACGTGGGATAACTTAACAGTTATACGTGAAGTCTAAAAGTTACGCGATTTAAGCAAAAATGTAGAACGTACAAGGTTAACTTCTTTATGGTCAAAGGAGGATGGAAATATGTTTGACTTTTCCAAAAAATATAAAAGTGTCAAAAACATATTAGAAACACAGTGCAGGAATCGTTAAGTCTGGATGTAAGTAGAATTGTTTAAAACGTAAGTTTAGTTTTGTACTGCGCTGGGCTTATTTGGTAACATAAAAATAAATCTTAAAAATTCTCAAATTGATCATGAGTGATCTAAAAATTAATCTGATGCGGGGAAAATTGTCAGAGTTGATTTTCGTTATGCGCGGGATGTTGAAATGGTGTTCCGACCAAAATGAAACTTTAAGACGATGATTTCCTAATAACTTTTGCGAAAATGATCTAACGATTGTCGAACTCTCAGGTCATTACTAAAATAATTTATTTTACGAGAATGTGAAATAAAAAATTTACGGGATGAATAGTGAAAGTGAATAGTAAAAGTGAATAGTAAATTCTCGAAAATGCAAATTGTTACACTTTTTTTCAATGAGTTTTAATGAATAAAGTTTGTTATTTTAGGTTGATTATATGATTTTTATACATTTGTAGTGTTAAGAAGATGAATGGTAACAGTGGATGGAAACCGAAAACTGATTGGATATAACAGTATTTTAAATGTTTCGTGTCGATTTTATAGTTTATGTTTGTTAACACTTGAGAGTCGAATAGTATAAGTTTAGTTGCAACCGTATGTTTGATATGATTAATTAATTTATGTTATGAAGCCGAGAGTTTTGAGAATTATGGAGATGCAAATTACCACTTTGTGTTTAGTTATCGCGGTTTGTTAAGGAGTGTTTGGATTAGGTTATTTCCTCTGCTTATATGCTTATTTAGTATAGGTTGATTAGTTCAAAGATAACCCACCGTATTTAAACGCTCAATATCTTTTTTAGTCTCAGTTCAGAAAAGATTATATTGGGATTCTATAAATAAATATCTCTCAACCATACTTGAAATATTAATTATCTTGAAAACCAGAAATAAGAATGTAGGACAAATCAGAACTGCATTAGAGATTGTTCATTTCGAGCCATTATCCAGCTGGCCTAGTCTACCCATGTTGGGACCTCTAAGTGAAAGTGTAAAACTATACAATGCTCAATTACATGATGTGCGAGACAAACAAGATCCATATCATGCTGCATTAAAAACTCTGCCACCTTATCAGCACCAAAGGTATAAGGACTCCCATATAACTCATTCCCCAGCCTTTCACATCTCGACTAGGATCCGACCAAAGTAGGTCAAAAAGCAAACCAGAATCTAGGACATTAGTAGGGCAAGCCAAATTCCTTATATGATCTAGGTTCGTTAGATCAAGAGAAACTTGCGTTAATAGCATATACCACTACATTCTCTAAACATATGCACACTTTTTAATATAGACTGATCGATTGTTGTACAAAAAATTTAACTAAAATTAACCTTACCACACATTATTTGTGTATAATTATTCCAGAATCCTCCAAAACGGAGGGCTACATAGTGGTCTTAAGCCTTCTCTCATTGGAACTGCTACATCACAGGTGTGCGACTTTCTTGCTTCTCAACATCCTAATATACACTCATTATACCGTTGATATCAAGGATTAATATATATACTTAATAAGCAATAATGTTTGGATATACAACATAAACACTTTTGATAGCGTGACTCATATGTTGTTTATATATGTCCTTTGAAACATATAAATGTTTGCGATATAGTTTTCTTATTTCATATTTTATAACATATTTCTTATGCAACTTTTATTGGAAGGGTGGTTGAGCTATAAGGCCTTACTGTTTGGTTTTTGCAACTATGCAAAGAGTCTGGGGTGGGGTGCAAGGTTGGTGCTGGAGTCATATCCATGGGTTAAGAAGCAAGTTCTGGAGAATGCTATGTTTAACTCATGGCAACGAGCTGCCCGCTTTGGTCTTTTGTAGCTACTTACATTGCAGCCATTGATTATATATTAGGCTATTTAACTTGCTTCTGCTAAAAAGTTATGCCTAAGACTATGGATGATCTGTGCATACACTACCTAGGTATTTTAATGCTTTTTTACTTTTTCTTTTTCCAAATTAAGATATGTCATTTTTGTGTAATGATGTATATAAAGCATTTGTAAGAAACGCGTTTGAATGTGATACTTAAGTTCAACAGAAAAGTGTAGCAAACATCTCCGCCGCAACGCGACGGGTTCCTTCACCTCGTTGTTATTATTATTATTATTATTATTATTATTATTATTATTATTATTATTATTATTATTATTTATTATATAATATTTTTATAATTATTTTTTTATATTATTATTATTATTATTATTATTATTATTATTATTATTATTATATTAATTAATATTTATTCTTTATTATTTATTAATATTTATTATTATTCTTTTGTTATTATTATTATTATTAAATTATTACTATTATTATTATTATTATTACATTATAATTATATTATTATTATTATTATTTCTTATTTAATATTACTTATTATTATTTTATTATTATTATTATTATTATTATTATTATTATTATTATTAGAGTGAATTACATAATTGGTCCTTGTGGTTTGTTGAAAATTGTAGAAAATGTCCCTGTGCTATTTTTTTGACGCGTTTCGTCCCTGTGGTTTACAAATCTTACGGATTTTGTCCCTCGTCCAAAAATGTCCGTTAAGTGTCTTGCGTTGTTAGTCCTTCGTTAGTGCAGTCCGTTAAGTGTTTTGCACTGTTAGTCCTTCGTTAATAAATTTTGCACCGTTAGTCCTTATTTTTTAAAATATAGTTTTCCCCAATTAGTCCCTCCGTTAATAATAGTTTTCACCCGTTTTTGTCCGTTTTTATCCGTTTTCGTTTGTTTTTTTTATCCGTTTCCCCCCGTTTTTTTACGTTTTTCGTCCGTTTTTTACGTTTTTATCCCTTTTCGTCTGTTTTTTACGCTTTTGTCCGTTTTTTTATCCGTTTTCGACCGTTTTTTTACATTTTTATTCGTTTTCGTCAGTTTTTTTTTTAAAGTTTTTGTCCGTTTTTGAAAAAAAAAAATATCAAATTTAAAAAAAAAATTGAATAAAAAATTTCAAAAAAAATTTTGAACAAAATTTTTTTTTTCAAATATTTAAAAAAAAAACGGATATTGAAAAAAAATTTCCGAAAAATATTTTTTTTCAAATATATTTTTTTTTAAATCTTAAAAACTTTCCGAAAAATATTGAAAAAAAACGGAAATATTTTAAAAAATATATATATATTTTGAAAAATATTTTTTTTATTCAAATTTTATTTTTTGAAATTTTTTATTCAAAATTTTTTTTAAACGGACAAAAACATAAGAAAAACCGATAAAAACGTACGAAAAACGGACACAACGTAAGAAAAACAGACAAAAACAGATGAAAACCGATAAAAACGTAAGAAAAATTGACAAAAACTATATAAAACGAAAGAAAACGGACGAAAAACGTAAAAAAACGGGGGGAAACGTATAAAAAACGAACGCAAACGGATAAAAACGGACAAAAACGGGTGAAAACTATTATTAACGGATGGACTAATTGGGGAAAACTATATTTTAAAAAATAAGGACTAACGGTGCAAAATTTATTAACGAAGGACTAACAGTGCAAAACACTTAACGGACTGCACTAACGAAGGACTAACAACGCAAGACACTTAACGGACATTTTTGGACGAGGGACAAAATCCGTAAGATTTGTAAACCACAGGGATGAAACGCGTCAAAAAAAAACACAGGGACATTTTCTTCAATTTTCAACAAACCACAAGGACCAATTATGTAATTCACTCTTATTATTATTATTTTATTTTTTATTTTTTTTAATTATAAAACATCACTTCATTAAAGAAATCAGAGAATTTACAAGAAATGCTTATTTAATCGTGAAGTGCTTGTTTAAATGACATAAATACTCTTTAATTAGAAAAAATTACACGTTTGGTCCATGTGGTTTACCCCAAATAACAGGTTTAGTCCCTAAGTCATTTTAATTACACCACACATACCTATTTTTGAAACATGTTGCCCATTTAGTCCCTATTATGGGAAATAAGGACTATCCGTGTAATAAAAAAAACTGTAAATAATGACACAGATGATCCCTATTTTTTAAAATAGGGACTAAATGGGCAACGAGTTTCAAAAATAGGTATGTGTGGTGTAATTAAAACGACTTAGAGACTAAACATGTTATTTGGGGTAAACCACAAGGACCAAATGTGTAATTTAAACCTTTAATTATTATTCTTTTTTAAGATGTAAAATAAGACTAAAATACACCGTTGGTCCATAAACTTGGCAGGGTGCATCGCGATGAGACGGAACTCGGCCTTTTCATCGTGGTGAGTCCAAACCTTGGCCTTTAAATGCCAAATCAGTCCCTTTGACCAATTCTCTGTTAGTCAAAGTCTGTTAACTTCCCCATATGCCTTGCACATGAGGGTAAACTCGTCATTTCATTGTTTTGGTCTATTTTATTTCATCTTCATCTTCCTCGTGGGCAAAACCCAGATTCTGGCGACCTTAAACCCAGAATCCGGTGACCAAGAAAAGGTGTCATGTGTCATCTATGATGAGACGTATTATGGTAATCATATTATCATTAGTTCATTTTGTATATCCTGATGATGTCAACGCTTGAAGTCATTTTCATCTGGGATGCGTTTAAGGTGTGTCGATGATCTCATGTTATTAAACATTATTTTTTGTTTGATCAATTAATGTAAAGTGAGGGTGTGTTTGGATGTGTTCCTGTTGTATGAAGCTGTGCTAATCATATAATAAGCATTTTTAGTACCCCAAACACTTAAAACTAGTGATCCCATAGGAAGACGTAAATTCTAAATGCTAAATGTCAAAAAAATTCAGGGATATGATTCAGGCAATACGTGCATGCAAAACAGCAACAGAGGAGCGTAGCGTTGTTAGAAAAGAATGTTCTTTGATCTGGGCAGCCATTAGTGACAATAGACAAGATTATAGTCACCGTAATTTAACAAAGCTCATGTTTATTCACATGTTAGGATATCCAACATATTTTGGTCAAATGGAATGTCTCAGATTGATTGCAGCTCCTGGGTTCCGGGAAAAGAGAATAGGGTATCTTGGACTTATGCTGCTTTTTGATGAAAGACATGAACTTTTGATGCTAGTTACCAATTCATTAAAACAGTATGTGTTATGAACTATTTAGAATCATATTATTTTGTCATAGCCAGTAGATGGAGTGTTTGGTAAACTTTGACTAACTTAAGTCATTTTACAATGATTATCCAAAAAAGAATCTAGTGACCCTTAAATAATCAGAATCAGTTTCAGTGTAGCCAAACATAAGAAATCGGTTATCTATGATTTGACATAATATTAAAAGAGAATCACTTTCACGCATGATTCTCATATCATTAGCAGAGACCTTAACCATAGGAACCAATATATTGTCGGACTAGCTCTTTGTGCTTTGGGAAATATATGCTCTACAGAGATGGCTTGTGATCTTGCCCCTGAAGTTGTAAGATTGATGCAATTTCGTGATACAAACGTTAGGAAGAAAGTGAGTGCACATGTGCTTTCGAGCTTCACTCAACGTATTTTTTGAAAATTTACTTACCCATGTTTATATATTGTATAGGCAGCATTATGCTCTATCAGGATTATTAAGAAAGTTCCCGAGCTTGCAGAAAATTTTGTATATCCCGTTGCCTTGTTACTTAGAGAAAAAACATCATGGAGTCCTTTTAACCGGAATCCAACTTTGTATTGAATTGAGTAAAGTTAATGAAGATGCCCTTGAGTACTTTAGGAAGGTAAATTAATCTTGATTATTTAAGTTTTATGTGATGAAACTTTTTTGTCTTTTTTTTGTTACATTTTTGTATTTGATCCAGAAATGCACAAAGAGTTTGGCAAGAGCTTTGAAGGATGTTGTAAATAGTCCACATGCACCAGAATATGATGTTTCTGGGATTTCAGACCCTTTTCTTCATATAAGATTGCTTCATCTTTTGCGTGTATTGGGTCATGGAGATACTAATGCTAGCGAATATATGAGTGATACTCTTGCTCAGGTCTCATTTCTTCTTATAATGCTACATTATAACATATTATCTTCATATTTAAATCTAAAATCAAAAGTTATAGGTGGCAACAAGAACAGATTCAAGTAGGAATGTGGGAAATGCTATCCTATATGAATGTGTAGAAACTATTATAAGCATACAAGATATCGGTGGCTTGCCTGTACTTGCAATGAATATATTAAATCAGGAAGTAACTCATGATAATATGATTATCATAATACATCATCTTGAAGTCATTTTCTTACAAGCGTTGACATCATCAGGATATACAAAATGAACTAATGATAATATGATTATCATAATACGTCTCATCATAGATGACACATGACACCTTTTCTTGGTCGCCGGATTCTGGGTTTAAGGTCGCCGGAATCTGGGTTTAGCCCACGAGGAAGATGAAGATGAAATAAAATAGACCAAAAAAATTAAATGACGAGTTTACCCTCATGTGCAAGGCACATGGGGAAGTTAACAGACTTTGACTAACAGAGAATTGGTCAAAGGGACTGATTTGGCATTTAAAGGCCAAGGTTTAGACTCACCACGATGAAAAGGCCGAGTTCCGTCTCATCGCGATGCACCCTGCCAAGTTTAGGGACCAACGGTGTATTTTAGTCTAAAAATAATATATACTTTCTTCAACCTCACTTTTTTCCAACCAATTTCTTCAATCAAGTTTCAACACTATCATTTTAACTTTAAAAACACCAAAAATCTTTAAATAACAATAACAAAATGATCTTTTGAAAAGCTCATCAAATGAGAAAGGTTTTTACACTATTAAAAAAATATATACCCATCTTCGAAACATCCCCCAACACCTAAACACCATCTCATACCACCATTATTTTCGGACATCATTTTTTCCGGCGACCTCCATCAAATTTCGACTATCTCAATCAAACATTTATATTCCTCGCATACTTTACTGATGCAGGTTTTACTGACCAGGTCTTAATATTTATAGTGTCTCGCTATACCTATGGTCTACCCTAGTGCACTAACGGGCAGTGTACCCGGTCGCGTGTAGTGTAGTAAATGGTAAAGTCGAGGTCGTCCCAAGAGCTATGTGTGTTAGATTATTGCTAAGTCTAATTGTCACATAATAAAAATGGTTTCGATAGGGATTTAATTAATTAAACTACTAATGCAGAATAAAATAAAAGCAGGTAAATGGGTAAAGGGAAATCAATAGAGGAATAGTGGTGCTAACCTAGTCAATCCTCCTAGCTAGTTATTTCTACGTCTACCTACTTCCAATTACTTCAGGTGGGGTCAAAATCGAGAGGATAACATTTGGTCAATTCGCCCTAACCTATCAGCTAAGATACCACCATAGGAGAAATCAGGTGCACCGTCATAAGTCTTGTTGTTCCTGGTCCCCTAAGCCAAGTCATTAAGTACCGCTACATGCTAGATTCAAAATAGTGAGTGCCCGACCGTTAGGAACTTAGACACTACACCCCCCAATTCTTTAGTTTATCCAAACGATAGGTAATCAGTTGGTCAAATCGCACAAGTAGAAAGGGTCTTCAGTTGGTCATATCTTACCCTTCCCGTCTCAGTCCGCTCACCTAGGGTCAGTTGGTCATATCTCTTAGGCAATTGGCCTCTACCGCTATTCAAAACTACCGAATCAAGGGTGACTACCAAAGAACTATGCATGCATACACTTAGAAATAATTGTACGGAAGTAAAAGTAAACGCAAACAAAACAATTAAGGAATCATAACTAGGCTAGCACCAAAGGGTGCTTAGCCGCTCATATTAATCATGCAAATCAATTCAATATTCAAAGGTACGAAATACATGAATTGAAAGTAAAAGAAATATAAAATGCTAAAGCTTATCGTAATGGAGTGACTTCTCCGTTGGAAACAGCTCCGTATGCTCCCCTAGACCTGCCTTGAGCTTTTTCCCACGTTCTCAGAGTGTTGTGTGTGGAATGGGATGATTAGAAATGCTCTCCGTATGCTCCCCTAGACCTGCCTTGAGCTTTTTCCCACGTTCTCAGAGTGTTGTGTGTGGAATGGGATGATTAGAAATGCTGGAATTCGTGGGGTATTTATAGGCCAGGTCTGGGTTACGGCGTAACCAATATAGGAGTTACGCCGTAACCTTCTATTTCTTCGTAAATGCACTAGATCTGCTAGTTACGGCGTAACCTTATTAGTGGTTACGCCATAGTCTTCAATAAACTCGGTTACGTCATAAGTGATGTAGTAGTTACGGCGTAAGTATCAGCGGTGTGGAACCTATTTTGACCTAATGGAGTTACGTCATAACCTTTGGGGAGAGTTACGCCGTAACCTCTTGATAAGTTGGTATTCAGGGTCACGCAATAGCTACGGCATAATGTGAGATAGGAGTTACGCCGTAACATCTTCAAAATAGGCATACCATGATAAATATTTAGTAATGTTTCCATTTTCGCGTATCTTTAGCTCCAATGCTCGTAATTTACCTGAAAGTGGAAAACAATGGAAAACAAGCGTAAATCCATATAAATGATACAAATAACGAGCATTATCGGGGGAAATTGACACTTAATATTCAGGACTATTTGATGTTATCAAATATCCCCCCACTTAAACTCTACTTGCCCTCAAGTAGACTGATCTGTGCCAAACAGTCAAGTCTAAACAGACTTAAAACTGCTCAGACACAAATGCAATGAAGATCAGAGAATACAATGGATTCCCGAGTCGTTAAGTCCCACGGAGACTCAATGGTGTGTTAAACACATGATCAGACGATAGAATGATCACTAATGATAGCGATCAGAAAGGATTTGGATAGGATAATTTACACTACTGAAAAAGTTAATAAATAACAGCGACTTAAATACAAATTAAGAAAATTAAAAAGATAAAATCTATTAAATAAACGCTATCACTATTTTTAAAGTGATGAACGTTTAAAACTTAAAACTTAAAACTTACGTTTAAACTAAAAATACGTAAACGTACAAAATAAAACGTGAAATCTAAGAAATAAAAATCCTAAAAATATGAAAAATACATTTTTACAATCCTAATGATAAAAGAAAATTTATAGAAAAAGAAAATTATTTTTAACACTATTTATTTAATTATTATTAATTAAAAACTATTTATTAAGTATTTAAAATGCACTAAAATAGAAGAAAATACAAAATTAACCTAGAAAAATGAAATTATAACTTAGAAAAATCTAAAATATGATAAAACTAATTTTAAAACAGAAAATATATTTTTTAGACTTTTTATGTATTTATTATTAATTTAAAACTATTTAAAACTAATTAAAATGCTAAAAAATACTTTTTAAACTAAGAAAATTATGGAAAAATACTTTTTATTACTTTTATATTTATCTCAACCTAAGAAAATAGAAAAAATAATTTTTTAAGCTTTTTCTAAATTATTTGTATTAAATGCTATTTAAAAAGGCTTACAAACTAATTTAAATAAAGAAAAATAGCTAAACACCTTAGAAAAATCTGAAAATTTCAGGAAAAGTCTAAAATATTATAAGGAATAAAGGAAAAATATAAAAACAAGGTGCTATGTGGAGAAAAATGGAACTGATGTGGAAGTGCTTATGGAAATAAGCACTTTATTAAGCAAATGGAGACCAAAAGCTACCGAACTGATACACAAGCTATAATAAGCTAAGAGGGCTAAAATGGAACAAGTACCAACAAGCTACAACCTCTGATTACAAGCTCAACAGATTTGAGTATATGAGATCTTAAGCTAAAACAGTGAAAGGGGTGCCCTCTTTAAGCTTAAGCACAAGCTTTAAAATAAGCTAAATGTGAAAAATACTAATTGGAACTTGGAAAAGACCTGGGTGACTATATGCAAACCAAAAATCAGACCTAAAGGAGCTTAAGTAAGCCCTGCACAAGCTCTGCAAAAGCTCCATAAAACCTGTGCAGGCAACAGTGCCCTGCACATGGGAATAAACACCATGTTCACAAGCTCTTTTGAGGCTTAAGGAAAATTCACAAAATTAATCAAAAATAACAACAAGAAACTAGACCAAGTAAACTTTTAAAATCCACAAGTCACACTTGAAATGACCTAGAAATGAGTGAACTAAAAATCTTCCTAGATGGGCTCAAACTGAGATTTTGCAAATTGACTTTTTGAAGAAAAATGAAAAGTTGACTTTTAGGAACTTTGATCTTGAATTATGAACTGATAATGAAGTATTAAGTTGTAATGAACATAAAGCAAGCAATGTTATTTGAATTTGAACACAAAATAAGTGGTTTGATTATCAAAATCACAACAGTGGAACTGTTATGACAGTTAATAGATGAATTTGACTCTAGGTGTTAGCAGGCACAAGGTATTGACAGAGATAAGCTCAAAGGGACTAAACAAACATGAAACAACAAAAGGTAACCACTGATGAGGCCTCTAATACAAAAAGTGCAGTAGTGCCAAACACCCTTGAATCCTACTGTTTAGCACTTTTAAAGAGACAAACACTGAACTAGGTAGAGCTACTGATCAAACCTAGTTTACATGACCAAAGTACAACTAAATTAACATGTTAAAACTATTGGAGTCCTCAGATACACATATAAGTATAAACTGCAATATTGACAAAAAAATGAAAAGTGAGAAGGATAACTCACAACTTTGTCCAGCTGGTGCAGGCCAAAACAAACCCAAACCTAAGCTAACCTAAGCTATTTCCAACCCATTTCAGTCACTGCAACAACCCAAGATCCAATTTCCCTCCTCTTTTGACTTTTGTTGACCACAAGTAAAAATGCTTAAAACTGCTTCCCAAGCTTATCAAAAGCTTTAATAGGCTTGAATAAGCATGTTTGAGTTAAGATAAACTACTTGAGAGCTTTAACACATTGGTTTGAAATTAAAATTTGTAACAGTGTAGGTAAAACTTGAAAATGAAATGAAACTTGGAATTAGGACTGAAACTTGATTACAAACTCTTAATTAGCTTAAATCCAATACATAGAACTGATATTACATCATTTACTTTAAACTAAAACATTAATAAAAAAAATGACATTTAAGGAAATTTGAAACTACTGTCTCCTCCCTTAGCTTGCTTCCTTCTTCTTTCTTTTATACCCATCATCATTTCTCTCTCTTCCTGAGCAGTTCCCACCAATATTTAGGTCCCTTGGATGAGTTGAATGAATCATGGCCATTTGATCATTTTGGCGCCAAAGTGGATTTTTGACAGTTGGAGGGGTAGAGTGCTAAGAGGGGGAATGCATTAAATGGCTTTTGTTTTGTGTTGAGGAGGAGGGGACAAGGGAGAGAGATGTTGAGGTGGAGGTGAGGGCATGGTGGGAGTGATTTCAGGGAAGCAGTTGAAGGAGAAGGAAAAATTGGCGCGGGGTTGGTTATATTTGACCAATGGGTTGACTGGGTGTTATTAATAAGCCAGGGGTCAATAATGCAGGGGGTCCAAAAGGGTTGGCAGGGTCATTTGGTAAGGCAAGGGTCCAAAAGGGTTTATAAAGGTGTTTTAATGACAAGGACTATATGTGTAATTTCTGAAAACTCAAGGACCTAATCTGCCAATTCAGAAAAGTTACTCCAAGGTACCACAAGTGACAGCCTTCAAAAGTATAAGGACCAAAATTGCCATTTTGCAATTTTCCAGGGGCCAATTCTGCCAATTTTGAAACTTGAAGGACCATTTTTGCAATTTTCTCAAACTTTTCATATTTTTCACCAAAGGACTAAATTTGACAACTTATGATTTAAAAAGGACCTTTGGTGACTTTTCTTTTAAAATTATGTGCTCAGGGACTGTTTTTGACAACTTTTGAAACTTGGGGGACTAAAACTGCAATTTTTGCAAATTTGATATGTTTTTCATCTGATTTTGATATTTTTGCATTTAAAACACATAAAACACTGATTTGTGATATTTTGATCATTTTGATGTGTTTCTGAGTGTTTTCAGATGATTTTGCAGTTTAAATGGTATAAAAATGATGAGTATTTAGACACTCATCAATCCCCCACACTAAGATATTGCTAGTCCCTAGCAATGATTTGAGAAAACATAATGGATTTTAATCTCTTTACCAAAATCCATTACTTCTGGAGTAGCCAAATGTTTCAGTTCAAGTAAGAACCTTGGTACACTGATAAACAAATGATTTTGAGCAAATCATAAGCTGTAAACGGATTTGATTTGTCTTTACCAGAAGCCGTACCCTTCTGGACTAGCCAACTCTTAGATAAATTATCAATATTATCTTTGGTGAGCTGATTACCAATTATGGTTTTTCCACTGCCTTTACCACAAGCCATAATCTTGCGGGCTAGCCAACTCTTCACTTTTTAGGATATGGTGAGTTGAGAACCATACAATTTTGGGCAAATTGCAAGCCATATAAACGGATTTGATATATCTTTACCAAGAGCCGTTTGCTCCTGGATTAGCCAATCCTTTAGTTTATCAAACATGGCGGACTGATAACCAATTGAGTAAGTGTAAAACACTTACTCCAAAAAATAATTTTGGCCAAAAACGGGGGAATTGGGTAGATAATATATGAAATTCGTGAGAATTCCCCCCCACACTTAGAAATGAATATTGCCCTCAATATTCAAAGTACCGGCGGTTATGCCGAAACAAAGAACGTAAAAGGGAAATATTACGGCCATTATTTAGAAAGATTTTTTTTTTTTTTTTTTTTTTTTTTTTTTTTTTTTTTTTTTTTTTTAAGATAATATATATATAACATGTGGGGCATCACCCCCACACTTAGGTGGTAGAAAGGGGTGAGAAGTCAGAAATATGGGTGAAAACCCATATGGTGTGTGCTACTGTTTTTGGTTACCGAGTCGCTAGCTTGACTCGACCCCGAATTCATTGGTTCATGGGGAAACTGAGTGGAAGAAACAATCTCCATCGGACTTTCATTCAAGATGTTTGGATAAACATTGAAGCACGTGAAAGTTCCACACCGATGAGATATATATAGAACCGGCTCAAAAATGATAATTGAAAATGCCGGGATCAAAGATAGTGTCCTCACTCCCGAACGAGTGAAGAAGAGAAGAAGACACCTCATAAGTGAGGAATGGAAGAAAGATGTTGATAACAATCAAGATCCATTCTTCATCCTCAAGTGTAGACATGTCGGGAGGAAGGGTGAAGGTAGTATCATCGATAAGCAAACTCTTATGATAGAGTACACCTTCCTCCGAGCCAATATCATCCTCAAGATCAAAATAGAAATGATCATATTCCGGAGGAGATATGTCATGAGAGAGTTCACCGGAGAACTCTTCATGAAGAGAATCATTGGAAAAAGCCTCAAGCTCGGGCTTGTCCAATGTAGAGTCACTATCCACAACGGGGATAGGAGATGAAGCTGACTTAGCACAAAATGATTCGATCTTAGAAACGAGGAGATTTATATTGAACAATTGTTCACGAAGTATCTCGTCCTCAATTTCCAGATCATCAGAATTTCTCACTTCTTCTAAGCTAACTAGCTCAGAAGGTAGCTCCTCGACATAATCGATGTCTCCATAGGATAAAGAATCGTCAAACGAAGTATAATTGTTATCAGAATCGGAGAACATCTTGACATGATCATATGGAATGTCAAGAGGAGGAGAAGAATCATCATTAAGAGGCTCATCACACATATTACCGGAGATAACCTCGGACTCACTTGGGGTTGGGACAAGGTTCTCAACACTAGACGGTTCCATTTCTGGAATAGTGCTAAGAGGCTCGTCCCCCATTATGAGAGAGTCAATGGAAGCTTCGGGTGTGATTTCAGTTGACAAGCTCTCATAATATTCCTTCATTAGAATAGAATCCTCATCATCATCGTCATCATATCGGATTCTTATGTTCATCTGCCGAAGCTTACACACCATTCTTTTCATTTGTAGTTTCTTTCGAATGCGTATTTCTTCAGAACTTTGAGGAAGATAACACTCCTCGTAATCATTGAAATGATGTGAAGGCTCGGCAGTCTGATGACTGATGGAATACTGTGGGGGTTGGAAATTGTCAATACCGGGAGAATTGGAATTTTGAAAATTTTGATTCATCGGCTGACATTCAAAAGTCTCATGAGGACCCCCGCAATTCTCACAACAGAGATAATTGGGAAAATAACTTTCACCAAAGTTCTGATTGTAACACGGTTCTGGCTCATAGACAAGCGGGACCCGTGGTGGACAATCAAAACCGTAATGAGAATCATTCCCACAAAACTCGCATGAGTAGGATTCGTATTGGGGTTGTGGAGGTAGGTAGGAAAAATCGGGTGTTTCATTATTTGACATGGGATCGGGATTACCGACAAACTTGTCTCTGAAACCCACATTGGTACATCGCCGACAATTTCCACCATTAAATGGACCTCCACACCAGGAACATGTCAAATACCATGACATAGAGAATTAAACAGATAAGAGGGATAAGAGATGAAGAATTAAACGGTTATAGAGGATAAGGAATGGAGAATTAAACAGATTTGAGGATAAAGAAATGTAGAATTAAACAGATTAGAGGATAAAGGATGGATATTTTTGGATTTTTGAAAAACATGCTATAAAAACAAAGAATGAAAATATTTTTGGCATTTTTAACACTTTAGGAAAAGTGTTAATGAACTTTTTTTGGATTTTTGAAAACTTTACAAAAAACTTTTACAAAAGATGGGGTATGTGCAAGAGTGGGTCTGGAAATGGCTAACACACGCTAAAGCCTCCTCGGCAGCGGCGCCAAAATTTTGATCTGTGCCAAACAGTCAAGTCTAAACAGACTTAAAACTGCTCAGACACAAATGCAATGAAGATCAGAGAATACAATGGATTCCCGGGTCGTTAAGTCCCACGGAGACTCAATGGTGTGTTAAACACATGATCAGACGATAGAATGATCACTAATGATAGCGATCAGAAAGGATTTGGATAGGATAATTTACACTACTGAAAAAGTTAATAAATAACAGCGACTTAAATACAAATTAAGAAAATTAAAAAGATAAAATCTATTAAATAAACGCTATCACTATTTTTAAAGTGATGAACGTTTAAAACTTAAAACTTAAAACTTACGTTTAAACTAAAAATACGTAAACGTACAAAATAAAACGTGAAATCTAAGAAATAAAAATCCTAAAAATATGAAAAATATATTTTTACAATCCTAATGATAAAAGAAAATTTATAGAAAAAGAAAATTATTTTTAACACTATTTATTTAATTATTATTAATTAAAAACTATTTATTAAATATTTAAAATGCACTAAAATAGAAGAAAATACAAAATTAACCTAGAAAAATGAAATTATAACTTAGAAAAATCTAAAATATGATAAAACTAATTTTAAAACAGAAAATATATTTTTTAGACTTTTTATGTATTTATTATTAATTTAAAACTATTTAAAACTAATTAAAATGCTAAAAAATACTTTTTAAACTAAGAAAATTATGGAAAAATACTTTTTATTACTTTTATATTTATCTCAACCTAAGAAAATAGAAAACATAATTTTTTAAGCTTTTTCTAAATTATTTGTATTAAATGCTATTTAAAAAGGCTTAAAAACTAATTTAAATAAAGAAAAATAGCTAAACACCTTAGAAAAATCTGAAAATTTCAGGAAAAGTCTAAAATATTATAAGGAATAAAGGAAAAATATAAAAACAAGGTGCTATGTGGAGAAAAATGGAACTGATGTGGAAGTGCTTATGGAAATAAGCACTTTATTAAGCAAATGGAGACCAAAAGCTACCCAACTGATACACAAGCTATAATAAGCTAAGAGGACTAAAATGGAACAAGTACCAACAAGCTACAACCTCTGATTACAAGCTCAACAGATTTGAGTATATGAGATCTTAAGCTAAAACAGTGAAAGGGGTGCCCTCTTTAAGCTTAAGCACAAGCTTTAAAATAAGCTAAATGTGAAAAATACTAATTGGAACTTGGAAAAGACCTGGGTGACTATATGCAAACCAAAAATCAGACCTAAAGGAGCTTAAGTAAGCCCTGCACAAGCTCTGCAAAAGCTCCATAAAACCTGTGCAGGCAACAGTGCCCTGCACAGGGGAATAAACACCATGTTCACAAGCTCTTTTGAGGCTTAAGGAAAATTCACAAAATTAATCAAAAATAACAACAAGAAACTAGACCAAGTAAACTTTTAAAATCCACAAGTCACACTTGAAATGACCTAGAAATGAGTGAACTAAAAATCTTCCTAGATGGGCTCAAACTGAGATTTTGCAAATTGACTTTTTGAAGAAAAATGAAAAGTTGACTTTTAGGAACTTTGATCTTGAATTATGAACTGATAATGAAGTATTAAGTTGTAATGAACATAAAGCAAGCAATGTTATTTGAATTTGAACACAAAATAAGTGGTTTGATTATCAAAATCACAACAGTGGAACTGTTATGACAGTTAATAGATGAATTTGACTCTAGGTGTTAGCAGGCACAAGGTATTGACAGAGATAAGCTCAAAGGGACTAAACAAACATGAAACAACAAAAGGTAACCACTGATGAGGCCTCTAATACAAAAAGTGCAGTAGTGCCAAACACCCTTGAATCCTACTGTTTAGCACTTTTAAAGAGACAAACACTGAACTAGGTAGAGCTACTGATCAAACCTAGTTTACATGACCAAAGTACAACTAAATTAACATGTTAAAACTATTGGAGTCCTCAGATACACATATAAGTATAAACTGCAATATTGACAAAAAAATGAAAAATGAGAAGGATAACTCACAACTTTGTCCAGCTGGTGCAGGCCAAAACAAACCCAAACCTAAGCTAACCAAAGCTATTTCCAACCCATTTCAGTCACTGCAACAACCCAAGATCCAATTTCCCTCCTCTTTTGACTTTTGTTGACCACAAGTAAAAATGCTTAAAACTGCTTCCCAAGCTTATCAAAAGCTTTAATAGGCTTGAATAAGCATGTTTGAGTTAAGATAAACTACTTGAGAGCTTTAACACATTGGTTTGAAATTAAAATTTGTAACAGTGTAGGTAAAACTTGAAAATGAAATGAAACTTGGAATTAGGACTGAAACTTGATTACAAACTCTTAATTAGCTTAAATCCAATACATAGAACTAATATTACATCATTTACTTTAAACTAAAACATTAATAAAAAAAAACGACATTTAAGGAAATTTGAAACTACTGTCTCCTCCCTTAGCTTGCTTCCTTCTTCTTTCTTTTATACCCATCATCATTTCTCTCTCTTCCTGAGCAGTTCCCACCAATATTTAGGTCCCTTGGATGAGTTGAATGAATCATGGCCATTTGATCATTTTGGCGCCAAAGTGGATTTTTGACAGTTGGAGGGGTAGAGTGCTAAGAGGGGGAATGCATTAAATGGCTTTTGTTTTGTGTTGAGGAGGAGGGGACAAGGGAGAGAGATGTTGAGGTGGAGGTGAGGGCATGGTGGGAGTGATTTCAGGGAAGCAGTTGAAGGAGAAGGAAAAATTGGCGCGGGGTTGGTTATATTTGACCAATGGGTTGACTGGGTGTTATTAATAAGCCAGGGGTCAATAATGCAGGGGGTCCAAAAGGGTTGGCAGGGTCATTTGGTAAGGCAAGGGTCCAAAAGGGTTTATAAAGGTGTTTTAATGACAAGGACTATATGTGTAATTTCTGAAAACTCAAGGACCTAATCTGCCAATTCAGAAAAGTTACTCCAAGGTACCACAAGTGACAACCTTCAAAAGTATAAGGACCAAAATTGCCATTTTGCAATTTTCCAGGGGCCAATTCTGCCAATTTTGAAACTTGAAGGACCATTTTTGCAATTTTCTCAAACTTTTCATATTTTTCACCAAAGGACTAAATTTGACAACTTATGATTTAAAAAGGACCTTTGGTGACTTTTCTTTTGAAATTATGTGCTCAGGGACTGTTTTTGACAACTTTTGAAACTTGGGGGACTAAAACTGCAATTTTTGCAAATTTGATATGTTTTTCATCTGATTTTGATATTTTTGCATTTAAAACACATAAAACACTGATTTGTGATATTTTGATCATTTTGATGTGTTTCTGAGTGTTTTCAGATGATTTTGCAGTTTAAATGGTATAAAAATGATGAGTATTTAGACACTCATCATAGACCTTGTTAGATATATTCCTAAAAAGATATCTCCCAAAACCTGGAAAATATGAGTTTACAAATCCCTTATGCTAGAATAGAACAAAGCCGAACACCTCACGAAAGGGGAACAAACACTCAAATCTCTCAACTAGTCTAAGTGTCAATTTCGGGGTGATCACTCAATCGCATAGTCATAGCAAGTATTCTATCATAAGCTTGGCGGTTACACAAATCTCCACCACTAGAGTTAAGGGCTAAACAATTCTCGAAGGCAATATGGGTAGACACGACAAAGGTTAAGGGGTGACTCGTCATTACTAACATGTCACGGCGAAGTGGACAAAATCAATGATACATGACCAAATCCATGGCCAAGACACCAAAGATTGCTCGCTGCATCACCTAGACACGCTTCATGACTAAAGAGTAGGATAAGACATGGGATATATAATTGGTGTAAAATGAAAAATAAGCAGGTAGTCTAAATCTATAATCAAGTCATCACCACTTACCGTCTGCCCAAAGTTCAAGCTTAGAAGTCTAGAGACCGGATCATGAAATGCAAGGTAGATGTGTCATTAGAGGATGTCGTGATGGGCACACTACCTTTTTCTTCTTCTGTTGGCATAACTACCAACTCCAATCTTCAAATGTGACCGAGGTGGCCTCCTCGATACTAATCAATAAAGCTCATACTACAGTGCTTATAACATCGCACTTTACAATATCATAACTCAATCAACTTTTTTTTTTCAACATAACATAATAACATAACATCCCCCCACTTGAGATGAACAAAGGGAATTCGGGGGGTCTTCAATGATCTTCATAAATATTGTCGATGAAAGCGTGATTTTCAAACCTTTCCACTCGAGCCTTGAACTTAGGCAAATGATGACTTCTCAATCACAAATAAATACTACAGGGTAGGCTAAGGTGTATAGGTGTAACGAAACAATATATTGGGTTGAAAAAATGAAAGGAATGGCTCAGAAGGGTGTATCTAGGGGTATCTTGAACTAAAGGTGAGTGCAACAAAAGGGTTTCACATGGGGGTCGAAAAGTTGAGGTGACTAATCGGTAGACTCACAATGGTAGGCTGTTTGGGTGATAATCCTAAAATATTGCCTTCTAAAACTGAAAAGTCCAAATACATCGAGCTAACTCAACATACCTCGTCTATGGTCTCGAAATGATGCAAAGGCCAAGTTCTAAAGTTTACAAGCTACCGGCACACTCATAATTTGGTGGATTTGGGGTAAAATATTGGAAACGGATAAGGCTAATCTCACCATGTAATGTCAAGGGTAGTATGTGCTCGGCTAAGGTCTAATCTAGTTAGGTTCGGAAAAACATGTCAAAATTTTAAAAATAGCATAATTTTTCAAAATAAACTAGAAAAATGAGGGCGAAATAAAGTTCAAGAGATAATTCTACTCCCGTCCCCCCACTTGAATTGTACAAAGTCCCTTTTGTACTAGGCATTAAAATAAAGGTGAAGAGAAAGGTAGAATTAGAGCGAGAACTTCCCTGAAATTTGCTCCAAAAAGAAGAAGGCCCACGAAAAAGAAGCGTGCCTTCGTTTAAGCGTCATGAGCAAACTTCAATCCCTGAAATCACAATACCGACAAGCATAATTCTAAAAAGAAAAAAATGAAAGAAATGAAAAACAAATCTAACTCACTTTCGTTGGAATCACAGTTGCATTTAGCGAATGCAACAAGCCTTTTAAACCACTTGGTGTCCCAAGTGGACGAGTGAAGTCGCGTGAGGGTTTACAGGGAACACACCCACAAAGTTCATTTAAAAACTAATACAAGGTTACTGTGTTTTAAAATGAAAGAATTAAATCAGAGGAAAGTTACGTCGTAACTACTATGAGAGAGTTATGCCGTAACTGGCAAAACCTGGTATGAGCTGTCAAGCGAGTAGTTACGGGGTAACCACTGAGATGGTATTACGCCGTAATTGGTAATGCGTCAAGAATTCTGCTGCTAAAATGTTGGTTACGGCGTAATCACCAAGATGTGTTACGCCATAACTCTGTTCAGATCAGCAGCAATTAGTTCCTCGTTTCCTACAAAAATGGTTAGAAAACACAAAACCCAACAGAAAGGAAATAAAAACAAAAGAAAGGGATAATTCGGTTTGTCTTCCGAAAGAGAACTTT
Source organism: Chrysanthemum seticuspe (assembly GCA_019973895.1). Taxonomy (NCBI): domain Eukaryota; kingdom Viridiplantae; phylum Streptophyta; class Magnoliopsida; order Asterales; family Asteraceae; genus Chrysanthemum; species Chrysanthemum seticuspe. The sequence continues at coordinate 256,738,810 of BPTQ01000004.1, forward strand.
TCTTCATTAACGAGTCTTTAAGTTAGACTCAGAGCCGCGGGGCTTCTATGGAGGCCTTTGGGCTTGCCTCACTTCATCCATGTCTTCCATTGAATAAGGCTGGTCCCAAACATGCGGTAAAACATAACGAGTCATGGAGTATCTTTTTTGTAGAAAATTAGCTCGTGCCCATTCGAAACGAAACCTAGCCTCTTCTTCCTCATCAATTTTAACATACCCAAACTTTACTCGTAACCAATTTTCAAATGAGATCCCCCTGTATCCTACATTGCTCCTCATATCTTCGTCAGAACATGCCCATTTTTTGCGTTTGAGTCAGTTAGGTTCAGGGTATTCTCCTCCATTGCAAATCTTGCGATTGGGGTTGCATGTAGGCCAGGCCATGGTGTATTCATCGTGCATGATAGCTGGTTCGCAGAAATGAATGGTCCAGTCAATATCTGAGAACCATTCGCTAAAAGCACTATGCTCTTGTAACCACTTTTCTCTGATATCCTCTTCTTTTTCCCAGCACCACCAAACTTTTGCAGCTTTTTTAATCATCCGAATGAGATACTTCCCTCCTCCATTACATCCTTTTTGGAAAGGGGAACATGTGAGAAATATCACTCTGGTCCCCTCAACTAAAGGAACACAACAGTGAACTCTTCCTTTTACAACGTAACTGGGAACAGAAAACGGGATCTCTTCCTCATCATTAGATTCGGAGTCCTGCAAATGGCTAAAAGATGAAGGTGGAAACCTATCGAAGTCATCTAATTCTATCCTTGGTTGTTCCTTTTTAACAATTTTGTCTGGCTCAAGGCTCAAGGTTTTATCCAATTTAAACTCCACTATATCTCCATAGATTCCACCGTAACGTGCTAATGTGTCAAGGAATTGTTTACCAAGAATCAAATGCTCCTTTTTGTCTTTCACATTATCGACTACCACAAATTCGGGGGCTGAAGTAAATTTATCGACCTTTACACATATACCACATGTAATACCTAAAGGGGTAATCTTAGTTTCAGTTGCTGAATCAATCACGATATCTGTTTCCCAAAGGTGGATTATCTTCAGTTTTAAGAATATGGATAGAGGCATGATGTTTACGCAAGACCCAAAATCTACTACCCCCAAAATATCAATATTACCAGCAGAACACGGAATGATTAACCCGCTTGCACTAATATCCTTAACCGAGAATAAACTTGATCCTAACCTGGATATGCCTTCCGGAACATGGTTATGCCGGAACTCGGGGAAGTAGTTACGGTGTAACTCTTCCTGTTGGTTGGTATTCGTGTCCTCCAATTTGTCGATTGTGGATATACATTCCTCAATCACCTCCTGAGAATCATTGGCTAAAACAGCATTGCATTCCTCCTTGCGCTTGGCTTCATTAAGTTCAATTGCATCAATCTCAACACTGAGTGTTTCAATCATTGTTCCAAGATTTTTTAGGGTTTCGACGTGCCTGGAAAGATTTTTATTTGTGTTTTCCTGGAAACCCTTTAACCAAATATCTTGTTCTTTTTGTTTCTGGGCTGAAGTTTCCAGAAACTTATTAATTGTTTCTTCAAGACTGGGCTTTCTTTCTCCATAAGGCCCACGGTTGTAATTTCCACGATACCCATTACTATTTCAATTATCTCCGTAATATGGTCGATTTTCTCCATACTTAGCTTCTTCAATATTCTATTCGTCCACATGAGAACAATTTTTAGTAAGATGTCCTCCTCCACAACTTTCACAACCTACTTGGATGGCATGAACGGTTTCTCTGACTTTCAGCATATCTCGACTGAGATTTTCAATTTTACTCTCTATTGCTGCAATTCCGTCAAAACTTCCGCCTTGGTTTCTTTTACTCCCACCGTCGTGCCATTTTTTAGAGTGGTCCGCCATTTTTTGAATGGCTTCAATTGCAACGGTAGGAGTCATGTTTGGGATAGGTCCTTGATAGTCCAGCATTTGCCTTGTAGTTACGTTTATTCCTTTGTAGAAAATATTGACCTTCTGTTGGTTATTCAGATCATTGGTAGGACACTTATAAAGAAGATCGTTGTATATGTCCCAAGCTTGATACAGAGTTTCGTCGTCTTCTTGTTTGAAATTATGGATCTCCAAAAACTGGTTAGAAATCTTCGATGGCGGGCAATATCTTTGGATAAAGTGTTTCTTTAGTAGCGCCCAAGTATTAACTGCACCGGCGGGCAATCTTTCGATCCATCTTCTGGCTGCTCCAGTAAGAGTCATTGGGAATATCCTAAGCATAACAGCATCATGACACACACCCGGAATGTTGAAAAGGCTAGCGATGTATAAGACATTTTCAACGTGCTCATATGCGTCTTCGGCCATGTTTCCTGAAAAAAAAGGGTTAGCGCGAAGCTCCCTCATAAATTGGTCTTTAATTTCAAAACGAACATCCACTCCGATTGCCGTTCTTATGAGACCCGGCCCTTGTTCCGCTCTTGTCAACGCCAAGTATTCCTCAATAGTGAGGTCATTGATGTTAACAACTTCCATGGTTTCTGAAAACTTGAAATATGATTGTGAGAAAAGTTTAAAAACAAAATGAAAGACTTAATATCAATCCTAATATAACTCCCCGGCATCGGCGCCAAAAACTTGATGCAGGTTTTACTGACCAGGTCTTAATATTTATAGTGTCTCGCTATACCTATGGTCTACCCTAGTGCACTAACGGGCAGTGTACACGGTCGCGTGTAGTGTAGTAAATGGTAAAGTCGAGGTCGTCCCAAAAGCTATGTGTGTTGGATTATTGGTAAGTCTAATTGTCACAGAATAAAAATGGTTTCGATAGGGATTTAATTAATTAAACTACTAATGCAGAATAAAATAAAAGCAGGTAAATGGGTAAAGGGAAATCAATAGAGGAATAGTGGTGCTAACCTAGTCAATCCTCCTAGCTAGTTATGTCTACGTCTACCTACTTCCAATTACTTTAGGTGGGGTCAAATTCGAGAGGACAACATTTGGTCAATTCGCCCTAACCTATCAGCAAAGATGCCACCACAGGAGAAATCAGGCGTACCGTCATAAGTCCTGTTGTTCCTGGTCTCCTAAGCCAAGTTATTAAGTACCGCTACATGCTAGATTCAAAATTGTGAGTGCCCGACCGTTAGGAACTTAGACACTACACCCCTCAATTCTTAAATTTATCCAAACGATAGGTGATCAGTTGGTCAAATCACACAAGTAGAAAGGGTCGTCAGTTGGTCATATCTTACCCTTCCCGTCTCAGTCCGCTCACCTAGGGTCAGTTGGTCATATCTCCTAGGCAATTGGCCTCTACCGCCATTCAAAACTACCGAATCAAGAGTGACTACCAAAGAACTATGCATGCATACACTTAGAAATAATTGTACGGAAGTAAAAGTAAACGCAAACAAAACAATTAAGGAATCATAACTAGGCTAGCACCAAAGGGTGCTTAGCCGCTCATATTAATCATGCAAATCAATTCAATATTCAAAGGTACGAAATACATGAATTGAAAGTAAAAAAAATATAAAATGCTAAAGCTTATCGTAATGGAGTGACTTTTTCCTTGGAAACAGCTTCGTATGCTCCCCTAGACCTGCCTTGAGCTTTTTTCCACGTTCTCAGAGTGTTGTGTGTGAAATGGGATGATTAGAAATGCTGGAATTCGTGGGGTATTTATAGGCCAGGTCTGGGTTACGGCGTAACCAATATAGGAGTTACACCGTAACCTTCTATTTATTCGTAAATGCACTAGATCTGCTAGTTACAGCGTAACCTTATTAGTGGTTACGTCATAGTCTTTAATAAACCCCGGCTACGTCGTAAGTGATGCAGTAGTTACGGCGTAAGTATCAGCGGTGTGGAACCTCTTTTGACCTAATGGAGTTACGTCGTAACCTTTGGGGAGAGTTACGCCGTAACCTCTTGATAAGTTGGTATTCAGGGTCACGCAATATCTACGGCGTAATGTGAGAGAGGAGTTACGCCGTAACTTCTTCAAAATAAGCATACTGTGATAAATCTTTAGTAATGTTTCCATTTCCCCGTCTCTTTAGCTCCAATGCTCGTAATTTACCTGAAAGTGGAAAACAATGGAAAACAAGCGTAAATCCATATAAATGATACAAATAACGAGCATTATCGGGGGAAATTGACACTTAATATTCAGGACTATTTGATGTTATCATTTACTTTAAAATGTGTATTTAGTTTTGCACTTAAATCTAAATTAAATTTCATAAAAACTCAAACTCTTCAAGAACAAATTAAGATTAAAAAAAATAGCCTAGTAAAAACTAAAAAGTTAAGATCTTCACCACCAGAAATCATGCTAAACATAAACTCATATTCATATGCAAAACAAAAGAAATTATCTTGAAATTACAAAACCCTTTTTACACCACACAAATCTCAAATCTGTATATATTTTGGAAGAAATAAAGTGTGGGTGGTTTGACCAGTTGTCCAGGTGGTTATGTATGGTGGTTGTTACATTATTACAAATTCTTTTAGTAGATCTTATTTTGTGGACTTTTTGTGGTTATAACAATGCTCTTATTATTATTATTATTATTATTATTATTATTATTATTATGGTTTCGAATTACATTACGTTGTGAGTAAACCAAACACAATGACAGATTTCATCAATTACAATTCATTCAAATTACAATTCCTTCAAAAGATTCATTCCTTTAAAAACATTATGCGAATCAAACGCACCCTCAATTTTCTACTATCAAGCCGATTTTATGCTGTGTTCGCGGCACTATGGATTATGGTTTACAGTTGTTTTCTGCCACGACATCTTATTTGGTTGCATATTTTGATGCCGGTTGGGTTGATTTCCCTACTACTAGACAATCTACTTCTTGGTATTATGTGTTTTTTGGCAACAATCTTCTCTCTTGTTCTTCTAAGCATCAGGTTACACTTTCTTGTTACAATGCTGAGGCCGAGTAACGTAGTGTTGCCAATGCAGTTGCCGAGACTTGTTGGTTGCATAATCTTTTACATGAGCTTCACATGCCATTGTCTTCCGCTACACTTGTATATTGTGACAATGTTAGTGCAGTTTATTTGTCTTTTAAGCCCGTGCAACATTAGTGAACGAAGCATTTTGAGATAGACATACATTTTGTTCAGAATTTAGTTTCCGCAAGATATGTGCGTGTTTTGCATTTCTCTGGTTAAAAAAAGAGATGATCATGATAAGGAAAAGCAAAAATAATTCACTTAAAGAAAGCAAATAATTCACTTAAAAAGGTATGATCATCTTGCCTTGCACATGGAGTGCTAGTTTGATTGAGTTGCTAGGTTGACGTTACATATAAAGGAAATACGACATCCTATATTTTTAAGAAAAAAAAAAACCAATTTTTGTAGCTTGCAATCTTACATGTCATTCTCATTTTGTGCTCCACGAGAAAAACAAAGAATGAACCATTTTATATTGATTTACTTGTAGTGTTGCGCGGTATAGATAATAAAGGGTGAAAGCTAAAGGTACGCAACGTACTTTTTCAGAATTACACATCTACGTAATATATTTTGTTAACGGTCAAAGCTAGCTAACATACTTTCAAATTTTTTTCGATCTAGCTAATATGACCTGTTGGTAGTAGGTTACCAGGTCACCTTGGCGAAAAATTTGCGCAGTTAGTCCTCTAGGACTAACGACCGTTAGCTAGATGATAACGACCGTTAAAAAAAAAAAAAAAAAAAAAAAACTTTTAAAAAAAATTTTACTTTTTTTTTTCAAAAAATTTTACGTTTTTTTTTTTTAAAAATTTTTACGTTTTTTTTAAAAAAAAATCTTACGTTTTAAAAAAAAAAAAAAAAAAAAATTAAACTTAAATTTTTTTTTTTTTTTTTTTTTTTTTAAATTTTCGTTTTTTTTTTTTTTTTTTTTTTTTTTTTAATTTTACCTTTTTTTAAAAAAAAATTTACGTTTTTTTTAAAAAAAAAAAATACATTTTTTTAAAATTTTTTTAAAAAAATTAATTTTTTTTTTAATTTTTTTTTATTTTTATGTTTTTTTGTTTTTTAAAAATTTACGTTTTTTTTATAAAAAAAAATTTAAAAGTTTTTTTTTAACGATCGTTATCATCTAGCTAACGGTCGTTAGTCCTAGAGGACTAACTGCGCAAATTTTTCGCCAGGGTGACCTGGTAACCTACTACCAACAGGTCATATTAGCTAGATCGAAAAAAATTTGAAAGTATGTTAGCTAGCTTTGACCCTTAACAAAATATATTACGTAGATGTGTAATTCTGAAAAAGTACGTTGCGTACATTTAGCTTTCACCCGATAATAAATTACTAAAAAGCATGTTTAAAACGCTTTGTATTAAAATACTAGGTATGATATTAGGCCGTGTAAAGCACGGCCCATTAAGAAAGTATCTAAATTATTAAAGATTTGATATGTGGTTTGGATATATCTAATTTATTGAAAATATTTAAGCTAATTAAGAAAGAAAACGACTCATAAATTGTAACAAGAGATAAAAGTAATTTGTATATCAATCCATGCAAGCAGATAATAGAAAGTCAAATAAGACGGTACAAATCGTACACAATTACAATATTTTTTTCTTGAATTACTCCACAAACGCACTCATATGTATGACTTGTACATTTTCACTTATCTCCGTTCTATATTAATTGTCCACTTTAAATTTTTTAGGTCTTTCTTTTACAACTTTAACCTTAAATATGTTTGTTTGTGCTATATAATACTTGATACAAAATATATGAATGAATTGGGTTTTAAATGTATTTTTATTAGTATAATTTTTATAGAATATCATATAACACAAACAAAAGTATTTAAGGTCAAAGTTGCAAAAAAAAGACTTCAAAAGTCAAAAGTGGACAATTAATATAGGACAAAGGTAGTAATATATTTTCCGGCATAAGTGCATGAGGATTGTGTGCTTTTTGGTCCTCCATTATAACTCTATTACTCCGTATAAAATTTTAAAAGGGTATGGGATTAGGTGAATCCAGTGATAAATCTACTCGTACAGGTAGTTGAGTATGTCACATGTTGATTGACTCATTTGTGTAGCTTGCTATTTTTCATTTCAAAGTAGTTTCACACAATAATCGGTATTTGCTACTATGCATATCATAACGTAAACATACTACTCCATTAAAACACTTTGTTACGTGCAAAAGTTTACACAAATGTTTGAAACAAAAACAAATATAGTCTGATATGATACCTTTTAATAAGAGTTAATTGCAGAAATCGTCCCTAAAGTTTGGCCAAATTGCAGGTTTCGTCCCAAATAGTTTGAAATTGCATAAACAGTCCCAAAATCAAACCTTTTTGCAAATTTTGGTCCCTGGCTTTAACTGCCGTTAAGTTTTTTTCGTTAGAATTAACACGTTAGCCCTTTTGTCCTAAAACTTTTGCAGAGTTCATCTTTTTGCCAAAAAATTTTGCAGAGTACATCCTTTTGGCCAAAAACTTTTGCAGAGTTCATCCTTTGGCCAAAAACTTTTGCAGAGTTCATCCTTTGGCCAAAAACTTTTGCAGAGTTCATCCTTTTGGCCAAAAACTTTTGCAGAGTTCATCCTTTTGGCCAAAAACTTTTGCAGAGTTCATCCTTTTGGCAAAAAACTTTTGCAGAGTTCATCCTTTTGGCCAAAAACTCTTGTAGCGTTCATCCTTTTATACATTTTCATATGTTTTTAATCATCTTCATCCATTTTTATGCGTTTTTGTCCGGTTTTATACGTTTTTCTTTGTTTTAATACGCTTTCGTTAGTTTTTATACGTTTTCATCCATTTTTATGCGTTTTTGTTCGTTTTTAACCGTTTTTGTACTATCTCAACATATTGAAATTTTTTTCAAAAAGAAACAAAATTTGTAAATAAAAAAATTAGAATTTTTTCGCAAATTTGAAAAAAAAAATTCCAAAAAATTTTGAAAAAGAAAATTGGAAAAAAAATCCGAAAAAAGAAAAAAAAAATCCAATATTTTTTCGTAAATACTTTTTTTTCAATTTCTTTTTTAAAAAGAAAATTGGAAAAAAGATTCCAAAAAAATTGGAAAAAGGAAATTGAAAAAAAAAATCCGAAAAAAAATTTTGAAAAAAAAAATCCAATTTTTTTTTCGTAAATACTTTTTTTTTTCAAAAAAAAAGAAATTGGAATTTTTTTCCTAAATTGTTTTTTAGGAAATTCTTTTTGAAAAAAAATTTTGGAATTGTTTTTTCCAAATTTGGCCAAAAAAAATATTGGATTTTTTTTTCTTTTTACGGATTTTTTTATTCAAAAATTTTTGGAATTTTTTTTTTCAAATTTGAGAAAAAATTCTAATTTTTTTATTTTCAAATTTTTTTTCTTTTTGAAAAAAATTTCAATATGTTGAGATAGTACAAAAACGGTTAAAAACGAACAAAAACGCGTAAAAACGGATGAAAACGTATAAAAACAAACGAAAGCGTATTAAAACGAAGAAAAACGTATAAAACCGAAGAAAAATGCATAAAAATGGATGAAGACAATTAAAAACATATGAAAATGTATAAACGGATGAACGCTACAAGAGTTTTCGGCCAAAAGGATGAACTCTGCAAAAGTTTTTTGCCAAAATGATGAACTCTACAAAATTTTTTGGCTAAAAGGATGAACTATGCAAGAGTTTTTGGCCAAAAGGATGAACTCTGCAAAAGTTTTTTGCCAAAAGGATGTACTCTGCAAAAGTTTTTGGCCAAAGGATGAACTCTGCAAAAGTTTTTGGCCAAAAGGATGAACTCTGCAAAAGTTTTAGGCCAAAGGATGAACTCTGCAAAAGTTTTTGGCCAAAGGATGAACTTTGCAAAAGTTTTTGGCCAAAAGGATGTACTCTGCAAAAGTTTTTGGCCAAAGGATGAACTCTGCAAAAGTTTTTGGCCAAAAGGGCTAACGTGTTAATTCTAACAAAAAAAACTTAACGGCAGTTAAAGCCAGGGACCAAAATTTGCAAAAAGGTTTGATTTTGGGACGGTTTATGCAATTTTAAACTATTTGGGACTAAACCTGCAATTTGACCAAACCTTAGGGATGATTTCTGCAATTAACTCCTTTTAATAATTATATACATTTTGAGATTAATAACTGCCGTAAATGTATCCAATCAAATATGACTCCTCGTGTGCTTTTGCCACCATATGTTGACTTCACAATACGTATATCATTGATCAGATAAAAAAAAAGCTTTAGTTGATAATGAAAAAGGTTACTGTTGGTTTTATGGATATAAATTAGTAGATGTGAGTTAGGATCGAACTCGAGACTATGGGATTGCACACTTTACGTATGAGAATTTAAAGTTAATAATTAAATATAAATGTTATATTTATTTATTTATTAAACGAAATAACTAACGGACGTTATGTAATTAATGTAATGGACTAACGGGCGTTAAAGGTATTTGGAAAAGGACTAAATTGCAATAGTTGGGAAGGTTCAGGAATCCCTATGGGATACCATGAACCGATCGGTCAAAGGAAACAAGGAAACAAACCCAACTTGTTCACCAAGTTAGCTTGGGTATATATACAAGGCTAGAGGTCTTGTTTTTCTATCTCTTGTGCTCATTAGCTAAACCCTAAAAATTGTTTTGTGTGTGTTTTTCTTCTCCAAACCGGTCGAACACCTTTGTGGGTGTCGATCCACACTTTTTCCACAAACCAAGTTATTTGTTTGATAAAAACTAGCATTACTTTACTTCGGTTTAGTACTTGTGTACAAGAACATAGTAATAACATACTTTTGTTATTATCTTGGATTGAATTACAAAACGGTAAGGGGTAATTCATATAATCCTAACTAAATCAAATTAGGGTTCATCCGTTGCTAGTTTGTGGATTTGATTCTTGTTCGGCTAGAATCAAGTAAGGTACGCATACTTTATTCTTTAGTTAATTAATTATTCATTATATGTTCCTATACGCTTCCGCACTTACTTTGATGTTTATTGTTTATATTTATGATTAGTCATGTTATATAATTCCAACAGTGGCATCACGAGTCATTGGTTTTAATGAGTAATTAATTACTAAACACGTAAAAAACGGATATTGTATTGTGTTTGATATGATTTATTCTAGGGTTTTGGTTATGATTATATAAACCCTAATTTTAGAGTTAAGGCTTTTGCCCTAATTTGATTTTAAAAATCTATTATGGATCGAAATTTTTTTTATGGGTGGAAACCCTAAAATTTTTTAGTCGATTTCCTAAATTTTTTTTAGGGTTTATATTAATTGTTATGTTATCAATATCGAAACCTAGATTTAATATATTTGTTACGTGATAAATTCATGAATAAAGTGTTATGTGACATGGAATTGTATGCGATCTTGTGACTTAATTGAATAATTGTTATGTTATATCCATGATGATACATGCATGTTTGTCATGGATAGTTGCGTGTATTATTATTTAATTGTTAAGATTGGATTAATTGTTAAGTTTTATACACATGTATATTTATGAAAAATCTTGAATTGGGGATGACTCCAGTTATATACATTAATGAATCAATTATGTGCAATTTGGTATATCATTAATTATGGGTTTACGCAATCGATTCGTCGATGTATGTGGCTCACTTTCAATTGAGAGAGTGAAAGCCCTAATTAATATATACGTTAATTTAACCTAGACATTGATTATTAATAGGGTTTTATCGAATAAGTTGCATGTGGCTACTTGTTTACACGTATAAATTGTTTATTATGTGCGCATTGTTTTTAGTTGTTTATATTTTTTTATTGGTATTACTTGTTTGTTTATTATGTGCGACAGTTTTAAGCAAAGGGTAATTTTGAATAGAAAAATAATACGGACTAAACAATGGTGAAATTTGATTGGTTTTGGAAGAGTTAAGTTTTCAATAGTTTAATTGATTGGTGACTTTGGTACAATGACTGAACGGCTCACCCATTAGAATGAACTATAAAGGGGTTATTTAAGAAGTGCGCACAGTCACACTGAAAGGATGTCTAAGGTTATGCTTTTGCGCTTACCTGGTCCTCTGCCCTCTGTAAGTTCGAATGGAGCTACTTAGTAAGCCATAAAAGTACAAGCTCATCTTAAGGGCGAATTAGTTTTAATTCCATGCGCCACTTCGGTGGTAATTATCCGAAACACTAAGTGTTTACACTTATGCAAAAGTACGGTATAATGGATGATAATTAACACTAAATTCCTTGATTGGTGAACCCAATACCTCAATCAAAACTTTGATAATTTGATCTTTATGAATTGGTAATAAAAAGTTTTTTATTAAAATTATGCTACAAGATGAATGCATGACATCTTTGTACATATTTGATTTTAAATTAAGAATATGCCATCTAATTAAAAGGAACACTTGAAGTTGCAATTTACGTCATGAAAGTACTTGGCTAGATTGTGATGGAGAGGTAAATCTCTATGTAAAGTCAGACCTTACATGGACATATTTACAGTTCTTTAAGTTAGATACTTAAGTTGAGTAGGAAGTGAGACCTGGACTCAATGGCATAAGATGGGATGAAACATGTTTATATTTGCAATAGCGTTGGAAAATATAAATCCCATAATAATCTAGGAGTTGGAAATTGTTTGCCAATTAATGTTCGACAGATTACCTTATTATATGCGTTCGTTGCTAGCAGATCAACTGATGTAATGAACCTATGATAATTTGGATCCTAGTTTTCGAGATAATACTATGGTTATATGAATATTACCTTGGGTATTTTATTTTCTTGAAAAGTTTAATTATCGAAAATACTAAAATTGAATTTTGTTAATTCTTTAAATGTATTAATGCAACATCAAACCGTAAACGAAGGTTATTCCTGTATTGGTAAATTGATCTACACCTGTAAGGGTTTTTGGTAGAGTCAACTTTACTAAAAGAATAAACCTAGTCCTCTTTTCTAAGAAAGAGTGAGATTCAATCCTATTCCTTTTCATGAATGAAGAAATGTATGATAGGACAAATTAGAATTGTCTAAATTCTAAATTCATAACTCGTAAGCATTTTTAATAGTTAAGAAAATTGCATATTTTCTGAGTTATTAAATTAGAAGCTAGACTAATTAATGCATAATTGGTAAAACACAAACTAGCATATTTTATGTAGTTGTGTTTTGACCATTTAAAAGTACTACTTACAATTGTTGGAATAGTAGAACTATTAAGAAAGAAATTGCATGCCCAATTTTTCAAGTTAATAGCATTGATGGATAATACATCACCTAAATAGTAGAATACATTTTTTTTAAGTACATAAGTAATTGTTATGTATGAACTTTCTCAAAGGTGTAGGGAAGTAAATAGAACACTATTTTCTTTCACTGCTTAATGAAACACTTACAATGTTGTCAAATCCAGTGGGAGTGTTGTGTTCTTATTACTGAATAAGGAATTAATGTAACGATCTCTTATTCAGTGGGAGTTACAAGCTTTGTCATATTGGTAGTAACCCAGATTATCTCTAGAATGTCTTAAGATAATTACTTTCCACTTGTAGACACGTATGTTTTCAAGGATAGTCATGTACGTTTCCTTATTAGACAATAAAGTGGTTCTACATCTACTAGTTATGCTAATATCAATGACACAATCATATTAGTCACATAAACAAACATATGTCGTGTTGTTTATTTGCTACATGATGTTGTTCCATGCACAAGTGGGAGAAAATTATATTGTGTGCAAGGTACAACATATAGTTATATGATTTAATGGATTCTCTTGACTGCAAGGTAAGAGACTTACATTCTAATATAACTTGTACATATCTAATTCAAGAAACATTTGGTGTTGCAATTTACGTCATGTCAGAATTTGGCGAGATTGCAATAACAAAGTAAATCTCTATGTAAAGTCAGACCTTGCATGGACATATTTACAGTTTCTAAATTAGACAAGTATTTAGAACATGTGTCAAAATGATATATAAGACTACTTCAAATTAAATATTTATGTATTATTAGAATGACATAAAATTAAATGAAGTAATCTAATCCTACTTCAATTTGTTTATTTATGTATTTTGGAATGACATAAATGAAGAATAATGTAGTCCTACATTATTGTGAAGTAAAATAAATTAACTTGAAATTACTATTGAAAACAAGAGTTGTGTTCATAATTACTTTAGTTAAACATGTTTATGATTCATTGTAAAGACATAAACATAAAGTCTTTTAAGACTTATAATAAAGTAAGACGTTAACTTGTTATGTTTTTTAATTAAGACATATACAATAAGTCATTGAGTTGATCAATGATTTATAACGTATAATGGGATTATAACAGTTTATGCTTCTTGTTGAGACATGGATATGAAGTGACTTGGTTAAAAGGTACTTGTGTTATAAATCATGTAATTGGCTTGGAAAGTCTATTATACCATTAAGTTGACTTAGTTGGTAAATAGGTAAGCCAAAAGGAATATGTTTATCTTATATATTGTTAGATTGTCTTACAATATTAATTCTAATGAATACCACAAGTTGTTGGTATGTTCAGTTAGGAGAATCAAACTCTATTTGATTTGTTTGATTCATGATAACCATAACTTCTTTCTTAAAAAGAAACAAGGTTAGAATGTGATGAATCACATTAAGTTTTAAAATTGATAATTCTGAATTTGTTAAACTACTTATGAATAGGTTATTAACAAAGTAAAGTCTGGAATTATCAATGTGTATTTGTAATGTCCCAAAAAGATAACAATGTTGTTTTGTTCTAATTGCTAAGTATATATAAATAGTCTATATATTACAAAAGGCAAGTGGGAGTTTTTTATCTTGAAAGATAAAATTACAAGATACATAATCTTCTAAAACACACTAGTAAAGATCATGATGAGGTTAGACATGTAATTGATAGACCTCATGATGATGGAATTTTCATTCATAGATCTGCAAGGATATCTCAGATATTTGACTTATATGCTGAGAAATATGAGTTACAGGATTATAGTAAACCTGATAATCATTATGATGGATTACAAAATTTTGAATTGGGAAAATTACTCATACTATGAATGTTAAAGATACTGTCCATAAAGATAATCAATTTTGGAAATTTGGTTTATCTTAATAGTTAGACTAGAGAATGGAAATGAGTTTCTTCAAAGAAATGAAAAAACCCTAGTGGTTTGAATTTTTATGTAGAAATCATATGGACAATATTGTACACATATTTAATGCATGTTTCATGACAAGATTATTGATCATACTTAAGCAATTAATTATGATTGAATATTCTTTCTTAGACACATTAAATATATAAAGATGATAATTGTCATACTTGTTTTCATTAATATGAAATATGACAATGGAATATCAAAACTCTTTCTTGAGAAATTACTTGAGCGAGGACGGTAAGTAATCGAAAGGTTTTTAGAGTTCATATATATATATATATAATCTTTGGAAGTGTACGAAGTGCAATAATTCATGAATGGATAAATGCATGCATCTATGAAATTATTCTTATGTTTAATTATTAAATCCCATTTTCGATTTATAATTAAAATAAGATAAATTTTAAGTATTCCTGAAAGCTAGTGGGAGTATTATGTTAAGTTTCTTAAATCTTATATGTTGTATAACATATAGTAAGTAACATTCCTTGTAAGCTAAATGTTAAGTCTTAGATTGGAATGTAACTTCATTTGTAAGATTTAAGAATTAAAACATACAACCTTGAAATATATGTTTATTGTTAATAAACATGTGCAGTAAAATAAATGATTCTAATAAAACATGATATATCATTTGGAAAAATTGATAAATATCTTTTGACAAGATAGAACATGAATGAAATCTAAGTTTGACATGTAGATTCATCATGTACATCATGTTGTGTATTCAAATTGTTGTATCATTCTTGAATAATAGATGATTTGACAACATTGATATCTAATTAAAAGTTATTAGATAACTTGTGTAATGAATATTCTAAAAGAATTACATCCTCAGCCTGGAATTGCTCCTAGATTCTATGGATGAACAATATGTCAAATGTTGTGAAAATTGTCATCAGCTTTAAACTTGAAAGTTAGGAAAGCATCAAACATTACATAATGAGATATTAAAGTTTACGGAGTTTTAATAAGCATATTGTTGTTTGTATACAATTATGCTGGTTTAATTGAGATGATACTCAATACTAGTCATGGTAGGATTTCATTCTTGATAATGACCATGTGACCTAGTTGTGCTACTAAAAGCGCAGTTGCATTATACATTAAAAGAATAAGAATACTTTAAACTTTAAAATGTTTGAAAGTTTAAATTCTCATAAATTGGTGATAGAGGATGTCACACACTTTATGAATTATTATGTGGATTGTTGAATGCACACATACAAGGACTTCATTAATTGAATTCTTGAAATAAGTATTCTCAAAATTATGATAGATCAAGTTGGTTGATTTATGCCTTGTCAACAAGTATGATTGTCATTACTTGAGGCATAATTCATCAACTGGAATTTTCATGCATTGATCTATTTGGTATTTGAATAAGGGATGTTAAACAATTGTTATAATATAAATCAAATACTTGGTATGTTTGATTTTATAATATATTGTATCCTATATTTGCATGTTTAATCCGTGAATAAATTTATTTATTCTAAATCGTCCATTGTCGATTAATGATATGGGAGTATCATTAAACTAAGACAAATCTGAGAGATGTGGTAGAATATACTTGAAAGTATATTGATGAGAATGCATACCATTTTCAGATGATATTCAATGAATTGAATATAGGACTTATCCCAACTACATAATTACTTTGTGGATATTGTTATAAGTAAATTATGAATAGTTATCCTCAGACTTGAGATACCAGATAAGTGTCATGAATGTAGTGCACTTCTGTGGAACAACTTAACGCTATACGTAACTGGTAGTCATAAGGGTTGTTTTCAGAAATGTTACAAAGTTTGTGGGTTATTCTTGTAGTCAAGATAGAATTTGTTTCTTCAAATTTATTTTGGAGTTTAATACTGCTGGGCCCCTCGTAGGGTTGACAAGATGTTTGCATGGCCATGCCCAAAGTTCTCCCCTGAATATGTTCAGAAGATTTGGTAATCTTGCTCAATCACTAATAACGAGAAACAGAATGGTTGAATAAAGAATGACTTAATTCCATATCTTTATTTAACATGGTATTAGAAACAAAAGGATAATAATAATGAGAAATCATTAAAAGGTTTTCCAGGAGCCTTGCTCGAGTTGTACTAGAGGCATCGA
The DNA here is from genome assembly GCA_019973895.1 of Chrysanthemum seticuspe. Taxonomy (NCBI): domain Eukaryota; kingdom Viridiplantae; phylum Streptophyta; class Magnoliopsida; order Asterales; family Asteraceae; genus Chrysanthemum; species Chrysanthemum seticuspe. Next base: position 256,755,075 of record BPTQ01000004.1, read on the forward strand.
AGTGTTGCTAGACGCTAACCGAATGTGATCACTCTATTAAGATATATCCAAGTGGGAGCTGTTGGTTTTATGGATATAAATTAGTAGATGTGAGTTGGGATCGAACTCGAGACTATGGGATTGCACACTTTACGTATGAGAATTTAAAGTTAATAATTAAATATAAATGTTATATTTATTTATTTATTAAACGAAATAACTAACGGACGTTATGTAATTAATGTAATGGACTAACGGGCGTTAAAGGTATTTGGAAAATGACTAAATTGCAATAGTTGGGAAGGTTCAGGAATCCCTATGGGATACCATGAACCGATCGGTCAAAGGAAACAAGGAAACAAACCCAACTTGTTCACCAAGTTAGCTTGGGTATATATACAAGGCTAGGGGTCATGTTTTTCTATCTCTTGTGCTCATTAGCTAAACCCTAAAAATTGTTTTGTGTGTGTTTTTCTTCTCCAAACCGGTCGAACACCTTTGTGGGTGTCGATCCACACTTTTTCCACAAACCAAGTTATTTGTTTGATAAAAACTAGCATTACTTTAATTCGGTTTAGTACGCGTGTACAAGAACATAGTAATAACATACTTTTGTTATTATCTTGGATTGAATTACAAAACGGTAAGAGGTAATTCATATAATCCTAACTAAATCAAATTAGGGTTCATCCGTTGCTAGTTTGTGGATTTGATTCTTGTTCGGCTAGAATCAAGTAAGGTACGCATACTTTATTCTTTAGTTAATTAATTATTCATTATATGTTCCTATACGCTTCCGCACTTACTTTGATGTTTATTGTTTATATTTATGATTAGTCATGTTATATAATTCCAACAGTTACACAATGGAAAAATTCGTGAACCATTTTTCCTTTTAAGAAAAGTAAAAGAGCTTTCCGAGAATTGATCAGGTCTCCTCCAAACCAGTGCAAGAAAAAAGATAAAAAAATAGTTTTGAAATGAAAAAGGTTTTCAATAAATGGAACCATTGCCGTGTAAGACATTTTTGGTTGAAGAACTTTTTTAAAAATTTGTATCCTCGCCATTGTAGGTAGTGTAAGATCTTCATTGTAAGTTTGATACAAGAATGATGTACCTATTGCTGTAAAACACAACATTTCTCATTTGGAAGAAAAAATGTGAAAGAAAAATGTCATCTAATAAACATCGAACCTTATCTTTGTGCTTCCTCATCCCTTTCTGTACTTTAGAAGTTCAACCTACACATATCATATACATGTAAGTTTAAGCATATCACCAAAAATAAGCAAGGAGAAGAAAGTTCATGTTACCGTCGTTGGAAAATTTATTCACAAGAGTATAGAAAATGAAATCAAAGGAAAATAACCAAAAAGTAACGACTACCATGTTTTTAGCTCTGCTTCATAGGAACATACATTCTTCCTCACTACACCTTCCTTTTCCTCCTCTTGCAGCTAACTCTTAAAAAAAATTGACTATAGTGGTAAGCGAATTAATCACGTGATCCACACCCAAAAAAAATATAAGATCTTAGAAAACGAACCAAGAGTATGTAACGCTCAAAAGCTGCATCTTCATAGAAATATTAAGACAATGAGAACATAACTGAATACTAAGGTCTAAGGGTCATGTGCTTTGCCAAGAAGAGTGTAAAAATGATAAAGCTTGAGAGAGAATGAGTGCAAAAAATGAGTTGGGGTGGGAGGAAATGAGATGGGGATGGGAAGCTGATGAGCATGGGGTGACTGAAACTGTGGTCTACACACAATGAAGAATTACTCAAAGTCTTCAAAAGTGCTGCGTATTTACTGGTAAAAGCACTTTCTTAATTTTCAAAGTTGGAACAGTTAGCAACTATTAACTGCTGATGGGTAAATTTCTAAGCCATCTACAGTAAATCAAAGGCTTCTTTTTATAATATAGGTAGATATATACATTTTTATCATTTATGAGATTCATAATAAAATGATTTTTAGTCACATATTTTAATTAAAAATAAGAATTTTAAAAGAATGTGCATCTACTTTTGTAATCCTTTCATCTTAAAATTATAGTCTATATTTTCTTTTTGAGATGACTCAAAATAATTGTCCACCCTCTTTTTTATGTAAAAATTAGACAATTTAATTGGGGAATATTCTATTTGAGTGGTTGAAATTTAAAGTGACCATACTTTTATTAAATTACGTGATTTTTGTTTTCTGACAATAATTTTGAGACGGATGGAGTAAATATATTTGAAATGTGTGATTGTGGTTTTTCTCACCATTATCATTTAATCGTAACTCTTTCTCCTACATATAGGTTGTGTTTAGGAGAAGGTTTATATGGGCTTAAACTTATAAAATAAGCCGGCTTATAAAGTAAGCATTGTTTGTCGTACGAGTTTATGAAGGCTTTTATAAGTCATAAGCCTTTATAAGCCCAAACCCATTGAAAGAGATTTATGAGAGTTTATAGTTAGTCGAATTACTTAAATACTCTTCAAAATATAATAGATTATCACGCAAAGCTGAAAATATATCTGAATTTATTTTGATATATTTTTATGCGATTTTATATTAATAAGTTTCAGCTCCAACTAATTCACTAAATAACTTTATAAATTTATAAGCTGCAGCTTTAGGCTTATAATATAAGCCCTAACCACATTCCGTTTCGCCAAACATACCCATAAAAGGTGTTACAACTTTTACCCACATTTTCAAAATGAGGTGATTTGCAAACTCTTACTTTTAATTTGCACACTCCAACCTGTACTATATACAATTGTACATTTATTATAGGGAGAGTCTACTCACACACCCCATAAAACACTTCTCCCACACCCCATAGCTAGGGTGTACCGGTTTGTACTTTTTTTTAGTACATGTAAAGTATATTTAATTTGTATAGTGTTTTTATACGTATAGTATATTTATTTGTGTAGTGTTTTTATATGTAGAGTATATTTATTTGTGTAGTGTTTTTATATGTGTGTATATTTATTTGTGTAGTTATTTACGTTATGTTTTTTATTGTGTATTTGTTTCCATTTGATTAAACAATAACAATAAATACGTTAAACATTAAAACATTAAAACATTAAACAAGTACAACAACAAATGCTACTACTACTACAACAAAATCTACTCCACATGAAGATTATTAATGTCATCTATAAGGTTATAGAGTATTCCACTCGACTGACATGCGTGATCAACGTGATTTCTTGCCAATTCCAGTTATGCCTCCAACGTCTTTATTCTTGCCTTCAACGTATTTTTTTGAGACAATAACATCTGGTTTCTTGTTTCAAGCATGTCGATCGTGTTATCTTTAGCTTCGCAGTTTGAGCACTGCGTTGAAGAAGAGCCTTGACTAAAATGCTTGTTTTGAAAAACATCCTTCCACATAAAGTATCCACACCCATAATCATCTGTTCTTGCCTGTTACATGTTAAGAAAATTATAAGAAATGTATTCTTAACAAACAAATTGTTTACATGTTAAGAAAATAAGCAAACGTATGACTATTTACCACTGAAAAAGGACATGCGTAATACGGTTGACCAAAAGTCTTGCGTGTACATGATGTTCTTTCTATAATGAATCCTCTCCGAAAATCACACAAGAAAGGATTCTTTCGTTCCATCTGGCCAAAGAATTTGTATAATTATTTACAACATAAATCAGTAATATCATGGTTCACAAAATTACAAGCTTCGAATACATAAATAATCAAGCTTGTTATAGATTAATAGTTGATACATGGTTCACAAAATCACAATATAACTAGAAACTAAGATCAATCACGCCTGAGGCGTAGTCGCTCCAATGATGCTGCCATCTGTCCCACACGAAACTCTAACTCTGAAATACGTCTCCTGGACGCCAAGATCTCATAGCGATCCTCCTGAACTGCCCTCCTCAATCCGGCAATCTCTCGCTCGTACTCGTCAAAGCGAGACGGCTGTAACAAAAGATGAGGAAGAACCGGAGCACGGTCTATAAAATTCTCCTCATCTGCAGCTGGAGATATAGCTGGAGAGGGAGGCACATAAGATGGAGAAGAAGGCATATAATCTGGACTCTCAACACGAGCGGTTGTGTTGCTGACACACTAAATGTCCCTCCACTGAATGTCATCCTATTCCTGTAACAAAAGATGAGGAAGAACCGGAGCAGGAGCAGAAATCTGTAACAAAAGATGAGGAATCGTTTACTATAAATCAGTAATCGTTTACAATAAATTAGTAATCGTTTACTATAAATCAGTAATCAGTAATCGTCTATACATGTTTTGTCGTTTACAATATAAATCAGTAATCGTTTACTATAAATCAGTAATCGTTTGCAACATATGTCTATACTACGTATATTTAAACATGTTTTGTCGTTCAGCAAATAGAGTTGCCCATCTGATAACATCAAATAGTCCTGAATATTAAGTGTCAATTTCCCCCGATAATGCTTGTAATTTATATCATTTATGTTAATACAAATAAGCCGTGAAAACGTTTATTTATATTTTACGATCTTCTAATGTTTTGTCGATAACAAATATAAAATCATTTTAATGAAACAAATAAAGTACGTAAATAGTTTGAGTTAATAGTTTTCTAAACACACTTACGCTTTTACATATTGGCTTAACAAGTATAAGTGTTTCTATGATTTAGATATATATGTACAACAACTAGTGTTTACATATTGAGCTAACACATACTTAAGCTAAGTATACTAAAATGGGTAAAAACTAAGTGTATGCTAAATTGGGTAAATACAAGTATATACAAAAAGGGTAAATACTAGCAAATGGTTTTGACCCATAACCCATGGTTTTATATATACCACTTAACCAAGTACATTGTATCTAGAAAGAAAACCATGGATCAACCCATAACCCATGACCCTTAACCAAAAATACCCATGGGCAAAGAGGAGCGGACCACGGATCCCTAGCTTTGTGCTAGCCGGATCCCTTGTGGTAGGGATCCGTGGGATCTGGGGAAACATAAGAGAATTTTCTCTATAAATAGAGAGCCATTTCTTCCTCTCTAGGTGTGCTTTTCATATAAACTTCCCCAAAGTATTCTAACCCTCTAACCTCATATCTAAGTGATCTATGTAGTTTGTCTTTTGTTTTTGTGTGATCTTCTAGGTTCCTCTTAAAGGAAAGATCACCACTTCTTGAAGACGTGCAAGCTCAAGTCGATGAGTTGCCATGCTTCGTCATCATCAAGACAACGAAGGTTCTCTTGTTGATAGATCTACCTTTCTCCATAGACGTTGGGTTGAAGGCATTAGTGAAGAATGCCGAAAAAGTAAAGATGCAAGCATTAGTGAAAGATGCTCATCATTCGTGTCAAGGCATTAGTGAAGAATGCTAAAGGTGTCAAGACGAAGGCATTAGTGAAGGATGCCAAGCGTTGTGTTAAAGGCATTAGTGAAGAATGCCAAGCGTTGTGTCAAAGGCATTAGTGAAGGATGCCAAAGAATCAAATCAAGTAGCATTTGGGAAGAATGCTTAGGTCGTATAATCGATGAGGTGCATCGTTATACATATAAGTATTTGTTTATTCACAAGGATGGTGATATCCTTGATGGTGTTGTAACAAGGAGTAGATCTCCTTGAGAATAGGTGTTGTGTCATGAAGGTGTAGTTCACCTAAGGTGTGAAAGAACTAGGTACTTAGCCTAGTACCTAATAAAGGGTAGGCGACGTTGTGATAAGATTAGTTCTCCTAAGGTGTGAAAGAACTCGGTGGTTAGCCTAGCACCGTATAAAGGGTAGGCGACGTTGTGTTAGGTGTGGTTCGCCTTGGTGTGAAAGAACTCGGTATTTAGCTTTGTACCGGAAAAAGGTTAAGCGACGTTGTGAAGGCTTCTCCGCCATAAGGAGTTGGTGTAGTGTTTACGAACTCTCGAGTAGGTGACTCGGGGAGTGGAGTAGGGCAAGGAAGGTGTCCTTGTAGCCGAACCACTATAAATACTTGTGTCGTGGTGATGTGCTTCTTACTCTTTATCTTTCATTACACGTTTATATATCTATCTATCAACGTCCAACATAAACAATCAAATAGATTGACATAAGTCGATCTAAATATTTAAAAGAAAGTTTTAAATTGGTAAAACTATTCAACCCCCCTTCTAGTTTTCCACAATTGGCATCAGAGCTTCGTTACCAAGTTTCTTAAAGTATGTTGTACTTTAAAGACTTGATACGATCCGTGTATGTTTGAAAACTACAAAGAATGATTTTTTTTTAGATCATATTTTCGTTTAAATCATTTTGTTGGACATTGATAGATCACTCTAACAACTTTTGTTTTCAAGAAATCTTCATACTAGAATCTCTCCATAATCTTCATTCAAAGAATAGAGAAGACAACATTCAAGGAAGGATCTATAAAGTAATCACTACTTACGTACACCAAGTACAAAGGATTACTTTAAAAGCTCATGAAGTATTTGTTGGTATTAAGCCAAACCAAGAAGCATAGAGGTATGTTTTACCTTTCATTAGATAGATTACATGAGTTCAATTTATTTCTTAGTTCAATAATCACTAGCATCGTTAAAAGTCTCTTTCGTCACTTCTCCGTCTTTTTCATCATCGGGAATAGTATTCTTTTTTGATTCGTCAAACTAACGCCGTCGTCACATATGAACCCTCGATATGTGATTCATCAAAAGCCGTCATCCAAAAACAATCTTCATCTAAATACCGCCAAACTATTTTTGTAAGCTAATTTATAAGCCTACTACAAAAATAATGCCAAACAACCCCTTTTCTGTTCACAGTAGCCGGATCCCTCTAGTTGTACTAGCCGGATCCCAAATTCAAAGGATCCGGGGGAACCGTGGAACAGAACTCAGCTATACGCTTTCAAAATTTCACCATTGATTACTTTTCCTCTATTCACACAAAAACAAAAACGACCAAGCTACTGAATTAATCCTCATTGGCTTTCATAATTTCAAGTATTCCTTCCCAGAACACCATTGTAAGTAATTACATTAACTTGTTCTAATTTTCATCATCTTAATTCAAGGGTTTATGGTTTCTTAATTTCTAATCAATTAATTAGGTTTTTTCAAATTAATCATGAAAAGGTGTTTTAAATCACATTGTGTTCACAACATTGTTAATACAAATCAAAACCATAAACCCATATCAACCAATTTAACCTAACTGAAAAACTTGTATTTTTAGGACCAACCATGCCCAAAGCCACTCAAGAAGATCATCATGACACCGTCCATTACCTTACTCATTACTATCGTAAAAGGGGTCTGACCAAAACTAACCGTAAAATTTTCAAAAGCCTCACAAAACGACTTATTCACGAAGGTCGTGTAGTCAAGGAATGTTTCCTTGAAGATACCGATATTCGTCAAGTTTTCTCGACAATCAACTTTGTTTGTCTTCTTGACATTGATGAACAAATTTGTCCGGTTTTCATTTTTGAGTTTTACAAAAGCTTTAGGATCATTAGAAACACCGATAATAGCATCTCAATCGCCTTTATCATCAACACACAAAACTTTACTCTTCCTCTCAACACTTTTGCTCAAATTCTTCGCATTCCTTGTGAAGGAATTTGTATGTACTCTCAAGATTGGGCAATTAACGCTCAAAACCTTGCACTTGATCCTAAGCCTCTTTACAACACTCCTCTCGACAATCCCGAAACCATTCGCGATACTATCTTTAAAATTAGGACCGACCAATCCCTTTACGATCGTAACAAAAAGCTAATTCACCGAAATCCCTTTAAAATGGAACTTTTCGAAATGCATCCCATGTTTAGAAAATGGGAAGAAATCCTTAGGGAAAATATCATTAGCCTAGTTGGAAACAAAGATCATCCAAACGCATGCCTTATGCAATTGATCTATTGTCTTACCCACCAAAGGCCATTTAATCTTGCCTATTACATGGTAAGGAGAATGGCTGGGGTATTCAAAGCTTCCAACATGGTACTCCCATATGGTATGCTCCTAACACGACTTTGTAAGTATGTTAGCACATTGCAACCATCCCCTATCAACGATGATCATTACCTTTCCGATCACGTCATGGTACCTCTTACCAAACAACCCTCTAAACGGTTCATGGTCAATGGAGAGAAACCTGAAGCTCTCTCGGACTCCTCGGCCGGAGAAGAAGAAGAAGAAGATGAGGAAGACATCGACCCCATATCCAACATCAAATTGGAAATCCTTGAATACCACGAGCAACTTCCAATCATTCCAAACGATGGTAATCTATGTACTAGGACCGGTTAATGAGTGTTTATCTTCCATTTCCAACTTGTTATATTTCATATACACCCGAGAGAGATGTGAGTATCCAAACACCCCATGTGAGGTGCTAGTATGTAATTTCCGTGCTTGTTATGACTTTTGCGGGGCTTATATGTGTTGTGGACTATTTTAAACCAATGATTCATGACCCTTAACTTATAAATTAATTGGCTAAAAGCACATTTGCTTGAGGATAAGCAAATACCAAGTGTAGGGATATTTGATAAGGTTTTAAAAGGTACCTTTTTGAGGGGTCGTTTAAGCCCTTATTTGATCACTTTTGTATCCGTTATTACTTAATATCGTTCCTTTTCACTTTTTAGGTCTCTTGAAGGCAAAATGCTGGAATGGCACTTATTTGGACGAAAAGGCGCGATTATACGAAGAAAATGGCCAAAGTCAGAATCGAGACACTCAAAGCTGCTGAAAACATAAGGTGACGGCGTCAAATGTTAAGTGTGACGCCGTCGGAGGATCTTTGTGACGGGACAGAAGCCAAAACTCCCATTTTCAAGTGACGACGTCAAGTTATAAAAGAGTAGGCCGCCGCAACTCAGACGGCCTAGATGTAATCCAGACGGCGTCAGAAGCTGAAGAGGACGGCGTCACAAGCATAAGGTGACGCCGTCGCAAGTCTAACGTGGCCAAGACGAAACCCTAATGACGGCGACACGACGGCGTCACAAAACATAAAGTGACGCCGTCGCATGTGTAATATTATATATAGAATCCGAATTTTTCAGTATTAGTGTGTAGTCTTTTGGAGTAAAAACCTAAACCGAACCAAGGCTGTCTTGTACAGTATTTTAGGGTTCCAAACCCTATCTTACACCAAGATAAGTGTTTTACTTCATTAATACAATTATGTCTTTGATTATTTGTGTGTATGCTTGCATGTTTTCCATGTCCGGCTAATTTACTTGTGTGTTTGCTTAGGGAATATGAAACTTAATTATTGAATATTGATTGGTTGTTTCTTATCTTAGTTGGTTAATGATCTAGTAATGCGATAGGTCATTCGTTGTGTACTTAATGCTTGATTAAATCTTTGTGAACCTTAGAATATGACTCCTTGAGTAGTTGTAAGCTAAACCATCCAAAGAGTGCCTTAGAGTAAGAGTTTATTATACCTAGTGGGTTTTGTAGACGAGACCCTTTGGTAAGTTCAAAGAGTTAGGGAGAAAAGCATACCCTACAACTTTAGACACACAACGCAACTAGGAATAAGGACGTGACAATTCAACCACCAATAGGAGATAATTAAGGAGTAGTAAAACCTAAGTAAAAACATCTTTAAACTATCATACGAGCACACATTAATTAGACATAGACTACATACACCTTAGATTAGATAATTAGAATAGTAGAGTAATCGGTAGAAATACCAACCCCCCAAATTCAAACCCCGAGATTCGTACCTTTCCTTTCCTTAAAAAATTATAAAAAGATAAAAAAATAATCTTCCTCAACCACAACCTTAGCGTAGTAACTTCTCACTAGCATTCCTATTCCCCTAGAGAACGATATCAATACCCGTGGCTTACCCTAATACTACACTACAACGATTAGGTTCACTGCATAGGGTGTTGAAAAACTTGCTCGACGAAAAGGAAGTTCCTTTGACCCCGAACGACGCGTGTAGCGTTATCAAGTTTTTGGCGCCGCTGCCGGGGAATAGAATAGCTAGTTAGTAGTCCACCTCGTTTAGGTTTCTTTACTTGATTCCTATCAAGCAAACTTTTTTTCTCATTTTTAGCTTCCGCTTAGTCTATCCTCCTTCTTCGTGACTTTTGTTCGTAGCCCCATGATGAAAAGTGATGGGGCTACGAACAAAACTTAGAACCCGCAGTTCCGGCAATCTCTCGCTCGTACTCGTCAAAGCGATGGGGCTACGAACATCACTTAATCCGATCCGATCCCCTTAGAAAACTTAGAACCCGCAGTTCCACCAAAACTCTTCTTGAACCTTTTGCAGAACCCGAAAGAGAGCTCAATAGGCGAAGAAAAGCTCTCCATGATTCGGAACCTTATGGCACTTCTATCAACTTTGATGAAGTCACATCTGATGAAGAGTCCCCTCATCTCCCACAATCCCCTGAAACCATCATCATTGACGATCTAAGCCAAAATGACGAGGAAATTCCTGCCACTCCGGTCAATGGACCCATTAATCCTCCTGAAGCAAAATCTCTCGGGGAATACTCTTCCCCCTCTGCATCCGGATTCACCAGTGCCATTGTCTATCCTTCAGAGCAAGTCAATGAGATACTGCATGCCTCTGACATTTGGTTGATCCAAAATGCATGTCAATTCCATGGATCCCACAGCGAAAACCCAATCTACCACATCAAACATTTTTTTAAAATTGTTGATGCTATCTATGCCGACGGGGCATCCAAGGAGACATCTAGACTCTGGTTTTTCCCATTTTCTCTTCAAGGGCAAGCCAAGGAGTGGCTCGATAAGCTCCCTCCACGGTCTATTTTCACGTGGGAACAACTCACAACCAAGTTCACCAAGAAGTTCTTCCCCCCTGGAAGAACTGCATCAATTAGGAGCAAAATTCTGCACTTCCATCAGACAGATGGAGAATCTATCACTAATTCCTGGAGTTGTTACAAAGATCTTATTCAACAAGCCCCACACCATGGTATCAACCTTTGGTTGCTTGTTCAAATCTTTTACGACAACGTCTCCCGAAAGGATAAAAAAGGGATTGATTTCTCAACGGGCCGAAGAATTGCGAACCTCACTGCAGAAGAAGGGTGGAACCGCATTGAGGAATACATCCAACACCAAGACAGCCATTGGAATGAGCCAGTAAACGCGCTAAGTATCTCAACTTTCTCAAATGAAGAGTTATCCTTCGATGATCGGATTAAGAAAGCACAGAAGAAGCTTGCATACCTCACGAAATCGCCAGAACCAAAAAGGCTGATTAACCCATACCTCATATGCGACATTTATGGAGTGCCACACGAGAGTGATGAGTGTGATGACACACGCCAAGAGAGCGTCTTCCTTTCCAGTCATGATATTTATGATGACCCTTCACTCCTCACGTTCTATCAGAACGATGAATGTGACCCCTGGGGCAATCTGAAATGGAGAACTGAAGGAAGAGAAGGATCTGAATACACCATCCGTGATGCCTTTGAAGAAGAACTCGGACAGTTTACCATGGAAGGGACCGCACTCTTAAAAGGTCTTGAAGAGTTTATCCAAGAGCAGCAAACTGAATTAGAAAGTCAATTCGCCAACCTCCACCAAAGAATAAGCGGATCTGGCCCAACCTTTCACGATCCAACTTGCGCCATCACCACTCGATCAGGAACCACTACCAAGGATCCCCCGCATCCTGACCGAAACCCCACCACAAGGGAACCTGTGTTAGGGAATGAGGCAATTCCTGAACCTCTTCCAACCCCTCACGGTCCCCCTCCACAAACACCAGCACCGGCCCAACGACCAACTCTCGCACGGATTCCCTATCCCTCTCGACTTAAGAATCAAAAGGCTGAAGAAGATAATGAAAGAATATTGTCTTATTTGAAACAAACGTCCGTCAACATACCACTCCTCGATGTATTCTATCACATCCCTAAACATAGCAGATACTTCAAGAGGTTAATATCTAATCGGAAGAAACTTGAAGGGTTGATATCATTAGGAGAAGAATGTTCGGCTATCATTCAGAAAAGCCTGCCAAGGAAGAAAGAAGATCCGGGCAGTTTTACCATTCCTTGCTCTATAGGGGCACTTTCTATGAAAAACGCCTTGGCGGATCTTGGGGCAAGAATTAACCTGATGCCTCACTCCCTGTTTCTTAAACTCGGATATTCAGGGCTAAAACCAACCAGGATGAGTATCCAATTAGCTTATCGATCAATCAAATATCCCATTAGAGTTTGTGAGAATGTTTTTGTAAGGGTAGGAGAATTCAAGTTTCCCGTTGATTTCGTGATTTTAGAAATGGAGGAAGATAACTCAGTCCCAATAATCCTTGGAAGACCTTTCTTGGCTACAGCTCGTGCCATCATTGATGTTCATGATGGTAAACTCACTTTACGAGTGGGGTCCGAGAGCTTAACCTTTGACATCAAGGATTCTATGAGCCATTCCTCCCCCTGCGATCACCCCGTATACTTTGTTGAGGAAGTTGATGAATTTGTTGATGACATAGATGACTGCATTGACGAATATCTATTAAACGAATTCATGAATAATGATAACAATTCAATATACAATGATGAAGAAATTGAGGTGGTTGGAGCTATTTCTTTTTATCCACGTAGGGAAGAAATTGAACCTATTGAGCTTCAAAAGCCAGAGAATCAGCTAAAACCGTCAATCAAAGAACCCCCTACCTTAGAACTAAAAGATCTCCCGAGTCACCCGGAATACGCCTTCCTTCAAGGAGAAGACCAACTCCCTGTCATCATAAGCTCTTCGCTAACCACTAGTCAGAAAGGGAAACTCTTGGAATTTTTAAAAGAGTACAAAGGAGTGATTGCGTGGAGTGTTGCCGACATTAAGGGAATTGATTCTACATTCTGTACTCACAAAATCCTCATGGAAGAAAATTACAAACCAACCGTTCAACCGCAAAGACGGGTTAACCCTAATATCAAGGAGGTAGTGAAAAAGGAGGTCATCAATCTTCTTGACGCAGGTCTCATCTACCCCATATCAGATAGCCCATGGGTCAGCCCAGTCCAAGTGGTTCCAAAAAAGGGAGGAATGACGGTTGTGAAGAATGAAAAGGGTGAGTTGGTGCCGCAAAGAACTGTTACTGGTTGGCGTGTCTGTATTGACTACAAAAAATTGAATGATGCCACCCGAAAAGATCATTTTCCTCTGCCATTCATTGACCAAATGCTCGAAAGGTTAGCCGGGCATGAATACTACTGTTTCCTTGATGGCTTTTCAGGGTATTTCCAAATTCCCATTGCCCCTGAAGATCAAGAGAAAACTACATTTACATGCCCCTACGGGACGTTTGCCTACAAGCGAATGCCCTTCGGGTTATGTAACGCACCCGCTACCTTTCAGCGATGTATGATGGCCATATTCCACGAATTAATTGAGGACAACATGGAAGTCTTCATGGATGATTTCTCGGTATTTGGAAATTCTTTCGATCTTTGTCTTTCCAACCTTAGGAAGATGTTGAACCGATGCGAGGAAACTAATTTGGTCTTAAATTGGAAAAAATGTCATTTCATGGTAAAAGAAGGAATTGTCTTAGGGCATAAAGTCTCTGGAAATGGAATTGAGGTCGATAGAGCAAAAATCGAAGCAATCTCCAAACTCCACTATCCTACCACCGTTAAAGCCATTCGCAGCTTTCTAGGTCATGCGGGTTTTTATCGAAGATTTATTAAAGACTTCTCGAAAATTGCCCGGCCAATGACACAGCTTCTTGTTAAGGATGCCCCTTTTGATTTTTCTAGAGAATGCAAGGAAGCATTCAACCGACTAAAGACAGACATCACTCAGGCACCTATAATAGTCACCCCTGATTGGTCTCAGCCATTCGAAATTATGTGTGATGCTAGTGATTATGCTGTAGGCGTTGTGCTCGGCCAAAGGAAAGAGAAGCATTTTCAACCAATCTACTATGCTAGCAAAACCATGAATGTAGCGCAAGAGAATTACACGACCACCGAGAAAGAACTTTTAGCTGTAGTTTTTGCCTTCGATAAGTTCAGTCAATATCTCGTTCTCTCTAAAACTGTCGTCTTCACCTATCACTCCGCCTTACGCTACTTGTTTTCAAAACAAGATGCTAAGCCCCGACTCATTAGGTGGATCTTATTACTTCAAGAATTCGACATTGAAATTTGAGATAAAAAGGGGGCTGAAAATCTCGCTGCTGATCATCTATCACGCTTGGAAAACCCTGATCTTGAGAAATTCGATCACATCGAGATTCGCGACTCTTTTCCCTAGGAACGGCTAATGGCCATTAAGGAAATTGAGCCATGGTATGCGGATTATGCTAACTACCTGTCCAGTAGGGTTTTGCCAAATTACATGACCAAACAAGATAAAAAGAAATTCTTCACTACGTTAAAACATTATTTCTGGGATGAGCCTTTCCTATTCCGCATATGCCCCGATCAGATCATTCGACGTTGCGTGGCCGGTAGAGAGATTGATCGAGTTCTGAAAGAATGTCATGCGGGACCATCTGGAGGACATCACGGTGTAAATGTCACGGCACAAAAGGTTTTCGATGCTGGATTTTATTGGCCTACTATTTTTGGAGACGTTAAGAGGTTAGTTCAAGCGTGTGATGCATGCCAACGATCAGGAAACATCTCGCGAAGGGATGAATCACCTCAGAACTATATCCAGGTCTGCGAAATATTCGATGTTTGGGGTATAGACTTCATGGGACCTTTTCCATCCTCCGGAGGAAATGAATACATTCTCGTAGCTATTGACTATGTATCCAAATGGGTAGAGGCTCAAGCCCTTAGGACTAATGATGCGAGGGTAGTTATCCATTTCCTTAAAAAACTCTTCGCACGATTCGGGATTCCTAAGGCATTGATCAGTGATAGAGGGACTCACTTTTGCAATACTCAAGTGGAGAAGGTGATGAAGAAGTATGGTGTCCCACATAGATTTTCTACTGCATATCATCCCCAGACGAATGGACAAGTAGAAAACACAAATAGGGCATTAAAGCGGATACTTGAAAAGACGGTCCACCAGAATAGAAAAGATTGGGCATTCAAACTCGATGAGGCACTCTGGGCATTTAGAACTGCTTACAAAACACCTATCGAAACAACCCCTTTTCGCTTGGTATACGGGAAGGCGTGCCACCTCCCTATTGAACTTGAGCAAAAAGCATATTGGGCACTTAAGACCTGCAATATGGATTATTCTGAAGCAGGGTCCAATCGGTTCTTACAGCTTCAAGAATTAGATGAACTAAGGCTGGAAGCATATGAATCATCAATCACATACAAAGAAAGGGCAAAAAAATGGCATGATTAACGAATAAAGAGTCCTAAAGAGTTTTTGGAAGGAGATAAGGTGCTCTTGTACAATTCAAGACTGAGACTGTTCCCAGGAAAACTCAAATCGAGATGGTATGGACCCTTTTCCGTAAGAAAGCAGGTGAGCAATGGAGCGGTGGTGCTACTAGACCACGATGAACGAGAATTCACCGTTAATGGACAACGGGTGAAGCATTATCAGTGGGATAACAATGAAATGGTAAACGATGAGGACATTGTTTTAGAAGAAGGTGGCGATAATGAAGTAACGTAGGAGCACGACTACGAGTCTAGCTACAAGACTCTTAAATAAAGAAAAGCGCTTCGTGGGAGGCAACCCATGCTTAATTGTTTACTTGTTAGTGTCATATATCTTTTATCGATTGTTTATTCTCATGTTTAAATTTGTGAAAATGCTTTATTTTGTTTTTAACATCGTCTTAATTGCATATAAAGGTATTTTACATAAGGGATAAGTGTAGGGAGGATTACACACGTTTTCAAGGAAACGTAAACATGAGAATAACAATTCATTAAAAGATATATTTGTGTGTTTGTTTGAGTCAAATGCTTGTATCGAGTCATAATGGATGTTTTGCAGAAATTTTCTCCAGATTCTAAAGATGTAAGTTTTCCAGAATTTTTTCCAGAAAATCGCAGACCAGTTTTTTTCAGGATAACCTGACGGCGTCAGGATCGCAACCTGACGGCGTCAGGAAGGAGTAAAAACAACATATTACTTTTTTCTCGTTTTCTGAGCTACTAAAAAATTTGGAATTTTCCAGGTCTTAATTTTCTAGAAATTTTGTAAACATCCATTCCACAAGCATTATATCTTAGTTTAAATCGAGTCTTATATATATTATTACCGCCGATTTTACGCGAAGGTTTCGTTTGTTTCTTCAAGTGTGCAGGTTTAATTTATCAAGAAGAAGTTACATAAGATTGGAAGGAGCTTTTCACACATAAATTCTTCTTGGAAAGAATTTAACCACTACTTCACACACGGATCCTACCGAGCTAATCAGGGGAGTACTAGTTTCTTTCGCTTTTTATTACCTTCCATTATCATAACTTTGATACTTTCGGGGAACATTGGGGACAATGTTCAGTTTAAGTGTAGGGAGGGAAAATAAAACGGGAACTTTGAAACTATGTTTATCCTTGATTATTTGTTTTGTCCAATTGTATTTGTGTAATAAACCATGAGAAAATGTCGGTTAGGGTAATTTTAGCACCAAATTTAAAATTTTTCATGATATATAGGAGTGGGCTATTAGTCTTAACAAAAGCGTCTCACGGATAAGAAGTTATATGACTAGCACAAAAACCCTTTACCACCTAAATTCCACCCAAAATGTGAGGATCGCCCTTAGATTAGTAGGAATTAAAAGCATTCATATTTAATGCTTAGAGTGTGAACCGGTAGTATATTAGATTCTAGAACTTGTTTTGTGATGCATCCCGAGATCGCAAGTAAGACTACACTTGTGTAGTTAGGAATAACTAAATGATAAGAGGCATTAGGATAACCCTTGTTTGATACCCGTAATATAATTACTTCTTCCACCTCGGTTGAGTAATTCCCCCACACCCTTTGCGTTGTACTCATCTATAGTACACGATACCCCTAGTTAACCCCTCAGAGCCTATCCTTTTCGCGGTTCTCGTGATGTTTCGGTTTTTCCGGAATATCAATGAAGAGCATTGTTTACACCCCACCCCCAAATGTACACCCAAATCGCCTTAGCCTACCTTGTATGCACTCACTTTTAGTGCATTATTGTTATCACCTTAAACCCTTAGTTCAATTATCTAGTTGCTTGCATGAGTTGCTAAGTCGAGTCATATCCTTTGTATACAGTTTTGGGACGATTGGTATTCATGGGAAAAGTTAAAGTTTATGAAATGACGGGAAGGGAACGTTAAATTCAAATTCCCTTTGTTTTCGTAATAATGTACCCCAAGTGTAACACCCCAACCCGACAAGGGTCCGAGCGTCACATTATGGGGTCAAATCAGAACATACATGCAAACGGAAGACTTACAAAACCAAATCATGAAACCATGACCCAAAGATATAACCCAAAAGATTACAATTACAAATGAAATAACAGAAAATCAAAATATAAAATTCCAGAATCATAAGTCCGCAAAAATAGGGTAACTCTAGGGTCAGTCTCTAACAGCTCCTACTCTCGACTCTCAATCCCAGCATCCCGCTAAAATACTTACCGCCAAAGAAAAGAAAGTGCGGCTGAGCTTAAAAAGCCCAGTGAACAGATATAAACAATACAGTAACAATATAATCAGAATGGGAATTGGATCAAATTATGTCAACACAAGGAAAGGAAAAGAGCCTGCTGAGAATATGTCAGACGAAACAGAGTGCGAAACGCATATGAGTCAAATACTGAAATAGAGTGCATAACAAATATCATAGGATCGGAGTGCACTGCCCAGTGCCTAAGCATGCCACATGAATAGGCCAAATAATCATATCACAAATCATATACCGTCAAATCCAAAGTTGTACATGGAGTAGCTAGCTCACAATGTACCAGAATGTGATGGGGTGTAGGAACACACACCAACCAATCACCAGATACAGATACAGATACAAATTCCCTAGGATGCATCCATACGCTCCCTGCAAAACATATCATAATGGCCAAGAGATCTCATACAAACATAACAAAAGGGGAACGCCGGGGACCAATCACACCGCCCCAGATAGTGTCATGCCACCGGTGCCTCAATGACATGGCCATGGTACCTCCATGGCTAGGGATACAGATATAGAAGCTGGGAAATACAAGAGCAATCATAATCATATCAAATCAAATACTGAACTGAAACATATCATATCAAATACTAAACTGAACATAACATATCAGATACTGAACTAAGACATATCAGGTCAAATACTGAACTGAATCATATCAACAGGATAACCAACGCATATCAAAAGAAGCTCAAATATCAGAACGAATAACAAAACGAATATCAAAGGTAATAACGGATAATCATATCAATGGATGCCCTTACTAAAAAAGGACGGAATATCTGTACTAATATTTACGAACAAAGAATGTTTTAGAAGAAGAGACTGAATATCCGTACCTTAGCAAATGAAAGTAAATGGAATGTGAGCACGAAGAAATAACGTCACGTCTTCTTCAATGAATCTACACGGATTACGGTTCGTATAATACTTATTAGCTCATTTAAGTCATAACGGATTTATTGCTTATATAAATCGTATTAATATTTTTAGAGTTAAATATAACCATTTATCATAATTTAGGGTTATTAGTGACAAGTATTTTAAACTTAAAAACTCAATGTTATCATTTTGATAGTCTAGGGTATAATGCGTCAATTATAATAGTTCAAGGTTTGCATGTGACCACTTCTTAAAGATGAGGGTTAAAAATGAAAATATTAAATATATCACATGAAATCATAATCAAACCATACGTACAGCAGCATTTTAGCAATTCCTTTTTACAATGATACTTGTTTCATACATCATTTCGCTAGAACTTCACACTTGATCGCGGTTCAAATGGCTAATCGACACCACTAAGTAAACACCCGTAACTACTAACCCCCGACTCGACTTGCCATACACACTTTCAAAATACAAAAAGACTCAACCGTTTGTTCCGCGATTACCCTCGAAATTGCCCCCACAAGACCATGCTATACAAATTCATTTGATACATTTTACTGAATTGTAACCCCATTATCCATGCACACATGATTTAAAATAGCTAACTCCTCACATTGAGCTCCTTTAGTTCAAATCATACACACACATGAATATCGAGACCTGACTACGCCTAGGGTTTCTCAGATTTTAGATTCTCATTCAATGCGTGCTATTAATATCAGTTTTAGGATTTGCTTTCTTCGCACCATACACACGTTACATATATGTATTCGAACAAAGAAAAACTCTTGTAACATTATTTCCGGATCGTTCTTATTGTCTCGATGTATATCACTTGGTTACATGAAGATTTAAAACAACTTAAGTTGCATATTAACGAGATACATTTAAATTAGGTTGATATTATATTGATCGTATACACAAGGACGATAGGAATACCTTTGGGTCGACAAGAACGGGTCGAAGAAGGTGAACACGAGAACTGAAACTACACTCTTTGAATATACCACAGCTGAATACCCAAGCTCGAACACTGCTATACTCGTCACCAATCACCAATAGTCCCTTCGAATCTCCTGGCTTCTTGGAAGAAAAAGAAAACAATGGCAGCGCTGTTTTGATTTTAGGTTTATGAGGGTGGAAAGTGTGAGATATGGTTGAAAAATGAGGTGGTTGAAAAATGAGGAACGAATGAGCTAATAAGCTGGAAATAGGGCCGAGTCCTATGGAGATCATGGGGGCTTTATTCTCATCCAAATATTAATGTATCTAGACTCTTATAAATAGTGTACAATCTAAAATAAAAATAGGCTTAGAGCATGCATATGTGAATCGTGTATATGTATATAAATAAGTTAAATGTTGATTTTACAAAACATAGTCTATAGGCGTTATATAAATATTCAGTATAGTTTAAGTGTCGTGAAATGTAGCTCAGATAATTCGTATTCAAGTTCTCTCATCGACACTCTTATTATACAAATTCCAAATTTTAAGTTGTGTCGTTTTTAAGTTCAAAATATTTGACAAAATTTAAGAAACGGAAAATCCGGTTATTACAATTCTTCCCTTCTAAAAAGAAAATTTCGTCCTCGAAATTGAAGTAGGAAAATCGAATGAATACGTACTGAATCAAAAAGGAATACGAATAATTGTCTAACAGTCTCAGGCTCTTTGACTAACAACATATCATTACGGTTTTGGTCTAAAGGTTATGGAACCATGAGAAGAGAATGATAACAAGGACATATCAGCATGAGAATCATGGTAAATGATGTACTAAAAATCAAAATCAAGATCACACAGAAGATTCCTCATTGGCAAGGGATGATGCACAACTCATAACGAAATCGGAATGTCAACAAAGAAAATATGAAACCACCGAAAATGTTGTACTGGTATCAAATAGAATCAAAAATAGTACGAGCAAACATGAAATGAAGTTCTCATGAAGATACTAGAAGTGCATGCTGTCTAATCCTTGGGCATAGTAAACACTCGCCCCTTAGTAGCTGGCAGAACTTCATCCCCATTGTTGGCCTCTTTGGGACAGTCACGAATTTTATGCTCTGAAGATCCACATCTGTAACATGCTCCGGTAACCTTGTAACACTGTCTGCCTAGGTGAAGTTTCCCACAATCCCTACAAGTGCGAACTTCATCTCGATCCCTATCACCCCTCTGATAATCAGAACCCGAATGCCTGTTGCCCTGATAATTCCGAGTCTGCTGGTCGCGGCCCGACCTATCATAGTCTCTCTTGTCATTTCCCCGGTTGCCATTCCCCCGAGAGTCATTACTCCTCTGATGTCCCTGAGCTGGCCGAACCTGGTCCCCATCACGGTTCCTTTTCACCCCATGGTTGTTCTTCTCCCAAAAGATCTCAATGTTGCGGGCAGCATCCGCAACCTGAGCCACGTCCTCAAACCTCATATTAACTATCCTATCAAGAAGATCCTGGCGGAGAGCCCAACGAAACTTCTTTGCCTGCTCTTCAGGTGTACCAGCCCTATCACCCAAAAATCCAGCCAATCGGAGAAACCTGCCCATAAACTCTGTAGTCGACTCCCGATCAAACTGAGAAATGTTGTGGAACTCTCTCTCGTACTTTTCCTTCTCAGATTGAGGAAAGTACTGGAAATAGAAGGCCTCGCGAAACTGTGCCCAAGTAAGAGTAGCCATGAAAACATCTCCACCCTTGGCGTTCTTATACGCCTTCCACCAGTTCAGTGCATCTCCTTCAAATTTGTAACTGGCGAGGCGTGCCTTGTACTCATCGTCAACACCCATAACCTCGAAAATTTTCTCTATATGAGCTATCCAATTCTCCGCATCTACTGGAGACTTAGCGGAGCTAAAAGGCTGAGGCTTCTGTTTGCCGAACCTTTCAAGCCAAGTGTGTATTGTCACAGGTGGGTTACCACCACCACCACCGCCGGATCCACTAGCCATGTTGCGCTGAACATCCTGGGTAATGCGCTGAGTCAGTTCAGGAAGAAGAGCCTGAATCCTCTCGTTGACTGCAGCCTGGAAGGCCGGGTCATCACTGAAATCCGAAGTTCTCGTAACCACCATCTGAACGACAAAACGAATCAAAAGAGCCGAAAGAGTGTGACTAAACGATAAGAAAATAAGGAAAGCCGTAACTCAACAAAAGAAGTAAGCGTCGCGGAAGCAACCTAATGTCTACCCAATTCCTCACAGGTCATCCCTAAGGTCAACAAGACGAAACCTTTGCTCTGAAACCATACCTGTAACACCCCGCCTTATCCGACCACAATATTGTCCGCTTTGCCCGCAGGCTCACGGCTTTGTTTTTGTGGCCTCATTTGAAGACTTCCCGGCAGGTCACCCAAGCCAGTACTACTCTCACATGAGCACGCTTAACTGCCAGTTCCTCAGAACTCCACTCGCAGTAGACCACAAAACGCGTTGTGTCATTGTAAGGCGAATGTTATCTTATGAGCCCAGCATCTCTCCAGGCCACAGCCGATGTGGGATTTGCCTAGGGTGTCACAATTTGTGACACCCTAGGCAAATCCCACATCGGCTGTGGCCTGGAGAGATGCTGGGCTCATAAGATAACATTCGCCTTACAATGACACAACGCGTTTTGTGGTCTACTGCGAGTGGAGTTCTGATGAACTGGCAGTTAAGCGTGCTCATGTGAGAGTAGTACTGGCTTGGGTGACCTGCCGGGAAGTCTTCAAATGAGGCCACAAAAACAAAGCCGTGAGCCTGCGGGCAAAGCGGACAATATTGTGGTCGGATAAGGCGGGGTGTTACAAGTGGTATCAGAGCCACTCCTGAGCCGTTCGGGATGGTGGGGCAAACCTCATCGAGGACGATGAGTCCCTAAGGGGGGGGGGGTGATTGTGACACCCTAGGCAAATCCCACATCGGCTGTGGCCTGGAGAGATGCTGGGCTCATAAGATAACATTCGCCTTACAATGACACAACGCGTTTTGTGGTCTACTGCGAGTGGAGTTCTGAGGAACTGGCAGTTAAGCGTGCTCATGTGAGAGTAGTACTGGCTTGGGTGACCTGCCGGGAAGTCTTCAAATGAGGCCACAAAAACAAAGCCGTGAGCCTGCGGGCAAAGCGGGCAATATTGTGGTCGGATAAGGCGGGGTGTTACACCAAGTGTTTTGATCTTTTCAATTCGGGTCAAATTAGTGTTAGAGTAATAAAAACTCAAGTGTAGGGATGTGCCTATAAATCCCTATCATTTTGATGTTACCGTAGAGGATGGTAGAGTAAAAGTGTATGAAAAAAAAAATCGAAATAAAAACATAGAAAAAGAGAAAAGAAAAAAAATAGAGTGTTTGATAAAAATAAAAAAAAACATACGGGCTACCATCCTACATCTATCCTTTAATTTTATGTTTGTTTATTTCTGTTAGCTAGAGTTTAGAGTGTCGAGTCTTGGCTTAGCAACGCCATTCTTCGTATGCTTGTAACATAAGAGATTTTTGACTTGCCACCACTATATAGCCTATCCCACCAAACCCTTTGTTTCCCTACCTTAAGCCTAACATTACAACCCTTTAAAGACCTCTTTGATAGTCTTTCCTAGGTGCTTACGCTAAAGCGATGGAGGTTTGATCTATTCTCAAGCCTATGGTAATCTATGTACTAGGACCGGTTAATGAGTGTTTATCTTCCATTTCCAACTTGTTATATTTCATATACACCCGAGAGAGATGTGAGTATCCAAACACCCCATGTGAGGTGCTAGTATGTAATTTCCGTGCTTGTTATGACTTTTGCGGGGCTTATATGTGTTGTGGACTGTTTTAAACCAATGATTCATGACCCTTAACTTATAAATTAATTGGCTAAAAGCACATTTGCTTGAGGACAAGCAAATACCAAGTGTAGGGATATTTGATAAGGTTTTAAAAGGTACCTTTTTGAGGGGTCGTTTAAGCCCTTATTTGATCACTTTTGTATCCGTTATTACTTAATATCGTTCCTTTTCACTTTTTAGGTCTCTTGAAGGCAAAATGCTGGAATGGCACTTATTTGGACGAAAAGGCGCGATTATACGAAGAAAATGGCCAAAGTCAGAATCGAGACACTCAAAGCTGCTGAAAACATAAGGTGACGGCGTCAGGTGTTAAGTGTGACGCCGTCGGAGGATCTTTGTGACGGGACAGAAGCCAAAACTCCCATTTTCAAGTGACGACGTCAAGTTATAAAAGAGTAGGCCGCCGCAACTCAGACGGCCTAGATGTAATCCAGACGGCATCAGAAGCTGAAGAGGACGACGTCACAAGCATAAGGTGACGCCGTCGCAAGTCTAACGTGGCCAAGACGAAACCCTAATGACGGCGACACGACGGTTGGTAAAAGTGTAATTTCCAGGGTATATTATGTGGAAGGTCTTGGTTATAATTTGTTCTCTGTTGGTCAATTCTGTGATTCCGATCTAGAAGTGGCTTTTAGAAAACATACTTGCTTCGTTAGAGAACTTGATGGTGTAGAATTATTAAGAGGTACTCGAGGTTCTAACCTATACACCATCTCTATCAATGACATGATGAAGTCCTCTCCAATCTGCTTGCTGTCAAAGGCTTCTAAAACAAAGTCCTGGTTATGGCATCGTCGTCTCAATCACTTGAACTTCGGCACCATAAACAACCTCTCCAGAAAGGATCTTGTCAGAGGCTTACCCAGATTAAAATATGAAAAAGATCATCTCTGTTCAGCTTGCCAATTAGGAAAAAGCACTAAATTTGCCCACAAACCAAAACCCACTAACTCTGTAATGGAAGTTCTTCATACCCTTCATATGGATCTGTGCGGTCCAATGAGAGTGCAAACCATCAATGGGAAGAGATATGTGTTAGTAATGGTTGATGACTACTCCCGATTCACTTGGGTTAAGTTTTTAAGGTCAAAGGATGAAACTCCTGATGTCATCATTAAACTCATTAAACAACTTCAGATCCGACTCAACAAAACTGTTCGAATCGTCCGAACAGACAATGGAACTGAGTTTGTTAATAAAGTACTCAATGAATTTTATGAAAATGTTGGAATCAGTCCTCAAAGAAGTGTTCCTCGAACTCCTCAACAGAACGGTGTAGTTGAAAGACGAAATCGAACTCTTGTAGAAGCTGCAAAAACAATGCTGATTTACTCAAAGGTTCCAATGTTTTTATGGGGTGAAGCTATTGCCACTGCTTGTTACACTCAAAATAGATCTCTTATTCACACATCTCATGGAAAGACTCCATACGAACTTGTCCACAATCGAAAACCTGATCTATCATATCTTCGTGTGTTTGGTGCTTTATGCTATCCAACGAATGACGGACAAGATTTAGGTAAATTGAAAGCTAAAGCGGATATTGGAGTATTTGTAGGATATGCACCAAACAGAAAAGGTTACCGAATCTACAACAAGAGAACCCGAGATATCATGGAAACAATTCACGTTACGTTTGATGAGCTGACCGGTCAAATGGCTCCTGGACAACCCAGTTCTGGACCCGCACTTCAAAACAGTCCCATTGGTTCATCCCTTGTACCAAATTCCTCTCCAGCTACTCCATATGTACCTCCATCTGAAGATGATTTAAAGAAATTGTTTGATCATATGTTTGATGAACATTATGAGCCAAGTACCAATGATAAGCCAATTCCAACAATAGAGGATGCTCCTATCCATGAGAATGAAGTCAACCCTTCAGTCTCAATATCATTAAGTCAAGAAGCGTCTGCTGCTGATAACTCAGTCTCATCAACAAATCATGAATCTTCGAATGTACACCATGGAACTGTTTCTGGCATCAATGATGAAGTTAATCCCTTTGCTACTCCTGAAGATGCTCCATTTGAAAACATATTTGCTCCTGAATCATCATCAGAACCATCTTCCTCAGGAGACACCAACTCTGCTACTTCAGTACCTCAACAACAGCCACATGAACACCTCAGAAAATGGACTCACGATCATCCATTAGACAACATCATTGGAAATCCCTCTCGTCCAGTATCCACACGGAAACAACTTGCAATCGATGCCTTATAGTGCTTCTTCAACTCCGTACTCTCTAAGATCGAACCAAAAGATGTTAAAACCGCCATGAATGAAGACAACTGGTTCAATGCCATGCAAGAAGAAATTCATGAGTTTGATTGACTTGATGTATGGGAATTAGTACCTGCTCCAGATTGTGCTATGATCATTGCTCTAAAATGGATCTTCAAAGTGAAACTTGATGAGCATGGTGATGTCTTAAAGAACAAGGCTCGATTGGTTGCTAAAGGATACCGTCAAGAGGAGGGTATTGACTTTGAAGAATCATTTGCTCCTGTTGCTCGTATCGAGGCAATCAGAGTCTTTTTGGCTAATGCTGCTAGTAAGAACATGGTAGTCTATCAGATGGATGTAAAGACGGCATTTCTGAACGGAGATCTTAAAGAAGTCGCCTACGTCAGCCAACCCAAAGGCTTTGTGAATCCAAAGCATCCTACTCACATTTATCGTTTGAAGAAGGCTCTGTACGGTTTAAAGCAAGCTCCAAGGGCATGGTACGATACGCTATCAAAGTTTCTTCTCTCTACCGGTTTCAGCAAAGGAGCAGTTGATCGTACATTGTTCACCAGGAAGTCAGGCAAACATTTAATTCACGTCCAAATTTATGTTGATGATATCATCTTTGCCTCGACTGACCCCAATGAGTGTGACCGTTTTTCAAATGAAATGGGTTCTAAATTTCAAATGTCAATGATGGGACAAATGTCATTTTTCTTGGGATTACAAATTTCACAAAGTCCCGGAGGCATTTTCATAAATCAATCTAAATATGCAAATGAGATTTTAAAGAAATTTGGATTCGATTCTAGTGACCCTGTTGACACTCCCATGATTAAACGTACTAAACTATATGAGGACCACTCAGGGATCATGGTAGACCAAACGAAATATCGTAGTATGATTGGATCCCTGATGTACCTCACAGCTAGTAGACCAGACATCTTGTTCGCTGTTTGCATGTGTGCTAGATACCAGGCTAAGCCTACTAAAAAGCACCTTGAAGCGGTTAAACGGGTCTTTCGGTATCTCCAAGGAGCCATCAATATGAGACTTTGGTACCCGAAGGACACCGGTATGTCACTAACAGCCTATGCAGATGCTGATTATGCAGGATGTCAGGATACTCGTCGAAGTACGTCTGGAGGTGCTCAGTTTTTTGGTGATAAGCTTGTGAGCTGGTCTTCAAATAAGCAAATGAGTACTTCTATTTCCTCCACAGAGGCGGAATACATAGCCATGTCATCTTGTTGTGCTCAAATCCTATGGATGAGATCCCAATTATCTGACTATGGCTTTGAATTCAACAAAATCCCTCTGTACTGTGATAATAAAAGTGCTATTGCTCTCTCATGCAACAATGTACAACACTCAAGAGCAAAGCACATCGACATTCGACATCATTTCATCAGGGAGCAAGTTGAAAATGGTGTGATGGAACTTTACTTTGTGAGGACTGAATACCAGCTAGTAGACATCTTCACCAAAGCTCTTCCTAGAGAACGTTTTGAGTTTATTCTTCCACGACTGGGTCTTAAGAGCCTACAACCAGAAACTCTCAAACGTCTTCAATAGGAAGAAGAGAAGTAAAAGGTTTCCTTCATCTATCTCGTGTACATATTTATTCGAAAAACAAAATACAAAATTATAAAACCTTAAAAAAAATCAAATAGAAAAATATAAAACTTTCAAAATCCATAAAAATTTGAAAAATTCAGAAAATCTTCAAAAAAAAATATTGTCATTTTGTCATGTTTCTCTCGATTCGATAATATCTACAGTCTTGATGTTGTCATTCAAAGAATGACACGGGACTTTAGATATTGTTCGAATTTTTATTAAAAAAAAAAAAAAAAAAAAAAAAAAAAAAAAAAAAAAAAAAAAAAAATCGGAGAAAGAGAAAAAATGGTTTATTGTCATTTCAGGCAGTAACCCGCTTTTCAAAGATAGAACAGAGACATGCTTTATCTTGGTTTTCAAATTTCTTGCTCTGATTCTTTAAACTAATTCTTACTATCTAATGAAAACTAGTTGTTTTGAAAAATAACTCGGACTCTATTTTTGATAATCATCTGGACTTACAAGTTTGTCAAAATATCTATCTCTCAATCAACAACTTATGTCATTGATTGAGGGGGAGAATGATTTCAATTAAATCAAAAAGTTATTTGTCATACAATTATTTTCAAAAGATAATCATGCATGTTTATTCAATGGAGTTTAAAGTCTCAAAATCCGATCCTTATCAGTTAAAACGTTTTCATAATCAAGTCACAATTCTCCTTAAAAGCTTTCAAATTCAATTTAAATCTACAGAGATCACAAATCTCAAATGATTTGATAATTGTGATCGGGGGAGAATTTGTGATTTAAATTGGATTTAAACTGATAATTCGGTAAATGGTTATATAAGGATGTACAAGCTCTCCTTCCCATATGTGCCAAACGATTTCAAATTTTCCATGCACATGTTGAGGGGGAGCATCTATCTTAAACCACAAATATTTGAAACGTGATCAATTTATCTCAATGTGCAGTCTTTTCCTAATATGTGCAAAACATTTTTAAATATCTATGCACATATTGAGGGGGAGCAAGCTTATGAAAACCTCATCCTTCCTCAAAATGCTTTATCTACTT
This sequence comes from Chrysanthemum seticuspe, assembly GCA_019973895.1. Classification (NCBI taxonomy): domain Eukaryota; kingdom Viridiplantae; phylum Streptophyta; class Magnoliopsida; order Asterales; family Asteraceae; genus Chrysanthemum; species Chrysanthemum seticuspe. The sequence goes on from BPTQ01000004.1 coordinate 256,783,222, forward strand.
GATTTGATTAGGGAAGTGATGTTGATATTTTTTAGAAAATGGTAATCAAAGAAGTTAATTCTTTCTCTTGCCTCCGTGTGCAAAACGATTTCAAACACTTGATGCACATGTTGAGGGGGAGCTCTTGTTCTAAAAATATCAAAAACAATTCAGGTACAAAATGCTTTGATAATATATCATAAGTATCTGGATTGATTTTCAAATGGTTTTCAATTGGTTCCAATGGCAGATGAACAATACCAAATAGACCGACCAACTTTTCTTTATGTATGGTGTTATAAGGATGATAAGGTTAGGTATTTGTTCCCATGATCCGCCAGAACCGGAGGGATCTACCCAGGGACAATCCACTAGATATTGTAGAAGTCCTTAGGTATATTGAAAAAAAGGAGAAAAATGAGATATGGGAAGAGTGCGGACTGAGACTGAGCTAGTAATGGAATAAACCAAACAAGGTTCTAGTTATGAAGTCTAGGTAAGCACTAAAGGGGTTGAAAAATGAAAAAGAATTGAATGAGAAAAGGGTGAAAACAAATAGCCCTCCAATTATTCAACCTTAGGGCGGAAACCGGGTTCAATTCATTTGCTACTGGTGGTTACCAAGGTAACATCGGTATTGAAGACAAGACGTCATGGACCCAGTGACGCACTGCACTTCAACTTCCCAAACCACTCAAGTTCCTCTTAAAAGGACTTGTTTCATTCTCACGGGGAACCGACATTATCTATCGACTTTCTCTTAGAGATTGTTGATATTGAAGAAGGAGACCCTCTCCCTAGTCTCCAATATAGGATCCAAATATGCACAAAATTGAGTCTAGAGCCACGAGATCATCAATTAATCTCCTTAGGACACTTTCAATGAAGACTCTCTGTTTCACACAATGTGGAAAGAGAGATTATATCTTGAGTCCTACGCATTATCCTTGTGGTATTGCCAGAACATCTTAGTGATATGCAAACATATTCAAAATGAAGATGGAAAGCCTTCTGGAGCCAACATCAAACAAGCTCCTGGTGGGTGGCATGTGAGATATATTCAATAGATCAACCATGTGACAACTGAACAGAAACAATGGGGCGATTCAATCTTTTGAATCAATCCTGGTTCAGGGTATGGATTGACGGATACCTTTGAAAAACCGGTCGTTGTGCTCAAAAATCTTTTATTTAGCACATCGACCGTGTACGTATATTTCAAATCAAAAGGTGTTTATGATTGATAATTGATTTTCATTAAAACCTTCGTTGTATTGCAAAAACAAATTTCTATTGAGCGATACACGATTGTTTTTCAAATCTCTTTTCATCAATCAGTGAATCTCTATTCGCTGATTCACTCACTCAGTGTTGTCTTCTTTGAGACGTTCCGGTTTGAGAACAGCTAGAGCAGCTGCGAAACCCTGTCAAGGAAATTCTTCGGAATTATACCTGATCACAGGCAGTACTTGTACTGATCAACGGGGAACCGTGGGCCGTGTACCTCAATTCAACGAAAGTGATCAAAGACACTTTCGTGCGCTTTATTGCTAAATGTTTTATGCAGGTACGCCCTACGTTTGCAGCTGATCAGAATGATGTGGTCAATCCATAGCCGCATGCTCACTCAACACATTCATCTCAAAAGAAATCATGATTAGTGCATCAATGACTCTGATATTTTCACTCCATGCTTCTGCTACGCTGCTGCCAATATCATGAATCAACGAAAGCTTCCACTACTCTGATGAGAATATATCATGATCCAGAATGTGAGCATGTCTGTCCGTTTGTCACAACATCACATAATACCAACACCACAATGGATGTCTCAGAGATTTTTTTGTTTGCTGATAATCTCAAAAGCTGGTTCAAAATTATTATCACGTGGATCAGTAAAAGACCTCCACTTGGATTAACCAAACATGAAATAAGAAGAATCAATGGCTACGAGCTTCGGAGCAAACTACTACATCAAGAATGCAAGAACAATCTTTTAATATAATATCTGTTTGTATTCAATGTATGTTTAATGTGTGTTTGAGGTGACCTCCCTTAGGGGGGGGATTGTTAGGATTTAGTAAATCCAGTTATTAAAGAGTCGGTCACTTCAAGTATATGTAATCGTTAGAAAGCTCGTAGTCGTAGATTATTATAAGTTAAGTAGTATTTAGTTTAAGTAACACCGTGGAGGACGGACGGGTCTTTACCCACTGTATGCCTGATCCACAGCCCGATAGGTGGCGATTTATGTAATGACTATAAATACTCTCTACCTCCCAAGGTAGAGAGTTGGAGCTCATAATAAGATTTTTCTTTCTCTCACTAAAGTTCCTAAACCTCTAACTTTCTTTCTCTAGAATCATCTTGTACGCCTACTTTGTGTATGGTTTGATGTGTATATGAAATGCCAGATTCGTCCCTTGACCAATAACGGCGTTGTCAACGTTCTGTTATACGCAAAAAAAACCCCGTAATCATGATACTGTTGAGGGTACAATAGTCATTTTGTTTTATATACTGTAGCACCTGTCTTGTCCAATTTCCCGCCATTATGTACAATATAACAAAACTGTGTACTCATTGCTCATCCCCAAACTTGTTTTGGAAGCCTACCCATAAAACCCTAATGCAATGTCTATCATCAAATTAAATAATCTGAGTAAGAAAATAACAAACAACCACCTTGGATTTACTCTGTGGCGAGTAAGGGAATATCCTTTATATGATGATCGTGAAACGGAGAAAAGAGCTGCAATAAGGAGATATTGTAAGTCTTTTTTGGTTAGAGCCTATTACAATCATATGTTAGTACGACTGATTAAGTTATTCCCCTTTTAGGTAACTTTAGCTTAACAATGTTTTTGTACATTTTTTATACACCGGGTGAACCATGATCGTTTAGCATGATGTTCAATTATGAAGGTACATTCAAATACTTTCCAGGTAGGATATATCAAGGAGGCAAGAAATTCCTTGTTGATCTTGTGGAAATAAAAGAGGTGTCTGTTGATGAAATGGATGCTCTCATGACCCAAATCGGTTATGAGTCTGGACAAACAAATTATTTCTACTTTCTTAAGCCTGGTTGTACATTAGACGACGGTTTGTTTTCTTTTGCGTGAACCTGCTAATGTAGACTTGTTGAAAGATGTTGTCATACAACATAAGCTGATAGACGTGTATGTTGAAATAGGGAAGACTAGATTAGAACTTTCTGAAATGTCCCCACAATCAATTAAGACTGTGTTTTGGGAGATGGATGAAGATAGGAGAAAAGTTGCTACTGCGGCTCAATCCTGTTGTAGACGGTTGGTGTTAGATGATATAGATAATGAACCTACCCTAGATCCGTTTATCCAACTTACACAATTGCCTGTGGACGTCAATGATATTGGTGAATCTAGCAATTTGCCAAACATTGAGCCACTCTTTTCCACCTTAGACTGCTCATTTGCTAGCCAACCTGTTCAAAACAGTGAGCGTGCTTTAGTAGTTATTGATGAGGACAATGCTATAAAGGAGCCTGATAATGTTGAGGTTAATCTGTTTAGAGTGAGTCAGGGGAAGCACTTTGACAAAGGTGGAACAACACTAGTTGATGTCAATAGCACCTTTGAGGAGCCTAAAAATTTTGAGGTTAATCTGTTTCAATTGACTCAGGAGAAGCATTTACACAAAGCAGGCAGAGCACTAGTTGATGTGAATAACAGGTTTGAGGAGCCTGATGTGGATGTAACTCTGTTTCAATTGACTCAGGATAACATGGAAGTTGTTGATGTTACTCTGTTACAAGCGAGTGACACTAGTGACTTTGGCAATGCAGTTGAACCAAATGAAGAGAACAATTGTCAACAGAATGATGCACAACTTGGTATGGTACAAGTAGGTCAGAGTAATGATTTAGGTGAAGAAGGAACAACCAGTAATATAAGTGATGACAGGCAGTTGGTAAATGATTTACCTGTGATGGTTGATGATGTATTTTGCAGTGACCATGTTAGTTTCCAACACACACACTTTGCTAATGGCGTCTATACAACTTTTTTCTATGCTGGTCAGGAGTTTGGTACTGCAGGGGAAGTAAAAAACCTAGTAAGAGAGCATTCAATAGAAACTAAGAGGGAGTTGTTTATTTGTGAAGAATGAAAAAACAAGAATAAGGGTCAGGTGTAGGGGTTGTGTTCCACTTTCAGGCCCAACTGAAGGTCCTGGACTGGATATTGGCCCATCTAGAAGTCCATTAAGCAGAAGGGGTATAAATGCATTGCTTTCTGGCAAAAAGGACCCTTCACAAATACTCTGCCCATGGCTATTGTTTGTCGGCAGGAATGGTGAGACAGGTATCTGGTCAGTCAGAACATATAATGAGCAACACACTTGTTTGCAATCAAGGGAAGTCAGAGCTTTTGACCTTCGCTATATCTCACAGAAAATTACAGCACAAGTTGAAACAAATCCAGAGCTTCCTGTCAGGTCTGTGCATAATCAACTTACCAACCAATACGTCCTTCAAGTGTCCCTGCAGAAGGTTTTAAGGGCCAAAAACCTAGCAATAACAGCCATCAGGGGTCAATTCAAGCTACAATTTACCATGTTGAGAGATTATGTTCAAGAGTTTCAAAAGATAAACCCTAATACAACAGTGGTGATGAATGTGGAACGACCTCCGGATGAGTCTCTTCCAACCAGAGAATTCAAGAGACTATATGTTTGTTTAGGTGCATTGAAGCAAGGATTTAAAGATTGTGGAAGATCGTTGTTGGGGCTGGCTGCTGTTCCAATTCGTGGTCCTTTCAATGGTCAACTGATGACAGCTGTGGGAATTGATAGCAACAATGGTATATACCCTTTCGCTTATGCTTTTGTTGATTCAGATAACATAGGATCATGGACTTGGTTTCTTCATTGTTTATCCGATGGTATAGCACTTGGGCCAATTTCAAGCATCACTTTTATTATTGACATGAATAAGGTACTCTGTTACTCTGTTCATGAATTTAAGTCTCACTGTTTTGAAACAGACAGTAAACATATTTGATTTTGTGCAGGATATAAGTAGAGCTTTAGCAGAAGTTTTTGAAAGTGCAGAACACAGATTCTGTATTAAAAGCATTCATGAGGAAATGAAACTGCAATGGAAAGGTAGGGCCTACAAAGACCATCTGTGGAAATGTGCAACAACCTCAACTGTTGTACAGTTTCTGAAAGCTATGGCTGATCTCAAGAAACTTAATCAACCAGCCCATGATTGGTTAAGTAAGATACCACCAATTCATTGGTCAAGGTCACATTTTTCATGTAAGTGATCTATCAGTTTCACTTACTTTGTATTCATAAATGCAGTATAAACAGTTATAATTAATACATGTTTATTACTTGTCATCTTTAGGTAGAGCTACTTCTGATGTGTTACTTAATAACATGTGTCAAGTGTTTCATGAGAAAATAAAAGAGGGTGTAGGACCTTACTTTTATCAACCTTATCACAAACCCAACACGTTATGCGTATAACACGTTAATCACAAACACAAACAAAGCGTAGAAATCTAGGTGAGAAAGATGGTGACTTGATAATGATATAAGTTATGCGTATATATGTGTAGAGAGATGAAAACAATAAGATGTTATATTGCTCCAAGGAAAACACACACACACACACTTTCAAGCACACCCCTCAAATGAGACTTTGAGGGGTTTATATAGTCCAAGGGACTTGATGCCCTAAAAGGCTTTCCATGGGCTCGTTTGGGCTTGGGTTGGATTACATCATACATAAGGCTAGCTTAACTTAACTTATAACCAATTAGCGTAGCCCAAGTCCACGATCCCGTTGACTATTCTATCACGATATCTAACACACGTTACAAAGTTCCTAATCGTGAATGACCATCAATTCTAATAAAACAATTAAGGCTAACAATCTCCCCCTAAGGGGTGGTCATTCAAATGATGCTCCACTTGATTAGGTCTTTACTTTTCTCGAGCTTGAACTTTGCGTGTAGATATAGAATAGTCTTAATTCTTTGTTCCTTCATGCTTTGTGATCAGATAATGTGGTTGTCTGCCGTTGTCAACTTCGTTGGTTAGGTGTCACCACGTCTTTCTCCACCATGCTCACACTTCTATTTGTCTTTTGGTTACCAATGATGTGGTTCTCTAGTCTTTAAACTTTGTAGATTCTTTGACATTGACGAAGAATCATCTTTAACTTTGAGTAGCCTTTGATTTTGATGAGAACTTTCATGTGTTGTTGGTATAAGCATGTGGAGAGTTTGCACGATCAATCCGCTCCGGAGCTTCCATAAGAAGAAAACATAAAAACAGGTTAGTAATAAGCGGATTCCGGCACTTACAAGTTTGAATTTTGAGTGTGTTAACAGCATAGTGTGAAAACACGTCTCTAATTCTCACAGAGGCCGTTCCTGAACTGGAGTCCCACAAGTGAGATAAAGCGATGTACCGAAATACACCTACAGTTCAGATGAGTCGCTGAGGTACACCGAAGCATCACCTCACGACTGTAGACCGTTTGAGACACACTAAGCGTAATCCACGGGGAGTTACCAAAGTGACCTGCTGTCAGGGCTGCTTGATGTTGACCCTGGCAGGAGTTTCCATTCAATCACTAAGGATCACAATTGTGAAGCCTCTCATAAATGTTCTGGCAGATTGCTAAGATCTGCGTAGGACTCTAGAATATATCACTTGTGCCCTTATTGATGAACAACAAGCGATGTCATGTCATGTGTTCCTATGAGATCTTTTGATGAATCTCGTGGCTCTAGACTCAATAGTGCATTTTGGTTTTCCTGAGCGGAGACTAGGGAGAGGGTCTCCTTCTTCAATACCAACAATCTCTAAGAGAAAGTCAATAGATTATGTAGGGTTCCCAGTGAGAATGAAACAAATCCTTTTAAGAGGAATTTGAGTGGCTAGAAGGTTAGGTGCAGTGCGTCACTGGGTCCATGACGTCTTTGTCTTCAATACCAGTGTCATCTTAGTGGCAACCAGTAGCATATGTATTGAACCCGGTTTCTGCCCTAAGGTTGAATATGGAGGGAAATTTCTTTTCACCTTTTCTTTTACTTTTCTTTTTAATTCTTCAACCCCTTCTTTCTCCTTTCTCACATTTCTCCTTTTTCAATCATTCCTAAGGACTTATAATACTAACTATATGTGATGTCTTTGGGTAGATCCCTCCGGCTCTGGCGGATCATAGGACGGATTTCCTATCCTTAGACACCTTATAACTCCATGACTGTCCTATTGTTGCCATAAAACCATTTTTCTTGAACATCTCTCAGAGTGTTTATGATAGAAAACATGTTCGAAACACTCCGTGAGTTTTATATTTTCAGAAACACTCCCCGTTCACATGTGCTTATAAGTTTTGACAGAAATCTGCACATAGAGGGTAGAATTTGCACTTTTTGAATTGATCGACTTTAAATGTGCTAGACCGATTCGAGACACGTTTACATCACTAGAGAACTAGCTTGAAATTATTACCCGTCCTGGTCAAGTTCATAGAAAGTTTCTCGAGATGGTACATTTACTGACTTTGATTCCCGTCAATTCATTGGTTCCGTCTGAGTCGAGCTCATTTTGAGATTTAACCACCGATTTTGATCACATTTTAATCACGTCTCCTCCCCCTCAAAAATAGCATATTCGTGATATTTTTGATATCAACGGATTAAACAACATTTTAGAATCTTTTGGGGAGACAAACGGAAATGATTTAAGCATGAATTTGGAACATTTTTGTTTTATACTCCCCCTTTAATAAAGCATAATCAATTAAAGGGTTTTAGAGGGAGTTATCTTGAGCACAAAATATTTTGAAAGATTTTGAAAATCTTTTTGAACAATCTTGAAAAGGTGCTCAAGATGATGATGATTTCTCAGCATTTTTAAATGTAGTGCACTGAAGCGTACACTAGTGATTTTCAATAAAAGCACGAGTTTTGATTTGAAAAATAATCAAAAGTCATCATTTTGGTCCGGGTTTCATACTGAAGTATACGAAAGCCATCATTGAAGAAATTTTGAGAAACGACATGTTTTAGAAAACATATTAAATAACTCTCGCTCAAGCATCTGTACATGCCCGTATCATTGTTGAATGACATTTCTAGAAACGTACAGAATATCGATTATACGAGAGACATGTCGTGAGAAGAATATTTTTGGATTTTTGATTTTATATTGTTTTTGTATTTTTGAAAGTTTTATATTTTTATATTTTGCTTTTGTTGGTTTTTCAAATTTTGTATTTTGTTTTTCAAAAATATTTACAGCGAAGCTTTTTGGAAAAACATTTTCAAGAAGATTCGAGAAGACGTTCTAACTCCTCAGGGGTTAGGCTTCGCATTCCAATTCGTCGAACTAAATAGTCAAACCTTTCTTTTGGAAGGGCTTTAGTTAATAGATCGGAGAGTTGGTAATCAATCTTCACGAAGAATAATTCAACAGTACCATTTTCGACGTACTCTTTGATGAAGTGATAGCGGACACGGATATGCTTAGTCTTTGAGTCATGAACAGGATTGCATGATATGGCTATGGCACTTTTCGAGTCACAATACATAGGTATTTTATCGAAAGTAAAGCCATAATCTGTGAGTTGTGTTCTCATCCATAGAACTTGAGCACAACACGCAGATAGAGACACATACTCAGCTTCAGCGGTTGAAAGTGCAGTGCAATCTTGTTTCTTTGAAGACCAGCTTACTAACTTTTCACCCAAAAATTGTGCTCCTCCGGATGTACATTTTGCTGTAACTTGATCACCTGCGTGGTCCGCATCTGAAAAGGCAATTAGATCAAATCTGGATTCCTTCGGATACCAAAGTCCCATGTGAATGGATGTCTTCAGGTACCGAAAGATCCGTTTAACCTCTTTGAGGTGCAGTTCGGTAGGCTTTGCCTGAAACCGTGCTAATAAGCAAACAGCAAAATGAATATCTGGTCGACTAGCAGTGAGGTACATGAGAGAACCAATCATGCTCCGATATTTCTTCGGATCAATAGGTTTCCCAAACAAATCAGCTCCAATTTTTGGTGAAGTTACCATTGGTGTTCCGACCGAGTCACAATTATCCATACCATGATTTTTCAAAATCTCAGTTGTGTATTTAGCTTGATTTATAAAAATTCCACGAGGGGATTGATGTATTTGTAAACCAAGAAAGAATTTTAGTTCCCCCATCATGGACATTTCAAATTTGCTTTTCATGAGATTTTCAAAATGTTTTGAAAGATTCGGATTAGTGGACCCAAAGATGATGTCGTCCACGTAAATCTGAACAATCAAAATGCCGTTTTTGCATTTTTGAGTAAACAAGGTAGGATCAACTGTTCCTTTGGTGAAATTGTTTTGGATAAGGAAAGAGGACAGTTCGTCATACCACGCTCTTGGAGCTTGTTTCAATCCATAGATTGCCTTTTTGAGTTTGTAGACGTAGTCTGGATGTTCCAGGTCGATGAAGCCTTCTGGCTGACTCACATACACTTCTTCTTTCAGAGTTCCATTCAAGAACGCGGTCTTAATGTCCATCTGATAAACCGTGATGTTTTTGTGAGCTGCATAGGCTAAGAATATCCTGACTGCTTCAAGTCTAGCTACCGGCGCGAATGACTCCTCAAAGTTTATCCCTTCCTCTTCTCTATATCCTTTGGCCACAAGGCGAGCTTTGTTGCGAATTATAGTCATTTCTTCATCCCGTTTGTTCTTCTATAACCATTTAAGATCAATGACGAGAACGTCAATGGGATCTGGAACCATTTCCCACGAGTCATGAAGACGGTATTGGAGAAGTTCCTCCTGCATCGCTTCTATCCATGCGGGTTCTGCCATTGCCTCGCGAATGTTCTTTGGCTCTATATTGCTAATTGAGCAAAGGTAAATGCATAAGTCGCAATCGGTGGCAAGTTGGCGTCTCGTCTGAATTGGCCGTGAAGGTTCACCAATAACTTGTTCAATTGCGTGGTCTTTTGTCCACTTCAGAGTAGAAGGATACCGTTGGTTAAACGTATGCGAGTTAGATGGTTCTCGTAAGCTTGAAGAAGATTCAGCTGATTCCGTAGCAAACGGGTTTTCAAATAAGTTGTTATCTAATGTTGCATCGTTTTGGTTTTGGTTTTGCTCATCAACTGCTGGTAGAATGGGTGCAAGAACTGGAGTAGATGTAGATGATGTAGATGGAGTTGGTGCATTGGTTTCGACCGTTGTAGATGCATCTTCTGTTGGTGGTGGAGGATGATTTTGAGCGGGTGCAGCGGAATGATGGTTTGATGCATTTGTCGAAGTTCCACCATAGTATTCATCGAACATTAACTCGAAGAAATTCTCCCATTCTTGTTCTTTAGGATTGTCAAACGAAGTTGATTGAGCTCTTTGAGGTACGAGTCCTGAACTGATGTGTCCAGAAGTCTGCGGGTTTAGTGCGGGTTCTAGAGCGAGTCTCTCAGAAGCCATATGTGAAAGTTCATCAAATTTCACATTCATCGTCTCCATGATCCTCCTAGTTCTTCTGTTATACACCCTGAATGCCCTCGAGTTATCTGAATATCCAATGAAGATTCCAATATCACCTTTAGCTTTCAGTTTCCCTAGATCTTCTCTGTCGTTTGTCGGATAGCACAAAGCGTCAAACACGTGAAAATAAGAGATATCAGGTTTTCTGTTGTTCACTATTTCATATGGGGTTTTATTGAATCTTGGATGGATTAGGGATCGGTTCTGAGTGAAACAAGCAGTGGCAACAGCATCAGCCCATAGAAATAACGGTGCACTAGAATAGATTAGCATTGTGCGAGCAGCTTCCACAAGAGTTCTATTTCTTCTTTCAACTACCCCATTTTGCTGTGGAGTTCTAACTGCATATGTTTGATGAGTAATTCCAACATCTTCAAAATAAGCTCTTAACTCCTGATTTGTGAATTCAGTGCCGTTGTCTGTTCATACAACCCTTACTAGAGATTGAAGAAGTACTTGAATACGTTTCAGAAAGGTGATGATGATGCCTGGTGCTTCGTCTTTTGATCTTAGAAACCTAACCCATGTATATCTCGAATAATCATCAACGATAACAAGGATATGCTTTTTCCCATTAATGCTTTTAACTCTCATTGGGCCACATAAGTCCATGTGCAACATATGCAACTTTGCCTCCAAACTAGGTACGGATTTGGGTTTATATGATGCTCTTTTGCTTTTTCCTTGTTCGCATGATGTACATAAGTGATCCTTGGTGTATTTGAACTTTGGAAGTCCATTGACGATGTTGTCTTTGGCAAGATTGTTGATGGTGTCAAAATTGAGATGGGATAAGCGTCTGTGCCACAGCCAGGATTGTGTTCCAGATGCTCGTGTCATAAGACATATTGGTGATGAAGAGGCCATTTGATTGATGTCGATAGCATACAAGTTTGTATCACGATTCCCAGTTTAGAGATCAGTGCCATCCAAGTTTCTAACGAAGCAAGCATTTTTCCTAAAAGCAACCTCTAAATCTGCATCACAGAACTGCCCAACTGAAAACAAATTATGTCCCAACCCTTCGACATAGTAAACCCGAGTGATCAAATAATTTCCAAAAGGTAGATCTCCATAACCCATGATAGCTGCTACATGATCATTTCCGAAACGTACGGTTCCCATGAATTTCCAGACGAAATTGATCAGCAGCTTCAGATTCCCGGTCATGTGCTTGGAGCAACCCGAGTCGACGATCCAAAGACAAATTTCAATAACCTGCCAATAACAGAAGAAGAAGATTTTGGAAACCGTTTTGATTTTGGTTCCTTTGGGTTAGAGGTAAAATCATGATCACACTCATAGAAGTCATCTATTGGTAAGATAGGTTCATCACTCATTCTACCATTCTGGAGTGTGAAAGTTCTACCCGTGGGTTTCCAAATGTCATCCCTAAAGTAAACATTATGCTCCCTATCAGTAGTGTAAAGCCCAAGTCTCGCAACTAGTCTTCCTATTCGTTTAGCATAAGTTCTTTTGGGAACATTCTTCTTAACAGGCTTAGCAATCTCATTCTTAGAAACACAATCATCATGAACATTAGTTAAAGATTTCTTGCAAGTTAAACAAACAGATTCAACACATTCATTAGACTTAGCAAGTTTCATAGGTTCATTACATTCAGATGAAATGTCTTTCTTATTACAAAGCGGTAAATTCCTAGGGTGTTCTTCTACTTTCTTCTCTTTATTCAAGCGACTACTCTTAGAGGCAAGCGAGACTCTATTGTTCCTTGAATTGCTCTTAGGCTTTAGTCTGCTGCTCCTAGAGGTGCTTCCTAGTCCTGTAGAAGGTAAGGCACACTCATTAGGATTCACAATCTTATCTAGAGAAGTGGTTTCAGCTTTCCTAGTCTCTTTAGAGTGCTTTCCTAAACTTATGTCGTTTGTTCCATATGTTATAGATGTGGAGGCAGACGCATTAGTGGTACTCATCTTAAAAAGTCCAGGTGCTAAAACTGTTGGTTTCTCTATAACCGCTTTTCCTTTATCAATATTTTGTTTAGGCAGGGCAGGTGGAGTGACTGGTTTTGATGAATCAGTTTTCTCATTGACTTTTGGAGGAGGCATAGAAACAGACATTTTTGGTTTGGAAACCGGTTTGGGAACATTTGCTTTCTCTGCAGTCAATGGTTTTTTAATCACAGTATCCACTGCCTTTCCTTTTTGACTTTCCAGTTGAGCCCTCAAAAGATCATTTTTAGCTTTCATGTCATTGTAGGCACGCTCATACGACAATTTGTCATACTTGCATTCCTCAGTTTTTCGATCAAGTTGTTTACAATATGAGACATTTTCTTTTTCAAGTTTCTCAAGAGCTTTTTCATATTTTGAAACAATTTCGGAGGTCTCAGACTGGAGTCTTTCATGATCTTCAACAGAATATGTTTGCAAAATGATGGACATAATATCAGTAGTCAGAACATCTTCGAAGAGAGAATCATTTAAATTTTCCAAAACTTTGATGTGTTCAACACTTTCATTAGCTTGCTTTACCAGGGATTTATGGTCCTTGACAAAGTCAGCTGTTTCTTTCAAAAATGCTTGTTCAAAATGAATTACCCTTGAGTTGGTGTTATTCAGCTGAGGGGCAATTTGAGTTTCAAAAAACTTTTTCTGCTCATTATCAAAACTATTAAACCAGATGTTTGTTGTAATATTGGTTTTAGTTTTAACAGTCTCTTGAAGATCCGCAATTCTAGTTTTCACATTTTCTAAAATACTTCGCGCATCACTTGTGTTAAAAGGATTGTTTGAAGACATTTGTTCAATGTTCGAAAGATATTTGGAGACAACAACTGGTTTTGAAACTGATTTTGAAACAGGTGTTGACACTTTGTTTGAAACACTTGGTTTGGTGGAAAACGTTGATTGAGAAACAAACGAAATACCATTAATTTTGTTCCATTTGTTATAATCAATTGGTTTGATTTCAGGATGTTTTTGTTTCATTTTTGATATACTCTCCTCAGATAGTTCCAACGTTTGAAGAAAATCATGCACAATTATGGGTTCATGCGAAGGTTTTCCATTGTTTAACACATTCTGAGATTTCTGAGCTTTCTTGAGGAACGAAGAAGGGTTGTTACCAAGAGCCATTTTATGTGCAGTATGGAAAATCGGATTTACTTGATTAGAAAGCATCTTGTTTGTTTTAGCGGAATGACCCGTTGTAAGAAGCAAATTGTCCAAAGATTTTATATGTGCATTCTTATCAAGAATTTTATCAAGAAGAGAATCTTCTCGTTTTGAAAAATCAGCAATCAACTGTTTCTTCTCTTTTTCAAGATCAGAAAATAGTGCTTTTTGTTTAGAAAGTTGGTCATTTAGATCAGAAATTTCCTTGTTTAAAGATTTTATTTTCAAGTTCAAATTCACATCAAGTGTGTCATACTTGAGTTGCAATTGTTTTTCTCTTAAAACAGAATCTCGATAACCGATTTCTAATTCTGATACTTTGTTTGTATGAAATTCAAAGGCTCTGGCGTTCTCTTTGTAACTCTCAAGCTCAGCGGTCAATTTAGCATTCGCGGCCTTAACCTCGCGATTGACCTTACTAACTTTCTCAATTTCAATGCCACAATTATTGATTAATGATTCAAAGTAAGCACGTGTTTCCTCAACAGTCTCAGTATTTTGTGAAACACAGCCTCCACTAGGATCCACATCTGGGGTTTCAGAGTTAGTATTGCTACAACTCGGATTGTCCAGGTATGTATCATAAGTAGGTGCTGGCGTCACAAAATGCTGTTCGTCATGAGTAAACACATCAAATATGACATTGTTATAGCATGGATCAATGACTGGTACCTTAGATACTGCGTTGGCGTCATAGACAGGAGGTGCGTCAGAGTCAGTGTCGTACTTAGTCTCCTGAAGATTTGCCATGAAGATGCAGTTCGCATTGATTTCCTCGAGGTCTTCCAAATCATCCACAATAGCGAAAAAATCATTTTCCTCAGCACTTAACTGCATCCCTGCTTCTTGCTTCTGTGCTAACAGCATAGCTTTCTGAAGAAACTCAGCATTCTTCTTGTGCGGCTTAGTGGGACAATTTCGTGCCATGTGACCCACTCCTTGACAGTTATAACACTTAACCTGATTACCCTGATACACATTTCCATAATTCCCAACGACTGGAGCTGCAACATTCCCATTCTGATTACCCACTGCTCTATTCCCAACATTTTGTCCCATTTGATTTCCAACATTCTGACCCAACTGATTACCCTGATACGGAACCGCCTGATTACCCATATAAAATCCAGTAGCATATCCCTGCTGATTCCCAATAACTCCAACCGTTTGTCCTTGATTACCCATATTCACACCCGGCTGTGCAATTTGCCTGTTGCGAGTGTTTGATGAAATCCTTTGGTTGTTGTTAGTTGGTGTGGAATAGCGACCTCTGAATGCTTTACCCAATAAAGAAAATACTTGTAACAAAGCTTCTTTGGGTTCCATTTCAAGATCAGTGATTCCTTGTTCCTGGTAATGTTGCTGTTCTGGTGGATAGGTTTGTTGTTGAGGGATAACAGCTTGTGGTTGTGGAATGTATTGCTGCAAGTTGTTGTTGTTGGAAGATGATGAAGGTTGTTGTTGTGTATTCACTGAAGGTTGAGTCTTTGCAATAAGAGCCAATGGATCATGATTCTTTGCCAATCGTTCTTTCCTGAATTCATTCGCTTCAGCTTGGTTTTGTTTCAGAAAATCGTTTAGTTGATCAAAGTTCACCTGATGTAAGTCTTTTGTTTGGTTGACAATAGTGACATATCGTCCCCATTCTTCTGGAAGATTGTTCAGGAACTTGATGTTTTGAACGATAGTTCTGGGTGCTAGCTTGTTTCTGATTAGCTCATTCATCAAAGTGCAAAACCTTCCATAGTAGGATTTAATGGATTCTCCTGGAGTTGAAGTGAACTTTTCCCATTCAGTTAGCAGCTTGTTCTCCATGTCTTGTTGACCAATTTCTGTTCCATGACAAAGCCGTCTAACACGTTCCCACATATCAAAAGCAGTTTCACAACTGTTTACAGCAGCAAAGATGTCTATTGGTAAACCCAGTTGGACAATATGAATTGCCATGTCATCTGCATCGACTTGCTTCTGATCCTCTTCAGTGTATTCCGATTCATTTTGAAGACGAGAGGATGGTGGGATGGGAGGTGTTGCATCAGCATTTCCAGGGACATGGACTTGTCGAGGCTTGAAGGGTCCATTCTGAATGGATTGAATCATGAG
This sequence comes from Chrysanthemum seticuspe, assembly GCA_019973895.1. Lineage (NCBI taxonomy): Eukaryota > Viridiplantae > Streptophyta > Magnoliopsida > Asterales > Asteraceae > Chrysanthemum > Chrysanthemum seticuspe. The sequence continues at coordinate 256,798,984 of BPTQ01000004.1, forward strand.
TTTCCCATTAGGTTTGGTCTTTATGTAACGAAGCATACGACTTGTCAATTGAAGATAACCACCTTTTGCCAACATAGGAGGACGGTTTTCGGCAACGGCTGCATGAATGTCTTGTTGAGTTGCCATTGATGAAGGTATGATCTGATAAATTTGATGTAGGATCGAAACGATAAAGGAGTTGTGGTTGATGAAGATTAAGCTCGGTTGAGGTGTTTCTGAAAGTCGTACTCGTAACCTTGGTTCTTAGGCGAAAAAAAAATTCTCCCAAAATTTGAAATTCACTATAAAAATCAATTCTAAGGTCGTATGAAAAATTTGAGTTATGACAATTTTGACGCCAAATTTGACCCGAAAAATTTGAATTTAGGCCCAAAAATTTGATTTTTTTTTTTTTTTTTTTAAACTTAGGCGTAGACCGAAGAAGTTACGAGTAGGATGGCTTAGGCGAAGGATTCCTTAGGCGTAGGAAATGCTTATGCGTAAGTTTAAAGTTAGGCGTAGAAAAACTTATGCGTAAGATTTAGGTATGCGTAAGACAAGCTTAGGCGTAAGAAAATACTTAAGCGTAAAGTGTTCTACGCGTAAGTCTAAGCTTATGCGTAAGATTAGGGTTTTGCCCAAAAATCCTTTACACTATCACAGTGTAAAAGATATCCAAAAGTCGAAGTGTTCCACAAACTTATCCAAGTGAGGGAAGCACTAAGTAATCGTTATAGCTCGAAGAATCTGCACCAAAAGCTTATGCGTAGAAAGTTATGCGTAGACAGAGGACGTTGACTTTTCTTACGCGTAGAACTAGGGTTTTGACCTACGCGTAAAAAATTTCCAGTGATTCAAACGATTTCTCTTGCACAGATAGCCTTAAAAACACTCGAATAACACAAAAATGTTGACCTTTTTCACCCAAAGTGCTTAGAAAGCTTATGCGTAGAAATGACCAATGAACCAAATACGAGCTTAAAAATGAAGAAAAACACGTAAAGCTTCGAACGTTTTGCAAAAAACTGAAACTTTAGCACCAAATAAACCTTAAACCACAAGAATCTTGAATTTTTAAGTGCCAAAATTAAAGCTTTAAGCGTGAAAACTTTGATAACGAAGCTACGCGTAACACTACAAAAAAAAAACTTCAACCAAAACACTCCTAAACCATTGTTAGGCGATTGATACCAATTGTAGGACCTTACTTTTATCAACCTTATCACAAACCCAACACGTTACCACTGTTACGCGTAGAAACACGTTAACCACAAACACAAACGTTATGCTTAGAAAGATTAAGAAGAAAAGAAAGATGGTGACTTGAATGATATATGAATCGTGTATGTTGTGAGAGAAAGATGAAAACAATAAGTTGTATATTTCAAAGAAAACACACACACACACACACACTCAAGCACACCCCTCAAATGAGACTTTGAGGGGTTTATATAGTCCAAGGGACTTGATGCCCTAAAAGGCTTTCCATGGGCTCGTTTGGGCTTGGGTTGGATTACATCATACATAAGGCTAGCTTAACTTAACTTATAACCAATTAGCTTAGCCCAAGTCCACGAGCCCGTTGACTATTCTATCACGATATCTAACACACCTTACAAAGTTCCTAATCGTGAATGACCATCACTTCTAATAAAACAATTAAGGCTAACAGAGGGGTTAAGCAAACCAATTATTACAGCCTTAGAATATATCAGGGAATACTGTATGAAGAGGATAATGCATGTTCTTATGGTGATTGAGAAGAGTGATGGGCCACTAACACCAACTGCACAACACATGCTAGAGGCTATTAAGAAAGAGGCTGTTAAGTACAATGTTTTATGGAATGGGGGATCTATGTTTCAGGTTAGTGGACCATGGGGTGACCAATGTGTAGTTAATGTTGTACACAAGACTTGTACTTGCAGAAGGTGGGAGATAACAGGTTTACCATGTAAACATGTTGTTGCTACCAATTGGAATATGGCTTTAAATGGCCAACAAGTAGGAGCTGTAGAAACATGGGCTCATCCTTGTTACTATCTTCTCACTTGGGAGGCTACCTACAAACACCATGTCTAGCCTATAACTAGCAGTGTACATTGGGAAAAATCAACTATGCCAACAACAATTGTTCCACCGAAATCCAAAACATACCCGCCTACCGCAAGAGGTAGAAAAAGAGTTAGGATAGCTCCTGAAACTGAAGAGATTGTGAAGGATGGTAAGCAGTCAAGGGCTTGGAAGAGTGTTAGGTGTAGTATTTGTGGCATTGCTGGACACAACAAGGTAACATGCCTAGGGTATGCTAGAGCTGCAAGTAGTGGAACTGCCAATAAGGGAAATGTCAAACAGGTGCCTACTAAAGCTGCAGGAAAAAAGAAACATCCTAAAGGTAAAAAGGTAGCAGCAGATAAAGAAGTTGAAGGTACAGGTGTTGTTGTTGAAAGCCAAGTTAGTGCAGTTCAAGGAAGTGGTGTTCAATCTAAAAATCAAGAGCCAGCAACTGAAGATCCCATCATATATGATGCATCCCTGTCACAATCCCAGCAACATCAAGTTGAAGCAATCGCCGATCTCAGCATGCATGAGCAAGCCCAATGTCAATCCCAGCAACATGATCAATCCCAGTCTGATTCTCAGATGCAGTCAACTGATGTTCAAGCAGTTTCTGCTTCAACCCAGCCTGCTACACGAAGAATGACTAGGAAGCAGGCTGCACTGGAAAGAATGATGGCCTCACCATAGTTCAAATCTGTTATGCTAATTATCTAGACGATGTTTTATCTAGGTTATTTCCGATGGACAAGTTATGTACTCTAAAAACATATGTGTGTGTGTCTAACTGTAGCTCTCATGCTTTGAAAAGTATGCAATTTTATGCAGTTGGAATTATATCCATTTGCATTAACTATGGAACCATGTCATTATTGTGTATTTTTTTAGATTGATTAAGCTTGATGTGTGAATAATTTGCATCAAAAGTAACTAAAGCTAAATAGAACCTCATAAGAATGTGGACATTTAAAAGTCAACCCTAAACAAATTGCTAACCATCTGCATATCCATAAGGCATAGAAAATCAGAAACAAACAAAACTGAATACTTCATAACAAGGTTACTACAATTCAAGATACATAACATTAACCAACTAGCCTCATTACATAAAAGGTTAAAAAGTTATCCCAATGCATAAACAATCAAGAACAACATCCAACTTAGCACCAGGTAAATCTTCCACTTCCACACATCACCTTGAGCAGCTACTAATCTTGCCTCAAGCTCATTTCTCCCCCTCAAAAGTCCTGGTATGATCATTCTTGAACGAGCACAGATTTCAGGATCATACCATCTTATCCACCGACAAGAAGACCCCTATTGATGATTATGACAAGTCATTAAACAACCACCATTGTTACAAACTTACACAAGAAATATTAAGACGCACTTACTTGAACATGACAACCAAAGAATCAACGCCCTGGGTTGGCAGAGGTCCACGAAGTGCGAATAATAGCTTGCTTACCACACTAGCAACGTACCATCTTGAAACAATTATCGTTTTGAAGAAGACGGGTTTTGAAGGATAGTTTAGGGATGGGTGATAAATGTAGACCAAACCTTGTTACACACATATACTAGCTACATACACTGTACAACGGTTTTATTTAGTACGCTACAGTGAAAGACGGTTTTGCCCTCACCAACATAACGTTGACAACGGCATTATTGGTCAAGGGACGAATCTGGCATTTAATGGCCAAGGTTTGGACCTGTGGCGATGGAAAGGGCGAGTTTTGTCCCATCGCAATGCGGCTTTCCAAATTTAGGGACCATTATTTTAGTCTACTATATATTATCACCGATCATTCAAACTTCGAAAGAAAATTGGAGAATAAAAAAAATAATAATAAAAAAAATTTAGGGACCATTATTTTAGTCTACTATAATTGCCGTGCGTGGTCTGTAAGAGATGTTGTGTTCGCCCAACAATACACTCCACTTCTGGAGTCGGCCTGATGCGTCAGGTTTAGAGATAATCTGCTTGATTGGTTGATCGGTGATTACTGCTATTGGGTGCGCCTGGAAATACCTACGTAGCCGTTTAGCAGCAAACACCAATGCAAGAACTAATTTTTCCATGGCGGTATAGTTCATCTCCGTCTTCTTTAGCGCTTTGCTTACAAAGTAGATAGGAGTTTGTACTGAATCCCTATCTGTTAGTAGTACTGCGCTGATTGCTCCATCGGTTGCAGATAAGTACATGATCAGTTCTTCCCCTGGTCGGGGTGCAACGAGCGTTGGGAGCGTTGCCAGATGCTGTTTAAGCTGAGCGAAGGCTTCTTCTGCCTCCGTAGTCCACTTGAAATCACCCTTCTTTATACACTTCTTGAGTGTTTTGAAAAGTGGTAATGATTTTTCTGCTGATTTGGATAGTAACCTGTTTAGGCCGGCCAACTTTCCGTTGAGAGATTGGACTTCCTTCAACGTGCGCGGTGAAGGAAGTTCGATGACCGCTTTTGTCTTTTCTGGACACGGTTTTATACCGTCGGGTTCAATCAGGTATCCAAGGAACATGCCTTCAGTGGCGCCGAATGTGCACTTTTTGGGATTCAGCTTCATGTTAATCCCTCGTAGAGTTTGAAACGTCTCCTCAATGTCGCGTATTAGCTCATCTTCAGTATGGCTCTTGATGACTAGATCATCGACATAAACTTCTAGGTTGCGGCCCACCTGTTTTTCGAAAGCGTTATCTACCAACCGCTGATAGGTGGCACCCGCGTTCTTCAAGCCAAAGGGCATTTTTGTGTAACAGTAAACGCCTTGGCCTGTGTGGAAGGCCGTCTTTTCCTCGTCCTCTTTAGCCATCTGAATTTGATGGTACCCTTTGTACGCATCTAGGAAACACTTCAATGGGTACCCGCACAGAGACTCTATTTTCCAGTCTATCTCTGGTAATGGATAGCAGTCTTGTGGGCACGCTTTGTTAAGATCAGTAAAGTCAACACACATTCGCCAGCTGCCATCGCTCTTTTTGACCATTACTGGGTTAGAAAGCCAGTCATGGTAATAGACTTCACGCATAATTCCTGCATCCACCAGCTTGTGTATTTCTGCCAGGATCGCTTGCGCGCGCTCTGGGGCTTGGCCACGCTTCTTCTGGCGGATAGGCGAGTACCCTTGTCGGATTCGCAGTTTGTGTTCTGTGATTGAGCGCGGTACCCCAGTCATGTGTTTCGGCTCCCATGCAAAAATGTCTAAGTTCTTTTGCAGGAGCGCACATACAGCTGATTTACCGTTGTCCGATAGTGACCCTCCGATGGCTATTTCCTGTTCTGGGTAGTCTGGGTGAATCGCTACTTTCAGATTTGGAATTCTGGTCGTCCGCTGTGCTGGGGTTGGTGCCGTCTCGCATGCAATCGTGTTGCATTCTCTATGTGGTACAGTGGCGTTGTAAAGAGTAACAATACCACCTTCCACTGGGAATTTAAGCATCCCATGCGCTGTTGATGGCACTGCTCGCATAGCTGATATTCCCGGTCTCCCAATAATGCCATTGTATGGCGAGGGAGATTTAATCACCATAAATTCCATCCAGGCCGTTGCGGAGTGTTCTTCGTTTCCAATGCTGACAGGTAATCTTATTTGCCCCATAGGCCATATCTTCTCACCTGTAAAACCAGTCAACGCTGTTCTGACCGGGGTTAACTGGTTACGTATTTCGGGACGCAGTCGCTTGAAACAGTGCTCATACATGATGTCGGCAGAAGCTCCAGCATCCACATACATGTGGTGGATGTCGTGACCCCCCGCGCTTATCTCTATAGTAAGTGGTTCCACCACTGCGTTGTTCGCGGTTAAGGTGGGGAACGAGATTTCCTTTCCACGTGAAAAATCTTGGCTTACCTTCTGCTTTGTGATCCTCTGCCATGATTGTAGCATGTAAATGGTGTCGGGCTTGTCTTTAGGTGTTTCTTTCTTGTTGCTACTCTTCTGTTTGTCCTTCCCTTCCTTGATATTCTTGACCAGATGGTCCAATCTACCCTCTTTGACCATCTTGTCAATGAGTTGGCGCAGTTGGACACATTCGTTAGTGGTGTGGCCCTTCTACGCGTGGTAATCACAGTATCCACTCCCTACACGCCGGTCCTCTGGAGTGCGCATTTGTGGTGGTCTCGGGAAGTTAGCACCCTCTGTTGCGAGTATTTCCTTTGGTGATTTGGTAAGCGGGGTGTATTTGTCATTGTCGCGTCCATTCCCTTGGTTGCGATAGTTCCTGTTACGGTTACTATTCCGGTCTGTGGATTGTCTCCCAGGTTGTTCCTGTGACCGGTAGTTTGAATAGCTTCTCTTGCTATCCGCCGCAGCAACTTCTCCTTGTACAAAGGACCGTGTGCGCTTCATAACCTCATTGAAGGATTGGGGAATCCTGTCGTTCAATCTTTTAATAAGTTCCGGGTTGCTGATCCCATTCATGAACCTTGAAATTTTGAGTACTTTGGGACATGCTTTGACTTGCATGCACTCATCCTTAAAGCGCTCCATAAAAGTGCTTGTGGATTCCCCTTGGCGCTGTTTGACTCTAGCGAGTTCAATGGGGTTTTTAGCGCACTTTTTTCGTTGAGTAAAGTTTAGGCGGAATGCCTTCCTCAACTCTTCAAAGCCATTGATGCTTCTGCGTGGAAGCTTGTTGAACCAGTTCCGCGCATTTCCCACCAGTGTGGAATTGAACATGTGGCACCATACTGGTTGTGGCCAGTTTTCAATGGTTGCGGCTGATTCGAAATTTTTTAGGTGATCGTCAGGGTCACCTGCTCCATCATAGGTTTTAACATTAGTAGGCATGCGCCTCTTTTTGTTCTCTGAGAAATCACTGATGCGTCTAGTGAACGCGTCTACCTTCTGATGGCGCCATGGGAGAGACATATCCTCCTCTTCTTGGTCACGGTTTTTTCTTCTGGATTTCCAATGTCCAGTCTCACTGTCCTCGTTGTCCGAGGAATTACTAGAAGATAGTTCCTCTCTCCTTCGGCGTTTACGCCGGTTGTCCTCAGAATTTGTGCTTGAGGGACTTTCACTTGGGGAATATCGCTCCCCCAGTCTATCTTGTACTCTGCGGCTACCAAGTCTAGTGTGGACATTGGTGCGCCTCTCATCTTCCTCACTTTCGTTCATAGGCTGTGAGTCAGATGTATCATCTTCCTCGACTCTCCTTCCGATTCTATTGAACACTGGGGGTCGGCGATTATCCCTCCCGCGTTTTTCCTTCTGACGACGCGGTGGAGATGTCCCAACCTCCGGGCCAAAGTCGAGCCGAGCATGCAGACTCCGACCTGGTATTTTCTTTGCTTCCTCTTGCATGAGGATAGCTAGGGCTTCGTAATTTTGAGAGACAAAACTACTTGGCTCTAATTCCGGAACGACCCCTTCTAGGACAGGGGTATCCCTTTCCATCAACACGCCCTTGTTCTTGTCGGGTGCATCGGGTGCTTTTGTGAAGTTAGCTTCTAGCACCGATTGGAGTGGAGTAAAAGGAGTGCGCAGCGGATCTCTGGCACTGGTGGTGGTAGTTGTTGCCTGGGTTGTCCCCGAGAGTGGTTCCACCAGAGGGAAGGCCGAATCCTGGCCTGATCCCTGATTTTTAGCAGCACTGGTTGTCCCAGAGATCTGCTTAGGAGTTGCCCCGCTGTGCGCCTTCTTTCCAGTAAAGTCTGATTGCGATCGCTTTGTCATCCTAGTTCTTGGTTCTTAGTGAATGGTCCCACGGATGGCGCCACTTGTTGATGCAAAAGTTGGACGTTCCTTGTTTGGAGCTCCGGTTCCTGCACCAATTGAGAATTGTTGCTTATGACCTGCGCACTAAGAGACAAAAGACACCGTTAGGCTTACCGTGGGATTGTCTCCCACGATTATCCTCCGGCGTGAGAGTAAGTAATCGGTTTAGGGTTTAAGGAGAATTAGGGTTCTGAGATCGTACCTTAACCGAGGGATGTGATTCCCTTTATATACGCACGGAATCCTTGTTGGTTCCGTGTTCCTCAACCTTCGGCGTATCCCGCCTTAATCGGTTGGGAATGATTATCTATCTATTTGAAAGATATCGGATATCTATTCTATCAATAGATCCGACTTGGGCCTTCATGAGCCCAAACGTTTAATCTGCTCAGCCCAGTTCGTACCGGGCCAAGTTAGTATTGGACTTTAGTCGGGTCTACGACCCGGATATAGACTATACGTCATCAGTAATTCTTATATCTTTTAAGCTTTACGTATTCCTATTTCCTAATATATTTTAATTTATCCATGATTGTCCTACTATTTTTTGTATAAGAACTATATAAATAAAAGTTCTAGCTACACAAATTTTTTTTCATAAAATACAAATAAAGTGTAAATTATATTGCTTTTCATCAAATATATTTTATTCATAAAAATCGGAGATCGTTTTAATCGTTAGCAAATGTAAATACTCACACAATCTCATTTTATATATTAGAAGTACAAAATTACAAACTCGGGAAAAAAAATATTATTAAAACACGATTTCTTGTAGTAGTTGAGAAGGCAGCATTAAACAAGAGGATAGCAGATCTACAAGAATAAGACATTGGGGAGATTTGACATGTGAATGTGAGATAACGCATAAAATTCAACCATGGATCTGTTATGTATAGATTTTTTAGCAAATGACTTTCATCGAGCATTATCCAATTAAAGTCTTTGTTTTGTTTTCGCATGCAACTTTTGGTAGTTATTTTATATGAAGAAAAGGAAATATTGTGGGATCAAGATGGCCACATTTAAGTGGCCTTTCACAATCGACGACGAAATAGTTACCAAACTTGGTAATGCGGCCAGTAGCGAATTTAAACTTCTAACCAAATTAGGCTAGTGGTAATAAGCAACACAAGACACGTCTTGCGCGTAGGTGGAGACGTTCATGAGTCATGATGCGAGCTACTTATTACACACAGCGAAGCAAGACGTGTCTTAAGTGCTTTCGAGGGAGAACTCAGTTGTTCAGACGGCCGATTGTGGAAGTTGTTGTTGTTATGTGAGTGTAATTTTGGTTTTTGTGGGATAAGTGAGGCATGTTTTTGTGATGATTTAATTATGTTACTGTATTACATTATTTTGATAGTAATTTTGATTCAACAGAGAGAAATTAGGTAACATTGAGTTAACAATGATAACAATGATGATATCGGTCACTATTATGACCGGTCTATAATTACTCTTTCATGCACTAAAAGACGTCATGTTTTTGTCATGTAGAGTGCATCTTCTAATTAAACATCATGTTTTATGTTATTAACTAGCTGGTTAACTCGCGCGTTGCGATGGGAGTGCGTTGCCCTCGATCATTTTATTTACGGGAATGAATTTGCTAAAGTTTGTGATGATTTAATTATGTTACTGTATTACATTATTTTGATAGTAATTTTGATTCAACAGAGAGAAATTAGGTAACATTGAGTTAACAATGATAACAATGATGATATCGGTCACTATTATGACCGGTCTATAATTACTCTTTCATGCACTAAAAGACGTCATGTTTTTGTCATGTAGAGTGCATCTTCTAATTAAACATCATGTTTTATGTTATTAACTAGCTGGTTAACTCGCGCGTTGCGATGGGAGTGCGTTGCCCTCGATCATTTTATTTACGGGAATGAATTTGCTAAAGTTTTTTTTTTTTTTTTTTTTTTTGCGCACTGTTCATGCGGGGTTACTGTTCATGCACGGGGTACTGTTCATCCCCCAATAAGTTTTAGTATATATATATAATTGAAAGTTTGAAACTATAGTTGATTAGTACATTGATCGAACCTTAAGAAAAGAAACTACCCCACACGCATCTACCACAATTATTGTGAACTTGTCCCTACTATGTTCACATAATGCGAATTATTGTTGGTGATTGGCTCAATTAACTTTATTCGGAGATTAAATATATTATTTTATAACATTCCACTGTTTTTTAGTGGTAGCAGTTGATGACTTGATAGAGTACTTTATAAAAGATAGTTATAGTTACTTATTTCATTTGTTGATTTGCATCTATCTAACACAAAATATATATATATATATATATATATATATATATATATATATATATATATATATATATATATATATATATATATATATACTAAAAGCCGTTTGGAGAGTTTGACAAAGCAAGTTTGTTATATAGTGATTAGCATCATAATTCTCAATTCTATTGGTTGTGTGAATGTCATTAGCACCTTTTTTTACACTTGCCACTTCTTGATTGGCTACTAAAGTTTTTGTACACCACTCCAATAAACAGTACGTCGGTTCCATAGGTTCCCCTTCCCCTTTCCACCGCCTTCCAGACCTCCCAATCACTCATAAAAAAAATACACCACCGACCTAAAAAACACACTTCCATCTCTACTTTCTTGAATCTTCTCCCCTCTCATATAAATCCCAAAGCCCTTTTTCCTGAATCTTCTTCACACCAAGGTACTCAAAAAAACACGCACACCAGTTTCTTCATATCTTTTAAATGATAAAAAAAAGAAGGGAGAATTGAGGTGACTGGAGGGTTATTAAAATCTTGATTTGCCGGCGGGTTTCTTTTATCCGATGGGAATAAGAGGCGACCAAGCCGTTTGGAGAGTTGGACAAAGCAAGTTTGTTATATGGTGATTAGCATCATAATCCTCAATTCTATTGGTTGTTTGAATGTCATTAGCACCCTTTTTTACACTTGCCACTTCTTGATTGGCTACTAAAGTTTTTGTACACCACTCCAATAAACAGTACGTCGGTTCCATAGGTTCCCCTTCCCCTTTCCACCGCCTTCCAGACCTCCCAATCACTCATAAAAAAAGCACACCACCGACCTAAAAAACACACTTCCATCTCTACTTTCTTGAATCTTCTCCCCTCTCAGATAAATCCCAAAGCCCTTCAAAGCCATTTTTCCTGAATCTTCTTCACACCAAGGTACTCAAAAAAACACTCATACCAGTTTCTTCATATCTTTTAAATGATAAAAAAAAAAGAAGGGAGAATTGAGGTGACTGGAGGGTTATTAAAATCTTGATTTGCCGGCGGGTTTCTTTTATCCGATGGGAATAAGAGGCGGCCAAGCTGGCGGCGGAGGTGAGTTTATCTTTTGTATATTGGGATAAATTGATAGCACTTTTTCTTTTTCTGGTGCTGTTGCCTTCAAGTTTTAATTTGTGTATGTTTCTTGGTTAAAGATTGATTTTTTAAGGTTGCTATTGTATTAGAAATTTTTGGGTAATTGATTGGTGGAAGGGAAGATGAAAACAATGTTACTTTTTTTCCCTTTTTTTTCTCGACTCAGCTTCAATTACACTTAAATGACATAATCAAAAAGGTATGTACTGGATTACTTACTTTTTTATGTTTGTGGTTTGTTATGATTTTGCGGTTTAAAAAATTGTTGCTTTTGATTTAGGGTTTTTTTCAACTGAAATGGGTATCTATTGAAGCGTGGTTCTTTATTGATGATAAAAAAATGTATGATTTTTGTTGGTGAATCATATGGTTTGTGTAAATATAGTACTGAACAAAGTAGAGAGTTTGAGTTTGGACAATGAGTACAGGTGAAGAAGTTGTAAAAAAGGAATAAACCAGCCAGTAAACCAGATTTTTATAATGGTCATCTGAATTTTTTGGCAGTCCAAACGGCCCTCAAAAGGCTTTTCCAAACAAGGGGCTAGATTTAGTTTTTGGTTTGGACTATGCGACTATAATGAATAATGAAAGGGGTGTTCATTAGATGGTATATAAAAAAAACTTATTGCCTAATTAAATTTTTGATAAAACCTTATAAGCCTGTCATGTAAGGTAAGGTAGACACCCCTTCAAAGTTTTAGCTTTAATATTGTTGTTAATAGTCTCATAATAATGCGATAAAGATTAGGTGATTAGTGGCCAATGATCGTTGATTAGTTTGGACTAATAGAAACATGGGAATTCTATTCTTGCAATTAATTTGTGTTTGATTTTAGCAAAATACAATATATGGGTTTTTTGTAAACTGTGATTTCTGATGTCGGTTTTTTATTTCATTAGTTTTTATGATGAATTAAGGTGTTACTTATGATGTTTAGTTTTTATGCATACCAAGTGTATGTTTTTATGCCTTAGTGAAAAAGATGCTTACTTTTTGTTTTTTTGTTAGTGCTAACTCAAGTTTTATGTTCATGCGTGTTTACTATCAACCTTTGTAACAGTTGGTACTTGGTATGCTGGATGGTTCCCCTTTTATCTATACAATTTTGTATTCATCAAGTCCTTAATTAGACATTTACTTGGGGTGTATAAGTCTCTAAGTTTATCAAGCTATTGCAATCCTCTTAATTCACCCAATATTAATTTTAACCCAAAATGCTCATCAAGTATTTGAATTTGCTAGGGAGGAATGTTGTGTTGGATGAATATGGTTCACCAAAGGTGTTTAACGATGGTGTTACAATCACTAGAGCTACTGAACTGCCTGACGCCATGTAAAATGTCGGTGCTGCTCTTATTAGAGAGGTTCAAGTATAGCTCTTTTATAATAAATGAATGAGATTAACTATATGAAGACTCACCCGGTTTCAAAGCTATTATCATTACCTATTTTTACAGAAAGACATGTTGGATGACATTTGAAAATTATTAAATACATCTAATGATATGTAAACATGTTACATGTTTAAATTGTCGTATTTTCAAAGAGCCAAGGGCGTTTTTTATTATCCGACATGTTTTTCGCCAGAAATTATAATATGACATGAAATACATACTTAAATGGCGTTATTGAAAAAAAGTTGAACACTTTGACTAACTTCCACATACATTATCCCATTATTCATTTAGCTGAATTTGAATATCCTAATTATTTAATGGTTTAATATATGGTAAATTGACTTGCACAGGTTGCAAGCAAAACCAACGACTCAGCTGGTGATGGTACTACAACTGCATCAGTTCTTGCACGTGAAATCATCAAACTTGGTCTCTTGAGTGTAACATCTGGTGCTAACCATGTGTCATTGAAGAAAGGTATTGACAAGACTGTACTTGGTTTGATTGAGGAGCTTAAGAAGGGAGCCAGACCCATAAAAGGCCATGATGATATCAGAGGTAACAAGATTCTCTTATATCTTATCCAACATAAAGTCTGCCATCTTCTAAACAGATTCGTTTTATCTTATTCAAGCCATTGCTTCAATTTCTTCTGGAAACGATGCTATTATTGGAAGCATGATTGCTGATGCTATCGACAAGGTCGGATCAGATGGTGTCCTATCTATTGAGTCATCATCTTCTTTTGAGACAACCGTTGACGTTGAAGAAGGAATGGAGGTTTGTACCACATAAAAATCTTTGACTCTTGATTATATTTTATATGTGACGGAATTTATGTTTCTTGACGGGTTCATGATGTGGATTTACAGATTGATAGAGAATACATCTCTCCACAATTTGTGACCAACCCCGAGAAACGTTTGGATGTCGGCTAATGAAGCTGACCAAATAGATTACATGGTGGAAGAAGGGTGTATGTCGAATTTTGTGGACAATGTTGATGGTGACGAAAACGGCGTTGGGGATCAAAATATCAATGATTATGATATGGTTAGTCTGCTTTTTTAGCTTCAGGTTTAGTGTAGTATGCTTGATATGGTATTGTTTGAGTTTTAACGTTGAGTAGCTTACAAAGGTAACGGATACGTCCTCTGCTCAAGCAAGGACCGTGAAAGATATTTAGGGGATTCCGTGGGAGAGATTGAATATAACAATGGAAAGTTATAGGCGTACAGGGCTGCAAAAAAGGGAATGATGGGATGGGAGTTGGATCAGCTGCTACACCTACACAGTTACAAAAATTACAGATACCACAGAACTTAGAAAATGGTTTCGCATCTTATGTTGGATTCCCATCGTTCTACAATGAAACATCCTCGGATTTTGCAACTTATGTTGGAACATCAGCCTCACATAATCAACCACACTGTCAAAACTTTACCATAAGGGCAAACAATGATGTATTGAATATCCGGCCAGTGAAAGAATGTGTATCAACATATACATCCCGAAAAAGAAAAGCGGACGAAGTTCAGAAAGTTGTTCCTAGCCAAACAAAAAATTCGCAAGGTAAATTAGATCATTCTTAACCTGTTATTGAAGTAGATGTGCTTTACTTACATGCCACATCATTTTTTAACTGCAGGTTGTCCACAAACAATATTCAAAAATACACCTCGAAAAAGACAATTAAATCAACTTCAGCAAGTTACAGACAACAACCACCATAAATCTAACGGTAAAGTGCAACATTCTTACCCTGTTATTTACACTAAATCTATTTCACTTATACATGACTACTTAAATGCAGGTTGCCAAAAAAAATAAATGCTTGCAACAAGCACAGTTATATTGAAAAGGGAAAATGTATAGCAGCCCAGTTTCCCAAGGTAGTGATGCAACATGTTTTAGACAACAACTACTGTACAATGCACTAGAAACTTTGTGCATCGCTACTCATCCAGATGCAGCGATGTTCAATCATCAAATGCCTATTAAATCCAGCCATCCTTTATCCAATAACATGGAAAATTCACAACTTAAACCTCCTTCGAAAAGCAGTAATGCAACTTATTTTGAAGTGCCGTTGTTGCATAACCAAACAAGCTCTACAATATTTGACCGGGGCACACACAAAGATACATTTAATCTAGGTAACACAATTGACTATGCGTAGTTTAAACCTTATATTTATATTCGTAAAAGTCTAACCCTAAGTTTAATGCATGTTTAACGAAAACACTTGATACTTACAATAAATATTGTTATTCACATGTATCTACAAGCAGTTCTGCTACACCACAAGATCATCTACCAGTTTATGCTAACAACTATGGTAAGTCATATTTTCAATAGTAAATGGCACAAATAAATGTTTTACATATTTGTAGCAACTATTAACAGTTGAAAATATCTTAAATGTAAGAGTGATCAGAAAAGATATTAATGAGAATGGTGCAGGTAAAAAACTTGAAAATGGTTCAGGAAGCTGTAAGACACAATTGACAGATGAAATGGCAGCCAACAAAAACACAAATGTGCAATCAAAAAGACAATGTAGAAATAGAAATAGTAACCATCACAAAACAGGAATGATTACTCAAGGTAAGTAAATTGTATTTCCCTATTTTATATTTAACTTTTTCTTAGTTTTATACTAAAGTAGTCTCATAATGCCAATGTGTTACTGATTATATACAATGATTTTAACATAATTCAATTGCAGAAATGTCGCCATCATACATTGATTAGGGCGATGCAGATTGGACATGCGAACATTGAAATGCATGTTTTTCGTATGGTGAGCATCTCAAACGGTATGACAAAGACAAGAAGATACGATATAATGGTTGCTGTAGAGTAGGCAAGGTTGCTCTTGAATGTAATATTTACTTTGTGAAACAATATTGGAAACATATGGTTTGTTTCTTACTTTTATATATCTTTTATGTGAATAAATGCAGGCAGAAGGATGTGGTTGGAGTATTACAACAGAAGACAAAAATGCTTCGGTCATTGCCATTGTTGCTCATCGAGATTCGGTACAACTGTCGTATATCCAAGAAGACTACCGGGCATTGTATTCGGAAGACTTGCTTAAACGTTTGTAATGTGCTACATTAACTTATGATAATGTCTTTATAAATCATTTGTTTTATACCAACGGCCTTCACAAGATGTGTTAATCATAGCATCCCGCAGCAACGCGCGGGTTACCCCGCTCGTTGCAACTAAAGGCAATATGAAAGACATCCTATGAAAGAGAGGAAATTAACACAACTTGAAAAACATAGAAAAGAGATGAGTGTATTTGCTGATGGAAAGAAAAGTTTCCAAGTAGCCGGAAAGAGTGGTGCGGCAGCCATAAGAGTTTGTACCGTCATGATATCATTGGATATGTTTGACATGTGAGATTATGAAAGATTATGGAGATTTAAGATTATTTTTTTGGAAAATAAGCGTTGATCAAAAAATAATCTTTGTTTGGCAAACTAAGATTGTGAATTATTTTAGAAAAATAAGCTTTCAAAAAATAAGTTCCTTAAACCAGCTTTTAAAAGATTATGGGTATGTTGGGCAAAAATAGATTATGCTGGTGATGGTGCTGTTGCTGGAAAAGATTATAAAAAGAGATTATTTTTATAAGCTACATGAAATAACATTTTATTTTCGGAGATTATGAATGATTATTTTTTTTATAATCTTTTATAAGTTATGTTTGTCAAACAAAGATTATTTTTTAAGTAGTTTTTTTTTGAAAAAATAAGCATAATCTCTCCATAATCTCATGTGCCAAACATAGAAGATTACTTTTCACAAATTAACTGATTTTAATCTTTTTCAACAACAGCACCAACACTACTGCAAAAAAAAAGCTACAATTTTAATCTTTTTTAACATTAGCACTAGTACCAGCACCAGCACCAGTACTAACAACATCTATTTTTACCAAACATATCTATAATAGTAATAATATATTATGTTACATTGGTTCTCAAGCAACAATCTATATGAAAGATTACATAGAAACCCTAGAAGCTCTATATATATTTTTTTCTCTAAACGGTAGTTTGAATTATCTCACAATATATACATCACAAATCTATCTCACATGTTCTAAGCAAGACTTGAACCCGTAACCATTTGATTGAGAATATTCTCACACAACATGTGATACCAATGAGATACAACCCCTATGGTGACTATAGCTTGACTATACAATTAAGCTAAGCTTAACATATTTTTTAATAATACACGGGACTCGTTATTAATCAACAAACTTTGATGTGTGATATGTCATTAATGCATCAAAACCTAAATCACACACACTTGGTGTACATTGATGCCAATATGCTTGAACATTGTGAAGAGTGAGTGGTGACTAGTTTTTTTTTTTGAACTTAAACATTCATTAAAGAAAACTAACATTCATACATATCATTCCTCGAAAGTGAGGAAAGTTCATCAGGGAAAGTGACATCCCAACTAAACCCTAAAGTGGTTGAAAACGCATAATGGGCAACCCAATGAGCTATACAATACAAACCATTCAACATTTACTAAACATCGTTTATTGCATAAACAAAAAGATCTTTTTGTAATACTACGTGTGTTTTTGTTAAAAATAGTAGTAGCATTTAGGAGTAGTAGTTGTAGAAATCAAGAGAATACTAAAAAACTATATTATCATATTCAATAAATTACAGATTTACATGACATTAAATAGAAAACTAATTAACCTAAACCTAACAACTAACGGGCGAAACCCAACAGGCTTGTGGGCTTTTATTATCTAACACTACCTTTCAAACTCGCAATGCTGCAACGGTAAACATTGAGAGTTTTTCAAACATAAAATAAACTAAAACTGAAAAACAAACGAAAGCAGAGTGTCCTAGAGTGCAAATAGACGAGCAAATTCAAGCAGACTGATACAAATGCATATTGAGACAAACATATTCATATTCAGATTCATATAGATTCAGATTCAGATTCAGACAAAACGAACCAAATGCAAAACCACGTGTAAAACCTATTATAACATCACCATCACCAACATCAATACTTCATTATAACCCAAACAAACGTAACCGTGATCACCAAATACCAATACCAAATCAAAAACTATTAAACCCTCATTTAATAAACCAATCGAGTCACCAAACCTTCAGCCAATCAAAACATACCATAATTCGAATTGTTACAAAGAATACAGCAACATAGTGATTCTTTATTTCCATACTATTAATTCATTGGATCCCAATTATGATTTTTTTTTTTTTTTTTTTTTTTTTTTTTTTTTTTTTTTTTTTTACGTTCAAAAAAAAAAAACTATGATTTTTATTAAGCAGTAGGCAACAAAGTGAGACCCAATGATTAAATAAACGAACCAACCATTCGATGAACCGATCCATTACTAATTGACGGCAACAAATAAAAAAAAGAGTTAATTGCATTTTTGGTCCTTGTGATTTGGCCAAATTGCAGGTTTGGTCCTCAAAACTTTGAAAGTGCAGCGATAGTCCCCATTTTGAAGTTTGGATTGCAGTTTTAGTCCCTGGATATAATTAAATAACTAAAATACCCTTTGTCTTCTTCAAAAAAAGACAAGGGTAATTTGGTCATTTTACACTAATAAGGACAAAAAATGCAACCCAAACTTCAAAATGAGGACTATCGTTGCACTTTTAAAGTTTTGAGGACCAAACCTGCAATTTGGCCAAACCACAAGGACAAAAAATGCAATTAAAATCAAACAAATTCAAATTAAACAACCGTTTTTTATTTTATTTTTCATTATTTTTTTTATTATTATTTTTTTTAAAATCTTCAACTGCAACTTCAACATAGCTTTTGATACCATGTAGAAAACAAGAAAATACTGAAAAATTATATTATCAGATTTAATGAATTACAGAAATTACATGACATTAAATAAAAAACTAATTAACCTAAACCTAGCAACTTACGAGCCAAACCTAACGGGCTTGTTGGCCTTAATTATCTAACAGAAGTAAGCAGCATTTTTTTTTTTTTTAAATGTTTGATAACTTAATTGTAGGTGTAATTATAATGCGTAAAACAACTCTTAAATGCTCAACGTTCATAAACGTTAAATTATAGCATTCCCCATAGTGCATTATAGTATTAGCCAAACTATATATATAATACACATAGCATAAAACCCTGATGGACCCAAAACTGCAATCGGGCTTTGGTCATATTTATCGTCTAATTCTCCACTGCAATCAGAGCAGCGAAACTGCGAAAGCTCGGATTGAATTAGAAAACTAAATAAACATTAAAAAAAAAAACTAAACTAAGAAAAAAAAACACATTATATAAAAGTAATAATTTGTTGATAAAGACATCTGACAGCAGACGGAGATTAATTTTCATTATGAAGCAACAACAGCAAGAGCAAAAGCAAAAAAAAAAAAACAGAAGAAAGCGTAGATATTTTTTTGCGGCAAGCATATTTCGTCTGCGTGTGGCAACGCATCGGGCGACCGACGGGGTTGACTCAAGTTTGGTTTTCTGCATAATTCAAAAACGAAAAGAATGACGCTGATGCGTTTGTTAACTCCAAACGTTTAAAAAGTTATCTATACTACTTATAAAGCATTTAGCACCCTCTCCCCTAAATTTTTTTAAAGATGTCATTAATTTATTTTTTAAGCATTACAATTTTTAATGCATAATGTACACAATACATAGCTTTTACTAATTTATCTTCCACAACATTTTAATGCTTTATTTATTATTTCTTTTTGAATTAGTTTAGTTTTAATGCAAAAATGCACATATAAATGAATATGATTTTAAAATGCATGCAAAACTACAATTTTCCAAAACTATTATTATATCGTAAGAGTGTTTCGAGAACCAATCTAAATAAATTTTGGATTATTTTAAATAGAATTAATCACAAAAGTAAAAAACGGTTTTTGTAAAAGTCGAGACAATTTTTTTAAGACAAATGACGTAAAGATATAAATTCAAAAGTGACAATCTATTTGATTTTATACATATTACACATATCTATACTAGTTATAAAGCATTTAGCACCTTCTCTCATATTTTTTTTAAGATGTCATTAATGTTTTTTTAAGCATTACAATTTTTAATGCATAATGTACACAATACATAGCTTTTACTAATTTATCTTCCACAACATTTTAATGTTTCATTTATTATTTATTTTTGAATTAGTTTAGTTTTAATGCAAAAATGCACATATAAATGAATATGATTTTAAAATGCATGCAAAACTACAAAGTTCCAAAAGTATTATTATATCGTAAGAGTGTTTCGAGAACCAATCTAAATAAATTTTGAATTATTTTAAATAAAATTAACGACAAAAGTAAAAAACGGTTTTTGTAAAAGTCGAGACAATTTTTTTAAGACAAATTATGCAAAGATATAAATTCACAAGTGATAATCTATTTGATTTTATAGATTATACACATATCTATACTAGTTATAAAGCATTTAACACCTTCTCTCCTAATTTTTTTTAAGATGTCATTAATATGTTTTTTAAGTATTACCTTTTTTAAAAATATATTTTATTTAAGCATTACATATATATACTACTTATACAAACATTTTTAAAAATATATTTTATTTACTTATTACGAGGTGTTAATTCTTACATATATATTTTATTAAAAAAATGTTTTTACTTACTTGTGACTACGGACCACTATGAACTAATTTGACCATAACCCCATAACATTATTGACTACCGCAACACAAAATCACGCCACTTTCACCTGTTTTTTATGAATTAGTTTGATATGATCCATAACTTTTTTTAAGTGACTCAAACTCATTATGTTTTCGCTATAGGTAAAGTTGTTGTAAGAGAAAACATAAAATTGAAAACATTTTTTGTCGAAAATTTTATAACTTGATACCCACCGTCGCAACGCGCGGGTACCCTACTATAATATTCTAAAGAGTTGAAATATGCGACATGAAAATTTTGGCATCCGCAAATTTATCGTTTAATAAAACGTTTCAGATTATAAAGCATGGTTCATTGAATTTTTTTATTTCAGGATATCCGCCGCTGCATCGCGCGGGTACCCTGCTAGTAGCTAAAACAATATGCAAGCAGGGTTTTGGTCGAAAATTCCAATTTTTTTAATAGAGAAGGCGTAAATGGAGGTGGTTAGGGTTTAACGGGGTGACCTATAAAAGGCGACTCAAAATAGCCATCTAACCATTTTTTTTATTTTTATTTTTTTTAGAATTCAGCAGCGACGGTTACTATGGCGACGCGTGGCAGCTTATGGTGTGATGTTTTTGGTTGGGTTTTGTTCAAAAACTAAAATGGAAGAGAATGACGCTGATGGTGTCAATTAACTCGAAGCGGATTTTGAGATATAGCCAAAACAATATGCAAGTGGGTGTTTGGACAAAAATTGAATTCTTTTCTTAGATGGGTAACGGTGGCGGCTAGGGTTTGACGAGTGGCCTTTAAAAGGCGGTTCAACTAGTCACCTAGGTATGAGGATCAACCCCATCCGATGCCATGTAAGGTAATGAAAACCTTGTAAGATTAGATATTTAATTATTTATAAAGCAACATATCTAGAAACTCTCCATACAGGCTTGGGCCATTATCATATTATTTGACACTAAATGCTATTTCATGGAGCGTTGAAAAATGAGTATTCCGAAAGGGCTGGCCTACGCAGGCACCCCACATTTTCCTTGGCAGGCACCTCATAGTAGGGTGGGTCCCCCTTGGTCGGCGGCTGCACTTTTCCTTTTTTTTTTCTTTTTTTTTTTTAAAAATTGTGTGTGTAGTGTTTAGTTGTATTTAATTTAGGTATATTGTATAGTGTATTTAATTTGTGTAGTGTTTTTATATGTATAGTGTATTTAATTGTGTAGTGTTTTTATATGATATTTATTTTACGTTATGCTTTTTAATTGTGTGTTTGTTTCCATTTAATTAAACAATAACAATAAAACATTAAACAAGTAAAACAACAATGGTTTCAATATTACAACGAAATCTACTCCACATGAAGATTATTAATGTCATCTATAAGCTCATAGAGTATTCCACTCTGCTGACATGCGTGATCAACTGGATTTCTTGCCAATTCCAGTGATGCCTCCAACGCCTTTATTTTTGCCTGCAACAAATTGTTTTCAGCCAATAGCATGTTGATCGTTGTATCTTTAGTTTCGCAGTTTGAGCACTGCGTTGAAGAAGAGGCTTCATCAAAGTACTTTTGTTGAAATATTTTCTTTCACATGAAGTATCGACACCCATAGTCTTTAGTCCCTGGCTGTTACATGACGAAACAATTATAAGAAATGTATTATAAACAAACAAGTTATTGATATATTTACGCAAATAAGCAAACGTTTAATTATTTACCTTTGAGAAAGGACATGCATAATACTTCAGACCACAAGTATTGGGCTGGTGGGATGTTCTTTCAATTATTAATCCACGTTGACAACGACACTAGTAAGGATTTTGTTGTTGCATCTGGCCAAAAGAATTTGTATAATTATTCACAACATAAATTAGTAATATCATGGTTCACAATAACCAATCTTGTTATAGATTAATAGTTGATACATGGTTCACAAAATTACAATATAACTAGAAACTAAGATCAATCACGCCCGATGCGTAGTCGCTCCAATGATGCTGCCATCTGTCCCACACGAGACTCTAACTCTGAAATGCGTCTCCTCAATCCGTCAATCTCTCGCTCGTACTCGTCAACGCGAGACGGCTGTATCAGTAGATGAGGAAGAACCGGAGGACGGTGTATAAAATTGTCCTCATCTGCAGCTGGAGATATAGCTGGAGAGGGAGGCACATAAGATTGTGAAGAAAGCACATAATCTGGACTCTCAACACGAGCGGGTGTGTGGTTGACACAATGAATGTCCCTCCACTGAATGTCATCCGATTCCTATAACAAAACATGAGGAAGAACCGGAGCAGGAGCAGAAATCTGTAACAAAAGATGATGAGTCGTTTGCTATAAATCAGTAATCGTCTATACATGTTGTGTCATTTACAATATAAATCAGTAATCGTCTATACATGTTTTGTTATTTACAATATAAATAAATAATCGTTTTCTACGTATATCTAAACATCCTCTATCGTTGAGCAAACACATGTTCCCATGGCGCGGCCTCGGCATTTCTAAAATGTCTCCATTGTGGGTGATTATACGGGAGTGGTGAGTCTTCATCAAGAACCGCAAGAACGAAGTGAGCACAATCGTTGTTCCCCACACGAAGAATCACAACCGGAGACAATATTCCTGCTGAATCGGGAGAATCTCTCAGCGGAAGACACAAAATAGATTGTGAATTGGTTATACATACAATAGGACGGTTAAGAGCTGTAGCAATAACCACTCCCATTTCTGGCATACTCATCCAATAACGCAGGGGTGCTGCACCGTTAAACCAATTCATCGAGTTACGTGTAGATGTAAATAAATTACCCCACAATTCCCTGTAAACTTCCTCGTGATTGTCTACCTCTTCCCTGGCAAGAGCTCGAATTCTGGGCCACATTTCTTGCTGATGGCCAAGACCTATGGCAAGAGCTCGATAGCCACAATTTCCATCACCCTCCATGTTAAAGATCCCCATGATCCAGCGTCGGAAAAGAGCTGGAATTTCAGTCATACAATTTTCGCTAAAGTAATCTGGAACGTACAAGTGGTGTCTTAATTCGCCCTCGCTAGGTCCTTCGTTTAAGTCTTGGACGTTAGAAGGCTCTCCCACATAAGAACTATGTCTCGCAGATTCTTTATTTACTTCTGGGACTTTTTTAGGTTTTGTGTAGCTTCTGCGGTGCCTTGTGGGGGGTTCTTCGTTCAAATCCGGGAGATTTGGTTTAGACTTGGATTTGTTATCCTTTGCGCTCGGACGTCCACGATTACTTTCTTTAACAGCAGGTTGTTGGGCTGACACAGATTCAGGAGCGTATATACCTCTGAGCATGTTTAACATATTTTTTTTGACAAACGACGATGCTCTGGTATAAACACTTTGGAATTTCTGTACGTCATCTTGACAAGAAAAATATTCAGGCTCTTCAGGCCCTTGAGGCTCTTGAGGATATTCAGGCTCATCAGGCTCTTGAGTATTTCGGACAACAGGCCAGGGAACGCTTAGTGTTCTCCAAAAATTATCAACAAAATCAAGCGGAATTGGCAATCCTGTATTCGAAAAAAGGAAATAGTTAAAATTATCGGTATTGACGGGAAGAATAACTTGATAGGCATAAATTTTAAAGTACATACCGTTTGCTTGAAGCCAATACAGTTGGTGATAGCATGGTAAACCATACACTAACCGCATCTGATGACCACATGCATGTGGGTCAACATCCCGTTTACTTTCTGCGAGTATGAGCCTTAAAGCATCCATTGAAACATTATACCGCAATTCGTTAAATAGAGTGCTCTTACAAGCATGCAGTTTCTTGATTTTGCTTATATTCAAAGAGGCTCGTATCGCAGTTTCTTGCGCAGCTATAATCTTGTCGACCGAACACAACAACGTGTATAAGTTGGACTGTGTGGAGCCCAAGTATAACTTCAACAGCGCGTGTTGACCCTCAAATCTACATGTTGTTGTTTGGCCGAAGCTGCGATATTGATCGGTAATGTACGACACAAACATGCGATCGTAATCTCGCAGCCAGTTACGAAAATACTGGAAAACATCTGAGAAAACAAAGAATTACTAAAGTGAGAAAGCAATCCGAGTAGTTATTTATTAAATAATAATAAAAAATGTATTATTAAATAACAATTCGAGTACCCTTTTTTTGGACCAATAAACCACGTAGGTGCTGATAATAATGCCTGAACACTTCTTCGGTCGGAGCTGTAATCATCGAATCCCATGTCAATCTAATGGACTCATACTCCTTTAACGTATCAAATTTGTTTCTGCAATGCTTTAGCACATTTTGATTGATATGCCATCGGCAGAGTAATCTGTTAGCGTTTGGGAATTCTTCTGCGCATGCCCCAACCAACGCTAAATCTCTGTCGGTGACGATAACCCGCGGGTAGTATTGTTCTTGTATCACCAACTTAACACATTCCAACACCCATTTGAAATTTGGCTTTTTTTCCTTGTCAAAAAAGCTAAACGCCATTGAGAATGTTGTGTTTGTTGGAGTAACCCCAACAACTGTAAAGAATGGCAGTTTAAACATGTTGGTGTTGTATGTGGAGTCCATCAGCATGATTTCCGGATATGTTGTCCACAGGGCATATGACGTCGGGTGAACAAAAAATATTTCATCGAGCTCATTTGTGTGGTCATTTATCCTAGGGTAATATGTATAACCTTTACGTCGCAAATGTACTAAAAGCAGTTGTATCGGAGTCAAATCACCACGACTGTCGCGACGTATCTTTTCTTGTGCATTATACACCGTTTTAATGGTTGACACGTTATTTGGATCCATCTCTTTTATTGAAGAAAGTATAATTCGTGGTGCTACACGCTGTTTTGTCATCTGCCTCACAAAAACTAACTCACTATCTTTTAATCGCATGGCCTGTGAAAAACCATGCAACGAGTCTGGAAAATTATGATTATGCCCCAGACACTTAACCCTCAATATCCAACCATTAAAACGTTTTATATATTTCGCTAGTAATCTGAATGGGCAATTACATTTGTCGGTACTAGTCTGCCGTTGAAGTTCATCTTCTAACCCTTCACGTGAAGACGTCCCATGTCTAGAACACAAAAATTCGATAGAGTACTTATAGCCCCTATCTGTTTTACTTTTTCCAATAACAATAACAAAACCAATCGTTTCAGCAGTAGATCGCACCCAATTAATTAAATCAATTTCAGTACCGAAAACCTATACAATATAAAAACACAACAACCTTTTTATTAATACATTTTCTTAAAAAAACTTTATAAAAAACGTTTTCTTATAAAAACTTTTTTATAAATACTTTTTTTTATAAATTCTTTTTGTGAAAATATTTAAAAAATACTTTTAATAATTTTTTTTTGTAAATACATGTTTTCATGTAAAAACTTTTACTTTTAAAAAAAAGTTTATTAAAAAAAAGTTTTGTTAATAATTTACGTTTTAAAAACGTTATTAAAAACGTTATTAAAAAAAGTTTATTAATAATTTACGTTTTTAATAATTTACGTTTTAAAAACGCGTTATTAAACGTGTGCATTTTTGTGTGGGTATACGTGTGTGGTTCTCGAACGCTTTACGTGTTTCTTTCTCTACCCATTCATCCCACATGCGTTTGGCAGTAGTTATCATGTCTCTCTCTCACTTCTCTCAAACGTAAACTCTCACTTTTGATTTAGCAACTCTCTCTCTAAAAAGTTTTAGATCTAAACATTTTAGATCTAAAATTTCTACGTTGTTAAGTTTTTACGTTTGTACGTTGTTAAGTGGTGAGGCTGTGGTGGTTTACGTTTTTACGTTGTTAAGTTTTTAGATCTAAAACTTTTTTTAGATCTAAAACGTATACGTTGTTGAAAAGATCATGAGGTTTGTTAAAAAAAACGTTAAATTTTGTGATTTTCTTAAAAAGAATGATTCGTTGTAAAAAAAAACTAATTTTTTTGGTACTTGTGAGGCTGTGGTGGTTTACGTTTGTACGTTGTTAAGTTTTTAGATCTAAAACTTTTTTTAGATCTAAAACTTTTTTTAGATCTAAATTTTTTTTGATCTAAACCTTTGTAAAAAAAAGGTTTTCTTTGTTTATTTTCTTAAAAATAATTAGATGTTGTGATGTTGGTGATGATGTGGTGGTTACGTAAGTGGTGGTACTTGTGAGACTGTGGTGGTTACGTTTGTACGTTGTTAAGTTTTTAGATCTAAAACTTTTTTTAGATCTAAAACGTATACGTTGTTGAAAAGATCATGAGGTTTGTTAAAAAAAACGTTAAATTTTGTGATTTTCTTAAAAAGAATGCTTCGTTGTTAAAAAAAAAACTAAATTTTTTGGTACTTGTGAGGCTGTGGTGGTTTACGTTTGTACGTTGTTAAGTTTTTAGATCTAAGACTTTTTTAGATCTAAAATTTTTTTTAGATCTAAAGTTTTTTTCATCTAAACCTTCGTAAAAAAAAAGGTTATCTTTGTTTATTTTCTTAAAAAAAATTAGATGTTGTGATGTTGGTGATGATGTGGTGGTTACGTAAGTGGTGGTACTTGTGAGGCTGTGGTGGTTTACGTTTGTACGTTGTTAAGTTTTTAGATCTAAAACTTTTTTTAGATCTAAAACTTTTTTTAATCTAAAACGTAGATGTTGTGATGTATTGGTGATGCAGTTTTGGTTACGTATGTTTCTTTGTTAAAAAAAAACTCTTTTTTAAGTTTAAAAAAAAAAAAAAATCATCATTGCTTATTGTTTGTTGGGTTTTTTTGCAGGTTTGCCTGCATAGGAGGACCCTTTTGTGGGCAAAGCCCATGTTATACTTGGCAGGCACCCCACGTTTTCCTTGGCATTACTGGATGGTAAAGTGATTCACTTCGCAACTGTAATGAAAAAAACTTTGTTTTTATATAAAAAAATTTCATTACTGGATGGTAAAGTGACCATTCAAGATCATTTTGCAACTTTAATGAAATAAAAAAGGCAATGATGATTTTTTTTTAAAAAAAAATTAAAAAGAGTTTTGGCGAGGCAAAACTGAATTTGCAGCCAACATGAACTATAAAGATAATAATCTGAGCCTTTGATAAGTTGTTTACCTCTTGTGTGTTAAATGGTGAATTAGACATGGTGGTTGATTGTTGTTGTTGATCTGGACCACTAGTTGTTGATCTGGACCACTTGATTGTTGTTGTTGCTTTCACCTGGGATTATATGGGGTGCCTGCCTAGGATTATGTTGTTGTTTGTGTTGTTTCTGGACCACTGGTATTGTTGTTTGTGTTGTTGCTATCACCTGGGATCGTTGTTGGTGTTGTTGCTTTAATATGGGGTGGTAACTTGTGAGAATCTTAGTACTTGTGAACTTTTGAGAATCTTAGTACCGAATGTGAACTTTTGCAGTGGTAACTTGTGAGAATCTTGTTCAAAACGTGTAACTTGTGTATCTTGTAAAACCTGTGAAACTAGTGTGTCTTGTGCTTGTGCAGATTTGTGAGGCTTGTGCAGTTTTGTTAGGCTTGTGCAGATTTGTGAGGCTTGTGCAGTTTTGTGAGTGCAGTTTTGTGCAGTTCATGTGAACTGTGACTTTGTGCGGTTTGTGACTAAAACTTTTCCGAGGCGATGATTATTTTTGAGCCTAAAAACTTTAAAAACTTTTCGAGACGATGATGATTAATAGCAACGAATCTCATGGACCTTCCAATCCTTAAATTAGTTGTATATATTTAGAATATATCTTCATGTACATGTTTAAAATATTTCCTGTATCTTAGGCTTTATTGTTACATCCTATCCTTTGTAACTTATCTTCGATATATTGATCAATATACAACTCACCAAAGTGTGGTGATTATCATAAAACCCTATATGGTATCAGCCTAACCACTCTCCTGGCCTTCTTCTTCTTCTTAATTTGTTATTTCAGCCATGGCAACCAATGAGTCTACTGACTCCCCTCTCCCTCTTGCAACCATTCTACACATGATCACTATCAAACTCACATCCTCTAACTATCTCTTGTGGAAGAATCAACTTCTTCCTCTTCTTGCTTATCAAAAATTAACCGGCTATATTGACGGTTCCATTGCCATCCCATTGCCCACCATTGTCACAGAAAACGTTTCATCTCCAAATCCCGCTTATTCTACATGGATCGCTGGTGATCAACGTGCTCTTCTGTTGATTCAATCATCACTATCAGAAGAAGCCATGGCCGAAACTCTCGGACATACCACTGCCAAAGATGTCTGGTGTGCTCTTGCAGATGCTTATAGTCATGACTCCGTTGAACGAATGCACATCCTTCGTGATTCTCTCCGTCAACTTCAGAAAGGTACCTCCACAGTTGCTGAATTTGGTCGCAAATTTAAAGCCATATGTGATCAACTCAATGCAATTGGCCACCCCGTTGATGAAACTGATAAGATTCACTGGTTTCTATGTGGTCTTGGTTCATCATTTGAAACCTTTTCTACCACTCAACGCTTGATGAGGCCTCATCCAAAGTTTCGTGATCTTCTTTCTCAAGCCGAAAGTCATGAACTTTTTCTCACATCTATCAACAGTACCGCTACATCTCAGGTTGCTTTTCTTACTAATCCTGCTCCTGCTCCTGGATCTACTCGCGGTCGTGGTCGCTCATCAAATGGTGGTAATTTATGCCACTTATGAAGCACCGCTAAAGAAAGAACAATGCGAACTGTAGAGGCTTTAACGACGGGGCTAAATGTAGCTGAATAGTCCAGACCCGGGACTTGGGTGAATCCCTGAGCTACTAGACGGGCTTTGAAACGATCAACGGTACCATCAGAATGAAACTTGATACGAAACACCCATTTAGATCCAACTACATTAGCATATGTAGGACGAGGGACAAGCTCCCAAGTATCATTGATTTTGAGAGCATGCATCTCATCACACATAGCAGCATACCATTTTGGATGTTTGGCTGCAGATTTGAAGCCACGTGGTTCTTTAGCCGAAAATAAGGCTTGGTGAAGAACCGAGGAGGAAAGTTGTGAGAGATCAGCAACATGGCGTGTTTTAAATGTGCCAACTTTAGATCTAGTTATCATAGGATGTCCCGTAGTGGGAGCATCTACGGGAACAACAGGTGGCACATGTGATGTTGCATCAACATTGGAAGGGTCTGAGATAAGTGGTGCAACAGTAGGCTCGGTTGAAGACTGAGCATTTGAAGTAGGCTCAGTTATGTTTGGACAAAGATCACAACGAGGTGCGGAAGATGGTGAGACTACTGGTTGAGCAATAGGTGATGCCAACACATCAGGTGGAGAAATTGATACTTCTGATTCATCAACGTTTACTCCATCACAGTAAGTTGAAATTAGCATTTGAGCTGGTGGCAAAGTAGATGAATTTCCAGAAAATGGAAATGAGAATTCATCAAACTGAGCATGACATGTAGTATAAATTCTAAATATATACAACTAATTTAAGGATTGGAAGGTCCATGAGATTCGTTGCTATTAATGATAAAAACCGAATGGACGGTAAAGTGAGATCTAATCTCACTTTGCAACCTTCGGGTTTGAGCCTAAAAACTTTAAAAACTTTCCGAGGCGATGATGATAAAAACCGAATGGACGGTAAAGTGAGATCAAATCTCACTTTGCAACCTTCGGGTTTGAGCCTAAAAACTTTCCGAGGCGATGATGAAAACCGAATGGACCAAATGGACGGCAAAGTGGGATAAAATCTCACTTTTGCAACCTTCGGACTGAGCCTAAAATATTTTCCAACTACGATTTTTTGAAAACTTTTAAAACTGAAAAAAACTTGTAAAACCAAAACAAAAAATAAGTTGTAAAACCAACTTGTAGAACTGTAAAACCAAAACAAAACTTGTAAAAAAAAAAAAAAACATGTACAAAAAACTGTAAAAAAAACTTGTAAAAATAAGTGGTATAAGTAGTAAAAAATAAGTTGTAAAAAAACTTGGTACGGAAATCGAGAAATCAATCATTGGTACTAATAATTGGCACGGAAATCGAGGCAACCCATGCAAACTTTCAGCCACCCCCTACCCATGGGGTGCCTGCATAGGAGGACCATTCCGAAAAAATGATAAAACTACTTGTTTACTTAATTTTGTTGTTTAGCCTTTTGTAGTTGGTAGGCTTTGGGGTTTAGTGGCTTTGTACAGACTTTGGTTCCTTGTTTTGCCTCTTTTGTAAGGCTCTGTTATCTAATATCCGGCTTTAAAAAAAAAAAAAAAAGAAAAAAAAAAAAATCTCCTTAATGCTCTACTCGAAACATACCCAATACGTGTAAAAATACATACAAGTTAGACTCATACTCCTTTTTGCTTCGGTGTCCTTTATGCAAGCTTGTTCCGACTCTCATGAGCATTTATTCTTCGAATGCTCTTTTTCGGCTAAAGTTTGGAAGCTGATTTCCCTTAAAGCTGCTTTACAGGTTGGTCCGACAAGGTTAGATGATATTATTGCTTGGTTAGTGCCTCTTTCATTGAAGAATTCCATAGAGAGCATTGTTAGTCGATTGGTTTTTGCTGCTTCAACGTACTTCATATGGCAAGAGAGGAATAATCGCATTTATTTCAAGGAGTCTAATCTAGAAGAGCAAGTGTGTGACGTCATCTTGGAAGTCGTACGCCTAAAGTTGACAACTATTCGGTTTAAGAAGACTCCTAAAGTGGTGCGAACGTTGCTGAAGTGGAAGATCAATTCAGGTTTAACGTGGATATGGAAGGCATGTTCTTGGGTGCATGTTTTTTGTCGAAGCTCATGTCTTGTTATTCCATGTTTGGTTATGGGCTGTTACATTCGAGAATGTTCGAATATATAGTTTTGCTTATGTAAGAGTTATAGAGTGGCTTATCACTACTCTCCCATGTATCTAACAATATTTCATTTAATTTATTCACCGGGTATAAAACACTTTACCCAAAAGTTATTGCCTACCTATTAAGTAAGCTCGTTTATTAGCACAAATCTCCATGTTTTTGTTCCAAGCCCATATAACAAAACTGTGGACTTTGGTGGTTAGGCACCGGCCAAGAACTTTGATAGATGAGAGACTTGTTTTTTGCTCGACTTATTATATAACTTTTTAGTGGGCCAAAACTTCCACTTACGATCCAGCCCGTTTTAGGATGGGCCAAACTATAGGGAAGAGTTTGATGCTAGACAGTTATTTTAAATACATTTTACTGGATATAGAAATCCAACAAGTACATCTCTTGGGCTTAATTGGCCGATCATATAACTTGAAACGTTAATAAATAATGGATCGACTATAAGAAAAGTATATGTGTAGAAACTTGAAAGCATAGGTCTAGTCCCATTACTTAAAAAAAGGAGAAATAAGAACTCCATATGGACCATATCCAACTATTTACATACCAAAGGAAACTCATCAAACTCTATTAGTTTAACCAAAAACTGTGTTTGAATTTCCTCCACGACTCGAATCATGAAACTCTGAGGAGTCCAAAAAGCTATTTTGGCGGCAAGGATAAAAGACCTTGCAAAGCTCGTTATAGTTCTGATGATCAAAATTGTAAATTTCCATGAGCTTCTTTTGTTTTGTCTTGAACCGGCGTTGGAAAAAGCCTTCAAAAGTAGGCTCTTTTGATGTCTTTAGGAAAAAAGTGTAGGCAAGAGCAAAGTGAAATGATGTGACGAAGAAGCAGATAGGCTCCATCACGTCCCAACTAAGTTCCCAAAACGTAAGCCTCATAAACGCTAATGTTTGTAAGACTAGAAAACCGAGACCACCATAGAGCTCACCACGGACTTGTGATAGCGCTTTTTGATCGATGAAAGCCTTTTGTCTTTCCAATTCTTCAAGTTGTTGTTTCCTTGGGTCATTTGGAATGGCTATTGATTGTGATATCAACTTTTCCATTGATTTTGCCAACTGTAACAAAAAAAAAAAAAAATGTTTTAGATTACTTTATAAGAATATAGTCTCTTTGGCATATTCATACAAATAAGTCTCAAGCAATCTATTGTTTCACATGTCATCACTTTTTTCTTTATAAACTATCTTAATGTAAAGATGACTTCAGTTTGGCCTATAACTTTCTAATACGTTTTAACTCAATTGTATTTGTTGTAATAAATTAGTAAAAACTTACTTTACTTTGTAAGTTCATTTTTTTTCCTACGGAGTATTTTACATGTTTGTACTATGTCAACACTTCTATTAAATTATGTATCATGTCAAAAGAGTGTGTCTAATGAACAGAAAAAACTCCTAACATAACATTCGAACACAAAGGAACTAAAGTAAGGGAATAAAGGCATTAACTATTTGTTAACCTTACATTTAATTTGCATTCATTTTAACACATATTAAAGACTTGGTTTCATATAGAAAGTTTAAATTAGGAAATGACTCACGTGAAATGACGCATACAAAATGCATGAAGTAAAATCACCATCAATATATGGTTAGAAATCGTCAACAAAATGACAACATCAACCTTAAATTACTAAATTTAAAACTTAGTTGAAAATTGGGTAGGTGGAAAAAACACTAGAACCGAATACATTTATAGTTTAAAGAGTTACTCCATGCATGTTCTAAAATCATGTCCAAGTACATACTCCTCTTAGTCCCTTATTTATTACATGTTTATGCGGAAAACCATCATTCTATTACGTTTATCTTCACATGATACTATGATAGATTATGCTAAAAACTCTAAATTGATATTTTTTCTTAATTCACAACATATTAAACAATAACATGACCTATCGTGTTGAAACCAACAGTAAACTAATAGTACCTCGTCAGGACGGATGAACACAACGTTTCCTAGCACAATAACATCACCCGCTTCATCCAGCATTTTCGAGTACTCGACTCCTTGATCATGATTATTGCAAGTAGTAATACAAATAGTAACAAACTCATCATAACTAACCGAGTTGGCCTTGATCTGTTTCAAGGCCAATCTCACTTTCTGCAACTGAGAAAACCTCAAAATCTTCTTTGCATCATTCACTGATATCCCAACCGAATCAACAACATTAACATGTGCATGATCATCCAACCTAGGACTCCTTAAACCATCAAACCTAAGACGTTGTTCCTTGTTACTTATATTCATTCTCTCCCTTAGTTTCTCACCAAGGGGAAATGAAAACAACTCGGGTACACTCAAACTCGACGACTGGTTAATTTTTCGACGTTGTAGGACACGCTTAAAGAACCCAACGTCCTCATTAGGAGTAACCTTTTGTGGGGACGTCATAAGGTCGTTATGGAAGCTAGCGGCATTTAACGCCTTGTGAGATGAGAGTTCGCGATTAGCCGGAGTTTGGTTTTTAAGGAAACGTTTTGTTATGGCTTGACGGAGTGCCATTGTGACTAGGGATTAATTGAAGTGTGTTGAGGGATAGAAAATAAGTGTTGGATGGTTGGTATTTTATAGTGTCCAAAAAAATGGAATGTTGCAAAATATCGTGAGATTTTGGTTTTATTTCTATGTAGTCTCGCATTGTGATTAATGCTTTTGGAATAATACAAAATTAGTAATGAATTAGCTTTGTATACATGTTTGTTATGTCTATCAGATAAGGATCGAACTATTTGTAATTAAGATGTATAATTTAAAGAAACTATAAACTTTTTTCCATCTTTTAGCATGATACAAAGCCTTTTGAAACGAATTGTTTCTTGAGAGAAATTTTATTTTTTTCTTTGAACAAAGAGAGATATTTTGTTGGAAAAATAACTTTCACATGCATTTGTAAAATTTTAGTTTTTATTTTACACAAGTTACATTTAATTTCATATCAGATTTTGTGCATATATAATTGTGAAGTTTACCCGTTGTAACAAAGCACGCGCATGTACTATGTCTATATACATACAAATTTCCATCATACACTTATACACAAATGTACATTACAGCCTAATGCATCCATGCTTCAGTATGATATGAGTCAAACTAGAAATCTTGTTAAAAACGTTGTAGTTTAACAAGAAACTGTAATTGGAATTCAACAAGAATAGAAATGAACTCGAATTAACATAATCAATGATTGTGATTTGAAATATGAATTGTGAGTTTACAAGTGATAGAGAATTTGTTACAAGTTGATTCAATTGAATGAAAATCAAAATGAAAGGTACAATATAAAGGAAATTCACGTAACAAATTTTGGGCGTCAAAATCTGTTATAATGACACATGGCAGCATTTGATTTGAACATGTATCATTCCATCCAACTTAAACAATTGTGATGGCTCATCACAATTGATCTTGTTCCTCCAGCTCAGCAAACTCAGGAAACCTCTGCATCACATCATCATACAACTCACAAATAGCTCCTTTTGCATCACCATTTGACCGCTGAACTAGAATGTAGACTACAGCTATGTTGTTCAATTTTCCCAATTTTCTGTCAAATATAGCCACTAGGTGCATGTCTAACAATCCATCCTTCCCAATGTGAGGCAGCACTCCCATTTTTTGTACTGTACCTCTGCACAACTTCAATTGAGAAACATAGAAAACTGGATGTATCATATTGTCATCAGACAATTGTAGTTTGTATGCCACTGAACCCACTTTAGCTACAATGAGAAAAGGTCAATAATACTTGGTTGATAACTTATGGCAAGGGTTCTGTCTCACAGATACTTGCCTATAGGGCTGCAACTTCAAGTAAACCCAGACTCCCACATTAAAGCTCTTATCAGTCCTATGCTTATCTGCATAATTCTTTATTTTATCTTGTGCCCTCTTCAGATGAAACTTAAGCATAGCTATAACTTGTTATCTTGCAGTCAATGTTCTATCCACAGCTTCCACCATACTTTTACCAGCTAAGTAAGGCATATGGATAGGGGTTGGCTGTAAACAATCTCAAATGGTGTGGTATTGATAGAAGTATGAAAATTGGTATTATACCAATATTCACCCAAGGCTAACCACTGAGTCCACTCCTTGGGTCTTTCACCAGTCATAAACCTTAAAAACACTCTAAACACTTGTTCACTACTTCTGTTTGTCTATCAGATTGTGGGTAGTATGCAGTGGACATCTGCAATTTGATCTTCAACATCTTGAATAAGGCTTGACAGGACTGACTCAAAAACACCTTATCCCTGTCACTTACAATGGTTTCTGGTAGACCATGCAACTTGTACACATTATCCAAAAAGACTTGGGCAACTTGATTAGCAGAAAATGATGCTTTAAGGCCATAAAGTGAGCATACCTACTTATTCTATCCACCACCACAAACACCACTATCTTTCCTTGAGAGGTTGGCAATCCTTCAACAAAATCCATAGATACATCAGTCTAAACTCTTTGCGGAATGGGAAAAGGCTGCAACAAACCAGGATAAGAACTCAAATCTGGATTTTGTATCTGACACACATCACACTCCCTCACCCATTGCTTAACTATTCTTCTCTTCTTCTTCCAGTACACCACTGCACACAACTTCTTCAAGGTTACTTGTACCCCTGAATGCTCACCAATTGGTTCAGAATGAAAATAGTCAAACAATTTCTTTCTTAACTCTGCATCATTTCCTACCATTAACTTGCTTTTCCTTCTCAGTTGTTGATTTGCACAAGTATACTTCCCAAAGCTATTGTCACTGGTTTGTAACTTGTGAATTAGCTTTACTAACTCAAAATCTGCATCCCAACTCTTCTTAATCTTGTTTAATAAATCACTTGAAATAGTTGTAGCCACAAGACTAGCTAATTCAGCTTGATAAATCCACCCCTAAAAATGCCTCAACAACATTGTTTTCACACACCTTCTTATAGTGAATCTCATAGTCATACCCCAACCATTTAAGCAACCATTTCATTTGAAAAGGTATTGTCAACCTCTGATTCAACAAATATTTCAAACTAAAGTGATTAGTTTTGATTTTAAAGTGTCTGTCCAACAAATATCCCTTCAATTTCTCCAAAGCTAAGATGAGTGCAAGGAATTCTTTCTCATAAGTGGAAAAAAGTTGATGTTTCTCATATAGTGACTTACTTAGGAAGGAAATGGGATGACCATCTTGGTGCAAAACTGCTTCAATACCAGTCCCACAAGCATCAGTCTCCTCAACAATTTCCTCCTAATTAAAATCAAACAATGCTAGAAATGGTGTTGTCATCATAGCTTTTTGCAGCTTATCAAGGGCTACTTGAGCTTCATTGGACCACTTAAAGGTATTTTTCTTCAATAAAGAAGTTTAAGGCTTACTAAAGATAGCATAATGTCTGATGAATCTCCTATAGTAACATGTTAACCCAAGAATTCCCCTTAATTGTTTCATATTTGTGGGCACTGGCCGGTCCTTAATAGCCTGTATTTTAGCTGAATCTGTAGCTACACCTTGTACAAATATGACATGTCCAAGATATTCCACCTTTTACACAGCAAAAGAACATTTGGACTGTTTGGCAAACAATGTGTTATGTCTCATTACTTGCAGAACTGTCTTCAAGTGACTCATATGTTCTTCCATACTACTGCTATAACTGAGGATATCATCAAAGAATACTAATACAA
Organism: Chrysanthemum seticuspe; assembly: GCA_019973895.1. Classification (NCBI taxonomy): domain Eukaryota; kingdom Viridiplantae; phylum Streptophyta; class Magnoliopsida; order Asterales; family Asteraceae; genus Chrysanthemum; species Chrysanthemum seticuspe. The sequence continues at coordinate 256,835,734 of BPTQ01000004.1, forward strand.
ATTTCCTTAGAAATGATTTGAAGACTGTATTCATTACTGATTGAAAGGTTGATGGGGCATTAGTCAAACCAAATGGCATTACAAGAAATTCATAATGCCCATCATGAGTTCTAAAATCAGTCTTCTCAATATTAGCCTCATTCATTCTAATTTGGTGATACCCTGACCTCAAAACCAACTTAGAAAACACTGTTTCCCCATGAAGTTCATCAATTAGTTCCTCTATCATAGGTATTGGAAATTTGTCTTTGATAGTGGCCTTATTGAGCTGCCTATAATCAATACACATTCTCCGACTACCATCCTTCTTTTTAACCATGACAATGGGAGAAGAGAAAGGACTTTGACTGTGTCTAATCACTCCTGACTCCAATAGCTCACTCACCATCTGTTCTATGGCATCTTTTTGCACGAGTGGATGCTTAGAAGGTCTACATTGATTGGTGGAGTGTTTGGCACAAGCTGAATATGGTGATCATGAGATCTCTTTGTTGACAATGTGGCAGGAATTGCAAACATATCCTCAAATTCTCCCACTGCAGATGCAATATGGCCATTTGCTTCTACTTTCCCTCAATTTGCAACAAACTTGGAGAATAGATACACATCATTAAGGAATTGGTAGCCACTTTTCATCCATTGCAAAGTAACTTGTGGAGTTTCTCTTAACCATACCTTCTTCTGTTTGTAAGTAAAGGCCATAGTCAACTTCTCAAAATTTCACAAATTGCTCCCAACCTAGCCAACAACTGAACTCCCAACATCAATTCACAAGCTCCAAAGGGCAAAATCATAGCATCTACTTCATATGTCATATCCCCAACAATTACTGAAAGTTTATAGCACATAAAAGTACTTATCATATCCTGACTATTGGCCACAGTTACTAGCAAAGGGTATGTATTCTTGAGCCTACATCCTAACCTTTTGACAGTCTTCAAATCCAAAAAATTATGTGTACTTCCTGAATCCACTAGTATGTGATTTTTTTTCCCAATGCTACCTCTAACTCTCATGGTCTAAAGAGTATTGGTACCAGTCAAGGCATTCAATGATATTTGAGGTGGATTACTTTCACAAAATTACATACACCCCTAATAATCAAATTTATCAACACTAGGATTCATCATTGGTTCTAGCTCCTCCATAATTTCCTCCTCACATTCACCATCACCAACTACTACCAATGAGTACAATTGCATTGAGCACTTATGGCCAGGAACATACTTTTTATCACAATAGAAGCACATATTATTAACCTTTTTTTTCATCATATTCCTTCTAAGTTAGCCTTCTATTATGATTATAGCTAGTGTTTGGCTCAACTATCCTATTACTTGGTAAAGTCATTGCAGTGTTTGATCTAATATTCACATTATTATTCCTTCCTCCAAAAGTGTTATTAGTAGCAACTTTAGATACATGAGTAGGTAGTGAAGGAGAATACATTGATTTCAAAGCCACAAATATCTGTTCTTGCATCTTAGCCATGTAAAACACATCAGGCAGTCCAATGTAAACATTCTTATCTGCAAACTGACCAATTTTTCAATCCTTTAAGAAACAGACTAATCACATATTTTTCAACCATGTTCAACAATTCTTCGAACATTCTTGATACTCCTTTACAGATTCATATTGTTTCAAAATTTTCAATTCCATGATTGGATCATCAAAGACTGACCCAAACCTTCTTAAAACCTTTTTTTCATACACTTCCCAAGGGCAATGTTCATCAAATTGTTACAAAACTGCCGATGCCATACCAAAGCTTTATCATAAACATGCATGGACACCCCATCAATTTTAAATAACTGTTTACACCTATATACCCACCCTTTTAAATCTTCTCCATTGAATTTAGGAAACTCATTCTAGAAAAGCCTTCCATAACCTCTGCAATTTCTAATGTTTTATATACCACCACTACCATTGTTCTAACTACCACCATTGTTGCTAGTGCCCTCTCCATTCTTGAGTCAGGTAACTTCAAATAGTCCTGAATATTAAGTGTCAATTTCCCACGAGAATGCTCGTATTTTATATCATTTATATGGATTTACGCTTGTTTTCCTCTATATTTGACTTTCAGGTAAATTACGAGCATTGGAGCTAATGAGAAACGGATTTGGAGAGTTTATTGAAGATATATGATAGTATGCCTATTTTGAAGTAATTACGGCGTAACTCTTCTCTCACATTACGCCGTAACAGAAGCGTGGCTCAGAAAACCAACTAAACTGAAGATTATGGCGTAACTCCCTCCTATGATTACGCCATAAATAATTAGGTCAAAAGATGTTCCGCGCTGCTGCAAGCTACGCCGTAACTCGTTCCACAAATACGGCGTAACCATGATTTATTGAAGATACGGCGTAACTCATTCTTGATGTTACGCCGTAACCAGCTTTTCCAGAGCAAAACACGAAGAAATGGATGTTACGGCATAACTCTCAACTTAAGTTACACCTTAACCAGATCTGGACTATAAATACCGCCCAAAATTTTGCATTTCTCATCATTCACTCCACATACAAAAGCAGAGAACGTGGGTAGGAGGCTGAAGGCAGATCTCGAGGAGCATACGGAGCCATCTCTAAGGAAGAAATCTCTCCCTAACAATAAGCATTAGCAATTTATCATTTCTTTTACTTTCAATTCATGTATTTCAATATGTTAAACATTGATTCGATTGTTTCAGTTAATATGAGCGGCTAAGCACCTCTGGTGCTAGCCTAGTTATGATTCCTTAATTGTTTTTTTTTATGTTTACATTACTTTCGTATAATTGTTTCTAGTGTATACATGCATAGTTTGTTGGTAGCTACCATTGTTTTGGTAGTTTTGAATGGCGGTAGTGTCTAGTTGTTTAGGAGATATGACCAACTGACCCTAAGTAGCTAGACTGAGTGGGAAGGGTAAGAATTGACCAACTGACGACCCTTCTTCGCTTGTGCGATTTGACCAACTGATCACCTACAGTTTGGATGAACTTAAGAAGTTTGTGATGAGTGTTTAAGATGCTAACGCCCGAGCACTTATTGTTATGAATATTACATGTAGCGGAACTTAATGACTTGGCTTAGGGGACTAAAAACAACTGGACTTTCAAGGGTAGTAGCTTGATCTCCGGTGGAAACCTTTGCTGATAGGTTAGGACGAACTGACCAAATGCTGTCCTAGCCACTTAAACCCCCACTTGAAGCAATTGGAAGTAATTGAACATAAAATTAATTTGATAGGATGAGTAACTAGGTTAGCACACTTCTCCTCTATTGATCACAACCCTCGCCTTTATTTGCTTTCTTGCATTTCTTGCTTTAGTAGTTAATTAATCATTTCAATCTTAAAATCAATTAAAACCTGTGATACCTAGACTTAATTGGAATCCGCTCACATAGCTCTTGGGATGACCTCGGTTTTACCGAATACTACACTACACACGATCGGGTACACTGTCCGTTAGTGTATTAGGGTAGACCATAGGTATAACGAGATTATAAATATTAAAACCTGGTCAGTAAAACCTGCATCAAGTTTTTGGTGCCGCTGCCGGGGAGTTATAATAGGATTTTCGTTAAGTCTTTCATTTTTGTTTTATTTTAAATTTTCTCAATTTCTCACGATTTATTTTCAAGTTTCAGGTACCATGGAAGTTGTTAACATTGATGACCTCACTCTTGAGGAGTATTTGGCGTTGACAAGAGAAGAAAAAGGGTCGGGGCTCGTAAGACCGGCGATTGGAGGTAATGTCCGTTTCGAAATTAAAGATCAGTTTATGAGGGAGCTTCGTGCTAACCCTTTCTCAGGAAACAGGGACGAAGATGCGTATGAACACGTTGAGAATGTCTTGTACACCGCAAGACTTTTCAACATTCCTGGTGTTTCTCATGACGCTGTTATGCTACGAGTGTTTCCCTCTTACTGGGGGAGTAAGAAGATGGATCGAAAGATTGCCCGCCGGGGCAGTTGATACATGGGCTCTCTTAAAAAAGCATTTTATCCAAAGATATTGTCCTCCTTCGAAGATATCTAAACAGCTCATGGAAATCCATAATTTCAAGCAAGATGACGATGAAACGTTGTATCAAGCCTGGGATAGATACAATGATTTCCTCTACAAGTGTCCGACTCATGACCTAAACAGCCAGCAAAAGGTCAACATCTTTTACAAAGGCATCAACGTAACTACAAGACAGATGCTGGACTACCAAGGACCAATTCCGAGCATGACCCCTACTCTTGCCATTGAAGCCATCCAAAAATGGCCGATCACTCCCAAAAGTGGCACTATAGAGGAAGCAAGAGAAGCCTAGGCGAAAATCTTGATGGAATTGCCGCCATCACTAACAAGCTAGAAAATCTTGGTCGGGATATGCTCAAGCTCAGAGAATGTGTTCATGCCATACAAGTAGGTTGTGAAAGCTGTGGAGGAGGACATCTCACCAAGAATTGTCCTCTCATTGACGAAGATAGCAAGGTTGAAGAAGTTAAGTATGGTGAAAATCGACCGTTTCATGGGAATAATAGAAACGGTAATGGCTATCGTGGAGGACCTCCCCCATATTATGATCGTGGAAATTTTGGTGAAAGAAGAGCTAACTTGGAGGAAGCAATCAGCAAGTACCTCGAAGATTTAACTAAGAGACAGAAGGAGCAAGAAGAATGGCTGAAAAACTTCCAAGATAATACGAACAAAAGCCTTTCTAGCCATGACGAATCGCTGAAAAACTTGGAAATCATGATTGGGAAGCTTGGCGACGAGGTGTACAGAAGAAATGAGGAACAAAAGAACAAATCAACAACATGTAAGGCCGTGTTTTCTGAAAATGACAAATCTGCCGATGAGTCTAACATAAATGAAGATAATGATGTTAATGACAGAAGAGAGTTACGCCATAACCAAACATCAGAGTTACGGCGTAACCGGGATACGAGGTCTGACATGTTTCTCGAGTTAGACGAATCTAAAAGGAAGAATCATTGGTGTAAGGCTATGGCAATTGATAATGGAAAGTGTTATGATCTATGGGCTTCATGCGACCCTCGAAATGAAATCTGCGATGGAGGGGTTGATAAGGAAAGGGTAAATGATAACATATACATGTGGACTACACTTAACGATGAAGAAAGATTAGCTAAATTCTCAATCGATGAAGAAGAGGAACCACCTATCAAGCACTGATGCGATCCCTTAATTATCATAGAAGACGGGTCCACACGATCTTGGCCAACATGTAATCCCTTTCGTGAGTATTGCAACGGGGGTAGCAATATGAAGGATAAAGTATGGATATGCCCTCATGAGTTAGAAAGGCACGATGTTGATTTTGGAGATCTATCCTTCAGTGATTGGTACTCGGTAAGGTTCGGGGATGCAATCATTAATACGATTTTGTTGAGAAATTTGAAGCTCAAGTATGAAGAACATATTCTTCAAGGAAAGTCCGTAAAGTCAATCAACAATGAGACTTCCTGCAAAAGTATTCCTTCAAGCAACACAATGACAAAGTAGCTCGTAGTCATTGGTGTGAAAAGATAAAAACCCCTGGCAAAGTTTTTTGGGCATCTTGCAACCCTTTTGATGACGAATGTAACGGGGGAAGCAGTATAGAGAGAGCTGGGGAAGAAGAATTCTTATGGACCTCAACCAATGATGCGGAAAGAACAAAATTACCTTGGTTAGACAATTTGGGATTTGACAATTGGGTAAAAATCAAATATGGGAAGGTTGATACGTTAATTAAGGAGAAGATCTGGAAAGCATGTATGAGTAAAGAAGACCCGAGCGAAGAGGTTCCAAACAAAATAAGTGAAGTAACGAATGAAGATATCAAAGATGCAACGGGAAATGAGAAAGAAGAATGTAAACGGGTGCTTGTTGAAGATTTACTCGACGATAAATGATTTAAAGGTACCGAGTCCGACGGTGATGATATAGAGGGGATTTTGGATTACCTTGAACTACAAGGTGAAGATGGGTTCACTGACCTCGACGATGAAGCATATGAGCAAATAAGGTGCAAACTTATTGGCATTCCATATAAGAGGCCGCCACCGATTGTAGCTGAAAAGTATGAGTTTATTAGATACCACATGGGGCCGGACGAAAAATTTTGCAAAATTAGGAAGATCGAGACTAAGGAATATCTCTGCACCGCTACAAATGTTGCTTGGGTCAGACATAATTTGATGAAGGATATGGAGGAGGTTCGCCAAGTCCAAAGACCACCATAAAGCCCTGAGGCTTTGAGTCTAACTTAAAGACTCGTAAATAAAGAAAAGTGCTCTTTCGGGAGACAACCAGAATTATCCCTTTCATTTGTTTTATTTCCATTTCTGTTGGGTTTTGTGTTTTTAACCATTTTTGCAGGAAAACGGAGAAAGTTGCTGCAGCATGCTGAACGGGGACCTGATCTGTCCACAGTTACAGCGTAACTCATTCTTATGGTGACGCACCTTTTGCAGTAGTTCTTCTCAGAGCATTACCAATTACGGTGTAATCCCATGCAATGGTTATGCCGTAGCTACACTCCTGTAGCGTCTGCCAGGTTTTGCATTAATTACGGCGTAACTCCTTATAAGAGTTACGACGTAACTACCCTCTGTAATAATTCTTTCTTTTTAAACACAATAACCTTGTATTAGTTTTTAAATGAACTTTGTGGGTATGTTCCCTGTAAGCCCTCACGAGACTACACTCGTCCACTTGGGACACCAAGTGGTTTAAAAGGCTTGTTGCATATGCTAAATGCAACCGTGATCCTACGAAAGTGAGTTACGTTTCTTTTCATTTTTCTTTTTCTTTTTTTAGAATTTTGCTTATTGGTAGTATGATTTCAGGGATTGAAGTTTGCTTATGGATGCTTATGCGAAGGCACGATTCTTTTCGTGGGTCTTCTTTCTTTTTGGAGCAAATTTCAGGGAAGTTCTTGCTCTAATTCTACTTTTCTCTTCACCTTTATTTAACGATTAGTACAAAAGGGACTTTGTACATTTCAAGTGGAGGGACGGGAGTAGAATTATCTCATGAACTTTATTTTGCCCTCGTTGTTCTAGTTTATTTTGAAAAATTATGCCATTTTTAAAATTTTGACATGTTTTTCTTAACCTAAATAGATTAGAGCTTAGCCAAGCACATTATAACCCTTGATATTATATGGTGAGATTAGCCTTATCCGTTTCCAAATTTTTACCCCAAATCCACCAACTTATGAGTGTGCTGGTAGCTTGCAAACTTTAGAATTTGGCCTTTACATCATTCCAAGACCATAGACGAGGTATGTTGAGTTAGCTCGATCTATTTGGACTTTTCAGTTTAAGAAGGAAATATTATAGGATTATCACCCAAATAGCCTATCATTGTGTGTCTATCGATTAGTCTCCTCGACTTCTCGACCCCCATGTAAAACCCTTTGTTGCACTCACCTTTAGTGCAAGATACCCCTAGAAACACCCATCTGAGCCATTCCTTTCATTTTGTTCACCCAACATATTGTTTCGTTACACCCATTCACCTTAGCCTACCCTATAGTCTTTATTTGTAATTAGGAAGTCATTGTTTGCCTAAGTTTAAGGTTCAAGTGGAAAGGTTCGGGAATCATGCTTTCGTCGACGACATATTCTTAAAGATCATTGAAGACCCCCCAAATTCTCATATTGTTCATCTCAAGTGGGGGATGCTTTGTTTAGTTGTTAGTTATGATTGAAAAAAAAAGAAAACGAAAAAAGATATGAAGTGATTCACAGAAAAAAAATATAGTTATAATTATTTGTTGATTGTAAAGTGTGAAGTTATAAGCACTATATTTATGAGCTCATCATAGATTGAGTATCGAGGAGGCCACCTCGGTCACATTTGAAGAATGGAGTAAGTAATGTGCCAATCATGACGTCCTCTAATGGCACATCTACCTGGTATTACATGATCCGGTTTCTTAACTTCGAAACTTGAACTTTGAATGAACGGTAAGTGGTGATGACTTGGTTATAGATTTAGACTATTTGATTGATTTAATTTTACACCAATTTTATCCCATGTCTTATCATACCCTTTAGTCATGAAGCGTGTCTAGGTGATGCAGCGATCAATCTTTGGTGTCTTGGCCATGTATTTGGTCATGTATCATTGATTTTGTCCACTTCCCTGTGACATGTTAGTAATGACGACTCACCCTTAACCTTTGTCGTGTCTACTGATATGTGTCTAAAAACACATATATTTTACATTGTTTAAACCCACAAAAACAGCCAAAAACACACAAATGACTTTATAAATGTTACAAATATCATGAAAATGTGTTTTTATGTGAATCAGGTACAAAAAGAGTTGAAACAGTTTGATTCTGCTGATAATGATGGTTTCTGCTGAAGCCTATTGTGATTCTGCTGAATCAATGGTTTCTACGGAAGTTTTAATGAGCTGATGGTTTCTACTGAAGGCATACGTTTCAGCAGATACTTCCACTAAATAATATCTGGTTCCTAAATAATATCTGGTCCCTAAATAATATCTGGTCAAAACCACTCCTCCACCTTGCCTGGTTTTTGCCACTTGCTACCACCTTTTTCTCCACCACCACCTTTCCACCTCACAGACTAGCCCACAACTACAATTAATGCATCCACACCATCTTCACTTTACCTCACCTCACATACCCTGTTTTTGCTATCAACTCTACCACTTGACCTTTAAACCCACCAAACATGTCCCCTCCACCTCTACAAGTGAACAAGAAGCATTAATTGTTGCAGAACTGCCTCAATCTACTAGTAGCACTTTTGGCGCCAAAAGTGAATTAAAAGGCTAGGATCATCTCTGCTCAATCAATGGTCAAAAATTAAAGTGGGATTTTACGAGGAAGATGGTGGGAACTCAAATGACTACAAATATCAGAGGAGAGGCAAGAGAAGAAGTATCGGGGGCTAGCCTTGGTCATGTAGTGTAACGATGTAGAAACCTTTGGATTAGCCTAGGTCACGTAGTTAATTAAATTTACTGCTTTCTTTAACTTCAAGTCATTTTATTGCTTTCAATGTTGTATTCTCATCAAATTAGTGTAATGAAACTTTATTTCCAGTTTAATTTCAAGTATCTTTCAGTTTCAAGCTTTTTGCTTAAATACCTTTAATTTTCATGTCACTTTAAATTCTTGTTATGTAGTTGTTTAAAGGACTCAATTAGCTCACATAAGCTCCTGACAAAAGCTTTAAAGCTTTTAGAGACCTTAAAACAAGTTCAGTCTTTAAAATTCAGAAAAATAATAAAAATCAAGAAAAACAATGAAAAAAACCAAAAATAATGAAGTGATCTTGGTGAAATTGCATGGAGCAAGGTTAATTGTGGATTGCCTTGGGTTTAGAAGCTTTGTGGAAAGCCTTAGGATGTGTTCTGTGACCATGGTTCTCATTTTCAGCTTGGATTCACTTGTAAGCTTAATTTTTACCATTTTTGTATTTTATTGTTCTAGTCTCTTATATGCTATAATTTTCATGTTTCTGTGTTTCTTTGCTGTTTGTTAATGATGTTATAGCTTAATCTTAGGTTGTTATGCTTTGGATTCGATTGTGGGTTGATATTGCATTTTTTTGGACTGTCACTATGCTTGTTTTTGATAATTCTAGGTTTGAACATTTGTGACTACTTGTTTATGCTTAAAAGGGTCTGATTTGACATATTGTGACCCTTGGATTTGATGAAATTGGTTTACATAATCTTTTGCTTTGAAAAACCTCATAACAGTCCATTAAAAGGTTGTTTGGATTTAATAATGAAACTGTGAAAATGGTTGTGAATGGTGTTGTTCCTGTTTGATTTACACTATATAGAACCTATTTGACTCAGTGAAATACTAACCAAAGGGTTTAGCATGTTAGAAAGTCAAATTAACACTTGACAATCTAGATATGAGAACTTTGAGGTTGTTAGATCTAATAATCTTGCATATCTGTTTAATTGTTGTGTATCTTTGTTTAATTCATGTTTATGTTGTTTAATATTCCATATTCTGTCATTAGATTCAGATCAAAGTTCACCTTATTCAACTTTGATCATAAACTAAAAAAGTCAAATTTATAGTTTTTCTGTTTTTAATTTAATTGTTTATTTTCCTATGTCTTTGTTACTTAGTTTCATAATCTGTGTTTTTTTTTAGAATTTTTATGTTTTATTGCTAATATTGTTAGATATATTTTTGATAATTTTTATTTGTCATGTTTAATAGCTTATTTATGAGCTTATTTTGATTCTGCTGATTCACTTATGTGGATTCTGCTGATTTGTTTAGCCTTTGTTTATTCTTAGTTGTTTTTGCCTTTGTAGTTTATTTGTTATGTTTGTGCTTGTTTTTATATTTGTAGCTTATTAGATAGCTTAATCACTTTCTCCTTTTTTGTCCCATCTTACTCACTACATAGAAGCAAACTGTGTAGTTGGAGTCGTTTTCCTAAACTCATGAAAAGTTCCTCATTGAGCTTGAGCTTGTGATATTTGGCTTCATGTGAGGCTAATCTATCATACTCAGTTTCAGTGCTGGTTGAGCTCTCATGAGTTTATTTGATAAGTCCTATAGGAGTTTGTTGTTTGCCCATTCATAACAGTTAACTGAGAAATCAGTGAACTTACACCATTACCAACAACTCCTCAGCAGTACCTTGCAATGGTTCAGCAGTATTCTGGATTCTGCTGAATTGCTTATTAGCTTATTACAAGCTTATTTGATAAAATCCAGTACACATGCTTGTTTATACTTGTTCATAATCAGTACATATTGAGTTTCAGATTCTTTATTTCATTTATTTAAGTTAATTTTAGATTTTCTTATTATTTAATTCATTATTAAATACATTTAATTCATTTTTAATTTATATTAATTAATTTAATAGTGTAAAAATTTATTTTCCAATAATATCTTTTACGTTTTTAGGTTCCTGATTGCACGTTTTAAACGACATAGATGTGACAGAGCTATCACTATTCACATTCCTAGTGTTAGTCAATCAGATTCCTGTTTTTGTATATTCTGTATCATTTCAGCACACACAGTCGTTGTACTACAGTTTACACACCTCGTTGGGACTTAACGACCCGGGGATATAATTCTATACTCCCATGGATTTTAATTGTCTTTGGTCCTAGATTAGTTTGAATTTTATGGTTGACCATTCACGAGTGGTTGACTAATATAAAGATGACTAGTTTAGGACCAATCATCTACCCATATTGCCTTCAAGAATTGTTTAGTCCTTAACTCTAGTGGTGGAGATTTGTGTAACCGCCAAGCTTATGATATAATACATGCTAGTATCATTGATTTGGTCATGAAGCCTTAACCTTTGTCGTGTCTACCCATATTGCCTTCAAGAATTGTTTAGTCCTTAACTCTAGTGTTGGAGATTTGTGTAACCGCCAAGCTTATGATAGAATACATGCTATGAATGTGCGTTGAGTGATCACCCGAAATTGACACTTAGAATAGTTGAGAGATTTGAGTGTTTTGTTCCCATTTCGTGAGGGATTTGTAAACTTATATTTTCCAGGTAATGGGAGATATCGTTTTAGGAATCTATCTAATAAAGTCTACTTGAGGGCAAGCAGAGTTCAAGTGGGGGGATATTTGATAACATCAAATAGTCCTTAATATTAAGTGTCAATATCCCCCGATAATGCTCTTATTTTATATCATTTATATGTATTTACGCTTGTTTTCCTCTATATTTCACTTTCAGTTAAATTACGAGCATCGGAGCTAATGAGACGCGGATTTGGAGAGTTTATTGAAGATATATGATAGTATGCCTATTTTGAAGTAATTACGGCTTAACTCTTCTCTCACATTACGCCGTAACAGAAGCGTGGCTTAGAAAACCAACTAAACTGAAGATTACGGCGCAACTCCCTCCTAGGATTACGCCGTAACTAATTAGGCCAAATGATGTTCCGCGCCGCTGCAAGCTACGCCGTAACTCGTTCCACAAATACGGCGTAACCATGTTTTATTGAAGATACGGCGTAACTCATTCCTGATGTTACGTCGTAACCAGCTTTTCCAGAGCAAAATACGAAGAAATGGATGTTACGGCGTAAATCTCAACTTAAGTTAAGCCGTAACCAGATATGGCCTATTAATACCGCCCAAAATTCTGCATTTCTCGTCATTCACTCCACACATAAAAGCAGAGAACGTGGGTAGGAGGCTGAAGGCAGATTTCGAGGAGCATACGGAGCCATCTCCAAGGGAGAAATCACTACCTAACGAAAAGCATTAGCATATTATCATTTATTTTACTTTCAATTCATGTATTTCAATATGTTACACATTGAATCGATTGTTTCAGTTAATATGAGTGGCTAAGCACCTCTGGTGCTAACCTAGTTATCATTCCTTAATTGTTTTGTTTATGTTTACTTTGCTTCCGTATAATTGTTTCTAGTGTATACATGCATAGTTTGTTGGTAGCTACCCTTGTTTCTGTAGTTTTGAATGGCGTTAGTGTCTAGTTGCTTAGGAGATATGACCAACTGACCCTAAGTAGGTAGTCTGAGTGGGAAGGGTAAGAACTGACCAACTGACGACCCTTCTTCGCTTGTGCGATTTGACCAACTGATCACCTACCGTTTGGATGAACTTAAGAAGTTAGGGACGAGTGTTTAAGATGCTAGCACCCGGGCAATTATTGTTATGAATCTTGCATGTAGCGGAACTTAATGACTTGAATTAGGGGACTAAAAACAACTGGACTTTCAAGGGTAGTAGCTTGATCTACGGTGGAAACCTTTGCTGATAGGTCAGGACGAACTGACCAAATGATGTCCTAGCCACTTAAACCCCCACTTGAAGTAATTGGAAGTAATTGAACGTAAACTTAACTTGATAGGATGAGTAACTAGGTTAGCACACTTCTCATCTATTGATCACAACCCTCGCCTTTATTTGCTTTCTTGCATTTCTTGCTTTAGTAGTTAATTAATCATTTCAACCTTAAAATCAATTAAAATCTGTGACACCTAGACTTAATTAGAATCCGCTCACATAGCTTTTGGGATGACCTCGGTGTTACCGAATACTACACTACACACGATCGGGTACACTGCCCGTTACAGCATTAGGGTAGACCGTAGGTATAACGAGACATTATAAATATTAAAACCTGGTCAGTAAAACCTGCATCACATAGCTTGCCCGAGTGCGTTGATTAATTCTTGTAGTGTTTCCATAGATGGAATAGGGGTAACATAAGTTGTTCTTGTGTTCACCATTTTGTACTGATATCACTACTATTTATCAACAATGGAATAGTGACTATGTTCTTGATTAATCAAACCAACCGCCACTGATTATAGGTTCAATACTAGAGAATTTAACCACTTATGGGCTAGTCTTGTAATCGTTACAGTTTTTTGACACTAATTAGATAGAAAAGAAAAGTTGAAGTTAGTGTTCGCCGAAAAAGTAACAGAATCTTGCCAGAGAGGATGATAAAAAATGAAATCAGGCTGATACCAATTTGACATGAGTCAAACTAGAAATCTTGTAAAGAAGTGTAGTTTAACAAGAAACTGTAATTGGAATTCTGTAAGATATTGGATTTCACATACACATCAAACCATAACACAAAGTAGGCGTACAAGAGGTTTTTAGAGAGAGAAAGTTAGAAGTTTGGGAACTTTAGTGAGAGAAAGAAAAATCTTATTATGAGCTCCAACTCTCTACCTTGGAAGGTAGAGAGTATTTATAGTCTTACAATAAAACGCCACACAACGGGCTGTGGATCAGGCATACAGTGGGTAAAGACCCGTCCATCCTCCAGGTTGTTACTTAACTAAATACTACTTAGCTTAAAAGAACTACGACTACGAGCTTTCTAACGATTACATATACTAGAGGTGACCGACTCTTTAATACCTGGAATTTCTAATTCCTAACAATCTCCCCCTAAGGGAGGTCACCTCAAACATATACTAAAATTACATTGAATATAAACAGATATTACATTAAAAATTGTTTTTGCATTCTTGATGTAGCACTTTGCTCCGAAGCTCATAGTCATTGATTCTTCTCATTGCATGTTTGGTTAATCCAAGTGGAGGTCTTTTACTGATCCACGTGATAATAATTTTGAGCCAGCTTTTGAGATCATCAGCTAACAAAAATCTCTGAGACATCCATTGTGGTGTTGGTATTATGTGATGTTGTGACTTTCGGACCGACATGCTCACATTCTGGATCATGATATCTTCTCATAAGAGTAGCGGAAGCTTTCGTTGATTCATGATATTGGCAGCAGCGTAGCAGAAGCATGGAGTGAAAATATCAGTCATTGATGCACTTATCATGATTTCTTGAAAAATGAATGTATTGTGTGAGCATGCGGCTATGGATTGACCGCTTCATTCTGATCAGCTGCAAACGTCGGGTGTACCTACATAAAACAGTTAGCAATAAAGCGCACGAAAATGTCTTTGATCACTTTCGTTGAATTGAGGTACACGGCCCACGGTTCCCCGTTGATCAGTACAAGTACTGCCTGTGATCAGGTATAATTCCGAAGAATTTCCTTGACAGGGTTTCACAGCTGCTCTAGCTGTTCTCAAACCGGAACGTCTCAAAGAAGACAACACGGAGTGAGTGAACCAGCGAATAGAAATTCACTGATTGATGAAAAGAGATTTGAAAAACAATCGTGTATCGCACAATAGAAATTGTTTTTTGCAATACAACGAAGGTTTTAATGAAAATCAATTATCAATCATAAACACCTTTTGATTTGAAATATTCGTACACGGTCGATGTGCTAAAGAAAAGAGTTTTTAAGCACAATGACCGGTTTTTCAAAGGTATCCGTCAATCCATAACCTGAACCAGGATTGATTCGAAAGATTGAATCGCTCCATTGTTTCTGTTCAGTTGTCACATGGTTGATCTATTAAATAGATCTCACATGCCACATACCAGGAGCTTGTTTGATGTTGGCTCCAGAAGGCTTTCCATCTTCATTTTGAATATGTATGCATATGATAAAGTTTTAAAAAGTACCATTTTGAGGGGTCGTTTAAGTCCTTATTTGATCACTTTTGTATCCGTTATTGCTTAATATCGTTCCTTTTCACTTTTTAGGTCTCGTGAAGGCATTATGCTGGAATGGCACTTATTTGGACGAAAAGGCGCGAATATATGAAGAAAATGGCCAAAGTCAAAATCGAGACACTCACAGTTGCTGAAAGTAGAAGGCGACGGCGTCAGGTGCTATTGGCGACGCCGTCCCAAAATTATTGTGACGGGCCAGAACCCAAAACTCGTATTTTCAAGAGACGGCGTCTAGTTGTGAAAGAGTAGGCCGTCGCTACTCAGACGGCCTAGATGCAACCCAGACGACGTCAGAAGCTGAAGAGGACGGCGTCACGGACTTAAGGTGACACCGTCGCAAGGTTAACGTGGCCAAGACGAAACCCTAATGGCGGCGACACGACGGCGTCACTAAACATAAGGTGACGCCGTCGCAATTGTAATCTTATATATAGAATCCGAATTTTTCAGTCTTTGTGTGGAGAGTCTTTGGAGTAAAAACCTAAAACCGAACCTAAGGTGTCTTGTACAGTATTTTAGGGTTTTTAACCCTATCTTACATCAAGATAAGTCTTTGCTTCATTAATTCAATTATGTCTTTGATTATTTGTGTGTATGCTTGCATGTTCTCCATGTCCGGCTAATTTATTTGTGTGTTTGCTTAGGAAGTATGAAACTTAATTATTGAATATTGATTGGTTGTTTCTTATCTTAGTTGACTAATGATCTAGTAATGCGATAGGTCATTCGTTGTGTACTTAATGCTTGATTCATCTTTGTGAACCTTAGAGTATAATTACCTGAGTAATTGTAGGCTAAACCATCCAAAGAGCGCCTTAGAGTAGGAGTCTATAATCTCTAGTGGTTTTGTAGACAAGACCCTTTGGTAAGTTCAAAGAGTTAGGGAGAAACGCATACCCTACAACTTTAGACACACAACGCAACTAGGAATAAGACGTGACACTCAACCATCAATAGGAGATAATTAAGGAGTAATACAAACTAAGTAAACACATCTTTAAACTATCATACGAGCACACATTAATTAGACATAGACTCCCACAACCTTAGTTTAGACAATTAGATAATAGTAGAGTAATCGGTAGAAATACCAACCCCCCAAATCCAATACCCGAGATTCGTACCTTTCCATTTTTCATAAAATATAAAAAGATAAAAAATAATCTTCCTCAACCTTAACCTTAGCGTAGTAACTCCCTACTAGCATTCCTATTCCCCTAGAGAACGATATCAATACCCGTGGCTTACCCTAATTACTACACTACAACGATTAGGTTCACTGCCTAGGGTGTTATAAAACTTGCTCGAAGAAAAGGAAGTTCCTTTGACCCCGAACGACGCGTGTAGCGTTATCAAGTTTTTGGTGCCGCTGCCGGGGAATAGAATAGCTAGTCAGTAGTCCACCTCGTTTAGGTTTCTTTGCTTGATTCCTATCAAGTAAACTTTTTTCTCATTTTTAGATTTCTCTTAGTCTATCCCCCTTCTTCGTAACCTTTGTTCGTAACCCTCATCACTTTTCATCATGGAAGGTGATAACCCACTACCATTCATCAACATACCACCAAATGACCCGCCAAGAGCCCGTACTCTTGGTGAATACTCAAGACCAAGCCACTTAGGCTATAGGAACACCATTGAGCTTCCCGACCAAGCCCAAACTATGGCCCTGCGATCCGACACCATCCGGTTGGTGCAAAACGGATGTGCATTCCATGGACTTCGTTCCGAAGATCCAAATCAGCATCTGAGGGATTTCCTCAAAATCGTCGATTCCATCGACCTTGATGCTACTACTCGGGAGACCACGCGCCTGCGTCTCTTCCAATTCTCTCTACGGGACCAAGCTAGTAATTGGCTTGAGCGACTTCCCGTCGGCTCCATCTCAAGTTGGGATGATCTTACTTCTCGCTTCCTTGCTCAATTTTTCCCACCGGGGAGAACCACTAAACTTAGGAATGACATCTTGATGTTCCAACAACGTCAAGGTGAATCTCTCTACGAAGCATGGACCCGATTCAAGGACTTACTTCATAAAGTCCCTCATCACGGCATTGATCTTTGGCTCCAAGTCCAAATCTTTTATGACCATGTCAACTTCCCCACTAAGCGATCCATTGACCAAGCGGCCGGTGGAAAACTTAGTGATCTCACCGTAGAAGAATCATGGGAAATAATAGAGGACCTCGCCCTCTATGACAACGAAAGTTGGGATGACCCCCGTGAGCTGCCCAAAACCGTCAAGGCAATCTCCTTGCCTCCTCCCGACCGTAGGATGATCGAACTTGAAGATCAAGTTAAATTCCTCATGAGTTCCTACGAAAATCCTAAATCTTCACACCATGTGAACAAAGCTTCTTCCTCGTGCGAGCCGTTTTGTGATCCTCATAACACGCGCACTAGCACCCGATCCCCCGAACACGCTTCTGTTGACTACGCATCCTCGCGTATTAATGGAGCAGGAGGAAGATTCCCTACAACACCCGGACCTAGGAATTTCAATGAAACCCAAGAGGCATGGAAAGGCAAGCCCGATTTCTACTGGGGACAAACCAAAGAATTCACCTCTAATGATTTCTCATGGCCCCCACCTAACGGTCCTAACCAACAAAACATCGAAGGGATGTTGCAAAACCTAGTTACATCCCAAGGAACCCAAATGGCTAAGCTCTCGGACCGCTTTAATAATCAACAAGCCGAGATGGATAGGAAAATAGACAACCTTTTGAAAGCCATAGCTAATAGTGATAAGAAGGTTAGTGCTATCTCAACTCCCGAGCCTTCAGGCATAGAGATTAAGGATCCAAGCAAGCTAAAGTATGTCCAATTCGTCAATACCATCGCCTTAGTTGAACCTGATGAAACAAATGACGAAGAGGACTATACACTTGTGGATGAGGAAATACCCGAGGAAGTAGATGAAGTAGACATTGACTATTTCAACAAATTTCCTACGGAAGAAGAACTATCTCGCCACCCTCACTTAGTGCGTGACCTCCGTCACATGTATGTTAGGAAAAGTCCTCGAATTAAGTTCGGGAACCCTTGGAATCTTAACATACCATGTGTCATAGGACATCTTTTTGTGGCAAAAGCTTACATTGATCGCAAGTCCCCAATCAACATAATGACTAGCACCTACTACAATTGGATATTGAAGAAGCCTATTCCAACTAGGCAAGACCCCAATGATCTTAATGTTAGTTGCAATTTTCTTGGTAGAGTTAAGGGATTGCCCTTTTATGTAGGTAGTTTCACGTTTCCTACGGACTTCATAATTGTGGATGATATTAGCACGGCCATAGACCCTAGCTTGTCCCATGTTATTCTAGGAAAACCTTTCATAGAAAGCACCGGGATGACCTATGACCCCTCATTAGGAGTAGTGCGATTCAAGAATAAGACCGATGACATAGCTTACCAAATGCCGTTTAAGATTGAGAAGTTTTCATCACTCTCTAATGATGAAAAGGAACTTAAACTATCGGTCTATTATAGGAATGATGAGGATAGGGAGAAAGGTGTTGATTATGTTATGGCTAAGGTTTTCGGATTCTATAAGGATTGCTTGAGCCTAGGACCGGAATATAGGACCGATTGGGGAGAGGATGAACTCTTAGAGAAGCGCATTTTAGGGCACTTCTACAACATGGAATCCCTCATTAGAAACCGTCAAGAGGGCGGTAATGAGAAAACGTAGGAGCACGACTACGAGTCTAGCTACAAGACTCTTAAATAAAGAAAAGCGCTTCGTGGGAGGCAACCCATGCTTAATTGTTTGCTTGTTAGTGTCATATATCTTTTATTAATTGTTTATTCTCATGTTTAAATTTGTAAAAATGCTTTATTTTGTTTTTAAATTCGTCTTAATTGCATATAAAGGTATTTTACATAAGGGATAAGTGTAGGGAGGATTACACACGTTTTCAAAAGAAACGTAAACATGAGAATAACAATTAATTAAAAGATATTTATGTTTGTTTGTTCGAGTCAAATGTTTGTATCGAGTCATAATGGATGTTTTGCAGAAATTTTTCCAGATTCTAAAGATGTAAATTTTCCAGAATTTTTTCCAGAAAATCGCAGACCAGTTTTTGTCAGGATAACCTGACGGCGTCAGGATTGCAACCTGACGGCGTCAGGAAGGAGTAAAAACATCAGATTACTTTTTCTCGTTTTCTGAGCTACTTATAAATTTTTGGAATTTTCCAGGTCTTAATTTTCTTAGAAATTCTGTAAACATCCATTCCACAAGCATTATATCCTAGTTTAAATCGAGTCTTATATATATTATTACCGCCGATTTTACGCGAAGGTTTCGTTTGTTTTCTTCAAGTGTGCAGGTTTAGTTTGTCAAGAAGAAGTTACATAAGATTGGAATGAGCTTTTCACGCAATAATTCTTCTTGAAAAAGATTTAACCACCACTTTACATGGATCCTACCGAGCTAATCAGGGGAGTATTAGTTTCTTTCGTTTTTAATTACCTTCTTTTATCAAAATTTTGATACTTTCGGGGAACATTGGGGACAATGTTCAGTTTAAGTGTAGGGAGGGAAAATAAAACGGGAACTTTGAAACTATGCTTATCCTTGATTATTTGCTTCGTCCAATTGTATTTGTGTAATAAACCATGAGAAAATGTCGGTTAGGGTAATTTTGGCACCAAATTTAAAATTTTTCATGACATATAGGAGTGGGCCATTAGTCTTAACAAAAGCGTCTCACGGATAGGAAGTTATATGACTAGCACAAAAAACCTTTACCACCCAAATTCCACCAAAATGTGAGGATCGCCCTTAGATTAGTAGGAATAAAAGCATTCATCTTTAATGCTTAGAGTGTGAACCGGTAGTATATTAGATTCTAGAACTTGTTTTGTGATGCATTCCGAGATCGCAAGTGAGGCTACACTTGTGTAGTTAGGAATAACTAAATGATAAGAGGCATTAGGATAACCCTTGTTTGATACCTGTAATATAATTACTTCTTCCATATCGGTTGAGTAATTCCCCCACACCCTTTGCGTTGTACTCATCTTTAGTACACGATACCCCTAGTTAACCCCTCAGAGCCTATCCTTTTCGCGGTTCTCGTGATGTTTCGGTTTTTCCGGAATATCAATGAAGAGCATTGTTTACACCCCACCCCCAAATATACACCCAAATCGCCTTAGCCTACCCCTTATGCACTCACTTTTAGTGCAAATGTTTGTTATCACCCTAAACCCTTAGTTCAATTATCTAGTTGCTTGCATAAGTTGCTAAGTCGAGTCATATCCTTTGTATACAGTTTTGGGACGATTGGGATTCATGGGAAAAGTTAAAGTTTATGAAATGACGGGAAGGGAACGTTAAATTCAAATTCCCTTTGTTTGCATAATAATGTACCCCAAGTGTTTTGATCTTTTCAATTCGGGTCAAATTAGTGTTAGAGTAATAAAAACTCAAGTGCAGGGATATGCCTGTAAATCCCTAGTATTTTGATGTTATCGTAAAGGATGGTAGAGTAAAAGTGTATGAAAAAAAAAAAAAAAAAAAAATCGAAAAAAAATAGATAAAAAAAAATAGAGTGAAAAAAAAAAAAAAAAAAAAAAAACATACGGGCTACCATCCTACATCTATCTTTTAAATTTATGTTTGTTTATTTCCGTTACTAAAGTTATAGAGTGTCGAGTCTTGGCTTAGCAACGCCATTCTTCATATGCATTTAACATAGAGATTTTTGACTTGCCACCACCAAATAGCCTATCCCACCAAACCCTTATTTCCCTACCGTAAGCCTAACGTTACAACCCTTTAAAGACCTCTTTGATAGTCTTTCCAAGGTGCTTGCGCCAAAGCGATGGAGGTTTGATCTATTCTCAAGCCTATGGTAATCTATGTACTAGGACCGGTTAATGAGTGTTTATCTTCCATTTCCTATATTGTTATATTTCATTTATACACCCGAGAGAGATGTGAGTATCCAAACACCCCATGTGAGATGCTAGTATGTAATTTCCGTGCTTGTTATGACTTTTGCGGGGCTTATATGTGTTGTGGACCGTTTTGAATTAATGCTTCATGACCCCTAACTTATAAATTAATTGGCTAAAAGCACATTTGCTTGAGGACAAGCAAATAACAAGTGTAGGGATATTTGATAAGGTTTTAAAAGGTACCATTTTGAGGGGTTGTTTAAGTCCTTATTTGATCACTTTTGTATCCGTTATTGCTTAATATCGTTCCTTTTCACTTTTTAGGTCTCGTGAAGGCAAAATGCTGGAATGGCACTTATTTGGACGAAAAGGCGCGAATATATGAAGAAAATGGCCAAAGTCAAAATCGAGACACTCACAGTTGCTGAAAGTAGAAGGCGACGGCGTCAAGTGCTATTGGCGACGCCGTCCCAAAATTATTGTGACGGGCCAGAACCCAAAACTCGTATTTTCAAGAGACGGCGTCTAGTTGTGAAAGAGTAGGCCGTCGCTACTCAGACGGCCTAGATGCAATCCAGACGACGTCAGAAGCTGAAGAGGACAGCGTCACGGACTTAAGGTGACGCCGTCGCAAGGTTAACGTGGCCAAGACGAAACCCTAATGGCGGCGACACGACGGCGTCACTAAACATAAGGTGACGCCGTCGCAATTGTAATCTTATATATAGAATCCGAATTTTTCAGTCTTTGTGTGGAGAGTCTTTGGAGTAAAAACCTAAAACCGAACCTAAGGTGTCTTGTACAGTATTTTAGGGTTTTTAACCCTATCTTACATCAAGATAAGTCTTTGCTTCATTAATTCAATTATGTCTTTGATTATTTGTGTGTATGCTTGCATGTTCTCCATGTCCGGCTAATTTATTTGTGTGTTTGCTTAGGAAGTATGAAACTTAATTATTGAATATTGATTGGTTGTTTCTTATCTTAGTTGACTAATGATCTAGTAATGCGATAGGTCATTCGTTGTGTACTTAATGCTTGATTCATCTTTGTGAACCTTAGAGTATAATTACCTGAGTAATTGTAGGCTAAACCATCCAAAGAGCGCCTTAGAGTAGGAGTCTATAATCTCTAGTGGTTTTGTAGACAAGACCCTTTGGTAAGTTCAAAGAGTTAGGGAGAAACGCATACCCTACAACTTTAGACGCACAACACAACTAGGAATAAGACGTGATACTCAACCATCAATAGGAGATAATTAAGGAGTAATACAAACTAAGTAAACACATCTTTAAACTATCATACGAGCACACATTAATTAGACATAGACTCCCACAACCTTAGTTTAGATAATTAGATAATAGTAGAGTAATCGGTAGAAATACCAACCCCCCAAATCCAATACCCGAGATTCGTACCTTTCCATTTTTCATAAAATATAAAAAGATAAAAAATAATCTTCCTCAACCTTAACCTTAGCGTAGTAACTCCCTACTAGCATTCCTATTCCCCTAAAGAACGATATCAATACCCGTGGCTTACCCTAATTACTACACTACAATGATTAGGTTCACTGCCTAGGGTGTTATAAAACTTGCTCGAAGAAAAGGAAGTTCCTTTGACCCCGAACGACGCGTGTAGCGTTATCAGCATATCACTCGGATGTTATGGCAATATCACAAGGATAATGCGTAGGACTTAAGATATAATCTCTCTTTCCACATTGTGTGAAACAGAGAGTCTTCATTGAAAGTGTCCTAATGAGATTTATGGATGATCTCATGGCTCTAGACTCAATTTGTGCATATTTGGATCCTGTATCGGAGACTAGGGAGAGGGTCTCCTTCTTCAATATCAACAATCTCTAAGAGAGAGTGGATAGATAATGTCGGTTCCCCGTGTGAATGAAACAAGTCCTTTTAAGAGGAACTTGAGTGGTTTGGGAAGTTGAAGTGCAGTGCGTCACTGGGTCCATGACGTCTTGTCTTCAATACCAGTGTTATCTTGGTAACCACCAGTAGCAAATGAATTGAACCCGGTTTCTACCCTAAGGTTGAATAATTGGAGGGCTATTTGTTTTCACCCTTTTCTCATTCAATTCTTTTTCATTCTTCAACCCTTTCAGTGCTTACCGAGACTTCATAGCTAGAACCTTGTTGGGTTTATTCCAGTACTAGCTCGAACTCAGTCCGCACTCTTCCCATATCTCATTTTTCTCTTTTTTCAATATACCTAAGGACTTCTACACTATCTAGTGGATTGTCCCTGGGTAGATCCCTCCGGTTCTGGCGGATCATAGGAACAAATACCTAACCTTATCATCCTTATATCACCATACATAAAGTAAAGTTGGTCGGTTTATTTGGTATTGTTCATCTGCCATTGGAACCAATTGAAAACCATTTGAAAATCAATCCAGATACTTGTGATATATTATCAAAGCATTTTGTACCTGAATTGTTTTTGATATTTTTAGAACAAGAGCTCCCCCTCAACATGTGCATCAAGTGTTTGAAATCGTTTTGCACACGGAGGCAAGAGAAAGAATTAACTTTGATTACCATATTCAAAAAAAATATCAACATCACTTCCCTAATCAAATCAAGTAGATAAAGCATTTTGGGGAAGGATGAGGTTTTCATAAGCTTGCTCCCCCTCAATATGAGCATAGATATTTGTAAAAAAATGTTTTGCACATATTAGGAAAAGACTGCACATAGAGATAAGTTGATCACGTTTCAAATATTTGTGGTTTAAGATAGATGCTCCTCCTCAACATGTGCATGGAAAATTTGAAATCGTTTGGCACATGTGGGAAGGAGAGCTTGTATATCCTTATAAAACCATTTACCGAATTATCAGTTTAAATCCAATTTAAATCACAAATTCTCCCCCGATCACAATTATCAAATCATTTGAGATTTGTGATCTCTGTAGATTTAAATTGAATTTGAAAGCTTTTAAGGAGAATTGTGACTTGATTATGAAAACGTTTTAACTGATAAGGATCGGATTTTGAGACTTTAAACTCCATTGAATAAACATGCATGATTATCTTTTGAAAATAATTGTATGGCAAATAAATTTTTGATTTAATTGAAATCATTCTCCCCCTCAATCAATGACATAAGTTGTTGATTGAGAGATATATATTTTGACAAACTTTTAAGTCCAGATGATTATCAAAAATAGAGTTCGAGTTATTTTTCAAAACATCTAGTTTTCATTAGATAGTAAGGATTAGTTTAAAGAATCAGAGCAAGAAATTTGAAAACCACGAAAAAGGATGGCTCTGTTCTGTCTTTGAAAAGCGGGTTACTGCCTGAAATGACAATAAACCATTGTTTCTCTTTCTCCCAAAATATATATATATATATATATATATATATATATATATATATATATATATATATATATATATATATATATTTTAAATTCGAACAACATCTAAAGTCCCGTATCATTCTTTGAATGATAGCATCAAGACCGTAGATATAATCGAATCGAGAAAAATATGACAAAATGACAATATTTTTTGAGGATTTTTCGAATTTTTCAAATTTTTATGGATTTTGAAAGTTTTATATTTTTCTATTTGATTTTTGAAGGTTTTATAATTTTGTATTTTGTTTTTCGAATAGATATATACAAGAGATAGATGAAAGAAACCTTTTACTCCTCTTCTTCCTCTTGAAGACGTTTGAGTGTTTCTGGTTGAAGGCTTTTAAGGCCAAGTCGTGGAAGAATAAAATCAAAACGTTCTCTAGGAAGAGCTTTGGTGAAGATGTCTGCTAACTGGTATTCAGTCCTCACAAAGTAAAGTTCCACCACACCGTTTTCCACTTGTTCCCTTATGAAATGATGTCGAATGTCGATGTGCTTTGCTCTTGAGTGTTGTACGTTGTTACATGAGAGAGCAATAGCACTTTTATTATCACAGTACAGAGGGATTTTGTTAAATTCAAAGCCATAGTCAGATAATTGGGATCTCATCCATAGGATTTGAGCACAGCAAGATGACATGACTATGTATTCAGCCTCTGTAGAGGAAATAGAAGTACTCATTTGCTTCTTTGAAGACCAGCTCACAAGCTTATCACCCAAAAACTGTGCACCTCCAGACGTACTTCGACGAGTATCTTGACATCCTGCATGATCAGCATTTGCATAGGCTGTTAGTGACATACCGGTGTCCTTCGGGTACCAAAGTCCCATATTGATGGTTCCTTGGAGATACCAAAAGACCCGTTTAACTGCTTCAAGGTGCTTTTTAGTAGGCTTAGCCTTGTATCTAGCACACATGCAAACAACGAACAAGATGTCTGGTCTACTAGCTGTGAGGTACATCAGGGATCCAATCATACTACGATATTTTGTTTGGTCTACCATGATACCTGAGTGGTCCTCATCTAGTTTGGTACGTTCAATCATGGGAGTGTCAACAGGGTCAATTGAATTAAATCCAAATTTCTTGAAAATCTCATTTGCATATTTAGATTGATTTATGAAAATGCCTCCGGGACTTTGTGAAATTTATAGTCCTAAGAAAAATGACATTTGTCCCATCATTGACACATTTGAAATTTAGAACCCATTTCATTTGAAAAACGGTCACACTCATTGGGGTCAGTCGAGGCAAAGATGATATCATCAACATAAATTTGAACATGAATTAAATGTTTGCCTGACTTCCTGGTGAACAATGTTGGATCAACTGCTCCTTTGCTAAATCCGGTAGATAGAAGAAACTTTGATAGCGTATCATACCATGCCCTTGGAGATTGCTTTAAACCGTAAAGAGCCTTCTTCAAACGATAAACGTGAGTAGGATGCTCTTGATTCACAAATCCTTCCGGTTGGCTGACGTAGACGACTTCTTTAAGATCTCCATTCAGAAATGCCGTCTTTACATCCATCTGATAGACTACCATGTTCTTACTAGCAGCATTAGCCAAAAAGATTCTGATTGCCTCGATTCAAGCAACTGGAGCAAAAGATTCTTCAAAGTCAATACCCTCCTCTTGACGGTATCCTTTAGCAACTAATCGAGCCTTGTTCTTCAACACATCACCATGCTCATCAAGTTTCACTTTGAAGATCCATTTTAGAGTAATAATCATAGCACAATCTGGAGCAGGTACTAACTCCCATACGTCAAGTCGATCAAACTCATGAATTTCTTCTTGCATGGCATTGAACCAGCTGTCTTCATTCATGGCAGTTTTAACATCTTTTGGTTCGATCTTAGAGAGTACGGAGTTGAAGAAGCACCATAAGGCATCGGTTGCAAGTTGTTTCCGTGTTGATACTGGACGAGAGGGATTTCCAATGATGTTGTCTAATGGATGATCGTGAGTCCATTTTCTAAGGTGTTCATGTGGCAGTAGTTGAGGGACTGAGGTAGCAGAGTCGATGTCTCCTGAAGAAGATGGTTCTGATGATGATTCAGGAGCAAATATGTTTTCAAATGGAGCATCTTCAGGAGTAGCAAAGGGATTAACTTCATCATTGATGCCAGAAACAGTTCCATGATGTACATTCGAGGATTGATGATTTGTTGATGAGACTGAGTTCTCAGCAGCATGTGCTTCTTGACTTAATGATATTGAGACTGAAGGATTGACTTCATTCTCAGAGATATGATCAGCCTCTGTTGTGGGAATTGGCAGTTCAATAGCACTTGGCTCATAGAGTTCATCAAACATCGGATCAAACAATTTCTTCAAATCATCTTCAGTTGGAGGTACATATGAAATAGCTGGAGAGGAATTTGGTACAAGGGATGAACCAATGGGACTGTTTTGAAGTGCGGGTCCAGAACTGGGTTGTCCAGGAGCCATTTGACCGGTCAGCTCATCAAACGTGACGTGAATTGTTTCCATGATATTTCGGGTTCTCTTGTTGTATATTCAGTATCCTTTTCTGTTTGGTGCATAACCTACAAATACTCCAATGTCTGCTTTAGCTCTAAGTTTGCCTAAATCTTGGCCCTCATTAGTTGGATAACACAATGCACCGAACACACGAAGGAATGAAAGATTAGGTTTTCTGTTGTGGACAAGTTCATATGGAGTTTTTCCATGAGCAGTGTGAATCAGGGATCGATTTTGGGTGTAGCATGCAGTGGCGATGGCTTCACCCCAGAGAAACATTGGAACTTTTGAGTAAATCAGCATTGTCTTTGCGGCTTCCACAAGAGTTCGATTTCGTCTTTCAACTACACCGTTCTGTTGAGGAGTTCGAGGAACACTTCTTTGATGACTGATTCCAATACTTTCATAAAACTCACTAAGTTGTTTGTTAACAAACTCAGTTCCATTGTCTGTTCGGATGATTCTGACCGTTTTGTTAAGACGAACCTGCAGCTGTTTGATGAGTTTGATGATGATATCTGGAGTTTCATCCTTTGTCTTTAAGAACTTCACCCAGGTGAATCTAGAGAAATCATCAACCACAACTAACACATATTTCTTCCCAAAGATATTCTGCACTCTCATGGGTCCACATAAGTCCATGTGAATTGTATGAAGAACTTCTGTGACAGAGTTAGTAGGTTTGGGTTTATGGGCATACTTCTTGCTTTTTCCCAATTGGCATGCTGAACAAAGATGATCCTTTTCATACTTAAGTCTAGGTAAACCTACAACTAAGTCCTTTCTGGAGAGATCATTGATGGTGCCGAAGTTCAAGTGATTGAGACGACGATGCCATAGCCATGACTTTGTTTTAGAAGCCTTTGACAACAAGCAAATTGGAGAAGACTTCATCATATCTTCGATAGAGATGGTGTATAGATTTGAACCACGTGAACCTCTTAAAAGTTCCTTACCATCAAGTTCTCTAACGAAACAAGTATGTTTTCTGAGGGCTACTTCTAGATCAGAATCGCAGAATTGACCAACAGAGAACAGGTTATGACCAAGACCTTCTACATAATAGACTCTGGAGATAACACTTTTACCAAAAACATAATCTCCATAACCCATAATTGCACCGAAATGATCATTCCCGAATCTAACTGTCCCAATGAATTTGCTCACGAAGTTCATGAGCCGCGACCGGTCGCCAGTCATATGCTTGGAACAGCCTGAGTCCAGGTACCACAGAACGATTTGAACGATCTGCAGTTGAACACAGACAAGAATGGATAACTGGATAATTGGGATCCCCATACAAGAATGGGTTCCATTTGGTTAGTAACAATGGTTGGAACACCCACATCAGAAATAGAAGCATTCATATCAGAAATTAAGGCAATGGAATCATTATGAATAGATGCAGTACTAGTGTCTGTATTAGCCCTATTCAAAGTGTGCTCACTTCTTAAGGGAATAGTTCTACCAGTAGGCATCCATTTTCTAGTGGGCATTGTCTGATTAGTCTTATGACCAACAGGTATCCAATGATAGCCTATCTTACTAAATGTTCTTCCTGTCGGTTTTCATTGTTTTCTAACTTTCTTTCGCCTTTGCCTTTTTGCCTTCTTAGCATGATATTTTTCATTGACAAGATTCAGTGGGGATTTGATAGTATTAGACAAAGTATTCATACCACATTCATGATTAGCAACAGAATTCAAGCAGACATCATTACAAGGTTTGCAAATAGTATCAGAATTCGAATTAATTACAGTACGCCTATGGCTAATACTAGAATCAACACGATTCGTTTTATTCGGCTTAAACTTAAAGTTCCTAGATTGGTCTTCTACTCTCTTCCAATGCACATTCTTAGCTTGCGAGGTCCTGTCATTTCTTGTATTGTCTTGAGACTTTGACCTGCTCGCTTTAATGTCACTGATTACTCTTGTAGATGGAATGAGAACATTAGTTGGTTTTGCTACTCTTTGGTTCTCCTGTTTAGATGTGCTGGGATCTGAACTACATGCAGGCACACTAAGGTTCACTTTCTTAACACTAGACGTGCTGGGATTTGTACTTCTGGAAGGCACACTAGAGTTCGCTTTCTTAGCATTAACAGATCTGGAATCTGAACTACTTGAAGGCACACTACGGATCACATTCAAAACATCGGGCATCGAATGAATATCATACTTGGCATTAGGCATAGAGTAAGGAATCAAAGGATTAACTCTCTCACCTAAGGACTTTGGGCATATTGTAATTAAGCATTCTAGAATTTCTTGAGATCGTTTGGCGTATAAGCATGCATGCCCAATTGCATTGTCAAGTGGTTTCTCTAATTTATCCTCTTCAACAATCTCACGTAGACATTCTAGACAATCCTTAAGGGATGAGAAATATGTTTGAATAGCAAGTTTGTTATTCCTGAGATGAGGCGGAACATATTTCATAGACAAAGCATATTTGTTACTAGAGTGAACCTTTGATACACCATTCTCCCCATTGGTCATTGGCATTTTCCCTTTTACCTGGCTCTTCAGATTCTCAATTTTCTTTTGCAATGAAGCTATTTGTTCGTTGTTTTTGTTACGAGTGACCTTTATTGATTCAAATAACTCATTGAAATGACGTTTAACCTTTTCATTTTCTTCTAGAAAACTTTCGTTTCCCTTTTGTAATGCATTTACTAAGTTTTGAAGATGAAACGTTTGAGAATTCTGAGAATCTAAAGGAGGAGGCATTTGGGAGCCAATCACATTGTTCTTTTCACCCTTTAATTGAGAGATTTGGGCTTTCAATTTTCTGATCGTGTTACAATGAGCATGAATCTGTTCATCACGTTTGTTTATTTAAAAAACTGCATCAAACTCTGGAGCATCTGAGGATGTCTTGATATTTGAAGTTTTTACATTTTCTTTAAGATGTTGATATTTTAGTTGTAGATTAAAATGTTCAACCTCTAATTTAGAAAAATGTTTAATCACATTGTCGTGATCATCCAGTTCAATTTTCTCAGTTAGTTTAGAATTAGTCTTTTCAAGCTCAATGACACGATCATGGGAGACTTTCAGGGCAACAGATAATTCATGAAATTGAGAAGCATTAATGGAACAATTTGTAGCAGTGAAAAACACATCTTGAGCAACACATTCAGTAATAAGAGTCTCATTCAATGTATGCAAGTTCTTCCTCTCAATCTCATTATATTTTAGTGCACGCTCATAATCACTAACCTCAACTATCATTGCATCAAATTCCTTTTCCATTTCTTTAATGTCTAAATTCATTCCATTTTTAAGACTTTCAAAATGATCTTTTAGTTGTTTAAAGAAAGGCATGACTTCAGTTAAATAACATTCTTTTGTTTGCTCAAAACCCCTTTCCCCTTCAGTAATACCAGTGGGTGTGATCCTTTTCTTGCAAGTTTTCTCAAAATCAACAAATAGTTGAAAGATAACGTATTGACTGATTAAGGTCTTGCTTTTAGTGGCAATAGTTCTAGGAACTAGATGCATTGGTGTATTGGGAGGATACACAGTCGCTTTAGGCATTTTCCTAAGGGGAGGGTTTGTTTCAACAATATTTTCCGCTTTCTGCTTATCTAAGTCCATTTTCCAGAACACTTGTTCGGGAGTCAACAATGTTTGAGGCTTAAACATGTTCAAGGAGATCCAATTCTCCTTTTTGTAGTCATGGGGTGTGATAATTATTTTCTCTTCTTTACATTTAGGATCATCTAGTTTCTTGTTCATCTTCTCCCTAGTGACTTCATCTGATTTCTTATCTTCCTCTATGCACTTAACGCAACTAGGTTTTTGTCTAGGTTTAAGAATCTCATTGCCATCATAGATTACACTTTGAGCTGCTTTTGCAATCTTCCCGTACTCAGGGTTGGGTTTATCTATAATGGGAACACTATGCTTATCGCTTAAAACTCTATGCTTAGTGATTAAGTGAGCAGTCTGAATGGTATTTCCTTGTACGTACAACTTATTTTCAAGCTTGTTTTCAAGGTTTTTAGATTAGAAAAATCATTCAAAAGTTTTGATTCCTTAGCACTGAATTCTTGCTTAAGCATTTTAACATTTTCTTGAAGTTCTTGTTTTTGCTTAGCAGTTTTAGAAAGCTTTTCTTGTAAGGAGTTTAACTCTTGTTTTAATACTTCTTCTCTAAACCTACTTTTTCTAATAGTTGTACGCATTTGGTCATCCATTTCCTGCTCACTGGTGGTCAACTCAAATTTTGCACGTTGTTCATAAATAGCAACACGTTCTTTATAGGCATTCAGTTCAGAGATGACAGAATCATCAGGGGCACATGCAGTGAATTCATCAAAAACATAATCATTATTGACTGCAGAAGATGCATCACTTGGTACAATCTCACTTTCACTTTGTTTCACATATTGATCATATGGGACAACATTGATATTACCCATATTTTCAATATCTGACTCAATAAATACAGTTGATTGTACTTCGTTATGTATCTTTTGCTCATCAACTTCATCGTATAATTTTAATACCTCAGAAATGAGTTTGTCTTTGGATGGACCAGCTTGTGGTGATGAAGAGACTTTAGGAGAGACCATTGGAGAAATGCTAGCCATGAAGATGGTTTGTGCAGTGGGTTCTTCATCAACATCAGAGTCGTACGCATCACAATCAGCTACTTGAAAGGCATTCTGATGATTATGTCCTATCTCCTGAATTGGTTGCTCATCTACATCTGCATCATATGTCTTAGCATTTCCCTCAGCCAAGAACAACAACTCCTCTTCATCCAAAGCTGCACCATTATCCTGAGCTTGCACAAGCAACATCTTATCCTTGAAGTACTCGGCATTCTGAGGGCGTTTTGGCGATGTGCAGTTCCTTGTAATGTGTCGCTCACCTCCACAATTGTAACATTTGATTGGCTTTGCTTGACCCTGATTACCATTCCTTCCCCTATTCTGATTTGCAGCATAACCTCTACCAGCTCCACCTCTTGCTTGTTCGTACTGTCGTTCTTGAACTGGCTGCACCATAACCTTCCCATCTCTGACAGTGGCTTGATTATGTGGATTGGAAGCAGTTCTGAGATTGTTGTTGGTGTGTGGAAGAGAGTTCATGTTTTGACTAATCAGGAGAGCTAGTTGATTAATGAAGTTTCCCACGTGTGCATCAGCATCAGCTTGTTTGAACATAGGATCAGGAATGAGTTTGTGATTACCATTACCCATGGGTATGACTTGTGAGGCTTTGGTTGTGATTCCGATGTTTGAGTAGAAGGCAGTTGAATCATTTGATGAGCTTGTCTCTCCCTGGTTGGTTTTGAACTGATTAAGAATCCTTTTTTCAAACATAGCATGTCTCTCATTCTGAAGGAGGAAGGCATAGAGTTGCTCATAGTTTGTATTATTCAATCCTTTGGTTAGCTTTACAGAGGAGACAAACTTGTGTCATTCGGGATTCATGTTGTTCACAAACTTTGAGTTCAGCTGAATGTTTGGCATAGTCATTCTGATGTTCCTCATATCATTAACAAGCTTGTGGAATCTCACATAGTACTCATAAACACTCTCATATGGTTTCATCTTGAAGTGTTCAAATTCATCATAGAGTTGTGATTCTCTGTCTTCCATAGTTAATTCAGATCTTGAGAGAAGCATCTTGACATTATCCCACACTGCCTTGGCTTCGGTGTTGTGATTGATCAGCTTGTAGATATCTTTTGGAAGACCTTGAAGTACGATGTTAGAAGCCCTGATATTAGCATCGAATCTCTTTTTCTCCTTATCATCGAGCTCATCATATGTCTTTGGTCTGTCAATTCCATAGATCATTGTTCCATCTTCAGCTGTATCAATTAAGTCTCTAGTAGTCTCAACCCGATATGGTCCTTCATCAATGGATTTGAGTATGTTGACCCCATTTTCCTTTCCAAGACAATACAGTCTGATTTGTTGAGCCCAAGAGTCGTAGTCAGTTCTGTCAAGCATGGGTGGACGAGTATCTGAACCAGCTGCTTGAACATCCTCGGCAACAGTGGAGATGATTGTAGGTACGGTGGCAGACATGTTTAAGAATTACACGGGATTTTATAACTCTATGATTAAACCGGGAAATAGATTCTTTCACGGGATTTTACTAAATCAAGAGAAAACCGTATTCAAAGGATATCACCCAAGTCGCTAGGAAACCTTGAACCAAGTCGCTAAGTGCCAAGTCGCTATAGTCCCAAGTCGCTATATAACAACTCGTTACCATCCAAGTCGCTAGCAAAATTTTGACAGCAAGTCGCTAAGCACCAAGTCGCTAATTTGTCAAGTCGCTAAATAGCAACTCGCTAGATACCAACTCGCTAACACCAAGTCGCTAACAATATAAAGTACAAGTCGCTAACTTACACCAAGTCGCTACGTGTAGTGGAGAATCCACTACGTGTACTTTTTGTCGGCTTGTCTCAATAGACAAATCGCTAGGACCAAATCGCTACCAAATACCACTCCAACTCGCTAACTTTTTATGAAGCAAGTCGCTATGATGAATATCACACCGAGAACCAAGTCGCTAGCAAGAAAATCACCTAAACACCACTTTTCAATCCAAAAACAACCCAACCACAATGATTCAAGCCTTCAAAGTCAAAACCTAAACACTTGTGATGATTCTAAACACAAAAGTACTATCAAAATCCAAACTTTAACACTAGAAATCAACCAAATGATGCAAAAACCACTAAACTTTTTCAAACTCAAAAACCACCTAAAAACCACAAGAAATCCAAAGATATGTAAGAGATGATCTAACCATGGCTCTTGATACCAATTGTAAGATATTGGATTTCACATACACATCAAACCATAACACAAAGTAGGCGTACAAGAGGTTTTTAGAGAGAGAAAGTTAGAGGTTTGGGAACTTTAGTGAGAGAAAGAAAAATCTTATTATGAGCTCCAACTCTCTACCTTGGAAGGTAGAGAGTATTTATAGTCTTACAATAAAACGCCACACAACGGGCTGTGGATCAGGCATACAGTGGGTAAAGACCCGTCCGTCCTCCACGGTGTTACTTAACTAAATACTACTTAGCTTAAAAGAACTACGACTACGAGCTTTCTAACGATTACATATACTAGAGGTGACCGACTCTTTAATACCTGGAATTTCTAATTCCTAACAAATTCAACAAGAATAGAAATGAACTCGAATTAACGGAATCAATGATTATGATTTGGAATATGAATTGTGAGTCTACAAGTGATAGAGAATGTTACAAGTTGATTGAATTGAATGAAAATAAATGAAAGGTACAATATAAAGGAAATTCATATAACAGATTTTGGGCGCCAAAATCTTATATTCAAAATTTGTTATAATGACATATGGCAACATCTGATTTGAACACGTATCATAGTACTTAAAAATTATATGTAATAACTCAAATCAAGCATATATAAGCTCGAGCTCGACTCGTTAATCATTTTGAGCTCAGTTTTTGGGTCGAAATCGAGCTTGAGGCTCGATAAAGCTTGGCTAAAACGAACTCAAGTCCAGTTACTTGACAAAATCTCGACTCGTTTACACCCCTAGGAGCACATGTCTTGTCTCGTGTCTTTATGTCATTGTATAGCGAAGCCATCGGATCTATTGCCTATTGGGATAATGTATACAACTTAATTTTTTAGTTTTTATCATATATGCTACTCGTTTTTGAAAAGAAAATTATAAGGCACCCAACCATATGTTAATTTTCGTTTACACTAATTGCAACCGTATCTAATTTATTCCTGAAAACTACAAAACGAAAATCAAGAAGCCAACTATATTATACGAAAGTAATAAGAATGAAAAACTAAATGTGAAATACCAGCTATATTCATATTTTATATGCAAAATTATCTGGTTAAAATTAATTTAGAAGGATATAACTAAACTTTCACATGGAGTTTTCAATTCAATTTGATATAATATGCCAGTGTTTCATGTCGTTAAATAATCATTCGACGTAAACTTTGTCAAAATTAGTGTAAACGAAACAAACATATGATTAGGTGGCCTATAAATTTTTTACATAGCAAACAAGTCACATATGTGTTAAGAACTGAAAAGTTGAGCGCCTTTACAATATAGTATCCCGAACTACTTTGATACATAGTTCCGTTTTAGAGTAGATCATTCCCTTATTCGTTGCTTGTAAGCTCTAACTTTCTAGTAACCATATTTGATCTAATGTTGCAAATAATTTTTTTTATCTTTTGAAAGAAAAAAGTACTTATGTGATGTCATTAATAATTTGGCCGGTGTATATCCTAACAAATATTAGACCTTTTATAATCTATTTCAAACCAAAGTTGTTATCCCACGCAATGAACATAATCTAAAGCAAATCTCAAAGGAGGTGTTTTTTGAGTTTCGATATATTGAAGTTCTCATATGAGCACGCGAATAAAATGATAATTTGATATAAGAGTTGAAAATTTGGCATATTAAATAGATGGGTATGCTTCATTCAGAAATTAAATGAAAATTGACAAGTGCTCATGACGTTTCATGCTTGATACTACACCCATCCAAGATTCTTTCAATTTACAGATACAAGTGGAGATGACATGTTATATACTGTAATAATTTTTTTCTGGAAACTAATTATTTATTAACAATACCGCTCATAAAATTGTTGCAAAACATCTAGATCTTCAAGATAAATAACTTTATTACTCCGACGGATGTTTTTTTTTTCTTTTCTTTAACTATGAATTTTGACTTAGCCGACCCTAGTTTACAAGCTGCGACGGATATAGAGATTTGAATCGCATGTAGCACAATTTACGGCTTGGTTTATTTTTGTGTGTCATATTGTAGAAATTTTTACAATATTGAGCTTAATGAGTAAAATAACATAAGTTTTTCAAATTATAAGGCAAAAACTTTAAAAGAAACTAAGTTTTGGGGTAAAATAAGAGAGGATTCTTAACTGCAAAGCAATAATTCAATTTACTAAATAATAGTGAAGATCAGGGGTAAAATATGGAAAGATTTCAAGACTACAAAGAAAGTACTAACAATTGAAAAGAAAATGAAGCTCGGACATTGAATTCGTATGTGGCTCGTCAGCTGACTCCGCCTGTTTATAGGATTTGTGATTATTACCATGAAAACACAAACTGAAAAGAGAAAAGTTGGCGTGGTTACATATCATACCCGTATGCAACAACTCGGAATTGAATTTAAAACCTTTCACATATTAGTGATCATAATCACAAACCTTTTACTACTATGATAACATGAGTGGTTATTTATGTTATTTGTTTTTAGCATTTTGCGATCTTTGATTGTTTTTCACTGTTCTAGCTCAGGTTTGAACTTAATGATTCATACATTGCGAGCTAGAAGGGAATGATTTTGTGCTGATGCTCAATCTACATGTACATTGATCGATATGATATATTCTACTAGCCACTATAAAATTTGATACAAAAAGAGATACGGTTAATAAAAAGTTGAAATGAAATTTAAAAAGGTATAGTATGATTCTATGACAATATGTATAATTGGATTAAGAAGAATGAACTTAGTAACTTAGGTAAATAATATCCAATAAGAATTAGATCCCGTGTCCCCTTCTCTAGAGAATAAATTGGAGTAAATCCATTTTTGAAATAAGATACGAAATGAATTTCCAAATCGATATGCATTTATTGTTTCGTAACAATTTATTTGCCTAACAATCCTTAATAGGGCTGAGCAAAGTAGATCGAAAACTGAACTGAACAAAAAAACTGAGCCGAATTGGTCTGATCTAAACTGAACCGCCCATATTCGGTTTTATATATTTGTGATTTTCGGTTTAAGTTTGGCTCGTTTCGGTTCGAGCCAAAACAAAGAAAAACACACCTAAACCACATAAATCGAACCGAATCGAATGAACCGACACAAATTCGATAAAACCGTGTCACTTTGGTCCGGTTTTTGGTTCATGTCTTTCACAGTTTGGTTTTTAGAGAGTTAAAAGTTGTACTAAAGATTCTTAAAATTAAAATCTTACTTGTGCACAGGGGTGAGCGTGGTGTGGTTTTTGGTAAAAACCAACCTGCATCCACAATTGCGGTTTTTTAAAAAAGAGAATCCACATCCGTGCGGTTTTGCGGTTTCGGTTTTTGCGGTTTATGCGGTTTTGCGGGTTTTTGGGTCACATTTTTTTTTTTTTTTAAATTATAATTTTTGGTATATAATTATTATAGAATAAATATATTATAATGTTGCATGATATGGTAAAAACATATATACAAAATGTTGTGTATTAGTATGAAATTATAAATCAATATAATAGTAAAAGTCAAATGAGATGAATAACTTTATAAACTTTGATGATAAATTAAAAAAAAAAAAAAAGTTATATTTACTAAAAACGAAGATGATAGTTTACCATTAAATAGTGTTGAAATATTTATTATAAAAATATAAACAAAAGTAATTAAGAGTTATAAATTTTAGTGTGTTATTCTAAAAAGTAAAAAAATATATATGAATATAACATAGTGGTGCGGTGCGGTTATTTTGGTGTGGTTTTTCGGTCAAAACCCAACCCGCACCGCAAAATGCGGTTTTTCTATTTCCAAGAACCGCACCGTCGGTTTTTGCGGTGCGGATTTTGCGGTTTTTTTGTGGATTGCGGATTGCGGTGCGGTTTCTGTTCACCCCAACTTGTGCATATAATTTAGATGATATAGAAAGTGGAATATAAAGAAGGGTATATTTGTCAAAGTTTTTATAGAATGAAGAATCCCAACCAAGTTGGAGTGGGAATCTTACATGGATGTTGGATTCCATCTGGGAGAGAAGATGTTGGAGATCTACTAACCCCATTTGCCATGTACCCCCACATTGCTCCTTATTTGTGGGCTTTTCTTATCAGAAGAACCAAAAAGATGTATGAAATTTGCTACAAATTGCATATCAAAAATCAAAATTGGACTAACATGAACTTGATTTTGAAGCTCATAAAATGATTTCTCTAACGACAAAGACACACACATCTTACCTTACCCACACTTTTGAGATGTTTATGGCATATTCCGAGTTTTCAGACAATCGTTTGTAAGGCCATCCGGAGTGGTGGGGACATGCATATGGTGACATGCATGGTCACGCGCAACAACCAAAACGCAAAACACATATCACGGCCAATTTGCATTTCTTTGGTGACCAGCTCACCATGGTGAGCATGTTATTTTTGTGGGTCTCACTTTTTTGTTTTAATAATTTTTATTTGGATTGTGAGTGCGTGTGAGGTATATTTGTATAAAGTGTATATTTTAATGAAAGGTAAGGGGAAGGTGAACCGGTGAAAGGTGAGAAAGAGTGACCGGAAGTGAGAGAAGTGTGAAACCTGAGATGGCGCTGATGTGGATAGCGAGGAGTGGTGAGTAGGGGTGGAAACGAGCCGAGCCGAGCCGAGCTCGAGCTCGTTAAGGCTCGAGCTCGGCTCGTTTATATATATAAAGCTCGAGCTCGTGCTCGAGCTCGTTTCGAGCCTTATACTTTGAGCTCGAGCTCGGCTCGTGAAAATTTTCACAAGCTCGAGCTCGGCTCGGGCTCGACTAATTTTATGATGTTTTGAGCTCGGCTCGTTAATTACATAAAGCTCAAGCTCGTTTACTACTTTTAAGCTCGTTTATACGTATAGACGATATATACACGTATATAATTCTAGGGCTCGTTTAGGCTCGCGAGCCTACTCGAGTTTTTTGTACAGAGCTCGAGCTCGAGCTCGATTATTAAATGAGCCCAAAATTAGGCTCGAGCTCGGGCTCGAGCTCGTTTAAGCTCGGCTCGTTCGAGCTTTTTACCGATCCGATCCCGAGCTTTTCACGAGTGGCTCGGCTCGTTTACACCCCTAGTGGTGAGTAGGTGTAGAGGCAGATCCATGTATAATTAAGCGGTTCCCGGGAACCACCTTGGACGACGAAAACTTTTAAAAGTGATATAGATTTATTTTTA
Source organism: Chrysanthemum seticuspe (assembly GCA_019973895.1). NCBI lineage: Eukaryota > Viridiplantae > Streptophyta > Magnoliopsida > Asterales > Asteraceae > Chrysanthemum > Chrysanthemum seticuspe. The sequence goes on from BPTQ01000004.1 coordinate 256,874,587, forward strand.
AAAAACCACCATAGAAATTATTTGAGAACTACCTTAGAATCTTTTTTTGACTTTTACGCTGCGTTCTCGAGTTTTTCTAAGTGGGGATAGAAATGATGTGTAAAGAAGAGAAAAGAAAAGAAAAGGAAAGGAAAGAAAGTTGATTTTATATTTCATGTTCTCGAGTGGAAATGAAATGAAAAGAAAATATATAATATTGTGTTCTCGAGTTGGGAAGAAAAGAAAGAAAAAGGGACATAATTACATTTATGCACTTTTAAATATGTTCATTTTATCATAAGAGTCGAATATGAGCAAATACTGAAAGTTATATTGGTCATTATATACTAAATAGTGCGAGTGTAGAATTGTTTCCGTCCAAATCCGCCCATATTTGGGCGGAAAATTCTTATATGAAAATCATAAGAATTTTCCTATCATTTCCTTTGTGTTTCCTTTCCTTTCTGTCTAAGAAAAACTCAAGAACACAATAAAATTTCAGTTTCTTTTCATTTCCTTTCCTTCTAAAAATGAACTCGAGAACGGAGCGTTAGTATAAACTATTGTTAGCCCAAATCTCAAATAGCACAAAAAAATTAGTTCATTTTACAATTAATAATCAACTTTAAAGAAGGACATACAAAATCCATTAAAGAAACGAAATTGGATAGTCGAATCACTTCATCCAAAAATCCATATGCAAACCATTTATGTGTAGTTAATTTATTCAATCTAATTTTTATGAATAATTAAAGGGTAAAGAATATTATGTAATTGTTAGTACATTATCTAGATTTTAGGGTTTGTTGTTTAGGGGTTAAGATGTTTTGAATTTGATTAAAAGTTTGAATTTCGTAATTTGTTTTAGTTACAATGTTGTAGTTCTTAACCAAAAAAAGAGCATCTAGTTCATTGTTTTATTATCTCATCTTGTTAAATTGGACCCGATCCGACCCGAAAATTTGACCGATTGATTGTCTGACCGATTACTATTTTTAACTAGACCAAATCAAGAAATCACTTTAAATTTTCGGCTAGATCCGCCACTGAATAGGTGACCACTCCCTTTAGCGTAAGCCCCGTTACTCTGTTTATATGATATGTTATGCTAATTTATCATTAGAGATATCCCTTTATACATTCCGGTGGCATACGTCATATGTAATTGTTATTCAATACTTATGATTAGGTCACTATTTACATTATTTAAAAACAAGTTAAGTTGTTGTCAATGGTCACAGGCGAGTGCATTCCAAATATATATACCTTACCTAAGCCGATAATGACACTTTGATAATCCAAGTGGAGCCAATGATGCGATCTTAGTGGCATCAATTTCATGCCCAACCTCCCCTAAACATTCTTAAAAAATGTCAAAATGCTTTTAATTTGGTCCCAAGTATAAGAATCATAATCTAGAGTATAAGATGCTGTAAAACATATATTCAATGGAATCATCCTTCACATTTTACACACATTAATAGTTTTGTTCCCGGTTATTTTTCATATTTTTTTCAATGGAATATTAACTTAAACATTGAAAGCTTAAAAATTATGGAATATTACCATGTGCATAACTAATGACACGTGTTGTTATTTGATTGGTCTGTTGTGGGGTGACGACGACCTAAGTCGTTGGATATTTTCAAAAACTTTGGGTTAAAATATGTTATAAAGTATGACGTTGAGTTAGTAGTTAATCAAATGGTTACACATACTTATCCACTAAAAGACTATTATTGCACAATCGTGACAATTTTTAATTCATTTGCGTACAACGTAACTAGTAACTTTAGTACTGACATCATATTGTTTTTTGAATGATACAAGATATATATGTTAACCGAAGAACAAATTATTAAGGCTATTGCATAACATACTTGGTTAAGGATGATGATTCTATTGGACCTACTAAGTTTCTATACTAATTAGATCCTCGTTGTCGAATTTCATTGTGCTACTACTTGCTTGATAAGGTATGGATTCGAATAGCTCTTCGACTCTAGGTTTTAAACACTAACGGGTGTTTAAGCTATGACCACGAAATCGAGACACATATCACTTTATACTTTCTTAGCATGATATTGAAATTCCTAAGCAAGTGAGAAAGAAAAGCGCATGGCATCAACGAACATCATAGATCGATTGATTGATTGACAAAGACTCTATAGGTTGTGTTTTAAGTAACAAAGTGATCTTAATATACGAGTAGTTTGTATGTATTTTTTTTACTTGGTAATTTGTATTTTGTGTTATAATATTTAGATCTATATTTATAACCAAAAGAGGATACTAGAATGCATTAACATATGCGTAATGTGTTTAGAACAAAATCGTAAGTATGCATTAACTTTTTTCATTTCTTGAAACAAGAATGCAATGTAAAGATATATTTATGAGATATGATAGTATTTATTCATAACAAAACTCTTCCAACTCAATTTCTTAGCTACAAAAAAATTAAGACCATATCACTTGACATCTTTAATCTTTCTATATTTTTTCTTCTCTTGACTTATACAACAAATATGAATCATAATTACATTCTTATCAACCATATTCTACACGAAATAAATAATGCCGTGTATATCTTTTTTGAGTTTTTCTTCTATCTTTTTTCTACACGGAATAAATAATGCCTTGTATATCTTTTTTGAGTTTTTCTTCTATCTTTTTTCTACACGAAATAAATAATGCGATCTTAGTGGCATCAAAGAAACAAGACCATAGCACTTGGCATCTTTAATCTTTCTATCTTTTTTCTATCTTTAATGTGAGTTTTGTAACGCAAACACCAACAAATGTTCACTTGTGAATAACATTGATCAATATTACATTCTTATCAACCATATTCTACACGAAAGAAAAAAGGTTTTATAAATTTTTGTCATGCATCTCTTATCTCTTTGTTATCAGGCAATGTCATGATATAGTTAGGCTAAGACGCTTTGTTGGCAAATGTTGAAGTAAAAGTTTGTGCCTTACTAAAAATAAATGAATGTTCTTTCGGATAGTATGAAGCATTGTCCTTCATTCACCTACATAAGGAAGAAACACACGTTAGTTTCGTTTTGGATTTTACCCCAATACCAAGTTCAGACGTGAGAATATATATATTGCCGAAAGGCACATCAACAAATTGTATTAAATGCTTTGTGGAACCATGGTTGAATCATAAATGAGGTGGGGGTATTTATAATACCTCAACCTCGGTACCCGCAGTGCATGGAGAAAGAGCATCACTGAGCTATACCTAGTCTAGGTAGTAGGTGTCAGACCATGTGTGACACAATTTCGCGAAATTCGGGACGGATGAAGTAGTCTGGTCCATACAATGATCCATTGGGTAAAAGCCGATATCCGGATAAAATGAGTGTTCTTCTTTTGTTCCTGTTATCGTGCCTTTCGGCAGAGCCTTTCAACAATGTTCCTTGTTTGCCGTTCGGCCATATACGCCAACATGTCCCCCTAATATCTTATTATTAGTAGTACTAATGATGTGATACTTAAATTTTTCAACACTTCATTTTTTATTTTTACCCGAGCATCTGACCTGTTGGGCCGTATTGGGTTTGTCGTTATGTACAACACGACAAAAACCATAATTACTTAGGGGGTTAAAAGACGCCGTCTTTGTACATCGATATTTGAGATCGTGACACGTGCCTATCTTTATATCATCATGTGGTCATTATTGTGCCATGTCAATGTCTGACACGACGCGACGTTTCACACTTTCCATCTTCTCCCTATAAATAGTCCTATTTCTCTCATTTTTTACCACTGTTGTTCTTCTTTCTACCATTCTCTCCAAAAGATTCTGCGATAGTTGCCTTTCGTCCTTTCAGGTACGTCTTAGTTTTTTCTTCTATTTTCATTTAGGCTATATCTATTCCTTTTGGTGTTCACAATGTCCGAAGAGCACATCGTAGAAGATGTAGAGGAGGCCGTGGGGGAAGAAATGGTAGAAGTAGTAAAACCTAAGTTTGGCGTACATATATATCAATTGAAGATGGAAGAAGCTGATTTGTCTTGGGTTGTAGAGCACTTTGGTGTGCCGGTAGAATTGAATCATAGGTTGCCTCCGGATGGCATGACGATGAACCAGCTTCTGGAAGACGCCATCGGGTTGTATTTTGAATACTTTGGGGGGGGGGGGGGGGGGGGGGGGGGGGCTTAGAGTACTTTTTTCTTCTTTTCTTTTAAGCGTTATTAGACATTACAAAGTACATATCTCTCAGTTAGTTCCCTTGGGCTTAAATAGAACAACCCTTTTTGAAGTGTATTGCCGAAGCTTACATATTATCCTAACCGTCCCTTTCTTCCGTGACATTTATAAACTAAGTAAGCAAGGCCATTAATTTTCCAAACATGGATATCAGATCATTCAACATATAATAAGGGCTATAGTTTTCAAACTCCCTTTGAAGTTTGGGAGACATGCTACTTCATTGTGACAATTATATTGAGCATTTCATGCCTCCAATTCCTCATTAAGAGCATTAGGAACAGGAGCAGGAGTCATAGGTTGTTCCAAAACATTGAGTTTCTTTTCAACTCTTAGGACAATCCTAAGTTGACGAACCAATCATTAAAGTTTTGGCCAGAAGGTTTTTCTCTTTCTAGCATCAAACAGAAAGCCGATTGTTCATGTTTTGTGCAGGATTCATCTACAAAATAGATAAAAGTTCAAAAATTAATATTTTAAGAGTAAAAGGCAATTGCAAGTGTTCTTACAATTGGGTGGCAAAACGTATTTTTCAAATGGTATATTTTATTTTACAAATAATGTTTATATCAAATATGTGCGAATAAGCATACATACATCTTCGTGCCATAGGTTTTAATAAAAAACATTTACTCAATTAAGTTATTTATTATTCGTGCGTCTAGATGTCACTTATATTTAATGTACATAAACTATAAGGAGATTGCACTTTAAAATTGACGATTCAACATGTTTTCAAAGTTAAAGTAGTGCACCTTTTATAGTGGTATTGGTAAAACCAATTAAAGAAATACCAACCACTATGTCATACTACTCTATGAGTCAAAGACCCAAGTTCTTTCGATAATTGCCTCATATGCCGAAGCATGTAGTGGCGCGTGGATTTAAGATCAATCAATCTAAAGACTATTTTGTCACAACTATTCACTTGCATGAACTCGCACCGATGCGTCATGCCTTGCAGGTCGATTGGTTGAAACAAAAAATAAAACGTCATCGAGAAAAGATGTAAGAATTTAATTTAGAAACATGTTAAAGTTTATTAAACATATTAAAGCAAGTTATATCCTGATAGCTTCGAGTATATTTTTCACACCCTTAACAACTTGCTAGAATCATGTTTAAGTAAACCATCTTGTTCATAGTTAATAGTCATTTTTTTTAATCCAAAAAAACCCTTTGCTTTTACATGAATCAATACTAAAAATTAAAAGCAATTATAAACAACTAATATAATTATAACAATTATCGTAACAATTAATAACATGCAAACAAAGTGTACGACAACCTAATAATAGCCAACTAAGGTCAATATGTATATACTCAAATAAGGCTCCCACTCGGTTTTCGAGCTAGGTAACAAGTGAACCACATACATCGGTAAAATCAATCACGTAAGCCTTACAAAAGTATATACCACATATCACATAAAAGTTGTTAAATAATTCCAGTCGACTTCAGGCCCCGACCAGACAAGGAAGGAGTTTTCCCCAACCTTAGCAGTAAACTACAAAGTTGTAGCCTACTGAGGCGTGGATATACTATAAAATTTTCAGATTTTTTCGACTTACAAAGAATTAATTACGAATTTGTTTAGTAACTGGATATCATGCAATCAACAGCTAAAACAATTTAATTAATCATCTGTATTCAAGATTAAACTCATCAGGTTTTCATGTAAAACAACTAACAATTAATCAAGATCAATATATCAAGAACCATTATCCATGAGAAAACATGCACGTGATCATCATGGATATCAAACTAACACTTAATCGTGGCAAGCAAGTCAAATAACGTCATATAAATTAATTAATCATACATTATAAGCACATACAATTGCATACGACCTAGGGTTTTTCTGTTATTAATTTTAAAGATCATCAAGATCGAATCTTTTTTCAATAAAATCACCCAGAGGGCTTAATAAAATTAATTAACAAGAAAAACATGTAAATCTATCAAATTAAGGTCCAATTTTACGTTTTAAATAATTAATAACACTATTTAACGGCTCGTGATGCTACTGTTGGAGTTTAAGCATATTATACATGGAATATAAACATAAATCACATGAGTAACTTAATGGAAGACAAGATCAAATAGTGCAAATTAATTAACCTAATTAATATACCTTGTTTACCTTTCCTTGTGATGGATTAATTGAAGAAACAAAATCAAGAACCCTCATTTAGGGTTTATGTTAATTGACCAAAGATAAAACACCAAGAAGATTCAAAAGGGTTGAATCCTCTATGGTTTCATAGACAACACGTTTAACTAGCGATGCAATTAGAATGCTAGTTCTTGATCTTGAAAACAAACCGATCACTTTTGTTGAAAGACCAAAATCGAAAAACCTAGCTTTTAGAAGTGGTGTTCGATCGGTTTGAAGGGAGAGAGGAGAAGAAGAAGAATGGTTTGCTTTTGATCTCAAGATTAGTGAATAATGAATCCTAAAGGTTCATTATATAGCATTTAATTTTGGAGTGCAAGCAAAGCAATCCCACCTCCTCTTGGAGTCCCTATACGGTCGACTATTGGTATAAGGTAGGGGTTCTAGATCCTTTCTATATAGTAATTACACTTAAGTCCTTATATTTATCGTTTAACGATCGTTAGTAAATATCGTTAAGTGTTTATCGACCGTGAAGTGGTTTTTCGTGAAATAATAATTAATATACTACTTTAATATATTAATTCTATTAATTAGATCTCCGTGTTAAAGTGTTTGACCCCATACGTTCACACTTTTTTCGGACATACATTTAATCGGGATATGAAAATATCCTAACATTTCTCTCCTTTGTTCTTTTGTTGTTTTTTTTGCCTTTCTGTTTTGTTTGCTTATATGCTAGCTTTAGTATTGCCTTCAGGTCTTTAATATGTGAGTGTTTTTTTCTACTTTTGTGCCCTTGCCTGATTGCTTCTTGCTTTTATGCTCTTTTGTGTTTGCTTTTGTTTGTTTATTATTTTGCCCCTTCCCTCTCTTGCGTTTTCTTTTGCCTTTTGTCCTTGTGTATGTGTTTTTCCTGCGATTTATGCTTTTTCTAGACCTTTTTTTCTATGGTTTTTTGTTTTTTTTTTTTTGTTTTTTGTTTTTTTTTTTTTTTTTTTTTTTTTTTTTAAATGGTTTTCGTCTATGGCTGGTTTGCTTGCTTGTTGTCGTATGTATTTTGCGTTTCCATTGTACTTGCTTTTGCACTTTCACGCTCTTTTTTCTTAAACTCTTCAAATGTACATTTACACACTATTACACTCGCTGGAGGTCCATCTGGAAGTTGGCTCTCTAGTGTTGGGTTTGTCCTGATGATAGGGACATGATCTATCTACGTCTTACCTCCCTCTTACCTTGCTCCGGCGGGATTGGGTTTTGTTGTTGTTGTTGTTGTTATAGGGGATGTGGCCAAAAGATTGCGGCGGGTATCGAAAAAATCAAAGATGAGATCCGATCAAGACATTTTGGCTCAAATTAGTATTTTCGTATCATAGTTTTTATTATTTTTCGTATCATAGTTTTTAATATTTGTCGTATTTGTATGTTAATTTTAATATTTGTAGTATCGCATTTTTTAGTTTTTATGTATATATAATTCGTATCGTTTTTTAATATATTGTATCTGAATTTAATTTTATATTAATATACATCTTCATATCAATCGAACAAATGCAATAGCTTAAAAAAATTATATAAAAATTACCTTCTACTATACAACTCATGATGTTTGTAATCATGTTTATTGAAGCAACAAAACTATCAATAAAAGAAAATATGCATGAAAATCTAACACAGCGAAAAGAACAAATAAACTGCTAGGCCCAAGACAGTTAAAGCCAATTGAGGAAGAGAAGCTGTGTGCAGGCTCTCGTCGTTGCCATCGTCATCCTCGTCGTAGATTACACCAATCTTACTACCGCCACCATATCCTCCGAGACTTCCTCCAAGGTTATCAATGAATATAATATAATTGGCGCCTGAATTAGACTCGTTAATACTCACTAGATTGGATAACAAATCAACTTCGGATTCAGATTCAAGATTACGCTTACGATCCAAGGACGCATCAATATTGTTAACTAGGTTAAACAATACGAAAATCAACATCAACTTGTTCATCTTCTTTGAGATACGACACTTTATAAAAAAAACAAAAAACAAAAGAAAATTGATCGATTGAGGTTATGAAGTACGGACTATAATATTAATTAATATTTACCGTGACAAGGTGCTTATATAGGAAATCGGATCCGTATCACTCATAACTCATAAGGAATGATTTAAGTCGGTGTTTTTTTTTTGAACAGAGATTTAAGTCGGTGTTTAGTTTCTTTATTTGCATGTGTTTATCTAGTATATGGAAACTTAATTATTATTTTGGCACACATGATAAAAAGAAAGAACCATAATCCTATTTGAATTACTATATATATAAAATGTGGACACGAAACGGCAGCAAGCACTGTCGTTTAGGGCTCTTGCGTCTATGGGCTTTTTTTTGGGGCCTTTCTTCTTCAGCCCGTTCTTCTCTTCCTATTGCCTGTTTCTAAACCGTTGCATAGTCGGCTACCTTCATACCTACTTTCATATACGTGTCTTTTCTGTCGCATACGTGTCTTCATACTACGTTTCTTCCCTCCCAGTTACCACTGACGATCTTTATCTCCGGTTTATCGCTATTAAAGCGAAAAAAAATATACCATTACGACAACCATTTAATTATCTTTCTATAGATAGGTACTTTGATATACTTTCGACAAAAATTTTTTTTTCGTGTTTTTCACTTTTTTTAAAAATTTTTTTTCGTTTTTTTACGTTACTGAAATTTGCATGAAAAAATCATATATGATTTAACACTAATTTGAATACCACATGTGATATTAGTGTTAAATCATATATGATATGTATATCATATGTGGTTTATCATATATGATTCAACACTAGTATCACATATGATATTACATATCATATGTGATTTAACAATAATATCATATGTGATCTTCAAATTAGTATTAAATCATATATGATATTTCATGCAAATTCTAGTTTCGAAAAAAAACGAAAAAAAAGACGAAAAAACGTGAACAAACGTTTTTTTCTTTTTTCGAAAGTATATCAAAGTGTCCGTCTATAGAAAGATAATTAAATGTTCGTCGCGATGGTGTAATTATTTTTGCTTAACGATTAACGGTTTAAGAGATATTTAAATTATAAAAAATATGTGAAATAATAAAATGTTTTTAATCTCAGCCATTGATTTTCTTTTTAGATGGATGGTTTAGATGAGTCCTTTGATATGTAAAAAAAGTTTGGTATGTAAAATAACTCTCTTAGTTTTGAGATTGATATCGTATAAAACACCACCAAGTAACATTAGCATGCAATTCAAAACAGACCACCTTTTTATTTAGGAAAAAGAAAATGGTAACATATTATAGCTATTAGAGCGCACGGTGTCCACTCGCCGTAACCCCTCGCCGTCCAGCGTGGACCTTCGTCGTCCGCCGCCCCCTTCGCCGTCGTTAGCCGTGGGTTGGTTCTTCATTATGACGACGAGCAATTCTCCTGACAAAAAGGGTTTATAACGTTTGGATTTTTCAAATTTTATCCGTTACTAAACGGATACAAAACCTTTTTTTTTTTTTTTTTTTTTTTTTTTTTTTTTTTTTTTTTTTAAACCTACCACTCTATAAATAACATATCATATCCTACAATTTTTTTCATATTCAATCAAAATACGAAACCATTCAAACTTGCTGAAACATGAGTTACACGAGTGAATCATCTTATTCCGGCGAAAGTGACCTTGAAGAGTTAACGGAACTAGAAATGTTTATTAAAGAGTTCGAGGCGGAGCAAACGTTGCAGGAACAAGAAGCCGGTCCTTCAAAACATCGTCAATATACCCCTCGTGAACGTGTAGTTGCTGAAGCACGTCTAATTGCTGATTATTTTGGTGACAACCCGGACTATAATTTTAGGCGTCGATATCGTATGAGCCGTCGTCTATTTCTACAAATAGTACAAGGTATTGAAACATATATTGAAACTCATCATCATCTTCCTAAGCATTTTGATTTCTTTAGAGTGCGACCCGATGGTAGGGGTGTAATGAGTTTTAGTGTGATTATGAAATGCACATGTCCCCTACGCCAATTGGCTTACGGGATAACATCTGATGCGTTCGATGAGTATTTACAAATAGGTGAACATTGTGCACGCGATTGCCTAGATTATTTTCTTATGTGCATAATCCAACTATTTATTAAGGAGTTTTTAAGAAAACCAGATAAGGATGACATTCGTCACTTATACCATGCACATAACACTGTTCATGGGCTTCCGGGAATGTTGGGGAGCATTGATTGTATGCACTGAGAATGGAAAAACTGCCCGAAATAATGGCAAGGCCAATTTTATAGAGGTGATAAAAAACATCCAACTATAATGCTTGAAGCCGTTGCTTCATACGATTTGTGGATTTGGCATGCATTTTTGGGGGTAGCGGGTGCGAATAACGATCTAACGGTTTTAAATAATTCTCCGTTATTTGATGACTTGCTTGATGACATCGCCCCTGAGGTTGAGTTTGAAGTATACGGGTGTAAATTTAAGCAAGGGTATTATCTAGCTGACGGAATTTACCCGGAGTGGGCATCTTTTGTCAAGACATTTACAGTTGCAACTAATCCAAAAAATGCCGCATTCAAAGCAAAACAAGAAAGTGCTCGAAAAGATATCGAAAGAGCTTTTGGTGTCCTCCAAGGACGTTGGCATATCATTGCCCAACCGGCGCGGCAATTTACTATTGGCAAGTTACGGAGAATCATGTACGCGTGCATCATAATGCATAACATGACTTTGAAAGATGAAAACTTTGCGATATCCGACATTGCTGAAACGTATATTTCTCCGACACCAAATTTACAGCGGACATGGATTGAACGTTGCCAATTGCAAAGAAAAAAAACCAAAGAACTACATGATAAACGCAAACACGCAAAGCTTCAACGATGTCTCATCGAGCATGTTTGGCAACAAATTCAATGGGCACAATTTCAACAACAGAATCCAAATAATTAGTCTCATTATAATTTGATGTATTTCTTACGTATGTTTTTTTTCGTATATTTATTTTATGTTTCGTACGTTTTTTATTAAGTTATGCATTGTATTTTTATTTTGAATAAAATGAATTTAGTTTATTTGGAAATGAAATTGAATAAAAAAAATAAAGTGGTAGTGGTGGGCCCCAAATGAAGAGGTTGAGGTTTGTTATGAGTGGGGGGGGGGGGGTTGTTGTGGTTAGTTGTGGAGAAGTGGAATGCTGATGTGGCGCTGAGGTGGCACTGATGAAGAAGGGAGGCTTGTTATGACACCTTATGCTCTTATACATTTAGCAAGATATGTTACTACAGTAATTTTATAAATAGTAATGTATGAATTTATAGTAGATTGTGAGAGGGTAAACAGTGGAAGCTACAATAAACCGCACTTTCCCCTCTCACCTCCGATTATCTCATCCTTTTCATCTCTATCTATAACACACGCATAAATCTCTCTCTCTCTCGAATCTTCACAAATGTCGACAAACCTACCATTATCTCATCATTTTCATCTCTATCTATAACACACACAAAACACTCAAAAAAACCCACCCACCAGTGTTTTCCCGCAAACGAAAAATGAATTAGGGGGTCTTTGGATTGGCTTATTTTACTGGAGCTCACTTTTTGATACATGATCCGAGTATAAAGTGGCCCTAACAAAGGTATACTCATTGGTTATTTATTTATTTATTTTTTTTAATTTTGGATTTTTTTTCCTGAGAACTACGTTAAATTGAAATATAAGCATTGAAATGGGGGGGTTAAAAAAAATTGGAATTTGATGGTGGTTTAACTATGTTTAATTTTGTAGATTTTAAATTTAGGGTTTTTGGTTTATCCAAATTACAGAGAATGGGAGATGAATATAAGAGTTTGGATGAGTAACTTATTTAGCCCGCTTTTGGCCTTATTTACTGGCTCATTTTTAGACCCTTATTACTAATGGCTTAAGCCAATAAGATCTTATTGAAGTTGATAAGGTTCAAAGAGCGAGCTTTTTGGATTTCCTAAACACAAATAAGCCCATAGGATTAGGAATTGAACGTATGTTTTTTTTATTGTGGTTTTAGTTTTTGGCTGAGCATTTTCAGTGACATTAATTTGTGGAGAGCTATTATCCGTACTTTGTCGTGGCAACTTATCACGGTTGCAGCCATGCCGGATGTGTCCTATTTCTTCAACTAAATACATAAGGTTATTGGTTTTGATGCTTGAATCATGATTTAAGTGTGATATTTTCAGCCTTGAATGAGGCTTTATTCCTGCGCTTTGCACTTGAGTGTATTGCTATATTGGTAACATCGATTATATCTGAGATTGTCCGCACCTTGGCGGGGCGACTTATAATGGATGCAGCCATGGCGGATGTATCATCTTTCTTCGATTAAATATGAGTATTAAGGTATTGATGATCATCACATTTTACTTACCTTCGTATCTTGGCGTGGCAGCCACACTAGCGATGTGGTTGCAGCCATGGCGGGAGTTTGTGTTGGTGGTGAATTTGTATATCTGAGCCTATGTATTGCTACAAAAAACTTATGTAACCAGCTTGCTCATTGTGCTTGGGTCTGGTCCATAGTCACAGGTTCATTGGTCCATACCCGTGCATCGAAAGACTTCTGAATGGTATGGCAAGGATGCTATTCTGACTGTCACATGAATACCACATTATGAGAACACATATGAAATGGAATTTTTTGGCCATTTTTTCTGGATCGAAAACACAGGTGCGCCATTCTTTTTTATGTGGCATATACACATCTATTTTTTGTGAGTGTTGAATGAGTATGCCATTGTTTTGATGGTCGGGAATGTGACACCATGTGTAAGAATTATCTTACATTTTTATAAATTGGCATACCTATTCATTTACAATTTGAAAACCACTAAGGCGATGATGATGCATTTATGTTGTTCGAAACACACTTTTCTTACACCCGAATCTTGGCGGGGCAGTCACATCGCACATGTGGTTGCAACCATGTTGGGTGCTTCGTGATGTTCCTCCTTTTTGCAGATATGAGCTTTCTATCTCTTCTCTCCTTTTATCTACCACATTCCACATACATTTTAGATCAATCTCTTCTCTCTCATGCTACCGCTTAGAGTAATGAAAATTTGGAAATAAGCCTTAAAAAATAGGCTTATGGTATATATATACCGAGTCAAATAAGCTCATAAGCTGCAAAATAATCAAAAAGAAAAGTAATGTCGTGGCCATAAGTTGTGTACATGTTGTATAAATTGTATATAATCTTCCGTCATAAGTCGTGTGCAGAATCGAGAGAGAGATTTGTGTGCGTGTTACAGATAGAGATGAAAATGATGAGATAATGGGAGGGGAGAGTGGAAAGTGCGGTTTACTCACTGTTCACCCTCTCACAATCTACTGTAACATCAATATTGTAATAATATGTGAATTTGAGCATGTCTAATCGGGATCGATTAAAGTTGAGATTAAGTCCGGTTTGGCAGGGAAAACTTACTAAGTTTGCAACCATGGTGGTCGTATCCTCTTTTTCGAATTAATTACTTATCCGAGCCTTTGATGATGCTGTTGAGATTGTTGTTGTCGTTTCTTCTTAAAATTATGGTTCGGGTTGCTTATAATTTCTGCTTATGCTTCTTCGATGCCACCAATTCTTTTGTTGCCGCTATCCATGGCGTTTGATGATGGCGATGGGTGTGTGACGATAGTGATAGGCTCATAAGCTACAAAATAGGCCATAAAAATATCAAGTTAAGTTGTGGTCCTAAGTTGTACATAAGCTGTAAAAAGATGTGGTGATGCTTACATCAAATAGTGACTGTGGGAACAATGTTTGCTACATTAAAGATTTATGGCTAATGGGATTTGGTAGTATGTGTCATATTTTTCAAACATTGTTGACATAGTCACAAACACTGTAGCAACTTTTTTTTATTGCTTTTTCATGATTGCCGTCCTTTTGATGAATGTTAAAGAGTTATAGACGTCGTGAGGTAAATAACATGCAATGATGATTTTCTGCATTTATGTTTTTTCGGATCATAGTTTACTGACGCCCGTATCTTGGAGGGGCAACCACATCCGAAATGTGGTTGCAGCTATGGCGGGTGTTTCGTAACATTCCCATGCTTGCAGATCTGAGCCTCGGTTTTCGCAGTAAGCACTTGAAGTATTATAGTATTTTATTAACTACTATATCTGTATTGGTTCGAAAAAACCTCAAATGTTGTTGGGCATGGATTCCTGTGATTTTGCACATGCTATTCGTAACGATGGATGCTGATCTTGATTGCACCTCTTATCTTTGCACTCGCTGGTAAGATTCATTATCTTTTTTGTATATAATTTGCTTAACAATTATTTAAACCAACTATATTCACCATTCATAAGTAATGCAAAGTATGCAATATGTGACGATTGGCTGGCATGTAAGAACTAGATGGCAGTGTAAATGTTATTATGACTTTGCAATTTTATCGTTGCGACTGATATAATTTTTATATCCGATTTTTGTGAGTAAAATAAAAAGGATGAATGAATACTTAGAACGAACTAAATACTGGACTATTGTTTAAAATATCAAAAACTTCTAGACGAACTAAAATATTGGCAATCATTTATGAAGTATGAATTTGTGATGGTTGTTAACTTTGTAAACATTCTGTGTTGTTCCTTCCCTCACTTTCTTTCCTTATTTATGTGATTAAGTGACAATTCTATCTTTGAAACTATTACCATTAGCTAAACTCCCTAGACAAGATTTGACGGTATGCATCACCATTTTAGTATCGCTAATTTAAATTTCTAACGAGTTCTCTTTTTAAAGATAATAATTTGCTAATGCAAGGGAACTCCCAAATATGTTTGTAGGATCAATTAGGAAGAGTTTCATTCTTTGGAGTTTAGATAAATAGGACAAAGTGTGGTTGTGGTTGTGGTTGATGGTATGGAAAGTACATGTGTATTTTTAACTACAATGTGTGCCTTGTGAGTTTGCTATAATGTCAAAAGAAAGGGTTAGTTTTAAGTATATTAAAGTTTGTTTGAAATTTTGATGCAAGATGAGTACTCGCTATAACCGGAATTTTTTTAGGCCTGGAGTCGAAAATTATGTTCGTGAATGGGTTTGTAATGCTGAGTTCGAGGGTTTGTAATTTGTGGTCAAAGGTTTTGCCTCAATTTTTTTTTGCGTTTTTAACCAAATTAAAATTAGAATCTTAAGATATAGTAATATTACTTAAGGATCCAGTTGAATAATTTTTAATATCATTGATTGCTTTTTTTTGCCTCAAATCTTTTGTGATAGAAGAGTGTTTTGGTGCTTGTTGAGCCTATTGTGCAAGCGCAAGAGTTTGTGTAAAGTGTGCAAAAGGTTGCGGATGTTGTGAGTAATCTGGAACCATAGTTTACGAATTCAGTCAGAGATTGGATGTGTTATAGCACGGGTTTTCTGCAACGCTTTTGGAAGTAGTGGAGTTTCTGATGGTGGTTTGCAGCAAGCCAATTCTAAGGATTGTGTAGTTTACACGAGCACAATTAGCTAAGCAACTATTTTATAAGGAATTATAGTTTTCTTACCAAAAAAAGGTTTAGTAGTTTTAGTAAACATAAACCACAGGTGGCAAATTTGACCCAACCTGCAGTAACTGGGTCAGTTTGGAAATGCATCAATCGGGTAAGTTTTTTGTGTACGTTTTTTTCACAACCCAGGTTGGTTTACGAAATTCTTAAATTTATAACTGAAAATATACTTTCGTTTTGACAGAGTACTAAGATATGGGGGCTAACTAAATATGAACTGACAATTAATAAGCAAATTACAGGTTTCACGTCATAAACAGTTAAAAATTAAGAGTTATAGAAATAAGGCAAAGTTGAAAAGATTGTGAAAACTGGTTGATAATTTTAGAGTTGAACATGAGATTGGGATATCAGTAACGCATAACAATGACACTCGAAAGATTCGTTAGTAGTTTATTTCTGGTACTAATAAGATGTATTTACAAGTTCTGATTGTGGTCATATATAGGTAGAAAGAATAACAATAGTGATTTAGCTTCCATACAAATTATGGTCACTACACAACATATTGAAATATGGATGTTTTTATTGGATAGATTTATGTAACTAAAATTGTTCATTACATGTAGTTAAGTTTAATGCAACACTAATTGCTCACATTTTAACCTAAATTGCATCCGCTATATCATGCTTACCATTTATACCCGGAACAACGTGTGCATTTGATTAACTTTTTGACGTTTTTCTATCTAATACTTACGTAGACAAACATCCAGTCGCAAAGCGCTGGCCTAAAAACCTTGTAGAATAAAAAGTTGGTTAACTTTATTGTTGTTAAGCAGATACTAGTCATGTTAATGGTTTATTGGACTGAACTTGTAACATAAGTAGTCTTGCATACATTTCAAAATTTTCAATTACTTTTTCGGTACAAATCTTGCATACGTGATGCCATGACGCAAAAGCTGTTAACTAATTCCTTTTTTTAGTCCAAATTCAATGGTTAAAGTATACTGATCCACACGATTAAAAATTAAGTGTCCTATATGGTTGGAAACCCCTGGGTGTCTAGTTTCACAGGAAATAAATGGTGAAGCGTTTGGAGTTTCCTAGAAAGAGTTATGCTTGTTTTCCTTCAACTGGTTTATTGGGCTGATTCATCCGAATCTTGTCCTACCTTTTATGTTTCAAGTCTTTTGAGTATCTTATGTCTTTATTAATAGTATTTTATGATTTCTAGCTCATTTAATAAGTCTTTTGGTGTGTCAAGGGAGTTGGGGTTATGTACCAAAATCTTATTAAAATTTGAGTCTATAACTAAGGTTGGAGGTTATGTTTGATCAGATTTCCTGAGTGAAATTAAAGCTTTAAGCTTTCTATCTTGTTATGTATCTCTTTGGTTGATTCCATTGAGTGGTGAACTATCTTTAACTCTGTATCTTCAAGGTGGAATCCTTGAGGTGGTAAGTTATATTGTGCCTTGTATCTTCAAGGTTTATTTCTTGAAGTGGTGAGCATTGTTGTCCATTTTGTGTTGAACCGATACCTCATCCGACCCATTACTTACCTGCTTAAAGCAAAAGCTGTGAAATGTTACCTATTTTTTAATCCAACTTCAACGGTTAAACTGTACTGATCCGCAAGTCCAAAAATTAAGTGTCCTACATGGTTAGAAACCCTTGGGTGTCTAGTTTCACAGGAAAGAAACGGTGAAGCATTTGGAGTTTCCTGGAAAGAGTTATGCTTGTTTTTCTACAACCTGTTTATTGGGAGATTCATCTGACTATTATCCTACCTTTTGAGTTTCAAGTCTTTTGAGTGTATTATGTCTTTATTAATAGTCTTTTATGATTTCTAGCTCATTTAATAAGTCTTTTGGTGTGTCAAGGGAGTTGGGTTATGTGCCAAAACCTTATTAAAAGTTGAGTCTATTGCTAAGGTTGGAGGTTATGTTTTGATCAGATTTCCTAAGTGAAAATAAAGCTTTAAGATTTCATTCTTATTTTGTATCTCTTTGGATGATTCAATTGAGTGGTGAACTATCTTTAACCTTCAAGGTGGATTCCTCGAAGTGATGAGTTAAATTATGCCATGTATCTTCAAGGTGGATTCCTTGAAGTGGTGAGCATCGTTGTCCATTTTGTGTCGAACGGTCGAACCCAATACCTCATCCTACCCATGACTTACCCGGTATCAAGTTTGGTACTAGAGCAAAGTTGAGATCATGCCACCACGAAAAAATAATGTTAATTAAAGAGATCTCTGATATGTGGAGATATATGATCTTAGGAGACAAGATTAGTAACTATAAGAAGAAATAGCCCGTGTCAAATTCGTTAATGAAGAGGATCAAGCTCATGATGATGATTCAGATGGTGATGAGGAATATTACAATTCTTTTGGTTCTTCATCCGCTTCTGATTCAGGTCCTCCTTCTCATTGCCATCGAAGGGTAAGGAATAGACACTATTTCAATTTTAAAGTTGATATCCCTGAATTTGATGGAAAGATACAACCTGGTGAGTTTCTTGGCTGGTTACATACGATTGAGAAAGTTTTTGATTTTAAAGAGGTTTTCGAGGAACGAAAAGTGAAGCTTGTTGCTCTAAAGCTTCGCAAACATGTTGGTCTATGGTGGGAACATTTGAAGAGGCAACGAGTTCGTGAAGGTAGAAAAAGTATTCGCACTTGGGAGAAGATGAAAAGGGAGTTGAAGAGAAGGTTTTTGCTTGAAAGTTATAGGCGAGATTCTTCCTTGAAGTATCACAACTTAAGACAACAAGATAATTCTGTAGAGGAATACACTTTTGAATTTGATAACCTTATGATCAAATGTGACATTGTGGAGCCTGAAGAACAAACTATTGCTCGTTATCTTGGGGGTTACGACCTAAATCGGAAGTATTGTTCAATTACAACCGTATTGGACCTATGTTGATGTTTGTAAGCTTGCTGTGAAAGTGGGAAAAAAAAAGCTTGTGACTCTCCCAAAACCGGTTCTTCTAATCGTGGAAGTTTCGCCCACTGTGAACATCCTACAACAAAAACAAATAAAACTGTTCATAAGCCTCAAAGTAAAATAGAATCTTCTATTGGTTCTAAGTTACAAGGTTCTTCTAGTGTTTGATCTACAAAGTGTTTCAAGTGTCAAGGTTATGGTCATATATCTTCATATTGTCCCAATTGAAAAACCATTTGTTTTGAAAACTAGAGCGACGTGGCTCTGATACCAATTATGTGGAAAACTAGAAGGGGGGTTGAATAGTTTTGCCGATTTTAAGTTAGATTCAAAAAATTTAGATTCGATATTATGTGAAATCGTATGGATGTTGAAAAAGTATAGATCTAATGATAAAGCAAGTAAATTGTTGGAATCACTCCTAAACTTAAATCAAGTGTTAGTGATTCATATGTAATAGTTAGCTTAATTATGGCCTTTATGTTTGTTATTAGCTTCGGCTTATGTAAAAGGCCCATAAGCCTAGGCCCAAGTCCACTAAGGAAAGGAAGGGACTAGGAGTGTTGCCCTAGCTCCCCTTCCTATAAATACCTTGTAATAACCCTCACTTGAGGGTTGGTTGTTCAATTTATCTTTCACTTCCACTCTACGCGTAACCTTTCTATACATATACGTGTGTGTGTGTTTGGTGTGTTGTTCATCCGATCTATCCTCTTCTCTATTTCTACATATTGATGCTTGTGTTACTAATATGGTGACCTAACAGTGGTATCATTCGCCAAATAGTTGGGTGAATTGGTTTGTTTTTGAAGTGGGTTTCGGTCCTACGCGTAACTACCGGTTTACAAACTTTGGTTCGCTTAAAAACACATTTTTTACACTTTTTAATCCAACATTCTTGTACTTTCAACGTTTTAAGGTGTTAAAATAACTGTTTTTGGCAAAAAGTTTCAACCTTTACGGGTGGATCATTGTTTTTGAGCTTGGTTTTTTACGTGTTAGTTGTTCTACGCGTAACCGTTTTAGACGCTTTGGATCATCAAGTTTCACACTTTTGTGTTATTTTGGTGATATTGAAGCTATTTCATCACAAAAATCTGGTTTAGAAACATCTTTGGGCAAAAGTCATTTTACGAGTAGTTCTACGCGTATCAAAACCCTAAAACTACGCGTAACTTGTTCTTTGGTTTGATCTTAAGTTTTCGTGGTTTACTCCGTGTTTTCTTGCTTGGATAAGCCTGAAAATACGTCGACTTTGGATATCTTTTGCACTGTGATAGTGTAAAAGATCACTTAGGCAAAAACCCTAAAATTACGCATAAGCATAAGCTTACGCGTAGAATTTTTTACGCATAAGATTTATCTTACGCCTAAGCTTTGTCTTACGCATAAGTTAATCCTACGCCTAAGTTTCTACGCCTAACTTACTGTTTACGCATAACTTTAGTGCTTTTCTCCTTACTTACGCGTAAGCTAAACCTACGCGTAACTTTTGCTGTTACGCGTAACTTTGGTGTTTTTACGCATAAGTGTTACTTGGCTTTATTGTTATTTCTACGCCTAAGGATACTTGATCAACAAAGGTTCATTCGACTACAAAGATCCATTTAACAACACAAGTTTTCAACATGTCACAACCACCATACTCTAACTATTTCCCTTATACTTATAATCAACAACAACAACAACAACAACTAAGTCCACAACATCAACAATGGAATCAACAACAAGCAATTTATCAACAAAAATTTAATCAACAACATACTCCACAACTTGCAGCAATTTCATAACCTCAAATGGTTCAACCACCACCAAGTCTTCAGGTACAACCTTACACAAACTTCTACAACCAACATCCATCCAGGAATACTATGAAGGAACCAACATGGTTTGGCAAGATGTGTGAAGCCTTAAGTAGCCAACAATCAATTCATGAAGCTGGCTCACTTGATAGACCTCCAATGCTCACTCCTGGGAATTATGATCAATGGGTGATTAGGTTCTTTAGGTTTTGTGATCTAAAGAAGCCACATGGAAAGTTCTTAAAGAAGGTCATTATGGAAGGTCCATTTCAGATGCCTACTACTGTCACACCCGCAGATCCAGATGCTAATCCACCAAGAGATGCTGTCACCAACATTGCTACTGTTTCCGACCTCACTGGTGATCAACTTCTACACTTTGAAGCCGATGAACTTGCAATGCAATACATCCTTTTAGGACTACCAAACCCAATCCTTCGAAGTGTTGATGCTCAAAAGACTGCAAAAGCAATGTGAGAACATATTCATCTTCTTATGGAAGGCACATCACTCAATCAGGAAGACATGGAATCCAAAATCTACTTGACATATGAACACTTCATGATTGAACCAGGAGAGACATTAGAGTCATATCACCATCGCTTTTCAGACATCATTAATGATTTGGACAAACATAACATAATCATGCCTCGAATTGCTGTCAACACAAAGTTCCTAAGTAGTCTTGGTCCTGAATGGGAAAAGTATGACATTTTCCTCCGTCAAGCGAAGAATATGCATCATGCTACCTACGGATTGTTGTATGATTATTTGAAGCCTCATCAAAAAGAAATTGATAAGGAAAGGATTATCCGTGGCCAAACTGCTTCACAGTCACTTCTGGACAATCAACAACTTGCTTTGTGGGCTCAAACAAGTGTTACTCCTCAACAAGCTCCTCAACCCGCTCCTCAACCAACTGCAACCATCACACCTTATGATCCGTCACAACAACAACCTCAACAAAATCAATTGGTTCCATACGCCAACAACACTGCTCAAGCTCTTTATAGTGAAACTGATGAGGACTCCGGTGCCTTCGATGAATTGCAACAAGGATTTGTTATGATTGCCAAAGCATTCGGCCGGTACACAAACAAATCCAACAATCGCATTCGTTCCTCATCCAATACAAGAAATCAGGCTGTTGTGAACAATGGACGCGTTGAAGTTCAAAATCGTGGTTATGGTAGTCAGATGGGAGGTGGTCAAGGGTTCAATGCTATGGGAAGGAATAACATGGCTGCTCCGCAACAGCAAAGGGCTCAAGTGGTTGAACAGGGGAATGCTCAGAATAGGGTTAATGGTCTTCGCTGTTATAACTGTAATGAGAAGGGTCATCTGGCTAATGCATGTCCTAAGCCGAGGACAAGAGGCAGTGCTTATTTCAAAGAGGCTATGCTCTTGGCTCTTAAGGATGAAGCTGGTGGAACTCTCTCCAACAAGGAACAGAGCTTTATGGCAGATGCAGACTCAGATGATGATATGGAGGACTTGCAGGCTAATGCAACAGTGATGTTGATGGCACATATGCAAGCTCTACACATGAGTGACACAGGCCCAGTGTATGACACTGATGACTTGTCTCAGGTACCTGAACAAACAATTATCATCAATGATATGATATCTCCGCCACTTTCTCCATCTAACAAGGATCAGAGTGTTCAACATGAGTCTTCCACATCTCATTCCGATGATTTTCAAATAGATCCCGTAGTTATATTTGATGATCAAGAAACCCTTATGGTTAATATTGATAATCAAGTTGACTCCGTGGTTATATTTGAGGATCTAAATGATGATCATGTTGAGACTCACGTTGAACAATATGAGCTTTTTTCTGATAGAGAAACTGAGCTCCTGACCCTAATTAAAGACCAAAATTCTCGTTTGGAAATTTGCACGAAATTAAAAGATAAAAATGCACAGTTAACCAGGGATAATGAATGCTTAACTCGACAAATCAATTTTTTTCAAACTCAAGAAAAACGTGAAAAAGGTTTTGAAGTCGCTTTTGCTAAATCTTATCAAAACGAAAAATCTTTAGAACGACAGATACGTGATCTAGCCGCATCGAAGAATGCTTTGTTGTCTCAAATAGAACAACTGAAACATGAACATAAAAAACAACTTAACTCTCTTACTTTGGAAACTCAAAAAGCCAAGGCTGAGTTGTTAACTTGTCAAAAACAGTTCTCTGAGTACAAACAACATTCCACGAAACGAATAGATACTTATCTTGAATAAATTATCGACTTACAACACAAAATCAATGAGTTTCGAAATGTCGTTTATAAACATGGTGAGTCAATCACAACTATTCAAAAGTTTACTTTTAAACCAAATCCAAATGGATATGGTCCGATTCTTGCTGATTACAAACCTAAGTTTTCAAACAGAGCATTCAAACCAAATCCTGAAGTTTACAGTGCAGAACATAGAATTGATGATTCAATTATGACTATGGTGGAATATAATCACATGGAAGAATTAGATGCAGATGACGAGAGTCGGTCAAAAATGGAAAATGTTGTTTATAACAAACCATTTAACTATTCAAAAGCCGTAACTTTTGTCACACAACAAGATACTTCAAACACACCTTTGGTTGTCACACCAGTTTCTGAAGTTAGTCCCCAACACAATGGTGCACAAATTAATGGTCCTTTACCTTCACTTAGTGAAGTAAAAACTAAAGCCGAAAGTTGTCGTGTTATCAAATATTTTGACACTTTCTTATCTGACATCAAACTTTTGGAACGTGAGATTGAATTTCATTCTGAAATAAAAGTTGAACATTTTCAATCGCCGTTGGCGCGAGAACAAAGAGACATTTTTCAGAAAAGAATTTTACCCCATGTCAAAAATTTGAAAAACTGTGCACTATATTGGGAAAGGGATTTTCACAAGGAACTTGGTCTCATGAAAACAGTTTTCGAGAAAACAGAAACATCGATTTCAAATACTAAACGTAAAAAGAAATTGTTGCGAAAAGATGTTGATCGACTCTTGGAAAATGTTATCTGTGCTGATATCAATAATCTTGTGTTATTACAATCTGTTGCATATGCATCTGATTCTATATCTGCTGATACTGTTGATTCTGTTGACATTGTTATGAATACTGATAATGTGCTTCAAATCGAGTCGTTAACCATTGAAAATGAACGATTGACAAACGAACTTTCCAATGCAAAACGTCGTCTCAATTGGTGTCAAAAAGATATTCACGATCAACAACTTGTTTTTCAAAACAAAAGCGCCCAGTTGCGTACAAAATCTTCTAATCCTACAATTGAACAACTGGATGATCAAAACGTTTCTTTCAAGTGTCAAATCTCAAAATATGAACAAGAACTTGCAAAAGTTAAGAAGGAATATGGTGTCATATTTGATTTACTCAAACAGACTCGCGATGAAGCATCAAACGAACTTGATCATTATCTTGCATACACTAAAGAAGTCATGAACTTTTCTGGAAATCTTCGTTCTGAAAATCAAGAGCTGGTGCACACTATCTTTAATTTAATGGAAATGCTAGGAAAGTATGAACAAGTTCAGCCTAGCATCATTAAGAGAATTGCACCCATAACACTTAGCAAACGTGAACCCATAATACCTACTGACAAAACACAAGTTACTAATGTGCTTCCCTCTACTGAAACAGGAATAGTTGCCTCTTTTCCAAACGTCCGCACTTCACAGCCTAGGAGCAATACAAGGAAGAATAGGAAGTTGCGACCTAAGAAAAGACAAATAAAGACTGCTGAAGTAGAAGAACACCGTAGGACTTTGAATAAGACTCCAGTTGCACCCACTTTAGATATTGCGTCTAGCAAATGTAATGGAAAAAGTGTTGTAACTAATGCTGAACCTTTAAGTACTTTTGATATTTAGTCTGATGCTTCTTGTGTTATTTGTCGTAAAAGTATGCGTTATGACTGTCATGATAAGTGTGTTGCTAAGGCTATCTTATCTCGTTTAAGGAATCCTAAGATTCGGAATACCTCTAGGCCCACTACTGCTTCTAAGTCTGTGCTTGGTAAACCGCCCTCTTTAGATTCTAAGAAACGCATTGATGTCACTGTAGCTCCAGTATCACCTCCAAGAAATGTAGTACCACCTAGCACATTCACTAAGACCAAAGCTAAGACTAGTTGGAGATGGCAGAAATAGATACATAACACCCTAGGATTTAAATGGATGCCTAAAATCATTGATGAGTGTATTTCAACTATAACTGCTTCGGAACCCACTAACTCTTCGGGTTCCACATCTACTTCTATTCCATCTGTGTCGTCTGTGTGTAATGCATGTGATACAGATCATCCTTTGGATTGTTGATAGCGGATGTTCCCGACACATGACAGGCAACCTTAAACTGTTATCAAATTTTGTTGCAAAGTTCATTGGCACTGTCAGATTCGGGAATGATCACTTCGCAGCTATCATGGGCTACAGAGATTACATCAATGGCAACATCGAAATTAGCAGGGTTTATTATGTGGAAGGCCTCGGTCACAATCTTTTTTCTGTTGGTCAATTCTGTGATGGAGATTTGGAAGTTGCTTTTAGGGAGAAAACTTGTTTCATTCGTGATCTACAAGGAAATGATCTTATGTCTGGCCAACGCTCATCCAGTCTCTACATGTAACACCCCCAAAATTTCACAGCGGAAGCGTTCGGGTCATGGGATGCTACTAAATCAAATATCATAACACAAGGTGATAAAGAATGGAAATTCTATTCCATTTTCAAAATATAGATTAATTTAAGAAATAGTTTTACATCATTGTTTCAAAGTGCGGAAGTAAAGCCCATAAAAATATATGTTGTCCCATTAAGGTTGTATTAAAATGTTTGGAAACACTTCGGATGCCAGTCTTCAACGAATGCCATTGCCATTGCCCATGCCAATAAGTAAACCTGAGAAAAACATGCTAAAATGTCAACACAAAGGTTGGTGAGTTCATAGGTTTAAGTTTAAGAAATCAAGTTTTCAAGTTGGACCACAGTTGCATATATAGCATCTCCGTGAATGACACTATATGCAAAAAGAGGCTATTACGCTAATACCAAGTTCATGCGAACGAAACTACGACAGTGTGCATGCATCTAGAAGCATGCTAAATAAAATCCCAGCAAGTGTATTTCCAGTACACTCAATCAATACGATATGATATACGCCCGACGTTTGCCTATCCGGTCAAACTCGAACGGGGGTGTCATCCCCAATAGATCTATTCATAACAATCGCGCCTCCCCAAAGGGAACTAACGGTAGCATAGTTGGGATTCAAGGTTGTTTCACGTAATAGTGTTTTCAGTTTCATCCACTCAAATATCGGGGTGAAAATGAGAATAAATGAACGAAATATTTTGAAACCCCACTCTTTGTACGTTTTGAGAAAAGCCTGGACTTTGACTTTTGTGATAATGCACTTTGTTGGAACTTAGGGTTGATACGATGGCAATCAAGGGAAACCCCTCCGCGCTAACAATACTTATCTAGATAACCCCTACTGTGGGGGCAAGCTCAAACTGGCCTATCCGTTTGCAGCCCGCATATAGTATAGCATAACTAACTCACATGACCTTTATGTGAACGACCCTAAAATAAATCGTACGAAGATCTACGTACGTGTGACAGCATCAAAGCAAGCGTACTTGAACCATAATCGCATTATCGGAGAAAAACGTATATCACAGTAAGTGCCTCTACGATATATACGTTGACACCAGGTTGAACTTTTGAACTAAAGAATTTGAATTTGGATACTTGAGTGGTTGGAAACACAACTGTAAAATCGTACAAAAAGAGTCCAAATGAATAACCGTACCCGTTACCGTTACCGTAAGCAACTTCTGACCGTAGGCTTCACAAAGGTTTGTAAAATTATGTTGGAATTACCCTGTTGTATATAAAAATACCCGAAATGAAGGCGTGAAACTTTGTTACTACATTTTGATAAAGAATTTAATTAGATATAAAACTTTTACCTTATCTTAAAGGTAAGAAATAGTGGAACACAATACTATAAACTAAATCATCGTAGGGTACTGGGCTTGCGAAGGCGACACTTTAAAACCCCCACAATG
>BPTQ01000004.1:256902105-257106175 GCA_019973895.1 Chrysanthemum seticuspe
CCACAATATTACAAGCCAACTTGCATGACATTGTGTTTTGCTTGTGGTTTTCATTGGGGTCACAGCCACATAGAAATATGATTCCACTTTACTTTTACAAGTTTTAGTGTTACATAATATTATTGAGGTGAATTGGGTTTGGGCTAGGACCAAGAAGAACAAAGGGTTTGGGTTGGACTTGTGAGTATACGGGAGCCCAAGAAAATAAAATGAATTAGATTGGATCGGTTTTGGGCTTAGAGGCCCGGTACGAGATGAAATAGAAAAGTTTATTATATATTTATTTTATAAAAATTTATTATCGAGGTCGATGCGAGAGAAAAAAAAAATATCCCGTGACTTGTCGTGTTTAGAGTTCGAAACGAAGAAGAAAAAAAATATAGCAGCGAAAATCGGAAGGGAAATTTACGAGTTGTTATAGTACCTACCCCTTAAAAGAAACCACGTCCTCGTGGTTTACGATGCGAGAATCGTCGAGGTCGATATGGTGACGAGATGCGAGAATATATACTTAAAACGTGACGTGGAAGAGAGGCTAGAAGTTTAAGGAAGATTTAATGACATGAGGCGATAAGTAAACAAAAGATAAATGTCATTAAGCAGAATATTCAGAATACATCACGGTTACACAAAAGGGTACAATAGATAGGAAACTTAAAGGGTTGCAATCTAAGAGGGTAGAGAATTTCTTTGTTGTCGTTAGTTTAGATAGTGTTGAAGTTGATCTTGACGCTCTTCTTTTTCTCCAAGGAAATAAGCTCTTCCTCGGGCTGGTTCAATCTGGGTGTTTCCATTCTGATCCCTTGGGTTGGGACACTCATTCTTGTAGTGTCCTCGTTCTCCACACCCGAAGCAAGTTATGTTAGCAAGATCCTTTGACTTGCAGTCTTTGGCTATGTGCCCAATCTTCTGGCAGTTGCGACATTTCACATTACACTGACCACTGTGGTGGAGTTTACAACGGTTGCACAAAGGGTGCTTCCCTTCGTAGCCCTTCTTTTCTTCTGTTCCAGCAGAGCGGACCTTAGCTACTTCTTGCCTCTTGTTTTGATTATTGTTGTTGTCCTTGGAGTTATCACTCCACTTCCGCTTGTTGTTATCTGCTGCTTCAGCGGTATCCTCAATCACTTGATCCATTAACTTGTTTGACACTTCAATAGTCTCGTGAAGGTCAGCAGCCTTGGAGGTAGTCACATTTCCTTTAATAGATGGAGGTAGCCCTCCGATGTATCGCTCTATCAAGCGAGTTTCAGTTGGTACCATCTCTGGACATAGCAAGGCCAACTCTTGGAAACGTTGGTTGTAGAATGCCATATCAGTACCCTTCACCTTGAGATTCCAGAACTCATTCTCTAGCTTCTTGACCTCATTGCGAGGGCAATATTTCTTGAGCACCATATCCTTAAATTCTTCCCAAGGCATGGCATAAGCAGCATCGATGCCTGCAGACTTCAGGTAATTATTCCACCAAGTTAAGGCAACCTCTTGAAAAGTGAACAAAGCAAACTTCACCCTATCTTCATCTTCACAGTTGCAGATCCTGAACACAGTTTCCAGCTTTTCAATCCATCGGGTCAAAACAACAGCTCCCTCCGTTCCATTATAACCGCCAGTCATACAGTTACGGAACTCCTTGTACGTGCAGCCACGTTTATTACCATTAGGCCTAGAAGTTCCAGCATCAGTGGTTGAGTTGTTCGAATTGATCGCAGCTAGCACTGCTGCCACGTGCTCATTGACCAATTGGTCAATCATAGCTTGATCCATAGCAGGTGGGTTTGCAGCAGCCCCGGTAGGAGCAGGAGCAGGAGTGGGAGTAGCGGCGGGTCGGCCACGGGTGATTCTTGTTGAGTTTCTCCTAGCCATCTTCTACGATACAAGAAAAGACGATAATTGAGTTTAGAATAGAAAGAGTAGTGGCCTATGGGGTTTACGAAGGATAGAACATATGAGTGAAATAAGAGGATGTGACCAATGACAGAGGTGGTTTAGATATATGTGTGAAAATGATATAAATCAAGTAGTTGTATGTTACATAAAGAAATAACATAGAAGCAATTAGAGGCATATCATAGTGCGATATTGCAATAGTGGGCATGTTATACAGTTTAACATAGAGGGGTAACAAGTCTAAGCATTCGTAGTCTACTCTACACTATCCTTAAATTAATTATTCCTTAATTTCATTCAGTTTGTTACATCAACATTATTCTCATTTAAACTTCGCGACCCAATCAAACAAGAATAGCCTTAAAGTTTAAATATGAGTTAATTAAGAAACTTAATGATTTTGAGAAATAACTAATTTAATTCAAATAAGAGCTTATACGAACCTAAGATACAGCAGTAACACATAGCACGACTACATCGTGTAACAGTAGGCAAGGCATGGCAGACATTGGCAGCTGTGGCGGTGTTGAAGTGTTTTTAGGAAAATTTGGTTATAGTTTAGGTTTTCAAAAATACCTAATTCTCTATAACCTTGGCTCTGAATACCAATCTGTAACACCCCCAAAATTTCACAGCGGAAGCGTTCGGGTCATGGGGTGCTACTAAATCAAATATCATAACACAAGGTGATAAAGAATGGAAATTCTATTCCATTTTCAAAATATAGATTAATTTAAGAAATAGTTTTACATCATTGTTTCAAAGTGCGGAAGTAAAGCCCATAAAAATATATGTTGTCCCATTAAGGTTGTATTAAAATGTTTGGAAACACTTCGGATGCCAGTCTTCAACGAATGCCATTGCCATTGCCCATGCCAATAAGTAAACCTGAGAAAAACATGCTAAAATGTCAACACAAAGGTTGGTGAGTTCAAAGGTTTAAGTTTAAGAAATCAAGTTTTCAAGTTGGACCACAGTTGCATATATAGCATCTCCGTAAATGACACTATATGCAAAAAGAGGCTATTACGCTAATACCAAGTTCATGCGACCGAAACTACGACAGTGTGCATGCATCTAGAAGCATGATAAATAAAAGCCCAGCAAGTGTATTTCCAGTACACTCAATCAATACGATATGATATACGCCCGACGTTTGCCTATCCGGTCAAACTCGAACGGGGGTGTCATCCCCAATAGATCTATTCATAACAATCGCGCCTCCCCAAAGGGAACTAACGGTAGCATAGTTGGGATTCAAGGTTGTTTCACGTAATAGTGTTTTCAGTTTCAGGTCCGAAAAGAGTTTTGCATGTTTCTCACCCCAAAGTTTTATAAAGCAAGTAAATAAGAGTAAAAGTGGGGCTATAAACTCACCTTAGCAGTTCAGTGAATAAAGCACAAAGAGGTCGAGTGTGATATAGCAGTGGCTCCTACCCAGAACCTAAGAACGAGATGACAAGTCTCATATTGCAGTTTTGTGTACTCACGACTCGAAGTGTGTAAATAAAGTCAAGTGTTTACAAGTGGTTGTGTTTAATGTTGTTTGTGTGACAGAGTTTACGTTTAAATCATTTCAAAGTGTTTTGTAAGTATTGGCTCTTGGACAGACGTACAATTACATATAAGAGTATATAAAAAAAATGTCAAGTATTTAAACTTGAAGGGTTAGAATTGTAGAAGTTAAACAAGTTATATACTTTATATAAGTTTTAGGAAAATAGCAAATCATTTGAATTTGGAGGGCTGAATCTACCAAAAGGTGAAAGTTGTAAAAAGAAATAACAAAAGAAAATAAAAAGCATCAAATGGGCAGCGCCCAGATTCGAACTCGCTACCTCTTGGTGACAAGCAAAGCGGTGCAACCATCTAAGCCAAGGGATCTTTTGTGTTATGTTTTATATACGTTTCGTATTTAAGGGACTATCAACTATTGATTTCATTTGTTATATGCTTCACAGTGTTACGTGCATGCGTTTGGACTTGGTTTTCTTGGACACCATCAGTGAGTTTATAAGTTTCAAAAGCTTATAGTAAGCACTTAGTTAAGTTGTTTCAAAATAATCAAATCGGAGACCCGACTTGGGTCTCTCTCGGTTCAACCATTGGCCCGACGACAACACAAATCAAAACGGAATAAACCCAAGAATAAGCCGAATATGTATAAGTCGAAATAAGCAATTTAGCGTCTTTCCAATACGAGCCAAAACTTAAGTTTGCGTTTCTTCATGTTGTTTTGAGTTTGAAAACTTCAAATAAATGACCGCATAAGCTTTCAAGCACACAACCAACTTACAAAAATGCATGTAGTATTTTTGTATAAATATGTATACGTATGTGTAAAAAGGAGATGAAATTATAAACGAGTTTTAGAGTTGTGAATGCTCACAGTGAGGTTCGAGATAGAGACGACTGAGGAGGAAGAAACCAAGGACAATCTTTATAACCCAAACTTGCTTCCAAGCTCCTAGCTTATTTCCAAGACTTTTTACCCAATCTTCCAAGACTAATCTTGAATACACTTAGAGGTTTATGTGAGATTTTTGCAAGTGATGAGTCTTGTGGCTCGTTGGTTTTTAAGAAGGAAGGGGAGAAGGACTTTTGGTTAATGACCAAGAGTTTATGTGAGCCTTGATACATGCAACTTGATTACACTTGACTCTAGGCAGTATTAAGGGGAAACAAGCAAATGGGTTGTGGTATTTGGGAGGTATACGGCAGCCAAGGACAAAAGGGAAGAAAAATGTGTCATAATGCTTGGTTACATGTGTTTTAGACTTAATATAATATGAGTTTAGGGTGGCTAGTTTGGGTGTTCTTGTCTCCTCTTTGAACAACATATACATGCATGTACATATTAAAAAGTAGAAGACCAAAGTGAAGTTTGTTTTTGTGTTTTGGTTGCTTCGCTTGAGTCACAGAAACCAAAGAATAAGACACCACAATATTACAAGCCAACTTGCATGACATTGTGTTTTGCTTGTGGTTTTCGTTGGGGTCACAGCCACATAGAAATATGATTCCACTTTACTTTTACAAGTTTTAGTGTTACATAATATTATTGAGGTGAATTGGGTTTGGGCTAGGACCAAGAAGAACAAAGGGTTTGGGTTGGACTTGTGAGTATACGGGAGCCCAAGAAAATAAAATGAATTGGATTGGATCGGTTTTGGGCTTAGAGGCCCGGTACGAGATGAAATATAAAAGTTTATTATATATTTATTTTATAAAAATTTATTATCGAGGTCGATGCGAGAGAAAAAAAAATATCCCGTGACTTGTTGTGTTTAGAGTTCGAAACGAAGAAGAAAAAAAATATAGCAGCGAAAATCGGAAGGGAAATTTACGAGTTGTTATACTACACTATCTCCATGCCAGACATAATCGCTTCATCTCCCATCTGTCTTCTCTCAAAGGCTACATCTACAAAATCTTAGCTATGGCACCGTCGTCTCTCACATCTAAACTTTTAAACCATAACCAACCTTGCTCGACACAAACTAGTTGAATGTCTCCCGAGATTCCGGTACTCTAAAGATCACCTATGTTCAGCTTGTGAACAAGGGAAAAGCACTCGTGCCATTTTC
Organism: Chrysanthemum seticuspe; assembly: GCA_019973895.1. Classification (NCBI taxonomy): domain Eukaryota; kingdom Viridiplantae; phylum Streptophyta; class Magnoliopsida; order Asterales; family Asteraceae; genus Chrysanthemum; species Chrysanthemum seticuspe. The sequence continues at coordinate 256,907,583 of BPTQ01000004.1, forward strand.
CTTCAAAGGTGGAACACAGCACTCAGCATGTGCTTCATCTTCTTCACATGGATTTGTGTGGCCCGATGCGCCTGCAGACGATTAATGGCAAACGCTACATCTTGGTAATTTTTGATGACTACTCAAGATGGACTTAGGTCTACTTTCTTCGAAGTAAAGATCAAGCTCCACAGATGATCATCACCTTTCTCACGAAAATTCAAATTCAGCTCTGAAACACAGTCAGACAAATTCGAACAGACAAAGGAACTGAATTTGTGAATCAAACTCTTCGAGAATATTATGAGAAAGTGGGAATTGAGCATCAAACATCTATTGCCAGCACACCAGAACAAAACGGAGTTATTGAAAGACGAAACCGTACATTAGTGGAAGCTGCCAGAACGATGTTAATCAATGCTAAACTTCCAGATTACTTGTGGGCTGAAGCTGTTTCAACTGCATGCTACACTCAGAATCGCTCAATGATTACAAAACGCCACAACAAAACACCATTTGAACTTCTCCACAACCGAAAACCGAATCTTAAACACTTTCATGTATTTGGATCCCTTTGCTATCCGAATAATGATCGTGATGACTTTGGAAAGCTCAAAGCCAAAGCTGACATTGGAGTCTTTATTGGATATTGTGAGAATTCTAAAGGTTACCGGATCTGGAATCGTCGTACAAAGCAATTTATGGAAATGATTCATGCTCATTTTGATGAACTCACTGAAATGGCTTCTGAGCATAACATCTTGGAACCCGATCACAACCGCTTAAACTTCCCCCAAACCCCATCATCAGCTGAAACAAGCCCTCAGCTTACTCGTCAACAAATGGAAAGACTATTTGCTCCTCTGTTCAGTGACGACATTGATGAATGTGCTCCAGGTGTATCCGCCATTTCCGCTGCTCAACCTGATAATACTCTTATACCTGATACACCTGCTACAACAACTACTGTTGAAGAAGCACCACCAGTTGACTCTACTACAACAGTTGAACAAACTGCTTCCAACGACGCTGAATCAGCTGCTGATGTTCTTAATGAAGTACCCCCACCTGCAGATTTTGATCCAAATGCGTTCTTTAACCCGTTTGCTAATGAAACTGCTGCACCTGATGCCGCGGAATCATCAACAAACCATTTCAATCCTCAAAATCTGCACAATGCTTACCAACAACAACCCTCTACACATCGATGGACAAAAGATCATCCTCTTGAAAATATTATTGGCAACCCGAATCAACCAGTCGTTACAAGACAACGTCTTCACACAGATGGTGAACATTGCATTTATGCTCTCACTGTCTGCCAATCTGAACCTAAAAACATTAAAGATACAATGACAAAAGACAACTGGATTGAATCCATGCAAGAAGAACTCAACCAATTCAAACATCTTGAAGTATGGGAACTGGTTGAAAGACCAACAGGGGTCTACGTCATTGGTCTCAAATGGATTTGGAAGAACAAATTGGATACTGAAGGGAACGTAGTCAGAAACAAGTCACGTCTGGTGGCTAAGGGTTATTGACAGGAAGAGGGTATTGACTTTGAGGAATCATTCGCTCCGGTTGCTCGTCTTGAGGCTGTTCGGATCTTTCTCGCGTTCGCGGCTCATATGAATATAACGATCTTTCAAATGGACGTCAAAACTGCTTTTCTGAATGGGCAACTGAAAGAAACGGTTTATGTCAGCCAGCCAGAAGGATTCGTTGATCCCGAGTTCCCGAACCATGTATACAAACTGAACAAAGCTCTGTATGGTCTCAAACAAGCTCCTCGGGCGTGGTACGATAAGTTATCATCCTTCCTCATTGCCAATAAATTCACCAAAGGTTCGGTCGATCCCACACTTTTCATACAATATCACGGGGCTCACATCTTAATCGTTCAAATCTATGTGGATGACATCATTTTTGGGTCAACACATTTAAAATACTCAAATGCTTTTGCAAAATTAATGACAAAACATTTTGAAATGTCAATGATGGGTGAACTCACATTCTTTCTAGGAATGCAAGTTCATCAATCACCCCGTGGTATTTTCTTGAGTCAGTCCAAATATGCCCTTGAACTGTTAAACAAATTTGGAATGCAAAACTGTGACACCTATGCCACACCAATGGCTCATACCAAGAAGCTAGACGCTGATTTACATGGGAAATTGGTGGACCCTACAAAATACCGTAGTATTATTGGGTCTCTCATTTATCTAACAGCTAGTAGGCCTGATATTGTTTTTGCCATATATCTTTGCTCCCGTTATCAGTCGAGACCAACTGAAACCCACCTCTCTGAGGCTAAAAGAATCCTCCGATACATCAAGGGAACCATTAACTTGGGAATCTGGTATCCGAAGGATTCTGGCTTTGAACTAATAGCTTTTTCAGATGCTGATCACGCAGGATGCTTAGACTCACGGAAAAGTACTTCAGGAGCATTACAATTTCTCGGTGATAAACTGGTGTCATGGCAATCGAAGAAGCAGGATTGTACATCGTTGTCCTCAACAGAAGCAGAATATGTAGCCATGTCGGCGTGTTGTGCTCAAGTCATTTGGATGAGAACACAACTCAAAGACTATGGTTACGTATTTGACATAATCCCGATGTACTGCGACAATCGGAGTGCTATTGCGATATCGTGCAACTCTGTTCAACACTCAAAATCAAAGCACATCGATCTTCGATATCATTTCATCAAGGACCACGTGGAACAGGGTACAGTTGAATTATACTTTGTGGGTACAGAATACCAATTGGCAGATCTTCTCACAAAAGCCTTAGCTCCTGCTAGGTTTAATGAGTTAGTCCACCGGATTGGTATGTGGTGTTTGACTCAAGAGGTACTGGATGAACTCTTAAAACAGTCTTAAAAACCAGTCATACACCAAAATCTTTTGTAAATATTTTTCAAAAACAAAATACAAAAATATAAAACTTGATAAAACAACAAAAATATTCTTCTATCTATTTTTCTTTTAACATGGCAAGTACAATTCTTTCGTCAACACTTAAATCTTTCAAAATTAAGCAATTTTTTCGATCAAGTGTTGAGGGGGAGAAAATATATACTTAACTATTTCAAAATAACCGTGTACTTGCATGTTACCTATTCCCGGTTGTTTCTTTAAATAATGGTGGTAACATTTCTGGTTTTCTGACACTCCTCGGACTAAAATTTATAAACCTTCATTATTTCTTAAGTCGAGGGGGAGTGTCGTCAAAGTTATTTCCAAATATTCTTCGTTTGGTAACCAAAATGGAAGTTAAAGGCATTGGATGAAAATAGAAAAGGTGGAGGGACTAAAACTGTCAAAACCTTAAAGTTATTTTTCATAAAAACACTCCACCTAACTCATTAAATTCATCACATTTATTATTTAACCTAACCAATCCTACGCCTAAAATTCAATCTGCAAATCCGAGTTCTTGATCGTCAATTTGTAAGTGGTTTCATAATCTTAACGTATTTACAAACAATGGTTTTGAATTTTTTACAAATCCAACGGTTAAAACGTGAGATATGGGTGATTTTGTGTTCTACGCATAAGCGTATGAATACATAATCATGTTTGTGTGTTTTTGGTTAAACTGATAGTGTCAAAATGTTTATTTTATCATCTTGAAACTATTTCTATCACTAAAATTCACCCAGACTCGCTAATTGAATGAGATTGAGAATTAGGGTTTATGCGTTAGTTTGGGGGTTTTCATATATGAATGTTTCTGGTGAAAAAGATAGTTGGTTAATGTTGTATTCATCATTAATTGATCATATCTAAGCCCAGAAATTATCCAGAAACATCAAGTGCATCAAAACTGAAAACTAGGGTTTATGTTCATAAGATTTGGGTATTCCTGATTGGCTTTGATTTTCATGTTAAAACTTGGATAGGACTACTTACAATACTTCTTAGACCTCCCAGTAAAACTTTGGTACAATTCCTATGGCTAGATATCATACGCGTAATTCATAAACTTTAGGGTTTAGTCTTATGCGTAAGGGTTTTTTTTTTCCGCATAACTGTTTGAACGAATGTTTGTGATTAAATCTGTTATAGAATGAATGTATATGTTAATATTGATGCTATGATGAACTTATTTCAGGTTTGATACAAGTGAAAATTCAGAATCAAGGTTAATAGCAATCTACGCATAAGGATCATCTTACGCGTAGAAGGTTATGCGTAAGAGTAATCTTACGCGTAACTGTTACGCATAAGGTTCTACATAAGGGACTACGCGTATCCTGTGAAGGATATGCGTAAACAGTGACCTCTACGCATAAGGTCTACTCTTACGAGTAAGCCTTACGCGTAAGGTTTTATATACGCTTACACGTAAGTTCTACGCATAAGGTCCCCTTTTCTTACGCGTAATATTTCTTACGCGTAATATTTCTTACGCGTAAGTCAGGATCCTACGCATATGCTTACGTTTATGCGTATACCTCTCCTGTTTACGCATAAGCTGCCATTTCTACGCCTAAGCCTTGTTTAACCTTAATCATGAATTGTTACGCGTACAAACTTGTAAATAAATAAATCATAACGTCACGAAACCAATAATGTCACTAATAAGCTTAAACGCTTAATATGTTGTGAAAAATAAGTGATAACATGAACTTTAAAACTTAAAGTTAACTAACTCATGAAACTTATCACGACGTCATTGGACTATTGGACAAAACAAGTGACATTGGACTCGTAACAATCATCAACATAGCACATTCAATAATTAGACAATAAAACCATCTGTTGACTAACATAATGTCTTTCGATATGTTGGTTCTTTTGGCTAAATATATTTCAGATCACGACATGGACGCTCAAATGCAGAATGTGGATGCACCAAATGTTCTCACCGTTGCTGATATCTTCCCTCATGGATACCCGATGAAGATAGGAAAGAACAAACTTCGTGTTGACTTTGAAACTCTCACCTGCTCAGAGTCTTCTTGCTTAATTGCTGTGGATATTCTGAAGAATCATCCTTATCAGAACATGCTCTCAAATTCTGCTACAGTGCCTGAGATCTACATTCATCAGTTCTGGAACACGATGCAAAAGATCAAAGGACAAAATGTTGTGACTGTGACTCTGAACCACAAACAAGTCACCATCACACATGCAGACTTAAGGGTTGTTCTCCGTATTCCCGACATTGAGCCTACCGATTTCATTGCAACACCAACTGAAGAGACTGTTCTACAATTCATGATCGACATTGGTTATGACGAAGCTACAGGAGTAATCTCTAAGCATTCATACGTGGATCTTAAGAATATTCCTCAACCCTGGAGAACTCTCTACATCATCATCACCAAATCTGTTTCCGGTCATGACAGTGGCTATGAGCATCCCAAGCTCGTGGAACTGCAGATCTTTTGGGCTTTGATCAACATGAAGCACATCGAAATTGAAGCTCTGATATGGGACGACATGATGTCATTCCTAAAAAAGCTTGGCTCAAAGATTCCTTATATCAGATACACAAAATTGTTGATCCAAAGAGCACTTGGGCTTAATCCTGATATCCCCAAGAGACTCAATGACCCCAACAATCACGACATGTTGACTGAACCTACCCTAACTGTCAGATTCAAAGAACCAACAACGAAGAAACAGGGTGATGTGTTGCCAGATCACCTTCTGTCTGATGAAATCAAAAAGCTCTACATATACAAAAGGTATCTGGTGGCAGTTGAAGAAAACAAAGTCGGTTTTCTCGATGATAAGTCTTCTGGCACCCCCACAAGGAAAACCAAAAGAGGAAGTGCAGGAAGTGCTGCAAGCACTGAGAGTAAAAGGAAGTTCCCTAAGAGGAAACCTCCACACAAAAGGAAAGTTCCTTCTAAGGAAGTTGTTCCTATTCCCGTACCTAAGCCTGAACCGCCAAGAAAGCTAGTGGACGAAAGCTCTGAAGATACAGAATCAGACGAAGAGGTTTTCTACTCTGAAACTGCAACCGATATTACTCCATCAGTAGCTAAACCTCCCAATCCACCAGCTGACAAAGGTAAAGGGAAAACCCCAGTGATTTAGCATGATAAGGAGAGTTCTGACGAAGAACCAGTTGACGAAGAAAGTGAATATCAAAAGAAGTTGAAGGAACTCAGACGAAAACACTTTGCCGAAGAATTCGTAAAAGATCAAGCTCGTGGCCCTGGAGGTTCAAGTGGCGGTACTCAAGCCACACCAGTTCCTGATGCGGTTAATCGACCCGATAAGGGAACTGGTACTACTTTCACTCACGAACAACAACAACGGCAGATTGAAGATTCCATCAACTTTGATATTGAGGAACCAGAAACGTAAAAGACTGAGAAAACTCCTGCTGATGATACTAAGGCTGATGAAACGGCTAAGTTTGGAAATGAAGAAGAAACCGCCTATGATCATTTTCTTCTAGACAGTCCCGCACGTTCTAAGGAGGAAACTTCTGAACCACCTAAGGACCCCGAGCCTCCTCACGTCTCATCATCGTCAGACTCATCTTCTCACTCTTCACCACCACCATCCAGAAGAACAACCAGATCCACGTCAAAATCAGTGAAGAAGCCAACTGCCTCTTGGATCTCTCAAACTAAGACACAAATCGTTAAAGCTGTCAAACAGGTCAGAAAGAAAGACGTACTTTACAAGAAGCTGAATTTTCTCGCTGACCAGGTACAGTATCTTCATGACGAGAATGACAAGATGCAAGTTGAAAGGGAATATGTCCAAAAGCTCATGAAAGATGATCTTCAAGGGAAAATGAACGAAATGATCAAAGGTTACACTCACAAGTACCTTCTTGACATCGTTCCTGGAGTTACAAAGGAGATGTTTACCAAACAACTCTATCCGAATCTATTACACTTGGCCAAGCAAACTATGAGATCAACACCAATGCATGTCAACATCAACCCAGTTGATCCCATAATATTCTCAGATGCTGAATTGGTTTCCAGGCTCGTAGCTCAAATGTCTAAACGATCTGCAACATTTTCCTCTTACGAAGGTAAACTGTTTGAAGCATTGCTGGAATACCAACTTAAATCAGCATGCAGAGAAGAAGCTGAGAGGCCCAAGCGTCCAAGAGACGACGAAGATAAGGATAAAGATAAAGAGTCGAAACGCCCGAAGAAGTCTGGTGAATTGTTGGATATTAGTTTTCACATACACATCAAACCATAACACAAAGTGGCGTATAAATGGAATTCTAGAGAGAGAAAGTTAGAGGTTTAGGGAACTTAGTGAGAGAAAGTGAAAGATCTTATTATGAGCTCCAACTCTCTACCTTGGGAGGTAGAGAGTATTTATAGTCTTACATAAATCGCCACACATCAGGCTGTGGATCAGGCATACAGTGGGTAAAGACCCGACCGTCCTCCACGGTATTACTTAACTAAATACTACTTAACTTAAAAGAACTATGACTACGAGCTTTCTAACGATTACATATACTTGAGGTGACCGACTCTTTAATACCTGGAATTTCTAATTCCTAACAATCTCCCCCTAAGGGAGGTCACCTCAATCATGTACCAAAATTACATTGAATACAACTAGATAATACATTAACAATTGATCTTGCATTCTTGATGTAGTCCTTTGCTCCTAAGCTCGTAGTCATTGATTCTTCACATTGCATGTTTGGTTACTCCAAGTGGAGGTCTTTTACTGATCCACGTGATAATAAATTTGAGCCATCTTTTGAGATCATCAGCTATCAACAATCTCTGAGACATCCTTTGTGGTGTTGGTATTATGTGATGTTGTGACTTTAGGACTGACATGCTCACATTTTGGATCATGATATCTTCTCATCAGAGTAGCGGAAGCTTTTGTTGAATCATGATATTGGCAGCAGCGTAGCAGAAGCATGGAGTGAAAATATCAGAGTCATTGATGCACTAATCATGATTTCTTTTGAGATGAATGTGTTAAGTGAGCATGCGGCTATGGATTGACCGCTTCATTCTGATCAGCTGCAAACGTCGGGCGTACCTGCATACAACAGTTAGCAATAAATCGCACGAAAGTGTCTTTGATCACTTTCGTTGAATTGAGGTACACGGCCCACGGTTCCCCGTTGATCAGTACATGTACTGCCTGTGATCAGGTATAATTCCGAAGAATTTCCTTGACAGGGTTACGCAGCTGCTTTAGCTGTTCTCAAACCGGAACGTCTCAAAGAAGACAACACGGAGTGAGTGAACCAGCGAATTTAAGTCCACTGATTGATGAAAGGATATTTGAAAAACAATCGTGTATTGCTCAATAGAAATTGTTTTTGCAATACAACGAAGGTTTTAATGAAAATCAATTATCAATCATAAAACACCTTTTGATTTGAAATATCCGTACACGGTCGATTTGCTAAAGAAAAGAGTTGTTAAGCACAAAGACCGGTTTTTCAAAGGTATCCGTCAATCCATAACCTGAACCAGGATTGATTCAAGAGATTGAATCGCCCCATTGTTTCTGTTCAGTTGTCACATGGTTGATCCATATAATAGATCTCACATGCCACCTACCAGGAGCTTGTTTGATGTTGGCTCCAGAAGGCTTTCCATCTTTATTGTGAATATGTATACACATCACTCAGATGTTCTGGCAATACCACAAGGATAATGCGTAGGACTCAAGATATAATCTCTCTTTCCACATTGTGTGAAACAGAGAGTCTTCATTGAAAGTGTCCTAATGAGATTTATTGATGATCTCGTGGCTCTAGACTCAATTTGTGCATATTTGGATCCTGTGCCGGAGACTAGGGAGAGGGTCTCCTTCTTCAATATCAACAATCTCTAAGAGAAAGTCGATAGATAATGTCGGTTCCCCGTGAGAATGAAACAAGTCCTTTTAAGAGGAACTTGAGTGGTTTGGAAAGTTGAAGTGCAGTGCGTCACTGGGTCCATGACGTCTTGTCTTTAATACCGATGTTACCATCAGTAGTATATGAAGTGAACCCGGTTTCTGCCCTAAGGTTGAATAAATGGAGGGCTATTTGTTTTCACCCTTTTCTCATTCAATTCTTTTTAATTCTTCAACCCCTTCAGTCCTTACCTAGACTTCATAACTAGAACCTTGTTGGGTTTATTCCAGTACTAGCTCAGTCTCAGTCTGCACTCTTCCCATTCCTCACTTTTCTCCTTTTTTCAATATACCTAAGGACTCTACACTATCTAGTGGATTGTCCCTGGGTAGATCCCTCCGGTTCTGGCGGATCGTGGGAACGAATACCTAACCTAACCATCCTTATAACTCCATGCATAAAGTAAATTGGTCGGTCTTTTGGTATTGTTCTTTCCTTCATGAAACCAATTGAAAAATCATTTGGAAAAACAATCAAGGTACTTGTGATACGAGATCAAAGCATTTTGTACCTTAATAGTTTTGATCATTTTAGAAATGCTCCCCCTCAACATGTGCATATGATTTTGAAATTGTTTAGCACATGGAGGCAAGAGTTCTTTGAAATAATTTCTTGATCACAATTTCCATGGAAAAAACCATTTGATTTTCTTTGGTAAATTCTCCCCCTCAATATGTGCATAGGATATTTTAATACATTTTATCACATAGAGGCAAGAGTTCTTTTGAAGCACATCCACGATCACAAAATCCATTAAGAAAACCATTTGAAAACTCAATCAAGGTACTTTATAAGTCTCTTTAAAAAAACTTTTGTACCTCGATAGTTATGCTCCCCCTCAATATGTGCTTCGAGATTCGAAAACGTTTAGCACATATGTGAGAGCAGCCTGCACAATTAAATCAAAACAATCACCTTTTATCAAATTTCATTATTAAATCACAAATTCTCCCCTGATCAAAAATATCAAACCCTTTGAGATTTTGGATCCCAAGTGATTTAATTAGGTTTAGAAAACATGGGAGAAAATGTGGCCTTGTTTAAATACTCATCTGGTTTTTGGATAAATCCTCCTCCTCAACATGTGCATTGTGTATTTGAAATTGTTTGGCACATGGAGGCAGGAGTGCCTTTGAAGGACTCAAACCAATTCCATTTAAAACAGATTTGAGATTTAAATGACGATCTCTACCCCTATCATAAATTTCAAACCATTTGAGATTTGTGATCCCAAAAGATTTAAATCATTTAGAAAATTTTAGGGAAAGACGTGGCAAGATTTGATTTTGAAAAATGACAGATAAGGACCATTTTAAGACATTAAAGATTGTTAGTGTCAGGTATGAAAGTTTTAAGAGATCTTTTAGTAAAATAAAACAATTTCACAATCAAACAAGAACAGAAAAAATTTCATTTTGTAAGATCTTTGAGTTTTAAAGAAAATCATACCATGACAAAACATTAAATCTTTAGATCACCACTTATTATTGTACTATCCAGACTTTTATGAAGCAATATTGTTTGAAAATATTTTATTTTAAATCACTCCCCCCCCTCAATCCATGACAGTAGTCGATGATTGAGTGACTTATGTTTTGAAAAAAATGAAGCCCGGTGATTTTCAAAATTTAGTCCAATATATTTTCAAAACAACATTTTTCCATTTTCAAAACAATTTAATTCAATTTACTAAAAAATTGTTTAAAAATGGTATCCTGCACAAAGATTCGTTAGGTGGTTGAGCCGCTTTTGTTGTTGTTGCTGTAGGGTTTGGAAGAAAAACCATTTGCTTGATGCAGTCAGACTTCTTCTTACGTTGCATTTTGAATGCCAACTGAGGTCAAATTAAGCTCCGTTTCTTCAATCACTTAGAAGAAAACCATCTGCTGATACAGTGAGACCTCTTACGTTGCATTTATGCCAACTCTCCATAGAAGTCCAATTAAGCTCCATTTCTTCATTTGTCAACCCAAGATATAGTTACCCTTTCCTTTCGGCATCCAATCATCATCAATCGTGGGATCCGGATCGGGAACATTCTTATACCAATATACCTGCCTACGTTAGTGAACATACACACAGATATATGGTGGTCGACATCACCCAAACAACAATCGACTAATTCAAGTCAATTCAACATATCAATCAGTTCATATAAGGTATGGGAATAATGTGTTTATCAAACTCTAATCATCTAAACCTAACAATCACATCCTAGAAACCTAGTCCTTCAACATAGGCAATTGTATTTTACAGATAAGCACGTAGGATGATTAAGATAATCTCTTTAGATGATACAGATTTGAAAAACATTCTCCCCCTCAATCAATGACTCATTTTCTAAAAGGTTTAAACGCGCTGAAGTCATTGACTGAGTTTTCAATTTTAATAAAAACTCTGAAACTGATTGTTTTTAAAGCAACTCATTTTCCACCATTTTGAAATACACCAAATATTTTTCTGAAGAATTTTAGACGGAAAAACATTTGTGTAGGAACAGCAGTCCTTCGACATACTTTCCTCATATGATTTTTAGGATAAGTGCACGAAACATTTTCAAAGTGGGTTTAGCGCAGCACTTTCCTTTCTTGAAGAGCGGGTTGCTATCTGAAATAATAGCAAACCATGGTTTTAGCACGGGTTACAGTCTGAAGTAACTGCAAGCCATTTGTTGAAGCGCGGGTTACAGTCTGAAATAACTGTAAGCCATTAGATTTGTGACATGTTTTGAAAAAGAATATTTACACCTCCTGCTCGAACTTCATCTATGGTCCCGTGCCATTATTGAATGACATTTCTAAGACCGTAGATGTTATCGATACCAGAAGACATGTCTTGAGAAAAACATATTTTTTGTATTTTTGAAATTTTCTGATTTTTATTGTTTTTGAAGGTTTTATATTTTTCTATTTTCTTTTTGTTGGTTTTATATTTTTCTATTTTCTTTTTGTTGGTTTTATATTTTTGTATTTTGTTTTTCGAATAAATATTTACAAGGATAGAATAGATGATATAGTTAAAGAAGATGATGATACGAGTACCGAGATAAGGATATCGAGCAGCCCCGTTGTAGAAGATAGAAGTCATCATCCCTTAAACATTCACCACCAAAGCTTCCAGGGCTCCAGAATAGAAGATAGAACATGAGCCTTTGAGAAAGAGAGACTTTGGCAGCTTCCCCCCAAACCGAAAATCCTTTAGCTCACACCATTATCATCGAACTTGCTGCTCCTTTTAAGAATAATCACCGTGATTCTTCGTTCGAGGTTATATCATCCAATAGAATACCAGCAACGTTTCATCCCACTCATTAAATTTCTTCTCAAATTTCATTACCACTGAAGTCTGAAACGATCCATTCCAAACGGTGTCAAGAGAACACTTCCCTCGTGTAGTTTAAATGATGCAGTCCGTCTCTTAGTTTAATGCTCAAGAACTCTCCCGAATACACTTCATGAGGGGAATGAAGAACACCTTCCCATGTTCACATTTTTCTTCCCTGATGAACGTGTATGAAGCTCAAGAACCCGAAGTACACCAATATCCAAGAACTCTCCCGAATACACATCATGCCCGGAGAGAAAACACCTCCCCAATGTTTGTGGTAAACAATGGCTTTCTTCCCTGATGATCGTGTATGAAGCTCAAGGACCCGAAGTACACACATTCCCCAAAGAGAGAACAACCGATAACGTTGAAGAAGCAGGCCGAATCACTGATTATCTCTGCGGATGACAATCTCTGCGGATGTCAACTCCGGAATAAGTGATTATATCTCTGAATCACTGATTAAGCCCTCAAGTGAGACAGCTGAGCGCCCCCAATGTACACAATTCTCTCTCCCCTGATGATTGCGATAACATCGAGATCATCACACACCAGTGTACCTCTTTTATCTTCAGAAACTTTCATTTACATCACTTCCCCCACGACGTTGGAATAAGAACACTAAACGCTTTGATGAGTAAAACCTTGAGTTTCTCTGCGGTCATGACATTTGTTTTCCCGGGATAACTTCAATCACTTAGAAGTATTAAGTCCATCAAGTTTACTCGCCATGAGTCAAACCTTGAGTTTCTGTGTGGTAATAACATTTGTCTTCCCGGGATATCTTCAATTACTTAGAAGTATTAAGTTCATCAAGTTTACTCGCGTTTAGATACGTTTCGCCTTCCCCCTTGCTGGTTTTGACACTTCAGAATCAGCAACATATTATAAGCCCAAATACTTGAAATCTTTATGAGAAGAACACTTGTAATCTTGTAGGAATCAACTTGCTGAAGAATATGAGCAAGTCTAATTGGGGATTAAATTCGACATTTCACTCTCCCCCAATTAGTGCTCTCCCCTAAACCGACAATATGTTTGATAAATGCTCAGATTAAGAAGAAGTCTTCAGATAATCAAATGCAACGCGTCTTTAGTCTTCTAACATGTAGCAGAAAATGTAGAACCGACTGTAGACTCGACCTTCTTCAAGATTGTCCAGTTGGGGAATAGATAGTTAACATCTTCGACTCACCAAAACACAAGAACATCACCAAAAAGCTTCCCAATTAACTTACATCTTGCAAATCCCCTTAATTAAGATCCCTCCCAATCAAACAAGAACAGAAAGATGTTCATCAAGGAAATCAGCAATCAGCCCGCAGCGAGCACACGAAATGGTAACACCAAGCAAACAATCACATCAAACAAGAACAGAAGGTTGTTCGGAATCATCATGTTGATGTGCACGTGAAGTATTAACCGGAAGCACTTTGTCAATAAACTCATATCAGCTTGTGAAGATGTCAACTAACGGCTCTTAGAAGAAACACCATGTAAAGATGACCCGATAAGAAGAAGCTCGGTTCTTACATATGTTTGGAGCCATTTGACCATTTATTCTCAGATATCGATCAACCATGCAGAATTATCATACTTCTTCTCCCCCTCAAGAATTGCATACGGAGATGCCATTCTTGATTAAACAAGTGAACATCATCCAAATGTAGTCTATTCACACTTCTCCCTCGCAAAATTAGGCACAGGATGTCGCCATCGTCATTATAGTTGAGAAAGTGGAATCAGAAAACAATCAACAGTAGCCCGGTTCACTTGATGACTGAAGCGCATGGAAAAAGTATGAGGCATGTTGATGAGAATGGTCATAATAAGAAGATTTCTCTTCTTCAGAAGATAAAGCGCACTGACGCGTACACCTTTCTTTTCTTTAGAGTACGAGGCATGAACTGTTGTGTTCATACATCATAAGAAGATTTCTCTTCTTTCAAAGATAAAGCGCACTGAAACGTACACTTTTCTTTTCTTTAGAGAACGAGGCCTGTACTGATGTGAACAGACGTCATTGTTAAGAGCCCAGTCATATGTTTAGAGCCGCCCGAATCCAAATACCAAGGGATGATTTGTACGACCTGCTTTGGACAACAGACGAAGACAGAGAATTGGAAACATTGGATCCCCATGTGTTGATGGGTTCCTTTTGGTTAGCACAAACAATCTTTGAATCAACAGAAACCCTAGATGCAATGACATTATTCCTAGGAGCTGAACTAGTAGAAGCATCGGACTTAGTCAAATGACATTTTGTGCTTAATGGGATTATTCTACCAGTTGGCTTCCAAACCTTAACAGGCACTATTCTAGGCATAGTGGATCTAGCTGAGGGGTAAGGTTTGCCATTTGTAAATATTCGACCTGTGGGCTTCCACTGAAATCCTACATTTGTAAACACATTCCCTGTAGGTTTCCAGGATTGCTTAATCTGTTTTGCTCTCCAAACTTTCTTAACTGGGTTATGAATCTTAGACCTCAGAAATAACACATCACATTTATCATGATTACCAGAAAATAAACATTTTTTACATGTTTTGCAGACAGCATGAGGCCTCGAATTAATTTCAGTAAGCTTAGAGCTAATACTAGAACTAACACGATTCTTTTTGTTCAAATCAAACTTCTTGTCCCTATGGTGTTCTTTCACTTCCTTATCATTAACACTTTTAGTTTGCGTAATCCTATCCTTCTTTGCATTGCTTCTAGGTTTTGACCTGCTAACTTTAGTGTCAATCTTAACATCTGTAGAAGTAACGATGGGAACATTACATGGCTTCACTACTTTCTGCATTTCTGGTCTAGAAGTGCTGGGATCTGAAATTCTAGGAGGCACATCAAAGGTTGCTTGCTTGAATTTTGACATGGAACAAGGCATATCAAGGGTCACATGCTTGGCTTTAGGCATATAACAAGGCACAACTATTCTATCTCGCCTATTGCTAGATTTCGGACTTGTGACAATTACATACTCTAAGAGTTCCTGAGATCGTTTGGCATCCATGCAGGCATAGGCTATAGTACTATCAAATGGTTTTTCTAATCTTTCATCTTCAACAATCTCACGGAGACCCTTCAAACTGTCCTTAAGGTATGAGAGATATGCTTTATGTGCAAGTTCATTATTCCTAATGGGCGGGGGAATATATAACATATCGATAGCATATTTATCACAAGCAGAAACCTTAGGAATAGAGTATTTGCAATTTGGGATTGGCAACTTTCCTTTCACCTCACGCTTCAGATTCTCAATATCGTTAAGTAAAGAAGTTATCTTTCCAATTTGTTTATCATGATTAAATTTAAATGAATCACATAACTCTTTGTTTTGATCATTAACCTTTGAAATTTCAGCTTTAAAACAATCATTTTCCTTTTTCAAGTTATCAATTATGTTTTGAAGTTGGAAATTCTGAGAATCTAAAGGAGGAGGCATATGGGAACCAGTCACATCCTTCTTTTCACCTTTCAGTTGTGAAATTTGGGCTTTCAATCTTTTGATCGTGTTATAATGAGCTCGAATTTGTTCATCACGTTTGCTAATTTTAAAAACTGCATCAAACTCAGGAGCATCAGAGGATGTCTTGATATTTGAGGTTTTAACATTTTCTTTGAGATGTTGATGTTTTAATTGCAAAGCAAGATGTTCAACTTCTAATTTAGAATAATGTTTGACCAAGTTATCATGATCATCCTGTTCTATTTTCTCATGCAATTTTGAATTTGTTGTTTCAAGCTCAATGACACGATCATGGGAGACTTTCAGAGCAACAGATAATTCATGAAATTGAGAAGCATTAATGGAACAATTTGTAGCATTGAAAAACACATCTTGAGCAATACATTCAGAAATCAGATTCTCATTCAGTGTATGCAAGTTCTTCCTCTCGATCTCATTATATTTTAATTCTCTCTCATAATCACTAACCTCAACAATCATTGCATCAAATACCTTTTCCATTTCTTTAATATCTGAATTCATTCCTTTTTTAAGACTCTCAAAATGATCTTTTAGTTGTTTAAAGAAAGGCATGACTTCAGTTAAATAACATTCTTTAGTTTGCTTAAAACCCCTTTCTCCTTCAGTAATACCAGTGGGTGTGATCCTTTTATTGCAAGTTTTCTCAAAATCAACAAATAGTTGAAAGATAACATATTGACTAATTAAGGTCTTGCTTTTAGTGGCAATTGTTCTAGGAACAAGATGCATTGGTGTATTCGGAGGATACACAGTCGCTCTAGGCATTTTCCTAAGGGGAGGGTTCGTTACAACAAGATTCTCTGCTTTTTGCTTATCTAAATCCTTTTTCCAGAACACTTGTTCAGGGGTTAATAGAGTCTGAGGCTTAAACTTGTTCAAGGAGATCCAATTTTCTTTAGTGTAATTATGGGGTTTGATCGTTATGTTATTCTTTTTACACTCAGGATCTTCTAACTCCTTATTCATTTTCTCCCTAGTGACTTCATCAGATTTCTTATCTTCCTCAGTGCACTCAACGCAACTAGGTTTCTGCCTAGGCTTAAGGATTTCATTACCATCATAAAGCACCTTATGAGCATTTCTAGCCTTTTTAATTACCTCTGGATTTGGTTCCTCAACAAGGGGAATGCTATGCTTATTGCTTAAGACTCGATGCTTAGTGATCATGTGAGCAGTTTGAATGGTATTCCCTTGTACGTACAACTTATTTTCAAGCTTGTTTTTCAAAGTTTTTAGATTGGAAAAATCATTCAAAAGTTTTGATTCCTTAGCCTTGAATTCTTGCTTAAGCATTTTAACATTTTCTTGAAGTTCGTGTTTTTGCTTAGCAGTTTTGGAAAGATTTTCTTGTAAGGAGTTTAACTCTTGTTTTAATACTTCTTCTCTAAAATTACTTTTTCTAATAATTGTACGCATTTGGATATCCATCTCCTGCTCACGAGTGGTAAGTTCAAACTTAGCACGCTGTTCGTATATGGCAACTTGATCCTTATAGGTATTGAGTTCAGTGGTCAAGGAATCATCAGGCACAAATGCAGTGTACTCATGCAATTCATAATCATCATTTTGAGAAGAAGATGCATACCTAGGTACTGCAGAAACTTTCATGCAACTTTCCTCTGCATTAACGTGCACAGGTTGTGGCCGGTGCATCTCTCTCTCTTGTGAACATGAGCATGAAGATTCTATTTTAGCATTGTCCGACTCATCATTATTTGTTTTCTCTAACATTCTGCATTCAGCAACACCCGATTCTTCCACAGATACATTACCCAACTTATCACAACAATCTCTCAACTGCACCTGACACTCATTCACTTTTTCATCCTTTTGTGCAGTTTCCTCAATGTACTTTTTCACATTATCCATGAGTTGGATAAATGTCTCAATGAATTCCTGAATTTCCATTCCAGTATGTTTTTTGAAGGAAATTCCAGTCAAGTGTTGATCGTAATATGCTGAATATTCCCCACTGATGAATGGCTGAAATTGTTTGTAGATTACTTGAAGAGCTGCACTGGAACCATCCTTTTGAACTTCTTCATTGGTAAGTTGCAGCTTTAAATGCTCTAAGTTCAACAGCAAGCTTCTTGTCAATGTAGGTAAGTCCTGGCGGAAAAGAGCACTACATGTTCAATCCCCAGCTATGGATAACAACTGTATGAGGTGCAGATGAAGTAGTTGATAGGGCTCAATGCTGCATTCCATTTGCATGGCATTCTGTAGCAGGTGCAATTCATTCTCATTGTACTCAGAACATGAAGATCTCACATCCTCGTTGTTTAATGCAAACATCTTTAATCGTTCAGTGTAGCATCCATTATCATTATTATCCACAGCATCATACAATTTAAGCACTTCTGAAATCACTGGGTCAGTAGAGTAAGACATGATGTGGTAGAATGCACGGGATTTTACAAGTCTATGATTTAAACCGAGAAATAGAATCTTTCGCGGGATTTTACTAAAATCAAGACCAAACCGTTAAGCAATGACCAATGGAATGTGTTAAGACGATTGATGGATCGACACAATGATAGAAAATTGTGTGTTAGGTCTTATGATTATTTGTGGGATAAGCATAGATGTTGTTTGGTTGTGATTTGGGTTGGTTGTAGCACGATTATATGGAGAAATTTAGGTCTAAAAACTTAAAAGCTCAATAACTTCTTTTCGGAGAGGATTTGGGCCTCGAAAAATTCGTTTCACAACATCGTGGTGAAACCTCACAATATTCAGGCTGTTCCGGTTGTTTTGACAGGTATTTCGCTGAAAACGGAGTTACGGATCAAAAGTTATGGCCGTTTGAAGTTTTGACGTAAAAAGTCAACTTTGGTCAAACCTCTTCTTCGTAAAAATCAACCAAGTCGCTATAACCCTTGAACCAAGTCGCTAAGTAGCAACTCGCTAAATCACCAAATCGCTAAGTACCAAGTCGCTAACACCTAATTCGCTATACCACCAAGTCGCTAAAGTCCCAAGTCGCTAAACAAAGGCAAATCGCTAAGTAGTAACTCGCTAAGCCTCAAGTTGCTAGCAAAATTTTGGCAGTAATTCGCTAAGATTCAAGTCGCTAAAGACTCAAGTCGCTAAATAGCAACTCGCTACTCACCAAGTCGCTACCCGTAGTGGAGAATCCACTACTTGTACTGTAAGTCGCTAAGACTAAGTCGCTAGCTTCAAAAACTACAACTCGCTACAGAATTGTAAAGCAAGTCGCTACGAAGAAACAAATCCGTATGTCAAGTCGCTAGCAAGAAAAACAACATAAACATCACTTTTCAATCCAAAAACAACCCAACCAAGATGATTCAAGCTTACCAAATGAAAACCTAAACACTTATGATGATTCTAAACATGAAAGTACAAACAAAATCCAAGCTTTAACACAAGAAATCAACCAAATGATGCACAAACCACTAAACTTTTTCAAACTCAAAAACCACCTAAAAACCACTAGAAATCCAAAGATGTGCAAGATATGATCTAACCATGGCTCTTGATACCAATTGTTGGATATTAGTTTTCACATACACATCAAACCATAACACAAAGTGGCGTATAAATGGAATTCTAGAGAGAGAAAGTTAGAGGTTTAGGGAACTTAGTGAGAGAAAGTGAAAGATCTTATTATGAGCTCCAACTCTCTACCTTGGGAGGTAGAGAGTATTTATAGTCTTACATAAATCGCCACACATCAGGCTGTGGATCAGGCATACAGTGGGTAAAGACCCGACCGTCCTCCACGGTATTACTTAACTAAATACTACTTAACTTAAAAGAACTACGACTACGAGCTTTCTAACGATTACATATACTTGAGGTGACCGACTCTTTAATACCTGGAATTTCTAATTCCTAACATGAATCATCCTCCATGCAACCTCCACCCCAAAGGACTCCAGCTCAACCACGATCTCCTCCTCGCTCTTCAACTGAAAAACCTCAGGATTCTGAGTTACCACCCCAGACTCAGAAAACTGGTGATCACTTTGAGTATACGGGTGGTGACGATGAGGAATTCCATGAGCCCCAACAACAACCCACCTCTCCCGACAAAGTTAAGAAACCAGAATCCTCATCTAGGCCTAAGAAAAAGAAGAAGAAGGCGCCCAAGACTGACGTCGTATCATGGCTAGACGAGGATGACACTGATGAATACGACTGGTTTTCTACACTTGTTAATTCTACTCCCTATCCATCTAAAGGTCAAGATCTGGTAGACGGTAGTACATTGGAGCATGCAAAGTTACTGCAAGAAAAATTCCGAGTAAAGAAGATGACGAAATCAGAGTTGAAACGAATCAAGAATGAAGCCTTTCAACTGCTAAAAGACAGCTCGGAAAGTGCTATCGAGGTTGAATACCATCTTGACAACATAGCACGAGCCATGTCCAACAACATTGATTGGCTCAACCCTGAAGCAAACATCGACTTCTCCAGGAAAGACAATGCCCCTTACTACACCGACTGGTCTAAACCTCTACCAAAGATTGGCCAACTAGATGAGCCTAAGATTCCATTTCGCTACTTCTTCAACAACGGCTTGGAATTTCTTCTACACGGCAGTGATGATTCAAGGAAATACGCTACATCACTGACACTTCCGTTCCCGGCAACCATATACTCTAACTGCATAGCCATCGAGGAAAAGGCTACCACAATGTGGAATTGTATGACCATGATGCAATGTATGGGATTCACCATTGGCCGGAACGCAGACGAATCTACTACAGAAGCTGCCAGGTTCAGAAATCTCAACATGAAGTGTTCAGTACTAAAGCAATCGTTGTTGTTAAGCATGTAGCTCTTTCGTCTAAATGGGACTACACTTTCCTCAAGAAAATTGTGGTCAAAAGACAAGACGAAAGAGACTATGAATTCTGTGAATCGGACTTTCAGAACTTGTCTCTCAACGACATTGAAGATCTGTATCTTGCCAAAGTACAGGGACGCATGAGACAATTCTCGACTGAAATTCAACGCGAATACATCAAGTCCTTGCTAATATTCATCAGAAGCATAGTGATACAGGAACGTTTAAAAGATCTACAACTAGCTGTTGAGTCGTATCAGACCCGTGTCAACTTCACCAGACCTCAGCTAGAACTTCCCGACAGCAAACCATTCGGAGTAATTTACCGTAGTGAGCTACAACGAAATTGCTTGATGGCGTGTAGAGATCTTCACAAGTTTGGGGATCATACATTGAAGAAGGTTAGGGATGGCTTGGCTTATAGGTTGAAGGCGATATATGAAGGCATTGGGTCTCAAAAGCGATGGAACTCTCAGGAAAGACGGGATGTGCAGAGGATTATCACCAGGATTGATGAAAGGTTGTACATAAGGGACCAGTTCAGAACACTAGAGAGCTTTGTAGGTGGTCGTCCCAGGATTTCTCTCACCGTCTATCAACACCCTGATCGCATTCCTGGAAAGATTGATGGACTTCCTGGTACCCCTTAAACTGCTTCTGTTTCATATTATTTTGGATGTGTGATATTATATTGACTATGGCTTGTGCACACATATCAGTGTACAACCCGTTCTTGTAATGAAAGGACCCTGTGGTACGCTTCAGTGCCACAATCCTTATAAAAGGAGCGAAAGCTTCTTACTTTTGAGTAAAACCTATCAAACCTTTAAATTTTCAAAGGTTTTGCTCAAAAGAAAAAGTACTTCCCCTTATGTTTTTCAAAACCTCAACCGTTTATATCACTTGTTGAGGGGGAGTATTTGACTTAAAAACTTTGTTCACAAAATGTTCTTTGTGCAATCTTCCCACAAAACTCAAAATGGTCATATTTATTCTCAACATTTCTACAAAAAAAAACATTTATATGCCATTTTTGAGGGGGAGAAAATATGTGATAAGAAATATGTTGTGTTTTTTTTGCTAATTGAATCCTCGTATGAAAGGACTTCATCCCATGAATTGACGGGATCTGAACAGTCTTACATTGAAAAGATTTGTCTTCCAAGACTTATCCAAGTAAATTGTACCTATTCGAGAAGCTCTTGATAGATATGAACTGTGACGGGTTTAACAACCTCTTGGGGTTGTCCACATCTTAAAGGTAGTTATTAGAGCTAGTTGCCACCTAAAAGCTGACAAGGTATCTCTTTAACTATGCAACGTAATCGTGTCTCGCAAGGAATTGTCTATCTTGAGTCGATCAATTCAAAAAGTGCGCGCTCCTTCCTCACTGTGCAGATTTCTGTCAAAAATCTTAAGCACATGTGGAGGGGGAGTATTTCTGAAAATCTAAAACTCTTGAAGTGTTCAAACATGTTTTTCATTCACAAACACTTCGAGAGATTTTTATGAAAATGGTTTTATGGCAATGGAGTTATAAGGTGATTAAGGTTAGGAATAACCGTCCTATGATCCGCCAGAGCTGGAAGGATCTACCCAAGGACACTACCAATAGTTAGAATTAGAAGTCCTTAGGTATGATTATAAAAAGGAGAAAATGAGAATTGGGGAAAGAAGGAGTTGAAGAATAAAAAAGAAATGCAAAGTAAAGGGTGAAAAGAAATAGCCCTCCAGATTATTCAACTTAGGGCAGACACCGGGTTCAATTCATATGCTACTAGTTGTCACTTGATGACGCCGGTATTGAAGATTAAAAGTCATCATTGACCCAGTGACGCATGCACTAAACCTTCTTAGCCACTAAAGTTTCTCCCAACAGAAGCTTGTTTTATTCTCACAGGGAACCCTACGTAAACTATCGGCTTTCTCTTAGAGATCGCTGGTATTGAAGAAGGAGACCCTCTCCCTAGTCTCCGCTCAGGAAAACGAAAACGCACTATTGAGTCTAGAGCCACGAGATTCATCAAAAGATGTCTTAGGTACACTTGACATTTCATCACTTGTTGTTCAATAATAAGAACGTCAGTGGTACATTATCAAGTCCTTCACAGATCCTAACAATCTGTCGAGAACATTTTTGAGAGGTTCACATCTGTGATCCTCAGTGATTGAATGGAAACTCCTGCCAGGGTCAACATCAAACAGCCCTGACAGCAGGTCACTTAGGTAACTCCCCGTGGATTACACTTAGTGTGTCTCAAACGGTCTACAGTCGTGAGGTGATGCTCCGGTGTACCTCAGCGACTCATCTGAACTGTAGGTGTACTTCGGTACATCGCGTTATCTCACTTGTGGGACTCCAGTTCAGGAACGGCCTTTGTGAGAATTAGAGTTGTGTTTTCACACTATGCTGTTAACACTCTCGAAGTTCAAACTTGTAAGTGCCGGAATCCGCTTATTACTAACCGTTTTCATGTTTTCTTCTTATGGAAGCTCTTGAGCGGAATGATCGTGCAGACTCTTCACATGCTCATACCAACATCATCACTAATGGAAGTTCTCTCAAAAGGCAACACAAAAGTCAGAATGATTTTTCGTCAATCAAAGAATCTACAAAGTTTAAAGACTTAAAGAACTTCATCAGTACTGAAATCCAACGTCAAAGAGCGTGTGAGCATGTTGAAGTATGACGTTTAGACACTGGAGCAGTGAAGCAGACCTGAGGCAGACTTGATGCAGACAACAACAACATACTATCACTACCATCACAAAGAACAATGATCAAAGAACAAAAATAAAAATGACGTCAAAGCAGAACTGTTTAAAGAAAATAATTTCTCTACACTGGGGAGATTGTTCAAATCAAGGCAATTCTTCTCACAAGAAAGAAGAATGTCAGAAGACGTCAAAGCTACTATTACATCAGCACCTTCACCGTTTACATTCATTCATCACCAACACTTAGGGGGAGATTGTTGGAATCTCTCCTAAACTTAAATCAAGTGTTAGTGATTCATATGTAATAGTTAGCTTAATTATGACCTTTATGTTTGTTATTAGCTTCGGCTTATGTAGAAGGCCCATAAGCCTAGGCGCAAGTCCACTAAGGAAAGGAAGGTACTAGGAGTGTTGCCCTAGCTCTCCTTCCTATAAATACCTTGTAATAACCCTCACTTGAGGGTTGGTTGTTCAATTTATCTTTCACTTGTACTCTAAGCGTAACCTTTCTATACATATACGTGTGTGTGTGTGTTTGGTGTGTTGTTCATCCGATCTATCCTCTTCTCTATTTCTACATATTGATGCTTGTGTTACTAATATGGTGACCTAACATAAATAAAGTAAAGCAAATGATAGAAATGACACAACCGATTTATAGTGGTTCGGCTACAAGGAAACCTTCCTTGCCCTACTCCACTCCCCGAGTCACCTACTCGAGAGTTCAAGCACTATGTCAACAAACTCCTTCAACTTGGCGGAGAAGCCTTCACAACGTTGCTTACAACTTTTTCTGGTACAAAGCTAAATACCGAGTCCGTAACACGGTGGACCAAACCAAAACGACTATTACACAACAAATATGTGAAATATCAAATACAAGATCTTCGCTACAGAAATCTTGCGGAGGAACAAATCAATCAAGGACCCCTTGCTTGGATGACTTGTAGGATGCTCGTGATCTCGCCTTAGAGAAGGACCTATATGAGAATCACTAAAGAAAGAAAGAAGAAAGTACTCTCTAGATCAAGTGATCTTTTGTTAGAAGAGAATATGAGAGTATATGAGAGAATTAGTAAGAAGAGGGGTGAGTTAGAATGAAGAAACGGCTCTCTATTTATAGGCAAATTCTGCCACTGTTCCCCGGATCCCACGGATCCCTCCCACAAGGGATCCGTCTAGTGTAAACTTAGGGATCCGTGGGACGCTCCTCTTTGCCCATGGGTTTTTTGGTTATGGGTCATGGGTTATGGGTTGGTCCATGGGTATTCCTTTAGATTCAATGTATCTAATGAATACATTGTATCTAGTCAAATGGGTATGGGTCAATGGGTTATGGATATGATCCATGGGTTGTGGTTTTTACCCATCCTAATAAACTATTACAACAAATGATTAATTACAACATTTTTGTATTAGATGGCTATATGTAAATGCTTTACAAAAATAACATGTATCCTTATAATTGTACTTAAGATAGCATTATATTTGTTATCAACAAAACACAAAGAGATCGCAAAATATTAATAAACGTTTCTACGGTTTATTTGTATTAACAAATTATATAAACGTAGACGGGGGTTAATACATCTTTGTTTAAAATCTAGAAATCTTTTGTATCAAATTCCCGATCAAGTATGGCTAAATATGAATAGTGGTTACGACAGTTATAACAACTATATATATAGTAGATTTTGTCATAAACATAATTACAAATATGTTTACCAATCCAAGACACACGTATCATCAATACAATATAAACAATCAATCATACAAACATAAGCGCAACACAACACAATAATAAGTAATAAAAGCGAATATAAACGTAAAAGCAATAAGTAAAATAAAGAGCAAACCGGACACAGTGATTTATAGTTGTTTGGTCACAAAGCACCTCTTCGCTCTACTCCACTCCCCAAGTACCCAACTCGAGAGTTACTTCACTAATCAACAAGCTTCCTTTCGGCAGACAAAATCGTACAACGTCGCTTACACTTTTTTCGGTACAAAGCTAAATACCGAGTTTTCTTCAGGTACAATCAAACCCGTTATATTTTATGGCCCCAACATAACAAACATTGTGTTTTAAGGTAGAAACGAATGTTAAACAAACTAAGGTTCAGCCTAATGTTGATGAGGAGGGTTTTGTGGCTGCTACGAAGCGTAAGGGTAAGGGTAAGGCACCAATGCAAGACAAGGTGATTGATGGAGTTCGTTTTACCAAACCTAAGGTCCAATTTAACTATCGTTGGCAGCCGGTGTCGAAACCTAAAGGTGGATCTGATGGAGCGTCTTCGTCCAAGGGTAATGGTACTAGTAATGTATCAAATGCTCCTAAGGAGCTTGGTTACATAAGTGCATCATCTCATATGACTTATGGTATGGATAAGGATACAATAAGGCCCAATGTGGATGCTGGTTTTGATACGTTGGAAAATCAGCCTCCAAGTAATGCTCATGTCCACTCGAAGTACATTCATGATGACCTTAGTGATATTGCCACAAAGAACCCTTTTAGTGCGCTTGGTGATGGTGTTATATTAGGGCTTGAGGAGGACTTTTTGCAAGCAGACCAAGGGGTTACCGTAGTGGATAGTGAGAGTGATAATGAGGTTGATGAGCATCTGGATTCATTGGTGGACGAAGAGGTTCTGGGAGAAGATAATAATGGTAAGGGAACACAAGATCAGCCTATTAGCAAGGAGCCAAAGGTACAGGGAGAGACTTCAAAGCCTTCTACTGTTCCATCTTCGAGTACTTTATCTAAGAGAGGTAACCCATTTTCTAAAGTGGGTGAAGTGGTTGATTCTGACAGTGATGAGGATGAGGTTTATGAGCCGAATGATAACATGGGCAATTACTTTTCATCTGCTGGTGGAGGTATCGAGCCTGAAGATTATTTTTCCGATGATTATGCGGCTCAGGTTTACGATCTACCGGGGCAACTGAATGATTTCAAGCTTCAAGGTCGTGCTAGGCAGTAACTTTTGTTTGTTGGTTCATAAGTTTGGCATATATTTTTATGTTTTTTCTAGTAGTCCTAGTTGTTGCTAGCTAGCTGTTCATTTATGGCATGTCATAAATGATCTAGTGGTAGTTCAAGCGGTTGCTTGAGGTCAATGTGGTATTTCAGCCACATTCCATTGTACTTAAACGGTTTTTTGGAGTAATATATTTTACCAGGGTGAAAAATTCCTTTTACCCAAAAAAAAAAGGTAGAAATGAATAAACTGTGTCGCTTACATTATCTTCCGACACTAAGCTAAATGTCGAGTTCTAATCTTAGCTAGAACCAATCTACCATGTACCCTTGTATTTTAAGGACTAAAATACTAACTGGATCTCACACTATATTCCGGAATAACACACTCGCCGGATCTAACTATTACACAAGATTAAAAGAGATGGACCTGATCTATATGTAACAAATGTTACACATGGACTAACTAGACTACATAACTTCGTATCTAAACGATAACGATAGTTCTTCTCTTGCACTTGAGGAAAGAAAGAAAGAATCACATTTAAACAAAAATGAACAAGTTAAATGATCAAAGAATGAAAGGTATAGAAGAGAGCAATTTATGTTCAAAAGGTTCAGAAAATATTTGAAAATGATCCAATATTTATAGGAAGAGAGAACATGAGCAGAATCTAGGGGCGGTCCCTTAGAGTAGGGTGACGGTCCTTTATATATATGGGACCGCTCATATTTACGGGATCGTCCATAGGACGCTCATGTTTTTATCTTTTTGTGGTGAAATGTTTATCCGGTGTAGGTGGTAACTTTTTTGGGGGGAAAAACCAGATTTTGAATATATATTCTTTAATAAAACATTTCTTATAAATAAAAAAATAATTTGTAGGATCTATTTTTGTAAAAAAGTTTTGTTACATTTATAAAAATGTAAGTTTTAAGGAAAAAAATAATTCTTTGATCACTTAACTAGTTTGGTATATTGTTTGTTCATACCTTAAGTGATTCAGATTTGACACGCCGAGAGATGTTGATGCATGCATGTATGCATTGATGATTTATGTTTACGAGTAACTTGTACATTTTACGTTATGTATTACAAGTTGCATGTTTGTCATCATCAAAATACAAAGAGACTGTATAGTTTAAATGTCGTAATGTTTGCACTAACAAAAGCGATCATCGCAATAGGTAAAATGAGTTGACGGAGTTGTAGCAACGCCACTTTCAGCGGCAACATGTTGTCGCAATAGGCTTATAGCGACGATTTTTTACTCTTTTAGCGACGATCCATCCCATTAGCATCAAGCAATAATGAGGCTAGAGATTGAGATATGTACTCAAGATCAGCAGCCGAGCTACCACGTTGTTCGGTTCTCCGATCCCACATTAATTGCAATAATGCCTTGCATTAGAAGTCCAAAATGGCAAGTTTTGAGCCAGACTCCTGATATATCTACAATAAATAAAAGTTACCAAACTCATATCATCAAAAGAAAGAGTAACAGAAGCATTAGCCAACATTTTACAAGGAGTGATGAGGCAGCATTGAGTTAGACAAGTAGTCAAAGTCAACTCAAGTCAACAAGCAACATTTCTTTGTTCAGTAAGTAGGAATGCAAAGACCAGTTACTTAAACCATCAATTGGCTAAAGTCCCACTCATTATACCAATCTCATGCAAAAATACTCGTCTTAGATGAAACCCAATAATATCCAATTTTTACCATTTTAGACAGGCTTCAGCAAAATATGGTATACTTGAGACAGGAAATGGATTGATTAATCAATTTCGATTATTCCCCAAAATCCAACATTATATGACAAAAAATATTCAGACTCGTGATTTAGGGAATGCAAAATCTTTTGAAAATCTTGCATACGTGATATCGAGACAATGATAGACTCCTGTTTGAGTAATAAGACAGACGCATTGCATGCCAAATTGCATACGGTGGGGTTCATTCACAAGTGAAGCTTGTGAAAACTAGAAAAGTAAATAGCCATAAGAACGATAAGGCTGGTTCCAGTAAGGCCGTAAGGGGATTCAATCCCCTTCATTTTCACTGCCACGTCAGTTTTCTCTCTCCAGCAACCTTCAGGCGATTGGGTGCCCCAGTAACGTGACCTACACTATAAAAAACATACCTCACAAAAATACCTTTTATATTTAATAAATACACACACAAAACCAAAGTGTAGTCGATCGCATTAGCGACCCTCATCCACAAATAAGGAGGGATTGATTTTGTGCCACAGTAAGGTGATTGGGTGGCGATCGATTGAATCAATCGATCCTTTAGTCTTACTGGAACCAGCCTAATGGCTTGCATTTAGAAGCCAACAATTTGTAAAGTCATCGGCCGTTATATATGTACTTCGTTGTATCAGGTATATGTTAGTTAAATCAATATCACTGGTATAGTACGTAGAAGAAATACTTATCATACTATATATAGCAAAAGTGATTTTCGTTGTCATGTCAAATAAAAAAAAAAAAAAAAAAAAAAAAAAAAAAGTTGATAGTAAGCTTATAGTAACCGCACCAAGCCATATTAGCTTACCAGTGTCAACCAAGTATATTATCCTTCTAAGGCCTTTGGGCTTTGTATTTAGTTGGTAGGCCTAGCCCTTTTTATTGCTTGTATCTAAAATATATATTGTAATTAGTTGGTTAATTAATGGACAAATCATGAAAGGGTCTTTATTAATATTCAAAAGATAATTATATATGGACGTGAGTAATGATGCGACTCCTATTTGGTTTATATTAATTCCTATCTATTTTCCTATGATGATGGATTATTAGTTTTTACTTAGCTAATAACTATTCCTACTTTCAATCAGTTTTGTACATAAATTGGGATCCTTAAATTTTAGTATTAGTTTTGTTTTCTTATAAATACTCATATGTATTACGCTGGTTCAGTCAATCAAATACATATTAGTTTTCTTAAGTTCTTTTCAGGTATTCTTGTTTGTGAAGAGCGCTGTCTTCTAGAAATCTATCCCGTTTGATAATGAGGATGAATATTTTGTTGACGATTTTAATATTGTTTAACCAAATTAACAATCTTGACGCGTCATTGAGTCGTGTGATTAATCTTGAATCTAGATCCAAAATTGACTTGGTATCTTATCGCGTGAGTAATCCCGATTCTACATCAACAATTGATTTGGTATCCAATCATGTAACTAATCACGATTCTGAATCAAGGGCCAATATTGGCTCCGTTGATAAGAGTAGTGCAGATGGAGCAAGTGTATGGGAAGGCGGTCGTGGAGTCTCGGTTGGCGAAAGTAAGCCTGCTTACTTTTTTCCTATGTACGTCCCGCATATTTATAAGAGTAGTCCATATGTAGCAAGTGTTAGTGGTGTCGATGCCAGGAGCCTCCGTACGGCTACTCTTCCTCAATTGGCTTTTACTTTTTTGGGCTTAATGGTTGTTTTGTGATTTGTGTACGTAGGATGTTCATGCATTCTTAGACAAAATATGATAGATGAAATTTTTGTTCCTTTGATTAACATGATGAGATGTTTAGTTAGAGTTTATAATTGTTATGTTATATGGTAAAAAGAATACAATGAAATATAATGAGCATTCTATTATATTTTATCTCGCTTGGTTCATTGTAGTTTAGTATAGCCATAACCACCGAGCAACAACAAATCTAATATCCATTAACATCAAGTTGTGGTGAAAATAAATCAAACATGTCAAACTCAATATCAAACATTAACAATAGACATAAAATAAGAACAACAAACAACAAAATATGCAACTCTACTGTCTTCCACATCTTGAAATTAATTTATTTAATTATAGCTTCTTTTATTTTTTATTTTATTTATTTATTTATTTATTTTTTTTTGGGGGAGGGGGGGGGGGGGGGGGGGGGGGGGGGGGCGCAATCATGGTTTTCGAACTTTTGGCCGACTATTGTTGAAATACATATGAACTCATTGACGTGTTCATGGCTTCTTTAGGATCGAAATATCTAAGAAATAAAAATATGTAACTTGAGCGAAGACTGAAAAACATGACAAAGAAACTCATAGTGTGTAGTTAAAAAGATAACAAAAAAAAGAGAGAATAAAAATAAATAAATAAATAAATAAATAAATAAACCACATCTAGTATGCAAATGTAGAAAAAAAAATTAAACAAGTCTAAAATAAATTAGGAAAAATATATTCGGTTTTGCACTTTAGACGTCGGTAGAAAATGAGGTGAAGAAGTAAAGGTTAATAAATTTTTATTTCCCTCAAATTGTAGAGGAATGAAGTATTACCCACTACGGTAATGGATGATTGCATTCTCTTTAACCAAGCTTCGTTTTTCATTGCCTTTCTCATACCTTACCCCTTATACCATCCAACCAAGCATGCCCTAATATAATGCATTTGTTTGATTGATATAAAGAAAGCACGATGGATAATTCTATGGAGTGATATTAACATTACTCCATGGTGTACACTGTACAATATCAAACTCAAAATCAAAGGTTGCTTGATGTGGGAATAATCTTTTGATTCTTAGAATTTTGTTTGACTTATATGATACATACTCCGTATAATTTATTCGTACAGACTCTCACTGTCTATCCCGGATTACGTTATTATAACAGTTTAAGACTTCTTGGTTCATGATAATATGAAAGATTCTATTGGAAGAATTGAATTTCTTATATACCAATAATAACCCAATTAGAATTGATAGAGTATATGAATAACATGCTATTACGAATAAAACAAATCTCGCATACATGATGTCGTTAAGGCAAAACTAGATTCCTGCTTGACTAATAACACGACACATTACATGCCAAATTGTATTGTATGATACGATAGAGATAATGGTGGGTTCATTCATAATGGAAGCTTATTAAAACTGGAAATATAAATGGCTGAAAGACAACGATAATGACTTGCATTAACAAGCCGAAAATGGCAAGGTTTGAGACGGACTCTACATATATCTACAATAAATAAAAGCTACCAAACTCATCGTCAAAAGAAAGAGAGGCAGAAGCATTAGCCAACATTATACAAGGAGTGATGAGGCAGCATTCATTTAGACAAGTATCTGTTAGTCATAGTCAAATCAAGCAAGATTTTTTTGTTCAAAGAGATTGATCAATCAATTGCAAACCATCTTCAGCTTCTTTGCAGCCTGTGCAAACCCCACGATCACCTGCAACTCGTCTAATGTCTTCACACCAGACAACACACGAAAAATCTTTGTTATTTTTCTTGAAAACAAAATGTAAAATAACAGATCAGTTTGACTTATCTACCCTAGTGTGTAGATTTGCATTGAGACCTATCTCAACTGGCAAATTTTGAAACCTTGGCTAAAAACTGAAGCTTATCAAAAAAAGATCCCGTATTACAGTGTTTGCAATCATACTAAAAATACATCGCTCATTTTAGTGTCAACCCACTCAACCATTGTGAAAAAAGTATTCAATCCTACTGATCAGCCCATTTTCTACCTATAGGCCCAATAAATGTTAAGTCCAGTAAGTAAATAGGAATGTAAGACAAGTTACTTAAAAACCATCCATGGTCTAAATAAGTCCCACACATTTTACCAGTCTCGTGCAAAAATACTCGACTTATACCGAACCCAATAATATCCAATTTTCACTAGTCATAGATACTTTGGCAAAATATGGTATACCTGAGACATGAAATGGCTTTGAACAATGTCAATCAGCTGCTCCTTTGACGGGTTAGGGATCACATCCGCCTAAAAAATAAAACATATCAGAATTTGACATCACATAAACAAGCATGCATATACTCTACTTTCGGATAATACAATGTAGCTCACAAGATTGAAGTGACGCCAATATCTCCGCAAGGCAGCCATCTCTAGTTTGCTAAGATCAACCTTCTGAAAAAGAACAAGATCAAGTACTATTAAACTTTATATAGACAAATTAAGAAATTTAAAACTTTAAATTTGTCTTAATTTTGGAATGAATAAAGTTTGCATACCACGGACCCACGAGAAGTATTAAAGGAGGTCTTTGATTGTGATTCACACGACAATGACCCGCTAACAGTTTTATGGGACGACCCTGTTGATTTATGGTGACGGTGCCTACATCGATGCGAGCTTTGGGTATCATCACATGCTGAAAACATGGAATTACATAGCACAATTATTTTTCTAGTGGGTCCATATGGACAACCTTAATGGAATGTATAATAGAGTTGCTAACAATAGTAAAAAAGAAGAAGTACAAAGCATGTGGCTAAGGTATCCAAAGTAAAAAAAATTTGCAAGGATTCATCAACATCAAAATTATGATACAGAAAAGGACACTTTTGCCATCCAAATATTACTCCATTATCCATAGTCCATAATTCTAAAGGTTTACTTTTTTAAACTACTTCACAATTATGATGACAATGGGATTTCACAATAGTACATTATGAAAGCATCACTAACCAAAATCAGAGACGTTCCACTGAACACTTTCAAACTCGAGATCATCATCATCTTCATTACCGGTAGGAGGTTCAATCACACTAAGAGCATTCCTTTGTAGCTTCACCTCTATTCCATTTGTTAGCACCTATGGTTTATTGAAAAGAATTTCATATCACAATCCCCCAAAATCCAACATTATATGAGCAACAAAATGTTCAAGGCATAAGATTTAGGGGATGCAACCGTCTAGTGTATGTGGTATAAGAAAGTTGAAGTGATGAGTTCAGGAAACAAAACTGGACGATAGAAGGTTACCATTGAAAGTGCACAAATTATGATTTTGTTATAGTGTATGTACAAACATAAAACCTTTATCTCTAAGTCAACCAAAAAGATTTAAAATAAAAATGATGAGAAAAAGCATAAAAACACCTAAAGTGTGCATAAAACTTAAAAGCACAAGAAATCCTACAATAGATGTCTTGAAGAAAAACTGGTGTGATTGTTGAAGAAACTGCTAGTAATTACAGCTCATAGTTTATAATCTTTCAACTTAAAGAGGGTATTGTAGACGAAGAATGGGTCTAAACTCTAAAGTTCATCTTTAAAATTAATTACAAAATAAAAGTAACAAGAGAACCATAAAGCGACTTTATATGTGTAATCCTCAAATTAAACCCAGTAAATTTAATTAAGAACAAGTTGAGATAAGGTAAATTCCTAATGCGCATTATGAGTTGAAACGTATACAGATGAAACTGATGAGATTGCGATTAGGACGAGTATTTGACTCAGATGTATGTCTATAGTGTCTCTTTATGAGTTGAAAAAAGGTAAAAACAATAGATAAATACATAAAGATCATTATCTAAAAAATAAAAATAAAAGGTTTAGTAGCGCTAACTAACAATGTGTTCAATCCAAGTAAACTTCCTTTGAAAATTACAGAATCCAAATGGCATTTTCAGGAGACAATTATTATCAATCCAATCCAACCAAAATTCACAAAAATAACCAAATAATCCAATCCTAAATTTAAAGCTTGTTTAATACGGAGTAGTACTATTAGAACAAAAGATACACAAATGCAGGAGGATGTTCATAGAACATAATCATGATTCATGAAGAATAAAAAACACCCTAATTTCCAAAATTAGAAAACAATTTATTCAAATTTATTTTAGTTTCAATTTATTTGATCACAAAAATTTATAAACAATGATCATATTCAAATTTTATAAAACAACAAAATCCCATTACAAAACATCAAAAACCCAATTCAATACGCAAATACACAAGTAAAAATGATTTTAATAAGTTTTGCTAACGACAGCCCTTACTTAAGCATATGATTTACATGACAATACCACATATCGATAGTTGTGATTGGATGATAATCGCACTCAAAAGAAGTGATACACAAATAACACTTGATCGTGACTGAATGATCTATTTTTTACAGCCAATAATAATAAAATATACTGGTTAAAGTTTTTAGGATTGTCGTTAGCAAAACCGTTAATAAACAAAAACTAAAAGTATGTATTACCAGCCAATGCCAACCACCAAGGCCAACAGCTTTCTTAACAACACCTTGTAATCCAACAAGAACTGATTTTGTACGGTTGTTTCCTGTTACAACAACCTTTGTATGACGTGGCAGTACGGACAATTCTTCTTCACTACTATCACCACCACCATTATATATTTCCTCCATTAGCATTGTCCGTACAAATGAACAAAATTTTATAAAAAGATTATTATGAAATGATGACAAAATATTAATGTTATGAGAGTGGAAAAATACATGAAGAGAGTGACACACAGGTTAATGTGTGTGTTTTGAAGTTTACTTGTGTTGAGCAAGATGTTTATTGCGAATGTGAGAGTGACACGTGTGATGCAAATAATGGAATGCCATGTAGCGATTTTTATTACTGGGTAGTGTGTAATTTTAAGTTAACTAAACTTTTTTACTCTTTGACTACTGTTGGTTTAAAGCAAGGAAGTGGGGTCAGTGGTTAGTTCCGAATTTACCATAATAACCTTGGGGACAAGATTGTGTGTTTTGATTTTGATGCTAAAAATAGAGAAATAATCTGTTAATCGCAAGCACTAGTAGTTAGTATTAGATGTAAATGGTAGCAGTCAGTGGTAGTTTTTTTATAAAAGTTTTCGGTAAGTTAGTTGTAATTAAATTTTAATTTGTAAGAAAAATAATTAAAAGTTACGTTAGAATTTCAAATCTTTATTAAATAGTTGTAGCGTTAAAGTTTTAAGTAATTATTGTTTTAACCGTTGTTTCAAGATAAGCTTTTTATCAAAAATGATAAATGTTACACGTTTCGGACCGCTTTTAATTAATCTAAATGATACGCGCTAAACATAGCCTTAGATATCATATCTAAACCTGGATATCACCATTCGTTTGATTTCAAGTAGAATACTCACTTTCTAATAAATCAATAGAATAATATTATGCCAATTTAGTCACTAAGAGTGGACGGTATAATAACGCTACAAGAGGTGTTAAAGCGTAACGCGAAGGCGTTATAGCCCGTTATCCACACCGATCGTGGCGTTATAGCCACGTTAACGCCCCAACGTTAGCCAAATAACGCTGCGTTGACGGTTTGAAGATGGGAAAAAATCACTTTACCCCTCCAAACGGCTACTAGCCGTTGGGGTTTAAAAAATATTTTTTTAACCCCCCCCCCCCCCCCCCCCCCCCCCCAAACGTATATAACGGCTAGTTTCAAAAAAAAATCAAACCCATTTTATTACCACTATAAATACCCAAATAAAACACCATTTTTTTCACACTTTCACTACTCAATCCTCTCAATCTTATACTTCCAATTACTAAAAAAAATGTCGGGAAGCAACAACGATGATACATTCATGAATCTTCTCGGTGGTGGGTGGAATACCTCAAACTCGGGTTCATCTTCAAAACCGAACGCTTTGGTTCATCTTCAAACCCCAACATCTCTTTTCCCAACCCACTAGGCTTGTCGAGCCAAGATCTTTTCCTATAACATCAACAATATGTGTTTTGGCAACAAAATCAACAAAACACACTAAACACCAATTTTCAAAATCTACAATTCTCACAACACTCACAACATTCACAAACTAAAACACATGATATTCCCGAGACACTCACGTCTCCTCCAAAGCCCAAAATTCGTGGTAAACGAAAGACCAAAAAATCCAAATACCCCGAACCAATCGATAATGATGACGAACACTGCGTTGTTGGACGTTGGCAACCAAAAGGGGAAGAATTACTTGCCACGTGTTATGTAGCTGTTACGGAGGATCCGATGGTCGGGCGTGCACAAGGATATGATACGTTTTGGCATCGGGTCAGAAATGAGTTCAATAGACTCAATTTTCAACGACGCACCAAGGATATGATAACAAGCAAGTGGTAAACGTTGAACCGTGATTGCACAAAGTTCAGCGCGTATCTCAAGCGTGCGCAACGAGAACAGAGAAGTGGGGAAAGTGAGATGGATGTCCTCAAACGGGCGAAGCAAATGTATCGTGACGAGCACAAATCTGCGCCGTTTGCTCTCAATGATGCTTGGGAGATTTTGCGTAAGCATAAGAAATGTGACTCGCCGGATCCGGTTGATTTAACCAGCGACGTCCCAAGCCAAACAAACGAGGCTTTGTTTGGTCATGATGAACAACCACGCCTCATGGGAAAAAAAACGTGCTTTCAAGAAAGCAAGATCCGAGAGCACGACAAGTACTGGGGGAGCGAGCACCGGAGGAGTGAGCTCGTCAAGCCAATTCACCGAAACTATGACAAACGAGTATCGTATCAAACGTGAAACCGCCCAAGCGGCGTATCGGGCCGCCCAAGTCAAAGATGAAACGATAACAAGGTTGGAAGAGATGAAATTTTTGATGATTGACACTGATGACAAAGATAAAAATGTCGTGGCTTGGATCAATGACGAAAAAGACCGAATCATCAAAAAATATAACTTGCAACATCGTCACTAGATTGTATTTTCGTCATTTCCTTTATGTTGTAGTTTAATTTGCAATGTGTTTTTTTATTTCGTTGTAACTTTTTTTTAATTTCGTATTGTAATATGTTTTCGAATTAATGATATGTTTTTTTAATAAATGAAGTGTTTGTTTTAGTTAGTGGTTGAATTTGAAAATATTAAATGTTAAACCTTAACTTGAGAATGTTATGATAAGGGGTGTTTTTTTGGTGAGTTAAGGTGAAATGTTAAAGCTGATGTGACACTGACGTGACAAAGGTTAAAGCTTGACCTAAGGTGACCACACCTTAGGCTCTAAGGCTAAAAGGAATAAGGGGGAGAGTCACTCACTCCACGTCAGCGTCACCTCAGCTTTCTCTCTCCTACTTTACCACTCACTCACCACCCGTTTTAACACTCACTCACCACACCAAACCCACTCACTCCACATCATCTTTTTTATTTAATTCATTCATATTAAATAAAAACGTAAATGTAAACGTAAAAAAATAATTATAACGTAAACGTAAAAAAATAATTAGAACGTAAAAAAATAATTAGAAACAAAAAAAAAATATTAAAAACGTAAAACTTTTTTTTTTTTTTTTTTTTGGGTAAAAGGGCCTTAAAACTTTTTTTTTTTTTTTTTTTTTTTTTTTTTTTTTTTTTTGTATCTCCAATCAACTGACACCCCCTAGAGCATTTATCCCCCGGGGGGGACCTAGGGGGCGTCGAAATTTTTGGAAAATACCACTCATCAACACGAAGAATCTGCCCTACCAACATGCACATTGGCAAAAGATCCAGAGTCTTCAGCAAGGCTGAAAAACAGCCATTCCAACGACCAAAATAGCCTTCAAGTCACCATAGTAGTCCAAATTTTTGTATAAAAATGAAGATAAAATAGTGGTATTTATAAGATAAAATGAAGATGCTCGGTTTGATATCACGATGCAACACACATTGTTCACATTCTTCATGGAGATAGAGCAACTCACGCCCGTGGCTCACTCACGATTTTGCCAACCACTCACGCGCGAGTGATGGCATGGGGGTAAGGGTGAGTGGCTCACGGGGCTCACTCACGGATGATTTCCTCCTTATTCCGTCTAGCCTAAGTTAATTACATCTTTAACATTACAAATTAGCCTCCTCAAAATTACAATATTAGCTTATTTACATGGGAAGAGATCCTCTCAAGTTATTTATAACTTGATTGATCAAGTTGGCCAATTATCAACCATTGGATCAAATCCAATGGTTCAAATCAAAAGAACATGAGATGATTTAAGCTATTGGATTTGATTCAATGGTTGATAATTGCAACTTGATCAATCAAGTCATAAATAACTTGAGAGGATCTTTCTCCTATTTACATAGCCTTCACCTAGCCAATTCTTGGCATTCAAATTTCGATACGAGTACCTCATTGCCTGATCTCACCATTGATGATGTTGCTACTGGTAATCACACGGAATTCGGTGCTAGCAAAAATTTTGCATGGTGTTTACCAATGTGTTTTTTGGGCCATTTGGCAAATGGTAATATCGTAATTAAAGATAAAATGAGGGGTATGAGCGCAACACCAAAAATTCAAACGTGGGTCCGGCGTCGGCGCGTGCGATTGTCTACCGATCAACGTAAGAGCACATTACTTGTAAATAAGCCCTTTAAGTTCATTTTAAATATACTTTAATCCTCAAAGTTTTTGATAGTTTTATGTACACTAGAACATGTCTTTAACTCATACGTACACTGATTAATTCCTTGCGACTGTTTTTAAACCTTTTACTTTACCCTCCCAAGATAATAAAATCGGATTAAGAGTAGGGTAGCAATCGATCCAAGCTGAGCTCGAGCTTGACATGACTTGAGCTCATTCGAAAATAAGGTATGCTCCATAGGCGGAACTTGTACATTTCTTTTGGGGGGCCGAATTTATTTTGAGGGGGCCGAATCGGAGATTTGTTTGTAACCTCAACTAAATTACCCCAATAACCTATAATATTTACATTAGATGCCGCATAGTTCCGTCCATGGTATGCTCGAGCTCGGCTTGATAGCTCGACTAGCTTTAATCATCTAAGTTTGAGCTTGGCTTGAGTAATATTCAAATAAGGCTCGAGCTCGGGTCAAAAAGCTCGAATTTATAAATAAATATTGTATTCGATAGCCAAACTCATCTATAAAGTCAAAAAAATACGCAATGTACTCAATAACATAAAACTTATACAAAACATTAGGGTTTAAAAACCCTTATACAATATATATTAAGTTACTATACTATATTCACATTAGCATTTAGGTTGTTTATATTAATTTCTATAATAAAAATATTTTATGTACATGAAGGCTCGAAAATTTCGATAAAAACTCGAGCTCGAGCTATTGAAAGCTCGAGCTCGACTTGTTATGTGTTTTGAGTTAGTTTATTGGGCTCAGAATCGAATTCAATAAAAGTTCGACTCAATCGAGTCAAACTTAAATTCAAACTTAAGTTACTTGATAAAAGTTTAACTTGTTTGCAGCCAAATTACGTACTCTTTATAAAGACATCAAAGTCAACTTTTATTTTTCTCTTACATCATATCCGCCTATCATGAGTACTAAAGATTTCACAAATTTGAAATTATTCTGATAATCTAATAATGGTTGATGAGTTGGTAGGACCAAAATGATGAATTTTTCTGCTCACAGGAATGCATAATTGGCATTTAATGGCTATGTAAAACAAAAACAATAAATTATTAGCAATTAATTCCATCTAATCTTCTATTCGAAGAAATAGGTAAATCGATTGCAGTATTTATAAGATACTAGATGACGGTTGGAATTATTATAAAAAGTTTCTTATAATAAAAAGAATGATAAGCCATATGGAAGTGACATGTAGGGCTGAGCAATCCCGACTGACAACTGATGACCGATGGACGCCCGACGCCCGACTACGACCGACAACGACCGACACAAACCGATCTTAACTCGGGTCGGGACTCGGGATGGATTTTCAGCCTTGTCGGGTCGGGAGTCGGGATTATTTCGGGATAACACAAAAAAAAACCATACAAACCGGTTTGTTTCGGGATTCGGGTCGGGATTCAGGATTACCCGAACTAGAATCGGGTCAGGATTCGGTTAGAATTTTCAGTCTTGTCGGTTTCGGGATCGGGTCGGGACGGGTCGGTTTCGGCTCGATGCTCAGCCCTAGTGACATGTATCATTTTTGTTACATCATCATGCCACGTCATATGACTAGGGGTGAAAACGAGCCGAGCCAAGCCCGAGCCTGCCAGAGCTCGAGCTCGGCTCGTTTATATATAAAAAGCTCGAGCTCGTTTCGAGCCTCACCTTTTGAGCTCGAGCTCGGCTCGTTAACACAAAGCTCGGCTTGTTAACACAAGGCTCGAGCTCGTTAACAGGTTTATACGTATAGAAAATATATATACGTATATATTTCTAGGGCTCGTTTAGGCTCGCGAGCCTAAACGAGCTTTTTGTATAGAGCTCGGGCTCGAGCTCGATTATTAAATGAGCCCAAACTTAGGCTCGACTCGTTCGAGCTTTTTACCGATCCGATCTCGAGTTTTTCACGAGCAGCTCGGCTCGTTTCCACCCCTACATATGACATGTGTCACCCCACCCTCACCCCCGCAATAAAAAAAAAAAAAAAATAAAAAAAAAAAAAAAAATAATCTGGCCAAAAAACAAATTTTTTTCTAAGCAAATTTTTTTTCCGCCAAAATTTATTACTGCATCACAGTTATAAAGTTACTGCATCACAATCATAATTGTGATGCAGTAACTTATAATCTTAATGCACTAAAATCATTATTACGATGCAGTAACTTTGTAACCGTGATGCAGTAACTTACAACCTTAATGCATTAATAAGTTTTTGTGCATATTTATTATAAGTTACTGTATCATAGTTAATAGTTGAGTGCATCAACTATTATGCATGATGCAGTAACTTATAACCTTAATGCACTAAAATCATAATTGTGATGCATTAACTTATAACTTTAATGCACTAATAAGTTTTGGTGCATCTTTATTATAAGTTACTGCATCATAGTTAATAGTTAAGTGCGTCAACTATGATACACTAAAATAAATGTTATAACCTTAATGCACTAAAATCATGATTGTGATGCAGTAAATTTATAATTGTGATGCAGTAATTTATAACCTTAATGCACTAAAATCATAATTGTGATACAATAACTTATAACCTTAATGCACTAATAAGTTTGGATGCATCTTTATTATAAATTACTGCATCATAGTTAATAGTTAAGTGCATCAACTATGATGCACTAAAATCAATGTTATAACCTTAATGCACTAAAATCATGATTGTGATGCAGTAATTTATAACCTTAATGCACTAAAATCATAATTGTGACGCAGTAACTTATAATCTTAATGTACTAATAAGTTTTGGTGCATCTTTATTATAAGTTACTGTATCATAGTTAATAGTTAAGTGCATCAACTATGATGCACTAAAATCAAGGTTATAACCTTAATGCACTAAAATCATGATTGTCATGCAGTAACTTTATAAATGTGATGCAATAATTTATAACCTTAATGCACTAAAATCATGATTGTGATGCAATAAAAAAATTTGGCGGGATTTTTTTTTGCCCAATTTTTTTTTTTCTTTTTGCGGGATTTTTTTTTCCGGGCCGGGTAGGGGGTGGGGTGGGGCATGATGATGTGGCAAGGTGATGTGGCATGGTGATGTGGCAAAGGTGACACATGTCACCTCCACATGTCTTCTCATTTTTTTCATTCTAAGGGCCTCTTTGGTTGGGTTGTATGGGTATGGATCTATGATTTTGAAAGTCATTAATGTTGTTTGGTTGGTTATGGGGTCCACCACAATAGAATGAGGATACCCAATGTGAAGGTTTCTTCATATATTATGTGTGGGTGATTTCTTCATACCCTTCATTATCATTCTACTCTATACCAACACCCATACTTATTGTGATTCACAGGGACAAACCAAACGCACCCTAAAAAACTTTTCATAATAACCAAAACCGTTTAAATTTATGAGAATTTATAACGACAAATAATTATAGTTGCGATATTGTAGTTAAATTGTAAGGATTAAGATTAAGATGAATATGAAGTATATATAAAATAATTAGTAAGTGATTACTATAACATAAAAGCTCAATAAACAAAATACTACACTCTTACATTAACCTCGTAGTGGCAAAAGCTTGTTTAACAATGTCATCAACATTAGCGTGATTGAATGATTGAAAAAAAAACCCTATCTTCTTCTACAAATGGTAGCTACTTTGTTGTCATGTTGCTATGGACATCTTGTATTTACCTCCACTGGAAATGCTGGTAGAATGCAAAATGCATACTAGACTCGTCGAGTCAACAGCCCGTTGTGGTTTTGAGATGTTATTTCTTCAAGCAATAAGTTTCGATATTGAAAAGAGCTAAAATGCAAAGAAACCAGTGTTTTAAAACTCGAGTTGACCCGGACGGTTGAACCGATTCAACCGTGAACCGATCGGGTGACCAGAAGTCGGTTTTGAGCCAAAAACCTGGTTGAACCATGACCCGGTGGCTCAACCGGGTCAATTAGAAAACCGGTGTTTAAAACATTGAAAAAAACTATCTTGTTGTGGATCTTGATGTTCTGACTACACCAGATAAGAAAATATACAACATTTACTTTAAAACAAAGAATGTCTATACCATGGTAGTAAGTAGTTAAGCAGCTAAGATCTCATCTGCGTGTCATTCTAATCAACGATGATGAGCAATTTCTCCTTATGCAGACTAAGACCGCTTGACAGCATGGGGACCGTTACCTTTCTTTTATCAGCATACAAAATAATCTAAGCTTCTAATTAACCAAACTACTTCTTTGTTGACTTTACTACAGTATAAAAGTGAACTCAAAATCTCAATCG
Organism: Chrysanthemum seticuspe; assembly: GCA_019973895.1. Lineage (NCBI taxonomy): Eukaryota > Viridiplantae > Streptophyta > Magnoliopsida > Asterales > Asteraceae > Chrysanthemum > Chrysanthemum seticuspe. Next base: position 256,950,161 of record BPTQ01000004.1, read on the forward strand.
CAAAACATACCTTTGCCTAACTCTAGCGCTTGAACTTCAACATTAACAGAAACTAATAACTTCAACAGCCTAAATTAAATGAAGCCCAAAAGGCAAAAAAAAAAAAAAACAGAGCAAATAAAAAAAACAGAGCAAATCATCAGTTTTAATTAATATACAGAAGTCAGCAACATTCAATACCATCTCTTACCAAATTTAAATTTAGACCGAGTAATACCAACATTAGTGAAATAGCGCCGTGTTTGAGAAGTGCACATTTTGTTTACCAGAAAGCAAATATCACAGCATGAAATCATTTACGGCACTAGATAGTGAGATTATCAGCACAAGTTATATATATCACACCATGAAGCTGTGTTCATCTGAATTTTTACCAAACACAATGACACTGATTTCATCATCTCCAGAATACAAGAGCACATCACAACGAATAAGTATCATATACCCAAACCATAAAGTGGACTAATCGTTTATAGAACACAAGTAATGTACCAACAAAGTAATCCATCATCTCCGGTCTGAATGTGGCATACATAAATACCGAAGTCTACATCATAAATTTCACTATATATACATATGATGATAACCATCTAAATCACTCCTGAAGGTCTGCATTATCTGTTCCATGCGTAGGCAAACCCCCACATGAAAACTTCTATATAGACCATCCTCCTTGAATGTTTTGCAGGCGACACACTATTTACAAATTACATATGCCTACTCGGTTCATATAAAGATCTCTACATATATATAATTAATATATACCTAAATTCCACCTAAAAAACAGCTCATTTTTGGTCCTTTGTATGGTTATCGAACATAATCTTAAGCTATTTTACCCTACAAGGCGTCATCTTGGTCCTTAATGGTGTATCAACCGTCATGCAAACAAATGAACAAACCTACTTGTGGATTTAGAATGCCAAGAAACAGAGATACTTCATCATCTTGCGCTTCTTGTGCCGATTAGCACGGTCTCTCTTTTCCTCTTTAGAGGAACCTTCTGAACTACTTGGTGAAGGTGTTGCATTGACCCCATTTGAAGTGCTTGCAATACAATGATCTGCTGGATCATTTTGGGGTGCGGAGTTCACTTTGGAGGTTTCTTCCGTACATATTTTGGTCTCCTCGCCATTGTTAAGAGATTCTGTGGATAAAGTAACAAAAGAGCATGAGATATACATGTATAGGCTTACACCTATATTACCTGTGCTACAATATGTAGGTAATTGCCTGCTTTTTCTTTATAAAAACACGAACACCACGTCTAAGAAGTTTACAATTAAGCTCCCTTCATTATATCACACATATATTTTTCCCACATTCCCACACTTATTTAAATTTAAATGGCTCAAATAGTTGGAGATCAAAATGCAAGTAGCAAAAATTATTCCAATACAAAGCACGACTAAAACCAACAAACAAGATGTAAAGCTCTGATGTGAAGTACACGCTAGGAGTGAGCAAAACCGACTTAGACCCGAACCAAAACCGACAACCCGACAAAACCGACCAAAAACCGAACCGATTCCAAGAACTCGGGTATGAGTCGGTTTACATATTTCCTGATAAGTCGGGTCGGGTCGGGTCGAAACACGACAAACCGACTTAAACCCGGCAAACCCGACAAACCGAACCGAGTCTACCGAAACAGACCCGACTTATTTTCGGTTCGGTTTCGGTTTGGGTTTTGGGGCAAAGTCGGTTTCGGGTCGGGTTGGCCCGAATGCTCACCCCTAGTTCACACACATTATTTCGTCCATCTGACATATTAAGAGTATAAGTTTATTCTAACTAAAACAAAACGTAACAACTTAACCATAACAAAATTTCCTTTAGTTAAAACATATTTTTGGCAGGAGTATTCGACGCACATGATATAATTCGTGAGGGTAAATCTTTGTTTAGTCTGAGATAGAGAGGTGGGAGACGTGAGATAAAAGACATGATAGAAAATGAGAAAATACGTATGAGTTATTGAAAGGGGTTTAAGTGTTTAACTATAAACTTATTAGAAGTGATGTTCCCTTTTAATAATACAAAAGCAGACAATAGCAGGTAATATTTTCCCTTATGTTAAACCTTATTGTTAGTAATCATATTCAATTTTAATATTTGTAAACTTAAAACTTGAAACTACTTTTTTCAAGAATGGACTGTAAAAACAATGCATTGTAATCCATTAATCATATACGTTCATGGAAGTCAAGCTGGCAATAAAGAGTACACAGATGAAGACAGTCGATAAACTTTCACGCCCTCTACCAACATGGCACACAAGGATCAGGCCAAAAAAAAATGAACATGATTAAACCAAAGTTGCCTAGAATGCTGATTCTCATGAAAGTATATAATCCTGACGAAATAGGTTTTACATTTATATCAAAGCACTTATTACAATATCTTTGCATAAACACATAGCAACAAGGACTAAGCTTTAGACGTGATTAGCATTTGATATAAGACTACATTCAACAATTTAATGAACGTGAAAGAGTATGGAAATGGCAGACAGCAAAAGAAATGATAAAGAAGATGATAATGATATGAAACATACCTAAAGTAGTTGGTTGGACAACCACTTCTTTTAGCTTGGCAGGCACAGATACATTCAGCTTGACACTTGAATCTTGGATTTCTGTGCCTACAGTATCATCCCCTAGTTCACCCAATAGGGCATCCAAGTCGAACAATTCTTCCGATGTCATACTCATGGTCATACAGCTTGAATCAGCAGAACTGGTGCTTCGCGATAGAGGAATATCAAGATCATTCATCTCCAAAAAATCGCCACTCAAAGCATAATCTTCAATAGGCAGATTGGGAGATCGGTTAGCAATGCCTGATGGCCGATCTGGAAATCTATTGGTGGTTGGTGATAAGGGATTAACAAGATCATTCAACTCCAAGAAATCTTCAACAGGCGGATCTGGAGATCGATTAACCATGGCTGATGGTCCTCCCACGACATCAGTATTCTTTGCCTAGAAGATATCATCTAGTCATGTCACAAAGAATTAAAAAGAAATTTATAGACATAAGAAAACTTGAACATGACTTACCAGAAGTTCACTTTTGGATATCCGTCCGCTTACATTGTCATCAACCATAAATACCCTGTATAGTGCTTTTTGATCCTGCATGTTTACCAACCAAACTGGCAATTGACTAGCAGGTCGGATTAAAATATAAATAAGAAGGAACGTGTAATACTTTAGTTACATGGGGTCTGAATAAAGGTGGCAACAAGGGTTGAGCCGTGAAAACTTTGTCTATTTTTTCAATCAAAAAATCATCAACTATAATTACAAGAACAACATTTTGACAAATAATAAGCTATATCTATGTGAAAAGCAATATAGAAGGTTGTCGCATTTTAGATTTAGGTCACTTTTACATCATTTGACATGTTTTACTTTTAGCTGTTTGACCCGTTTCATTAAAAAAAATTAAAAAAAATATATATATATATACAAAAAAAAAAAAAAAAAAAGAAGCCCAAATTGACCCATTCATAAGTATACGAGTCAAAAATGACACCTCTAGGTCTAAAGGACAGTGTGCATACCGGCTTACTGGTACACTTATCAGTTGCTGTGTACATTTGCATAATCCAATTAGTCTTTTTTCCATCAGGGGATCGACCTTCATAGAAATTAAATGTGTTTCTCAAACCAATGATTGTGGATGTGGAATATATCTCACAAGCCTCCCCTGTTGACCTCCAAAATCCGTTTACTGTATCAGTTTTTTCCCCAGACCATAGGTACCACATGTCGGCTGCAAAACAGTTGGCAGTTCAAAAAACATATACTTCTTGATATAGGTAATAAGCTCTATTGGAAAATAAAGAAGCTATGATATGGATACTGACCAGGGAGATTTGAGGGTGTGAATTGGTAAGGATCCACATCAGAAAGTACGTTTAAAGGCAATCCATGTCCACTTTTTAACCGCATAATTAGCTTAAATATGTCCTCATGTGTTGAGTATTCATTGAGTTCAGCTGCAGGAGAAACAAATGCTGGAGGACACATTGCAAACTAAGATTGTGTGAGGTAAGCGAAACTTTGGATTGACCGGATAATGATATCTGCATAGAAAATGAAATGTTAGATAAAGTGGCCTTGATTCATTGAGGATCCTATATTAGTTTACCCTTTTTTGTATTCAAACCAGAAAATGAAGATAGATTTCGACAGAACACGTAAAGGAATTTAAGCAGCGTCATATGATCAACATGGTTAACATACTAGATATAGTCAGTGGTTTACATGCATCTATCATTTCGACATTTCTAGTTAAAATGGTACTTGTGAAACTAGCATGGCGATCCAATACTTGTAAATTATCTGTTAAACATCACTTATGTAGCTATATTCATGACTAATTTGTGTGTTTTATATTGTAAATGTACATCTAATTTAAATGGCCGTGCATGTGGCCATCCATTACTAGTGGTACATAGCCTTATATATTCATGATATATGCACAGAAATGTAACTTATCTAGATACTCATATCTTGGAAAAACATCCCATGATGAATTGAACTCTAAATAGAAAAATGGGTATTCGTCATTTCAATAGATAAGTAACAGGAGACCTATTATCCATGATAATTCACTAATTCTAGAGCTACCACAGGAAAACTTCCTTACAAAAGCTTAACGATCAGAAAATCTCCTTACTTCTGATAGAAAAAGGTACAAACTTTGACATCAATACTCATTAGACCGAAGTTATCCCACTTAACCTATAAGTGTAAAACCATCCCTCCTCTTTAGAGCGTATAGGTACTTGCCTTAGCAATAGGTGACAATAACCAACTCTTGTTTCACATATAAGCTAATATATAGCTAGTAAACTAGAGCATTTATCAGTAACTAACATTAATGGTCAAAATGTTGGGACGGAGGTAGTACTCTCTAAACAACTCAGGGGTGGCCTAGTGGCAAAAGGCTTGTGACTATCATCACTATAAATGCAAGAGGTCGCCGACCTTCTGAAAAAGGATGGCTTTACCATGTTTCAAACCCCGTGGGCCAAAAGGGTTACCCAAAAACGGAACTTTAAGGGTTCAATAGTTAAGTTTAAAAAAAAAATTATCTAGGTTTGTTGGATAGCCGGCCCTTCAATTGGAAGTAACAACAATAGCATTAGCATGTCTAGTTTTTTTTTTTTAAATGTTTATACTACTGTCATCAATCTCACCGCGAAAACTAAAACCAGCATTAGTCGTTTCATCTAAATATCTAATCAAGACTGCAAAAGGAAATACATATATACAAACATTAATTAACTAAAAGCTATTTACTTAAAAAGGCAAAATCAGTCAAAATCAACACCCAAAAACAGCAATATCATCATAGTATCATTGAATACAACAAACCCACATCACATAATTACATAAACCCAATAATCTAATCACCCTTAGGGTTGACCAGGTCAGCCATACGGTTAATATGTGAGTTTGAGTGTAGATACACCATCGATTAAATGATCGGAATACCTTCGGAGTAGACGACGACTCCGGCGTCTGCTCCTTTGACTCGGGCCACTGCGTGTGTGTTTTCTTAAGGAAGTAAGTGATGATGATGAGGGGGGTTTAAATAAGGGGTATTAACTAGGGTTTAATGACATAACTGTGGTTAGTTTTTGTAATTATGGTGTTTGAGTGTCTGACTTGGTCTTTTGTTCTTTTGGTGTACCATGTGTTGTTAATCTAGTCCTTTACTTTGTGTTTCGATAGATTTTGTGGATTTACAAACCTTTTGTCATCTAAGGGCTCGTTTGGTTTGTGGGTTTTAAATTTAAAAAGAAAAAAATGTTGTTTGGTTGAAAATTTATTATTGCGATTTGGAATTCAAATATCAAATTGAAGGATTTTATAAAACTAAAAGGAAGGGGTGGAGTTTGATAAATATTACTGTAATGTTTTTAGTGGACCTCACTTACAACTCTATATTTATTTTTATTAATATATTTTTTTATTACAAAATTATTATATAAAATAATTAATACTATTAAATATTTTTTTCTCTCTCCTAAATCAAATCAAAATCCAAAAATTTAATACTTTACATTTAAATTCAAATCATAATTTAAACTCATCTACAAACCAAACGGGCTCTGAGTTACTTTTTTGAAGAATATATATATATATATATATATATATATATATATATATATATATATATATATATATATATATATGTGTGTGTGTGTGTGTGTGTGTGTGTGTGTGTGTGTGTGTGTTTGGATGTCAAAAAGTAATTTGTACATGATGCGTCAGGTTACAATGCACAAGTTTTGCAACCCTCCTAGAAAGAATACCTAATCATTGTAGTATAGTATTAATACGACTCGAGGGATTGGTCGTTCTCAATGAAGTAGATTCGAAATGTATGATGATTTAAGTCTAAGGGTTGAGAGAAGAATATTTTTTGTATTTTTATGTTTTTATTTTAAAGTAAGAAAAATCTAAGGTTTGAGAGAGGTTGGTTTTAAACTACTTAATTAACTACTAATTAAACTAAAATGCAGTAAAATTAAATAAGCAAGAAAAGAAAAAGTAATGGTGAAATTCTTGTAAGAGAGGAAATTGTATTTACCATTACTTCCTAATTATTTTCTCGTTGCGTTTATCGAATGCCGCTTACCTGTCTAATGCAATGCGGAGTATTTCTAATTACCTATTGCGGGTTGGTCATTCTTACGTCTATGAACTAGCCTATGTGAGAGACGCATGTCTGACGTCAATCCCACCCAATAACCAGAACACGTAATAAATACCCTACTCAATTAAGTACTAAGAAAGTAACACTAATTGGACACGTTTTAGTGGACGTTCAAGCTACTCATAAAGGTTAGTAGCCAGTTTTCCAACTCCTAACATACACACCATTGATAAGAGACGATAAACAAGCAGTCAATAACTATGTTTTATGCAATTCTAAGTAAATACTAATTAGTGTAGCCTAGCATAGTAATAGAAAAGACAAGTAAATAAGCAGATAACACAATTAGGCATAAACATGATTGAATTATTGAATAAATAACTTATCTAAATAATACATGAGGTCTTCAAAGGCTAAAAAGACCTGCAAAAGCTGTAAAAACCGACTAGGATTCGATGGTATTCGTTCCTCTAAATTTGCACACACATTAATGAAAACAAAGCATTTGTATATATAGAATTTGGGTTGTGACGGCATCACGTTATGGTTGTGACCCCGTTAGCTCGCTGCCAATTAGGGTTTCGTTTTTGCACCAACTTAGTTGTGACGGTGTCACGTTGTAATTGTGACGTCGTTAGCTTCGTTTGAAGCCTTCATCACAAGCCGTCTCCACACACTGACTCGTTACCTCCAGTGACGGCATTACACATGCTGGTCCTGTTGCTGGAATTGTCGTTTTTCTTCGTTCTTCGTCCAATCGAGCCAAAGCTTGTACTTTTTTAGCATTTGTGCTCCCAAGTACCTAAAACTAAGAAAACAATTTAGGTCAATATATATAACCACCTGAAAATCCGAAATATCATTTGAACGTTTGGATACGAATATAACCTAAAGTCTACGAACATTTGACTAAGTTAAATACTATATTTTATGAATGGATTGTTCAAATACAAATTCTTAACCTAAGTTATAATAAATTCGGCATAACCTTTAATCCTCTTGGGATATCACACGTTATATGTTATTTTGGACCCATTTCTCTAAATTTTATATTTGATGTACACGATTTGAATAATTAGAAGAATATCAAAAATTTAAAGTGAAAGATTTGGAAAGAAACAGTCTCCCCTTATCACCCCGCAAATATTGGCAATTTCCAGCTCATATTTCCCATTTGTTCCTCATTATATCAAACCGTATCTCACATTTGTCCTTCACACATTAAAACCCTAAAAATCACTCCAACAAATCAGTAGCTTCGATTCTATTTTGTTCTCTCAAGAAAGAATGTACGAAGGGTGTGTAACAAGGTGTTGATCAGGCTCTTGGTGTACGAGTGTGAGTGTGATCGTGGGTATTAATTGGGTTCGAAGGGTTTTGATTATTGTATTCCCTGTTTCATTTGGAATCCGACCTAAAGGTATCCTCTACATCGTCCTTGTGTTCATTCGATTATTATGATAAAACCTAAGCTATGTACTCGTTAAAATAAATATATGAATGGATTGTGTGCCAACATAAAAATTAAAAAAAATCATATACTATACGCCTATATGTGTGTTGTTTGTGTCGCGTGATTGTGAACTGGTTTGGTGCCATTGTTTCCAGCCTTAAATCAACCTATAATGCACCTAATTAAGCCCTAAAAATCTGTGTTGAATGAGCATTAATGAGGCGTATAAAAATAAGAAACATTGGGTTGTTTAAATGAGAGCTTGTATGATTTTATGTGGGAGTTTTGAATGATTTTGGCTCGTAAATCTTTGGAATGTGTAGACTGAATTGTGTGTCGTGGTGTGTATACATGTATGGTTGAACCAATCTAAGTTTAAACATCTGATATAGCAATGTTAAATACATGTCTTGTGAATTATAAAGGCTCGTGTGCGTATGTATAATTAAAAGGGTGTAATATGATGGCCTAAAACGGAGTTTTGATCGGGGACAATTTTGTATGCTGAATATGTGTGCACTATAGCTCGAGTGCCATAAGTGTTTAATTCTATATTTTTTCATGAAAACTTAGTTTAATGTCTTATTTAAGTTTTCCAATTCGTTTGGAGTGAATTGGAGTTGTATTCGTCATGTTTTTGAATTTTACGGAATGATATATCAAATCTGAGTTTTAATAACTTAACTTCAGTCTGGTTCCACGATTTTTCATTTAAAAACTATAAGGAGTTATGATTTACCAATTTACAGTAGTTATATTTCATATGTGTACTAAGCTCTGGAATTCTTGTAGATTTTTCTGAAGTGCTTAAATGGGTCTAATAATTGTAAACTTTTGGGGTGTGCCTGCAGTTCACTTTCTGGACATGATTGGATAAATGATTTTTAGAATGGTGTTTGCACTTGATAATAAATTCTGAGAAAATTCTTGTAAGCTCATAAGACATATAGGTACTTTTGTAAATTATTGTAGCTTATGGATTGGAGTCTAGACATGGTTTGAAAATTCGTAAAGTGAAGGCTAAGACATACTAAAATTAGAAATTTGTTAAGAAGCTAAGTTTTTGTGATATTCATACCATATGATGTGTTTGGACTCTAAAAGGTACTTAAGTGATAAATATGATATAATTGGTTATATGTTAACCTGATTTTGATAACGAAACCCTAAGTGGATTAATTGTGAATTGTAAACCAAAGTTACGAAAGTTACTAAATATGAAAAGTTGCTATTTATAGCAGGAAACCCTAATATGTCAATCTAAACAACAATAAGTACTAAATCAATAATAACTTATGAAATGGTTCTTAAATAATAAGACGATCATTAATTCGTGTAGATTCGTTGAAGAAGGAGTAACTTCTGATCTTTGTGTTTTCTGATATGGTTTCATTGCGGTTTAAAGTACAGGCATTCTACCCTTTCTCAGTAAGGGTTTATTCTCATGACTTCTCGATCCTTGACTTGATTCCTTTGCTTTGATATGATTCTGTTTGATATAATCCCTTGATGTGATTCCCTATGATATGATTCAGTGTGCTATCCATTCTGTTATGATGTTCAGTATACTATCTCAGTTCATATGAGATTATGTTCAGTTTGATACGCTTTGTTGATTATGATATGATTGCTCTGTTATGATTATGGATAGCTTTGTTTTGCTTTGTTCTGTTTTGTTCTGTTGCCCGAGCTTCCTAGTCATGGAGGTACCATGGCCACGTCATTGAGGCACCAATGGCGTGACACTATTTGTGGCGGTGTGATCAGTCCACGGCATTCCCTTCTGTTCTGTTATATGATTAATTGTGCACATGGCCACTTTGTTATATATATATATATATATATATATATATATATATATATATATATATATATATATATATATATATAACAGGATGCATTTGGCATTAATGCCACCTCAATGCCACCTCAATGCCACATAATCAAATTTGATGCCACATAAGCATTTTTGTCCAACTAAGCAATGTTTTTATCCATCTAATTATTAATATTTAATTTTCTAATTTAATGTATGAATTTTCGGATTTTTTAGGTATTATTTATAAAATTCGTTTTTAGTAAAAAATGTGCATGGTGAGATTCGAACTTGGGTTGTTTGTAGGATTAGCATAAATAACTTGTGTGTTTACCACTTAGGCAACAAGTTATTTTGATAATTATATTGCATACTATAATATATAAATGACTACAATTTTATTAGAATCATATAGTAAATACAATTTATCTACAAAAATTTTATTAAGTAATTATCTTTTTTAAAACTTATTATACATATCTTTTCCTTAAATATATATTATTTTTTCTTAATATCATTCGGTTCACCTTTTTTCTTTCTATCAAAACTCTAATATCATTGTTTACTTCCAAACAATTTACCGGTTGTTTATGTTTATAGGTAACATGCATGATACAATAATGGACATCACAATAACAACAATGATGGGTGCTTAAATTTTACAGTGGCATGCTAACCCAATTCACAGTATAAGTTTTTTTCAAACCCTAATTCAATTGCATGTTATGTTTGTTGATTGGTTTTGTCATTTTTTTGCAGGTTTTTAAAGGATCCAATTGAATCTGGTTATATACCTACATACAATATTGCTTCAAAGGGGAAGGTAGCAACTCAATACCAATTTTCATCTTTTTAGCCAAGGCCTTCGGTCATGTTCTAATTTATGTTGTTTGTAGCCTTAAAAAAATTTATGTTGTTTGTATCGAACCTTATTGCAACAAATTTATGGGTTTTGATTCTAGCTGATGTTAATTGTTAGGTAATACTCATACGGTTTGAACATCAAAGACACCATGGTAAATACGTGTGTCGCCAGAAAGTAGATGCGAGAGAGGTGGTGAGTGTTACAGGTGGAGGTTGGAGCAAAGCTAAGCTAGGTTTGTATTATCTTTCAATAAATGTTGTTTATCTTATTGTTTTTTTTCCATAAAAATATTAGCATTGTTGCATCTTATTTCAGTCACAAATATGTGGCCCATATAAAAACGCAGATAAGCAGTTTCAATAACCATACAACTGTACCATGTTCTTTTGTGAAAATAAAATTTTGTTCTATAGATGAGTTTTGGTGTTTTTGCAGGAGGAGAAGATGGGGATGTCACTAAAGATGGGAAAAAGAAATTTATTACTAAAGAACAAGAACCCGAACAGTAGGCATTAAGCAATTCCTCTATTTACATATATAGTGACCAATGATTTAGATGCAAATAATGTTGTTTTGGCAATGCGTAGGTATTGGCAAACGGCTGGAAAAAAGGAAGGGGAGAATCCAATGAGTAAGCCTCTTCCGTACAGAACCAGTATGTGGGAGACCATTGGCTCTCAGTTTCGATTACAGAACCGGTGATCTCTATCTAACGTAATGTTAGTCTTTTTCTATGTTTGTTACTCTTTTGTTATGATTATTTGTGTTGTTCTTTTCAGAGGTAGGTGATGATAGTTATGGGTATGATTACAAGGGCTATGTTAATTTTTTTTTATTCGTGAATGATTCAAATAGTTTGAATGGCTTTGTAAGGCTACATATTGTGGTATGTCTTGATCCATTTACTTATTGAATTAACTGATTTTGCAACAGAAGGATTGAGAAATAACTGCAAATTGGCACACATTCAAACACAGAATTCTACTTAGTAAGTTGCACAATTAGTTTACTATAGCTAGAAGTTAGTAATCTATAACAATGTAAGTTGACAGAAGACACAAAAACACCCAGATGTGATCTACCATATCATATATTAGAAGAATGAACAAAAGTCGTTGGATAAAAACAAGTTATCGGCTGAAATTGTAGAAAATCAGATGTTCGAGGATGGAAACGAATTACCTTCTGATATTGATGCTGGTGATGAAGACAAACATGAGTCTTTGGTTCAGTTCTTTGGTTAATGATATATGATTATGTACATAGGTAAAAAAATGTCTGGATCAAAAGGAAACGAGAGGTTAAGATCAATTGGATAATCACACGATGAAACCTTTTATGCAAGTAAATATTGTATGTAATTTCTATATAAAATACTTACATGAAATCTGATGTGACATTTTACAACAGATTTATGATTGCTACAGTTTTTAAGTCATGTATTATTGAGAATGATTTGTAATATCTCATTGTGGTTTAGGTGTTCACAAACAACATAGGGAAGAAATATGAGCAAACAATCACAAAGTGCAAGAGTAGTAAAAACTGGACTATAGTTTGGAAGCTCACTTAGCGCTGAAGAGTTTCAAGCATTCATTGCAAAAGAGGTTTGTTGAAACACAATTGAAAGCTCGGTGACTTGGAAACTCGGATACTATTTAGTGACATTTCCCAAAAAAGTTCAGTGTTTGTTGTGTTTATGTTTATGCTTAGAAGAAGTAGCAGGTAAGTAGCTTAATTTACGTTTAAGAGATAATATAATTGGTTCTTAAAATGGTAATATTGGTAATGTATCAGTTACTTTAAACGTATGTACATACCCACGACCAACGTTTAAGATTAGTTGTTCGAAAGTTGAAATGTGGTTAAAATGTTTCAGGTTAGAGCTCGATGGGAGCAGCATAGCTAAATTTGCTCTTTCATAAATGAAAAAGGCAAGCTTATGAGTTTCTGCAAATTCAAATAAGAGAGTAAGTGGGTAAAATGAGCTAATTAAAACACCCCATAAATGTGAAAGTTTGATTTCATCAGTCTTTAAACCGTGTTGGGTGTAGAGGGTGTTCTAAAGATTAGCTTTTGATTGGTTAGCTGCATTAATTCTTGATTTCTTTTTCAGGTCTTCTGAACGGGCTGGGTGAATATAGTGTAGAAGGAATTATAGCAGAAATGTATACCGTCTTCCAGGTCAGCCTTTTACCTGTTATAGGGGTGTTTGGGCAACCTTGCATGGGGAGCTTCGGATATGCAGTTGGGAGCAACTTTGATTGGAAATGTGTTATGCGCAGGACTGATGATGAGCAGGGTTTTAAAAGTAACACTTTTGTTTTCCTGTGAGTAAGCAGAAGCGAGAAGTAATTGAACTGACCACTCACTTTAAAAAACAAATTGGCATGCCACCACATGTGTATTTTAGATTTTTTAGTGATTGTTATAGAAACTGATTTACATACACCTGATAACGAAAACAAGCTTTTGTTACGGTAAAATGCATAACATACTTAAGTGCAATTTGGTGAAACTGCCTTACATTTAATTAGTTCATTTTTTCGTAATCTTTGGCATAGTGAAATTTGAATGTCTTCTTTCTCTGTTTCGATTTTTTTAATTGTGGTATTTTGATTATACAGAGTTTAATAAGAGTGGGGTACGGCCAACTTGGAATACTGTATGGGCAGTCAGATTTGGAACAGTGAAGCGCACTGTTTTACGCCTAATCATTCTAACAGTGTCGATGGGATATGGTGTTGTAAGACCAACCCTTGGCGGTCTTACCTCAAAGGTTATCATGCTTGGAGCAACCTTTTTTATTGCATCCGAAGTGCTTGAGCTTGCGTAACATGCGACAGTCCTTATATATAAGTTGAATAATATCACAAGCACAAGGTCTAGCAATCATTACCATCTTTGTTATCTTCAGCAACTGTTTATGATTCATAAGTTTTAAGATTTATAATCTCTGCATATTGTTTTGGTCATTTGTCAGGGTGCTATTGCAAGTGATCAGATGATTTGTTATGATTACTAAGAGGATATCGACTGTTTAGAATACTAAGTCATTTATAAGATCATATTAGGATTGAATTCTCACTTGGGTATATAATTAAATGACTTAGCATTCGGTTTTTGTTACTTCTGAATTATGCATATATACTAACTTTTAGATTTGATGCAGGACTGAACTTGGAAACATATTGTACGCGTAAAAGTGTTGAGATGGAGAAGTTAGAGTATTTAGAAGAGATGTCTGATTCACCAATTTCGTCAATGGATCAATCACCAATTTCTTATCCTTATTGTCGAACAAACTCAGAGACTTCAGGTTTTTCTGAGCAGATGACAAATGACTTTAATAGCTGCTCGTCAGAGACGAATTCACCTGTAGTTGGCCAGGTACTGGGAGATCACCGTACAGGCCAACACTTTCGAGATTTGGAGGAATGAGGCGTAATGATAAGATGTAAAAAGGCGATAATGAGAAACCTACAGATTATGGTGGGTTTTCTTTTTTTATGGTGTTCATAAAGAATGTTATAGAACTCCAAAGTCAATTTGATGTGATCTTTGTTACAAATCTAACACTGGGCTTTATATCAATTTTAGTATATGAAAATGCTTAAAGGAAATGAAGATCTCAGATTATACTATCTGAATCTTAATAGTTCGTAGTCTCTCAGATAGTACCACATATGTTGGGTATGGTAATTATAATAAGTTAACTTGCTAACGTTGACCAAAGATTAAGGCTTTTTAAGTGTTATTTTATGTGCACTGGGTTCTTATAAATGATGCATGTTGGTTGCATTTTGACCTTATTTATCTAATCTATGGCAGGTGGTTTTTGCAGGAAACGACGCTAACATGATGAATAATTTCGATGACAATAATAGCAAAGAGGTTGAAAAATTGGATGAAGAGCATGACGGTATGTAAAGGCTTTATTCATGGTCATTTTGTATGGTACATCGATATCAATAATCGTTAAGTCAAGTTGGCTTACCGATTTAGTTAACATTTAACTGAACTAATGTTAAAATGGACCCAACACTCGAAAATAAAACTCAACTACAGGTATGAATCTCTCATGCTATCATTTCCATTTTTCCAATTTACACCTTACCATACTCACTACATAATGCTTTTGGATTGCATATTCTAAGTTATTTCGGAGCAATCTCGAAACATAAGCTAATAAGCATAATCTGTTAGGGGTTTTTTATAAACACATAAGCTTACCCAAACACCCCCATTTTATTCAACATGTATATGCATGTATACAAGTTACTGTGATTTGTGATTTGTTTGTGTTCAATCCAAGGATACAACAGAATCCAGGCGTCCTGGTGGTGGTAGCACTTCAAGCCATGGTGGCAGAAGTGGTGGACGTGGTGGGTCATCACAGTATAACTCTTTTGGTATATGAGTGTTCTATTTTGGAAATAATGCAACATTGGGGAAAGTCAAAAGTAGACTCTTTAACTGAAACACATGAAGTCCTGGAGAGTATCAATTTCCAGTCCAAGAGAGGCATAGAGTTTTGGATTACGAAATAATGCAGCAGCTACCACCAACTGAGATAGTTGAAAGCAATGACCAGTACCATGATGGTTCATATGATAGGAGTCAGGATACTCATCAAATCAATCTGTCTCAACGAACTTTGGAGCTTGAAAGTGTGCCGCAAAGCCCTTCACCAAGTCCTGGTATGTTACTTTAAGTCCATCATCAGTCACATGGGGATGAACCATAAGTTCATTATGCTTTTGACCCTGTAAATCCTTAGGAAACAGTGAGCACAGGCAAGAACTGGATATAGAGGGTGCCCGACTCCCTTGAGATATTTTTCAATGATCATTGATTACTCAACACTTGAGATTTGAAGACCAACTTCAAAATGGATTGTTTTTTTTCTATATTTTATGTAAACATGAAAAAATATGCATGGCCATATACATGAGCTATACGGCCCCTTATGAAATAATATTATAAGTTATGTCGTATTAAGAGAATATCAACATATAGTTAATACTATAGCTGAGAACCATAGTTAATATTATATTCAGAGCAAAAGTAGCTGTTGAGAGCCATGGTTGATTTTTCAGGGTGGACTATGTTGTATCTGATGGCGATATTTAATAGCATATGTGAATTGGTGTAGATTAAATTATAAGTATAATCTTGAATTGTATAAGTTTGAACTATTTTCTTGAGGTCGAATTTTGCTTATACTAATTTACGACCCATAAATTAAACTAAAATTATACTATATAATGTCCCGTATATTAAACTAAAACTATACTTTATATGGTTACCTTTACTGGTAGATAACCATTACTGACAATGAAAACCTCATTTCCGTTCTCAGGACAATTTCAGGTGACCCATTTTGATTATTCAACCTGTGACCTCTTGCGATCAAAGCCATCCAACTGCACTAAAGTACAATTCAGAAACCCAAATCAGAATCAATATAAAAGAAAACGAAGAGCTACTTTCGTAAGCGATCACAATTTAACAGAACAAAGATTATTTGTAAAAGGATTTTACGTAATAGTAAGGTGAATACTTTGGTTGGTGTATTACAAGAAGACATGTGAATACTTTGGCGTATTACGAAATAATAAAGGAAATTCAGGGGATATTTGAAGTATTACATCTTTAGAACAAAAATATAAGAAAAATAGTCACCTTTTGGTTTGTTGGTCTGGTAAGTGGAGATAATGTGCTTGGCTCCGAAGTTGGACCTGTCTTTTGTATATAACAAGCAACTGACATTAAAAATATATATCGTCAAACTTGGACCGATAGACAGATAAGTAGCCAAACAATGGTAGTAACTTGGTAAACCCAAAATTTACAATTACCGCTTTCTTTAGAGACTTTCCTAGCCAAGAGTGAATGACATTTACCGTTGCAAGATTTATACTTCTATATTTAACAAGTAAAATAGTAAAGCTTGAAACAAAATATTGATCAACCATAGGAAAAACAAAGACCGGCAAGTAAGACAATAAGATATGCGTCTATCAATCACCTAAAGACATTATATAAAGAGATTTGTTTTTATAACCATTACACAACAGTCGGATTTGCTGATTTTTTTTATAAAATTACAAAAGGGCTACAATCAGACATGTGGATTTAGATTTCTTGACCGTTATAATACGATATTTTTTAAAGTTCTCTCTTATCTTTTTGAAATACGACAATCCAAATTTGAAAAAAAAAAGTTATTGGTCAATAATATGGCTTAATTTTTACAATTTGATTTAAATGCGCGGCTTTTTTCACTTTTTTCGTATTACAGCTTCAAAGCATTGGAGTTGAATTGAAGTAAACATCTTCCTTTACAGTGACTAACAGCTTGGAGGTCGAGGTCACTAACATTATACTATACTATATAACATTTATTGAAGCGAAGTCAAAAGCCGGAATTGTTCTGAAGCCGCCAAGTTGGAGGTCGGCTTGAGGTAGTGGGACGGCTTGGATGACTGTGGAGTCGCGACTTGAGGTGGCACTGCTCACACGTTGAGTCATCAGCTTAGAAGGATTAAAATAATGATAGTGGGTTTGTTGGTGGCTTCTCTACTAAGTTGCCACTTAGTTTTAGGGTTCATTGTATGTTGTACACCTGTTTTCCACTACCATTTCATTTGGCCACTTAAACCTTTGGTGTTGGTTACCTGTTATACACGTGTCTTGCACTATATTAGTGCTAGATCCATGTAGAAAAGCAATCTCCTGGTCATTTCTTTGGCCCTTGATTTCTCTCTCTAATCACACATGGTGGTTGTTGAGAGTAGTTAGCGCTTAGGGTTTCGATGTTTCAAGAATCGATTGCGAGGTTTTAATGACGTCTAATCCATTTATGTAAGGTATTTTGGTTCCTTTTTTTATTGAAACTATTATTACAAACTTGAACAAAAACAGTAATTAATTAGTTAAAAGGGTAAACCGTTTTATGAATAAATAAGAAAGAGAAAGCAGTAATCATCATGATTTTCTTTAATTGTTTGTTATTTTTCGGGGGACAATCATTTGAGACGAAAGGAGTACTACATCATGCATTATTCACTTATAAATTAAGCATATATGACATTTTGAAGAAAAATATAGATTCTTCCATTCTTTTTTCTTTTATATATAAAAGATATTCTTAGTTTATAAATTAAGGAAAATTCAATTATTGCCCCAAAAGGTCATCATGAATTAAATGTTAGCCCCAAAAAATATTAACTTTTGCATTTGCCTCTTTACTAAGGATGTGTCTTAATATAATAGAAGCCAATATTATATCAGGCGAAAGTGTAGGTAGAATTTGCACAATACCAAGGATGGTCTTAAGCCCTTTTGATAATGAGATGCCATTTATTTAAGCGTAGACAATTACCAGTTGCATTGTGTCTTGCAATGACTATTAACAAAAGTACAAACATTAACACAAGTAGGATTGTTTCTACAACGGCCGGTTTTTTCTCACGAGCAACTATACGTAGCCGTATCAAGGGTAAAAGCAGAAAAGGATTAAAGATTTTATATTGT
The DNA here is from genome assembly GCA_019973895.1 of Chrysanthemum seticuspe. NCBI lineage: Eukaryota > Viridiplantae > Streptophyta > Magnoliopsida > Asterales > Asteraceae > Chrysanthemum > Chrysanthemum seticuspe. The sequence continues at coordinate 256,968,512 of BPTQ01000004.1, forward strand.
GATGAAGACGGGAAATACGTAAAATCAACAACAAATGTTGTCTACAAAGAAGCTTTGTTTAGAATTTAAGTTAACGGTTATATCACTTTAATACATTTTCATTATCTACAACTTTACACACATACATAAAATTCATAATGTTGTAAAAATTATATATGTTATGTTATTAATCATCCACGCAAACGATACAATTATTTATAATTCTTGACAAAAAAAACTAAAACCAACAACTAAAAACCAAAGAAACAATTGTTTTATAATATTGTTTGACAATTCTAAAAAATATAATTTAGTTAACAAAAAATAACAAACAAATAATTATAAGACACGCCCGCCCATTGGGCGGGCTTCGAAGACTAGTATATATATATATATATATATATATATATATATATATATATATATATATATATATATATATATATATATATATATATATATATATATATATATATATATATATATATATATATATATATATATATATATATATAGACACTTTATTTTCAGAACCCACTTTAAGTGCGAGAACTACGAGAACCACTATTTTACAACTAATAATACACAATGTACATAATTTAATGCTCTATAGCATTTTGTTATTTTTATTTAATTCAAAAGGGCATAATAGTAAAAGACATTTTTATATCATTTTTGTTTTTTTTTATAATTCCCGTTTTTAATAAATCTTAAAATTCGGAATTATTTTTATTTTTATTTTTTTATTTTATTTTATGCTTATATGTTTTCAAATACATTGTGCATACATCTTTTTTATACCTAATCATTATTTTTTTTTTCTCAAAGAGCATGCATTTTTTTTTCCAAATAGGTAATGGTGCATAGATGTTTTTTTCCCAAATAGTTAATGTGCTTACATATTTTCAATTAGTCAAAGTGCATATATGTTTTTTTTAGCTAACACTTTTTTTTTTATCAACCTACCAATATTTTTGCATGATCATTATTTTTTTTGAAAGTTTGAAACACAAATTAAATAACATAATCATTATAAAAAGAAAAACAAGATTGATATACTTAAATGTTACATTTCACTTGATTACAAGTACAAAAACACATGCAATAATCATATATCTCTAAAAGTCGTAAATTATCTTCATGTATAATCGTGTTCATCCACTTCCCGGTCGATATCATCATCTTCATCAATCAATCTGAAACAAGCATGCACGAAAACAATTAAATCACAAACAAATAAGAAACGAAAATTAATCAAAACAATTAGCATAATACATATGTACAATCTTGTGTATATTAAACTAATGATGTAAACATGTTTTTTTAATCATAAACACAAAACATATATGTTTTACAATCCAAACACAAAACAGATATGTTTTATACGTAAACATATATGTATCTTTCCAAAACGTATATGTTTTATAATCCAAACACAGAACATATATGTTTTATTTTTAACCAAACCCACAACTACCGATATAGATTAAACCCGCAACTAAAACCATAGGGTGTAAGCTCAGTCCAAAAATCACGACCTCCAACTTCACTATTTGGAAGAATGGCAATGGTATTGATTGATTATATACATAAAGTTCAAAAGGTGCTATTAATTAGTAACATGCCCCCATTATTGTTTTGCCACCGTTCTATAGTTGGACTTTTCATGGTCGAAGGGTAGCAACGACAAGGTCCACATCAATCACATCTAACAATATAACAAATCTTCATGAGCTTTCAATCACCTCATCATAACAAATACTATTTTGTTACTACAGATCTGTGACAAAAAGACCCTAGATCTAAAAACATGATCTAAGATCACAAAAACTATTTTTTAAAAGAATATTAGATGACATACAAATAAAAGAGAGCTCTGGTATTGAACAAATAAAGATCAAAAAATTCAAAACACCTATTTAATCTCGAATTGACATACAAATAAAAGGAAGATATGATATTAGACAAAAACAAACTATAAAACACACATATTAAAGCAAATACAGAAAGCAAGAACAACAAAAGACAAATAACCAATGCATCCAAACAAATGATTTTTGCGAAAAAAAAACAACATATATTGTTAGAAAAAGAATATGAAATTGACATATAAATAAATAAAAAAAGATCTACGAAGCATAGATCAAAAATAGATGTGATCAAAACACAACAACATCAAGAAACACTCCATAATTATAAGATTAGAAGCCATGTCGTGGATCCATAATTACATATTGAAACGAAAAAACAAATACAACCTACCTTAGATCTATAAAAGATCTTGAAGCCAACTCGAACGAAAAAGATATATGAAATCTGGGCTATAACTTTTTTTCGGCTTAGAAAAGAAACGAGCAACAAGTGTGTATTTGTTATTCGTGTCTGAAGAATCAAACCTGAAAATGGAGTGTTGGATTTTTGAAGAGATGGAGGCGGCAGAATTCTGGGGAAGAGGTGAGTTTTCTTCTTTTCTTTTTTTTTTAGGTTAAAGCAAATCTCAATCCCTAATAGTATGGACGGTTTTTAAAAAAATATAAGTGTGATATACCTTAATTACCCTTACACTAATTACAACAACCAACATGATCTTTTGGGTATTTACATAAACGGCACATTCAGTTTTGACCCTTGATCAACTAATCCAATGGCTAATAAAGAGTTCTCGCAGTTCTCGCATTTAAAGTGGGTTCTGAAAATAAAGTTTCACTATATATATATATATATATATATATATATATATAGAGTGCATATGTAGTATGTTTTGCAGGGAGCGTATGGATGCATCCTAGGTATATAATTTGGATTTGGATATGATTTGACTTAGTGATTGGTTTGTGCGTGCCATGCACCCCATTTCACTTCTGGTACATTGGAGTCTGCAGCTCCTTGTAAAACTTATGATTTTACGGATATATGAAAATAATTATGATTATGTGACTAAGCATGTGGCATGCTTTCTGAGCTCGTAGGTCATTTCTGTATGATGATTTGATTCCGTTTGATTCTGGATTTCCTTATGATACTTATGACTTGCTCTATTTTACTTCTTATGATATATGACATTTTGTTCAGTTGATCCTTGATCTCTTATTCGGTTGACATATGGTATTCGTTTCAGCATGAGATTACGTTTCCCTTTCCCTACACTTATATATGTTTGATTATTCGTTTTAGTTATATCTGTTATTGGGCTTTTTAAGCTCAGCCGCATTTTTTTTCCTTTGGCAGGTTTTAGGTTGGAAGCTTGGATTTGAGTGAAGAGTGCATAGGAGCTCTTAGTGGACTACCCTGATGATAAATATCCATTTACTTCTGGATTAGGCTTAGACTTGTCTTCAGTTTGATTTAGTTTGGTTTTGTATTTTAGTTTTGAAACTCATTATGATTTAGAATTATATTTCCTTTAGTTTCATTTTGAACTTATGTAACTTTATTATTAATAAAAGTCTTCCGCTTGCGTTTGTATATTCTGATTGACATCATAATGAGGCATTTTGACCCTTGTCAAGTTGGGCTGTTACAATATATGATCAAATATGTACAATTTTAAGGGCTAAATGGACCCTAAAAACGTATGAAATTACACCTTATCAGTACACAACAAAGTTTACTTTGCACATGTGATTTATTGTATATGTGATGATTGTACATATCGTGCGTAAAGTAAAATTTGTTGTGTACTAATCACTAGTTGTTTAAAATATGGTTAGGTGTCGAATATAGGGTCACAATATTTGATAAGACAAGCTTTAGATGCTTAAGATTTGTTGAGAAAAATCACTGGATAATAGAAACAAACACTCCTTTGTAACACCTTAAAAAAAGTTATATTTTCCAAACACTTAAGGAGTGTTTGGTTAATCGGAATTGGAATGCGGAATGATGTCACTACCTGGAGATGAGTTTTAAGGTGTTGTTTGGTTAACGAAAATAGGAATCATGGTATGGTTCTCATTCCAATAAACATGTTTGAGTGATAGGAATGGAACTTATAAAAGAATCTAAGGGGCGTTTGGTTTGAGAGTATAGGTATCAAGGAATGACTTTCATTCCCATTGTAGTTGTTTGGTTAATGGGTTTGATAGATGAAAATGGGTATCAAACTCCCAAAATTAACCATTTTTAAACCCACCAAAGTTATATAAACCCATTCCCAATCTCATACCTGTAATCATACCCTCATATAAACCAAACATTCCCTACAATATTTAGATAAAAAAAATACTCAAAATGTGTCTTCAGTGAACAATTTAATATGTACATTTATTATTTCTTTTCTCATTTAAATCAACATTTACACACTAAACATTAAGCATGAAAAACATCAAATCTAAGTATCTAATGAATGATCAGGAATAGATAATTTCAAATGGGTCGTGATGAAGAAAAAAAAGGTTTGTTAGTACATAAAAAAAGTGTTTATACACACATATCTCTTGTATATGCATATATATAGATATAGTTTATGTGATTGCAAAATATGAGACATGTATTTGTATCTTGTTACAATGACATACAAGTACACAACAATTCATTGATTTCGAGAACTAGTACCACTCAACACAACCTTAATGTACTAATTCAATGGTCGAGGTTTTACTGTAATTCATACTTGGATTTATGGACTTGCTAGCAAGGACGGAGCCAAAAATTATTTATTATATAATAGCAACATACAATTAATTGATCGCTGAAACTTTGAGTATCCATAAAGGCTGAGTTTTATTTCATTATACATATGAATTATATCTACGTTATAATAAAAATGACAACTTGTGCATTCCTTTTTGGATGTATTATAAACCATTTGGTTTAGGAACTATTTAAAAAAAATCTCACGAGCCAAACTAATAACTAATTATGTCACTAAGAGCAAGGGGTATAGTGGCGAGCTCCTTCGCCGTTTCTGACGTGGCAACCCGCCACCCCTTGTTGTCCGCTCGCTACGACACCGGATTAGCTCGCCGTTTCGGTTCTCGCCGTGGAAGTGAGGAAGAAAACGAGAAACCACTTTTTAAAACTATCTGTTGCAATACCAACGGTTAAAACATTTAAAAATCAACTTTAAAAAAAATGAACCCATTTTTACACACTTTACAAATAACACACCACATTAACAAAAAATTTCACACACTTCTTTACCAAAAACACATTACTTAAAATATCTAAAAAAAAAATGTCTAACCCAAACGACAGCTATTTTACTTCTCTTCTCAAATCTAACCTCTAGAAAACTAGAAGAGGGGTTGAATAGTTTTACCGATTTAAATTTAGTTTACAGAAAATTTTAGATCTATTATATGTGAAACATTTAGATGAAAAAATATAGACAATGCAAGTAAATAAGAAAATAAATAAATGCAATAAAGTAAAGAGAGGAAGAGATAGAACCGTGACACAATGATTTATAGTGGTTCGGCTATAAGGACACCTTCCTTGCCCTACTCCATTCCCGAGTACCCAACTTGAGAGTTCTTAAGCACTATGTCAACAAGCTCCTTTAACCGACGGAGAAGCCTCACAATGTCGCTTACACTTTTTCCGGTACAAAGCTAAATACCGGGTTCTTTACAACGGAAGAACCAATCCAACACAACTAACATAACTACCACAACTAACACAACAACTTTGTGATTACAATATGATGTATCAAGTACAAGAACCAACTCAATGATCTTGTAGAGATGATAAAGCCTAGCAACTCTTCCCTTGAAGATTGGAAGACTCGTATGCAAAGAACGTGATCTCGTATTTTAAGAAGAACTTTGATAAACACAAGAAGATAACTACAAGAATGATCCTTAAATCTGAGGTTAGAAAGATATAAGAATGAGAGAAGATATGTATGAGAATGCGTGAGAAATAAAGAAGAAATGGCTCACTATTTATAGTCCAACTGTCCACTGGGTTTTGGGTCATGGGTCATGGACTATGGGTCAAGGGTACCCAATATGATGTCATGCATGATGAAATACATACTTTGGGTTATGGGTTATGGAATTTGGGTCATGGGTCATGGACTTTGGGTCATGGGTCATGGATTTTACCCAAATTGATGTCATGCATGATGTAATGCACATGGGTCGTGGGTTTCGGGTCATGGGTCATGGGTTAAGAATTGCCCAATACATTTACTTACAATTTATTACACACAAATACATAACAAACAAATGTAAGTAAGTAGTAAAAATAAATATGATAACATGTAATTTTTAGATTTATACTTGAGATAATTTTATGCTTGTTATCGACAAAACATAAAGAGATCGAGAAATATAAATAAATGTTTTTACGGTTTATTTGTATTAACAATCTCCCTTTTTTTTGTTGATGACAAAACATAAAATTATAGTGAGTAAAACTTAAGAATTGGATGTTTAAAAGTTTCGAAAAGTTTATAAGTTTTACTCTCTTCTCCCTCTTTTTGTGAAAACAAAAAAAGTGTCGAAGAGACAATATGATGGAATAAGAATTCCAAATGCAAAAACTCTCCCTTGAAATGAACTCCCCCTAAAAGAGGACGTCTAGTAAGAATGTAATCGAAAACCTACACAAGATGAGGTTAGTGATAAACAATAGTAAAGCCTAATAGAGATAATGAATCTAAAGAACGAGAGATAAGACAAGACAAAGTCAAGGTACGTAAACAAGAATCCTTGAAATAAAAAGACCAAAATGTAGTGGTATGTTGACCACATACATTTGTAAAACTAAGAACAAAGATTTGTTCTTTTAAAATATAAAAACTAAAACATAAAAAAGAAAGACAAAGAAAGAAAAAAAATAAAGTAGGAAAAACATATTATAGATCTTGGATGCTTGCATATCCATTAATGGATAGTTCGATGGGTGATGATGTTGATGCATTCTACGATGTGAGTAAAGCGCATTTCGTCCCTTATTTCAATGGCAACTTGCCTTGAATTTTCACAATGGACAAAAGAGATAGTGTGGAAGTGGTGCTAGAGGTTCATTGATCCAAGAGTGTTCATTATGATGCGAAAGTGATGGTGGAATGGTTGGTAAATGCATGTCAACATCCATTATATCGAGGATTGGAGGTGGTGGATTGACACTTTTTGGTGGAAGATCTTCAAGATCATCAAAGAAAGGATTTGGAGATGTTGGAGGTGTGGAGAATATAAGCTCAATGGGATTGATGTTGGATGAAATAAATGGGATGTCTTGGATGGTTGAGTTGGTGTGGGTGGCGGAGTGGATAGTGGTGGTGGAGTAGTCTTTGGGGTCTTAAGAAGTTCCTCTAGAGTGGTGATTGTGGGAGTAATGAGATAAGTGATTTGAGTGGCTATGAGAGAGTGTGGTGGTAAGTCCAACGGAGTTGGCGGAGGTTCTATGTCATTGTTACTTGATAGTGAAAATGTGGGGTGGTGAAGAGTTGGTTGAGGAGGATAATGAATTAGTAAAGCAACACGATCGTAAACTAATTCTTGCGGTTTTTCTAGGTGGAACAATGGAAGGTGGTAGAGTGAAGTTGGAGGTTTGAGCAAGAGTGGCTTCTTAGATATGATTTTCAATGACATTGGTAATGTTTTGGAGTGTATTGATTCACTAACAATGTTTTCACGTGTTTGGGAAAATTGAGATCTTTTGGATGCCATGTTTTTCTAAGAATCTAAAAAATGAAGAGGGTGAATGTAACATATTGGATTTCATATACACATCATAACACAAACACATATAGGCGTATAGATGATTTCTAGAGAGAGAAAGTGGGATGTTTTAGAAAGAGAAACTTGTGGAATATTAGATTCCAAATGAACATCCAACCCTCTACCTTGCATGGTAGAGGGTATTTATAGGTTACAAACTAAACGACCTCCTGACGGCCTGTGGATCAGGTATACAATGGGTAAAGACCCGTCCTTCCTCCACGGTGTTGCACTAAACTAACTAATAAACTACTTAATAACATACATAACGACAAGTCTACGAGCTAACTTAGGCTAGATAATATTTGGGGTGACCGACTCTTTACTTATGGAATTTCCAATTCCTAACAATCTCCCCCTAAGGGAGGTCACCCCATAAATTACATTGTGAATCCTAGCATTCTTATACGTCTTCAGTCTTTGAGCTCGTAGACTTCTCTTCATCAAAGTATTCAAACTATGTGCATCTGTGGAGATTTCATCATTGAACAAATGTAATGAATATTTCGTGGAGGTTGAAAGGCTGATCCACTATGATAACCTTTGAGCATTATAAGAGATCATCAGCCACAGTAAAGCTCAACATCATACATTGGAGTGTTGCCAGCATATGAAATAGTGACACATTGGACCGACATGCTCACATTCTGGATCATGATATCTTCTTATCAGAGTAGCGGAAGATTTCGTTGATTCATGATATTGGCAGCAGCGTAGCAGAAGCATGGAGTGAAAATATCAGAGTCATTGATGCACTAATCATGATTTCTTTTGAGATGAATGTGTGAGTGAGCATGCGACTATGGATTGACCGCTTCATTCTGATCAGCTGCAAACGTAGGGCGTACTTGCATAAAACATTTAGCAATAAAGCGTACAAAAGTGTCTTTGATCACTTTCATTGAATTGAGGTACACGGCCCACGGTTCCCCGTTGATCAGTACAAGTACTGCCTGTGATCAGGTATAATTCCGAAGAATTTCCTTGACAGGGTTTCGCAGCTGCTCTAGCTGTTCTCAAACCAGAACGTCTCAAAGAAGACAACACGGAGTGAGTGAACCAGCGAATAGAGATTCACTGATTGATGAAAAGAGATTTGAAAAACAATCGTGTATTGCTCAATAAAATTGTTTTTGCAATACAACGAAGGTTTTTAATGAAAATCAATTATCAATCATAAACACCTTTTGATTTGAAATATTCGGACACGGTCGAAGTGCTAAAGAAAAGAGTTTTTAAGCACAAAGGCTGGTTTTTCAAAGGTATCCGTCAATCCATAACTTGAACCCGGATTGATTCAAAAGATTGAATCGCCCCATTGTTTCTGTTCAGTTGTCACATGGTTGATCTATAGAATAGATCTCACATGCCACCTACCAGGAGCTTGTTTGATGTTGGCTCCAGAAGGCTTTCCATCTTCATTGTGAATATGTTAGCATATCACTCGGATGTTCTGGCAATACCACAAGGATAATGCGTAGGACTCAAGATATAATATCTCTTTCCAGATTGTGTGAAACAGAGAGTCTTCATTGAAAGTGTCCTAATGAGATTTATTGATGATCTCGTGGCTCTAGATTCAATTTGTGCATATTTGGATCCTATATCGGAGACTAGGGAGAGGGTCTCCTTCTTCAATTTCAACAATCTCTAAGAGAAAGTCGATAGATAATGTCTGTTCCCCGTGAGAATGAAACAAGTCCTTTTAAGAGGAACTTGAGTGGTTTGGGAAGTTGAAGTGCAGTGCGTCACTGGGTCCATGATGTCTTGTCTTCAATACCGATGTTACCTTGGTAACCACCAGTAGCATATGAATTGAACTCGGTATCTGCCCTAAGGTTGAATAAATAGAGGGCTATTTGTTTTCACCCTTTTCCCATTCAATTCTTTTTCATTCTTCAACCCCTTCAGTGCTTACCGAGACTTCATAGCTAGAACCTTGTTGGGTTTATTCCAGTACTAGCTCAGTCTCAGTCCGCACTCTTCCCATATCTCATTTTTCTCCTTTTTTCAATATACCTAAGGACTTCTACACTATCTAGTGGATTGTCCCTGGGTAGATCCCTCCGGTTCTGGCGGATCATGGGAACAAATATCTAACCTTATTATCCTTATATCACCATACATAAAGTAAAGTTGGTCGGTCTATTTGGTATTGTTCATCTGCCATTGGAACCAATTGAAAACCATTTGAAAATCAATCCAGATACTTGTGATATATTATCAAAGGATTTTGTACCTGAATTGTTTTTGATATTTTTAGAAGAAGAGCTCCCCCTCAACATGTGCATCAAGTATTTGAAGTCATTTTTCACACGGAGGCCAGAGAAAGAATTAACTTCTTTGAATTCCATTTTCTAAAAGATATCAACATCACTTCCCTAATCAAATCAAGTAGATAAAGCATTTTGGGGAAGGATGAGGTTTTCATAAGCTTGCTCCCCCTCAATATGTGCCTTGAGGTTTGAAAAAGTTATGCACATACTGGAGGGAAAAAGGTTCTTAGAAGCACATTAACAATCATACCCGCCATACAGAAACCAAGTGAAAAACAATCAAGGTACTTTATGATGAAACATGTAAAACTTTGTACCTTGAAGATTTATTTTCGTTTTGAAATGCTCCCCCTTAATATATGCTTTGAGATTTGAAAGATAATTTAGCATATATGAGAGAGCAGTATGCACTTTGAAAAGGTCATCTTTTATCATCTTTCATATTTATATCACATTTTCTCCCCCGATCAAAAATTTCAAATCCTTTGAGATTTTGGATCTCAAGTGATTTAAATATGTATGAAACAGAGCATTTGTTGGAGAAAAATGTGTCTGGTTTTATAAGATTGAAGTGGACAAGACTGAAGTTCCCTTTTTATACATAAGGGAAACCACAACACACAACCTAGCACTATTACATACATTATAGTTGTTTAATTGTCGTTACACCACATTTTACACATCAAAATATAGATCATACACTACTTCTGGGAGATATCATCATTCAGTTATTTGAAGCAGTTTGTAATGACCTTCACGGAGTCTGCCACCAACAAAGCTTTCAAGGCTGCGGAAGATTCTTTGAGTCTTAAGTCTTCGCCTGATCGCCGAAATGAAATCTTCACACCTCTTTAAGTCATCATTAGTCCAGAATTTAGTCTTCTCCCATGGCTTCAGATCAACTCTAAATTCATTCACTCTAGAGTTTAATTCTTCTTCGACCATTTTGAGTGTACCATCACTGAATTTGTAGATCTCACAAAGTCTCATAAGCATGCGAGTCCCGTATCTGTCGGTGAAGATGACGGATCTAGGGGTGTCAATAACTCTGTATTCGCGACGAAATTCATGCCCTGTAACATTCCATTGTGGACTTGTAAGGTTGACCCGGGTCTGGTAGCTTTCCATTCCAAGCTGAAAGTCCTCAACCCTTTTTCGAATGACTAAGCCCCTGATCCAAAGATTGATAGCAGCATAGAGAGCCTTTTTCTCACCGATGGGCAGATGTTCAAGGTTTCCTTGGAGATTCAACAGATAGAGATCTTCGAAGTCATTTGGCAGCAGGTGTTTGAAGTCATTTTCTTCAATAACATACTCCTTAAAATCTGCTCGTTTAAGAACGATCTTCTTCAAATACTCATATCCATAGATTGGGAAGACCTCTACTCGTACAACACTTAAGATTCGCAGCTTGGATCGAACATCTTTGCGTATTTTATCAGCACCATGTCTCTCGATGTAGAAATTCTTCTTTTTGAACCACCAGTGAGAAATACCATATGAAGCAGCAATGTCATACTTTTGTTCTTCGACAGCCCAGAATTGATCAGGAACCATCTGTTCAAGTCCCTGATCAGAGTAGGTTGCAGCTTTCATTTTTGAGATCGAAAGAGCTGGTCTTCTTTCTGTAGAACGAGCACACAGATAATCCAAGTCATGATTGAAGAAGAATTCAGCCTAAATGGTCATCTGTCCAGGCTCACCACCTAGAGGAAGAGGCTTGTTCACATTGAAACGACTGATCTACTCACTGACCTGATCATTCAGCATCTTATGGCATTATTCCATCTGGTATTGGAGCTGGTTGGCATCTGAGTGAAAAACCTTAACAATTTCAAAAGCTTGTCCTTCAAGATCCCTTGGAGTGATGGATGAGATACTCTTCTGTTCACAAAACCACCTAATGAAGCTTCCCATGTCACCAGTGAAGTGCAGAAGAGAGTCTCCAGCTGGAACTTCATAATTATTGGTGATAGTTGATACCCAATTGTTGTCAGGAATCATCGTGTCAGACTCTAGGATGGACCACGAAGGTTCTGGAGTATGAGGTCTCTCCTCGATGATCCAGCTTTGAATTGTATCTCTTGAAGGTGCAACTCTGGATGTGTTAGTGCGTTTACCCGCCACGTATAAATCAAACCAATCATCTTCAGACGGCTTGGGAATATGCTTGGTGGATGCATCATCATCATCTGATTCAGACTCTATCATGACATGCGACTCTTCATGAACCATTTGATCTTCAGGAGTTGAAGAGACTGTGGGTGTGAACCTTGAATCAACCGTTGTCCAAGCAGCAGATTTCTTCTGAGTTCCCTGTTCTCCGGTAGGACAAGATTGATTGGAAGGCTTTGGTGATGATGATGGTGGTTGTTGTGGAGGTGTAGCAGTTGTGCCTGAAGATCCACCAGTACCAGAAGCTCCAGCTCCTCCAATTGGAGGTGGTGGCTTAGGACCTCCAGACTTATCAGTAGATTTCTCTGGAACAGTCTTTCTTTTCTTTTTCCTTTCTTGAACATCCTTCACAAACTGCTGGTGATTATCAAGTCTCATCGATACCTCGAGTGCTTCATACAATTTCTTATGTGTATCGTTCAAATGCTCTCCTGCATCATAAATTCTTTCAGAGAGAGCTGATCTCTTATAAGAGATTGGCAAGTCTTTAAATCGTTGAAGTAACGGAGCTTTCATCGCCCATTCAACTGCATCTTTAATATCATCTTCTACTACCTTCGTAATAACCTCATTGATTTTAAAATTCTCCAACTTTTTGACACGACTATCAAGATTATTAACGGCGATAGGAAAATGTTTCTCAATGGTTGCTATTCGTGTCATAGCCTCTCCAAGTAATTGCTCAGTAGATTTGATTGGGGGCGGTGAAGCAGGATATGGTGAGGCAGGAGGAGTATCTGTGTCAGAGACTGTAACCACTGGTTCAAGTGATTGATCATTAGAAGGATTAGGTGGTGGAAGAGCGGTTTCAAGAGTAGGAGCAGACATAGGAGGGATGGTTGATGTGTCTTGCTGTATGTTGACATTAAACATGGACTCTACTTCTTCTTTGTCATTACCTTGCTTGACAGTCTCCGTGTCCATGGATTTGTCGTTTAAGAACTGATCTCCGAAAGAGAAGTCTGTGTCTAGGTTCTTCAATGAGGGTAGAGAATCAGAAGACAGATTAGGTTCTTCCAAGTGCCTGGACTCATCAGATTTTGACACAAGGTTCTCCTGTGGGTCTGGATGCAACTCTTTATCAACATTTTGATCGGACAGGGTATCACATGAAGCATGAGTTACTTCTTGTGCTTCAGATACCACCTTATCCAATCCAGACTTATCTAGAGCTGAAGATGATTCAACACTTCTTTTCTTCAGTTCAGATTGAGTTATGGTTCTTGATGGTGAGGAGGAGAAGGTCAGAAGCATGTGAGCAGCTTGTTCTGTCTCTACACCAACAAGACCTTTCCCTTTGTCTTGTTTGATTGGTGTTATTTGGCGAGGCACTTGTTCAGGTTCTCTTAGCACAATACCACCTACTGGTGCACTCATGTTCTGACTTTCTAGGCTTTGCTTGATTCCAAGTTGCAGAGCAGCATCATCTTCATCAATCAACCTCATATTACCCCTGGAAACCTCAGTTTCCTCAACGTTTACTTTTTCCCCTTCCTTCTTCTTTCTTTTCTGCTTCTGGGTGGTACTGTCAGAAGTTTGTGACTTTTCACGTCTTCTTTTAGGAAGAGCATCATATGAAGTCTTTGAAGTCTTTGAGCCAGAACCATACTTAGCAGCTTTGGGTTGTGGTTGAGTGGGAGAGACATCAACTTCATCACTGGATCTGGAAGCCCTTTTCTTGAACAGTTTGAAATGATCCATCTTCTTAATATCTTCAGTGAGACAAGAGTCAGGAATCGGTAGTCCAAAGATTTCTTTATTCGCTCCACTGGGAATATATTTGAGATTGCCAAGAACAAATTCATCCTCAGCATTATGTAGTTCTGACTCAATCCTAGGGTTGAAGTTGTGAGTCTGTTGCAGGTACTAGATAACAAGCTTTGAAAATCTGATGCTAGGAATCACAAGTTTGTTCAGTTTCTTTCGTCCCTGAGCTTTATTCTGAAAGTTTGTTCTATCATAAATGAATGTGTTCATTGACAGCGAAAATTCTTCCCAGATACGTTCTGAGACATTCACATTCACACCATTGACGATACCCCATAGGATTTGCAAGATGGGAATTCTCACTTTATCAAACCCTGATGTTTTGCCAGATAAGCACAAGTTGAGAACTGTTGTCATTGCTCTCCAGGGTTGATACATGTGTCCGGTGATGATGTCAGAAGCCCTTGTAATGCTAGTCTGGTACCCCAAACCAATTAGAAAGACTATTAGATCGTCAGCACTAGGTGGAGGTTCAGATCGTATGTTGGGGTTGCAGGGAGTGATTCCTAGAGCCTTGCTAAGAATGTCAGAATTTATCTCAAATTCCCTATTATCCAGTTTGCAGGAATATTTAGCTGTGATTTTGTTCCATTCAAGGGTGTTCCAGAATTGTTGTATGTAAATGGAGGGAATTGTGCATTGCTTTGTTAGTGCACCGAAGAAGTTTGTGTTTTTGAGGATATCAATAGACACTTTGAGGATAGGATTTTGTTGCAACTTTTGTAAGTCCACATAACAATTACTTTTTCCAATTTCTGCCCATTGACTTTTAGGAAGGATTTCTTCGTCTGAGAGGACATTGGGTGGTGCAGAAGAGGTAATGTTCTCAGCTGAGGTTGTGTTTGCCATTGAAGATCTGAAGATAAATACAACCAACAACAATGATTGGGAACATGTTATATTATAAATGGTTAGTTAGACAACATTGAATACACCCTTATGTCATAAACACACAAACTTAGAAGCTCAGACAGGGTTCCCATATGCATATTGAGATAGATTGAGTGGCATAAGCGAGATTTTAAGGTTAAAGACTCCATTTGATACAGTTTTCACGAGACGAGTTGTCTTGGAATTAAAAAGTTAAAAAGCACATTTGCTAAGAAGTAATGTCATGAAACAAGATACAAATGTAGAAATGATATAACAGTTTGTATGAAACAAGTTGTAATATTGATTTGCCACAAGGGAATCCAAGTACAACTTGCTCAAACATAAATGTTATAGTAGGTCACAAAGAGTAAGTTGTCACTACAAGTTGCTACAGGAAATCCTGAATCAAGATTGTAAGCATGAGATTATCCTAGCAAGTTGTCTTAAAACATTTTAATAACCCTAGT
This sequence comes from Chrysanthemum seticuspe, assembly GCA_019973895.1. Taxonomy (NCBI): domain Eukaryota; kingdom Viridiplantae; phylum Streptophyta; class Magnoliopsida; order Asterales; family Asteraceae; genus Chrysanthemum; species Chrysanthemum seticuspe. The sequence continues at coordinate 256,983,719 of BPTQ01000004.1, forward strand.
CGCCGTATGAAAAATAAACCAATTAAGTCGCTAATCATAAATGGACAAGTCGCTAAACAAGGCTAAGTCGCTACATGAAAACATACTATGTCGCTAACTTGTAAAGACAAGTCGCCATCAACAGTAACACAGCCAAGTCGCTACAAATCAGTTCACTAAGTCGCTACAATTACTAAGTCACTAACTTGTAAAGACAAGTCGCCATCAACAGTACTACTACTAAGTCGCTACAAATTGGTTAACTAAGTCGCTAACTTGAACGCACTTAAAAGTAACAACTCGCCACGATGAATTTGTACACTAACTCGCTACCAAGAACATTATCACTGCAGATAACACGCCACCAAGAACTCAATCATATCATTCTAATAACGTCGCAAACCATTCAACATAATCAGATCATTTTTTTTGAAACACAACCCAATCCATTCAGTTAATCCATATACACAAACGATTTCAGAAATACAACCCAACTCGAATCACAAAGAAGACGTTCACAAATTTATTAATACATATATTCATGAGAATTACAACAACCCTAGTGCATCCAAACAACCCTTAATCCATTGACACATATATCCCAATTATTTTCATTCAACAAATCCAACGACAAACCTATACGAGGTAATCAAGAGATGAGGGTCAAGTTCCGTGGGATCTGTTAAGGAGAAAGGAGTTAGGAAATGCATATATTCATCATATTTGGGGACAAGAAACAAGTCAAGATTGCCATACCACACACAAGTCGCTACGAAGAACCTCGAGAGAGAAGAAAGAAAGAAGAAAAATAGTTGATTTAAAGTTTTCTAAGAAATAAAACGGCAAGTCGCTAGGTTAAGGGGAAGGGTTTAAGCAAGATAACTAATTTGACACGTTCAGTCCCTATAGTTTTGTGAGTGGTTAGCAACTCGCTATGACTTTACAAAGCAAGTCTCTAATACCAAACAATGTTGCTAAGACTTTACAAAGCAAGTTGAGATCTTATCACATTATGTATTACAGACTCATTAGTTATATGAACTTATCAGATAGCAAGCTAACACAGATAGCATAAAGAGATAACATAATAAGATAAGCAAACTAACATAATGGATAAGCAAACTAACAACCTGCATTTGAGCACAAAACATAACCAACACATATATAAACAAGATATATTGAAAAATTCTCCCCCTCAATCAATGTTACTAGAGAACATTGATTGACTTCAACCCACCCGTTATAAGATAAGAATATATCAGTTGTTCGAACTTCATCTATGATCCCGTATCATTATTGAATGACATTTCTAGGACCGTAGATGTTATCGATAACAAAGAATACATCCTTTATTAGTTTGAGGAAAATGACAAAATTATGAATTTAAAAGAATGAAATATTTAAAAGGTATTAAACCAAAGTGTATAGAATGTATTTGTAAAGTATTAAAACAAAGGTAATTTTATTTATTTATTTATTTATTTATTTTTATTTATTTTTTTTTAACTTGATTTGTACACAGATATATAAGAACGAGTCCTGATTCAAGATGAAAAAGGAGGCAAAGTACGAGGTACATCAATTCTGGCATGCTATAGCTCCTGAGTGAGCTATATTCATTTCTGATGGAAACCAAGTCATGAAGTTTCTGATTGAATTGAGCATGTACCTGAAAAAGACTGAGAGCACATTGTACTAGAAGCACATGTAGAATTGCAAATGGATGGGTTAGTGACATGAGTAATCTCACTATTGGATGTATCACAGTTTAATATAGACGCATCATTATTAGAGATCCCTTTAGGCTCAATATACTTGAAGAGTTTTCATGTAGGCATCCACTTAAGGCAAGATCTAGGTATGTAAGTCCGTTTGGATCCTGTAAACTTAAATAATATGCCAGTGGGAATCCATTTGAAGCAACTACTAGTAGATTTTTATGTGTGCACTTCCCTGTTTTGACTATCGGTCCTTTTGTGATTAGTATGTTTCTTAGGGGATTGATCAGCCAATTGATGTTTCTTATGAGAACTAGTCATACTTCTAGTATTTTTGAACTTTGAGCTTTGAACATTAACATGGGGTTTGAGATTCATCATATTGGAACGAAGCAATGAAGTGACTGGTTTTGTCAAAACAACATTCTCATCAACTTGGGAGGCAAGCCTAGATTTCGATGGTTAACTCTTTCAGTTCTAAAGGCATTAGGCTGCTTAACTACTGTATGTTTAGAGTGGTTCTGAACAGTTGACTTTCCCAAAGTTGATGGTTTTGCAAACTTAGTGTTCACCCTATTTCCAATAGATTTCCTAAGCTCATTTTTTAAGGCAACAATATTGAAGCTCTTATCCTGAATTTGGGCTTTGAGGTCATCAATGTCTTTCAACAAGATGTTAGATTGATTGATCAACTTGGAATTGGTCTCCTCTAAGTTTTTCTTTAATGACTCATTTTCTCTTAATATGTTGGACACACATAGAGCTAGTTCAGCATTTCTAGATTCAAGTGTATCACTCATCTCATGACAGTCATGCTTTTGCACATCTGAGAGAAGTAATTTCAGATTGCATATGGTTGAATCTTTGTCCTGAATCTGGGTTTTTAATTGATTAATTTCAAAAAATTCTTGAAATTCTGGAAATTCCTGATTAATCCAAGATTTTTTTTGCATAAAAGCTTTCATCCTTTTATTGTATTTCAATTTCCAATGAAATACAATGTTTTTCAAGAATTGAGTATTTGTTTGAAAGTTCATCATATACCCTTTTTTCAATCATGTCATTAGCTTTAATAGTTTTAGATTCAGGCTCAACCAAGATCGATTTCATAGTATTATGTTCAGAATTAGAATCAGGTACATTAACATATGAATTACTCTGATTAGTTAAGTGTACCTCATCACATGAAACCTTTTATGACTCTGAGTCTTTGAGATCAGTACAGTTGTCTTCATCCTTTTTTATTGCAACTGAACTTCTGCATTCGGTATCATGCATTGGTTCAACTGATCTATTGCATAACCTATCACAATCTTCCCATAGCATCACTTGACACCCATTCAATTCATTCAGCTTGTCATTCTCTTTAGCAGCTTCCTTAATGCATATTTCCACATTACCCATAAGTTGAATAAAGGTGTTTCTGAACTCATGAATTTCCATTCCAGTGTGTTTCTTGAATGAGATTCCAGTCATGTCATCATCAAAATCGGAGGAATATTCCCCCCTGATAAGTGGCTGAAATTGATTGAAGATTACTTGAAGAGCTGCATTAGATTTATCAGTTGAGAACTTTTATTTGGTAATTTGAAACCTCAGTTGTTCTAAGTTGCGTAACACATTTCTTGTCAAAGTGGGAAAGTCCTGACGAAGGATAATACTGCTTGTTCGATCCATAGTTGTAGATAGAAGTAGTTTGAGATGCTGATGAAGTAGTTGAAAGGGCTCAATGTTGCATTCCATTTGCTTTGCATCATTTGTCAATATTAAGAGTGACTCATCAGAATTGTTTTGATTATAAGATGCTGAATCATTCACTGTAGAGCATTCTGGGTAGCAGCCTATTTCATTATTCTTTGAGGTATCATAGAGTGCAAGTACTTTGGTGATTAAAGGATCAGTGATGTAAGACATTGTGGGTTGACTAGTATCTTCTGCATGAACGACCTCAGCTACAGTGGAGATGATTGTAGGTACGTTGGTAGACATGTTTACAGATTAAACGGGATTTTATAGCTCTATGATTAAACCGGGAAATAGATTCTTTCACGGGATTTTACTAAATCAAGAGAAAACCGTATTACAGACAAGAATCAACCAAGTCGCTAAGTAACCTTGAACAAAGTCGCTAAGTACCAAGTCGCTATAATACCAAGTTGCTAAGACACAGTCAAGTCGCTAAATAACAACTCGCTAAGCACCAAGTCGCTAGCAAAATTTTGACAGCAAGTCGCTAAGCACCAAGTCGCTAAGTTGTCAAGTCGCTAAAGAGCAACTCGCTAAGCACCAAATCGCTAACACGAAGTCGCTAACAAACTTAAGTACAAGTCGCTAACTTTCACCAAGTCGCTACCCGTAGTGGAGAATCCACTAAGTGTACTGTTTGTCGGTTTGTCTCAATAGACAAGTCGCTAGCTCAACTCGCTAAGACCTTCAACTACAACTCGCTACCAAATTACAAAGCAAGTCGCTACCAAGAGAACTTATCCGTAACTCAAGTCGCTAGCTAGAAAAACACAAAAACACCACTTTTCAATCCAAAAACAACCCAACCACGATGATTCAAGGTTACCAAATCAAAACCCAAGTACATACAATGATTCTAAACACAAAACTACACCCAAGATTCAAACATTAACACTAGAAATGATCCAAATGATGCAAAAACCACTAAACTTTTTCAAACTCTAAAACCACCTAAAAGTCACTAGAAATCCAAAGATATGTAAGAGATGATCAAACCATGGCTCTTGATACCATTTGTAACATATTGGATTTCATATACACATCATAACACAAACACACATAGGCGTATAGATGATTTCTAGAGAGATAAAGTAGGATGTTTTAGAAAGAGAAACTTGTGGAATATTAGATTCCAAATGAACATCCAACCCTCTACCTTGCATGGTAGAGGGTATTTATAGGTTACAAACTAAACGACCTCCTGACGGCCTGTGGATCAGGTATACAATGGGTAAAGACCCGTCCTTCCTCCACGGTGTTGCACTAAACTAACTAATAAACTACTTAATAACATACATAACGACAAGTCTACGAGCTAATGACGAGTGTCTAAATACTCATCATTTTTGTACAATATAGACTGCAAAATCATCTGAAAACACTCAGAAACACATCAAAATGATCAAAATATCACAAATCAGTGTTTTATGTGTTTTAAATGCAAAAATATCAAAATCAGATGAAAAACGTATCAAAATTGCAAAATTGGCAGTTTTAGTCCCCCAAGTTTCAAAATTTGTCAAAAACAGTCCCTGGTATATCAAAATAAAGAAAAATCACCAAAGGTCCTTTTAATATCATAACTTGTCAAATTTAGTCCTTTGGTGAAAAATATAAAAAGTTGGAGAAAATTACAAGTTTGGTCCTCCAAGTTTCAAATTTGGCAGAAATGGCCCTTGGAAATTTGAAAATGTCAATCCTTATACTATTGGAGCTTGTCACTTTTAGTCCCTTGGAGTAACTTTGATAAAATGGCAGCTTTGGTCCTTGAAGTTTCAGAAATTACAAAAAGTTCCTTGTATTAATAAACCTATGCCTTGGACCATTGACCCCTTCTTGACCCATGAACCCCTGCCACTTGAGCCTTTGGACCCTTTGCATTTTGGACCCTGCTTACTAATATCCAGTCAAACCATGAGTCAAATAAAACAGCAAACGCGCCAAAAGTCTCCACCTTCTCCCCCACTTGATACCTGCTCACTCCATCTCCCACACCTCCACCTCAACCCCCCTCATCTCCTTGTTCCCCCACCTCAACACAACTCCAAGAAACATTTAATGATCCTTCCCTCATCTCACTCAACCTCTCCAGCTGGTACTCCAATTTTGGCGCCAAAAATTCAATCAATGGTCAAAAATGCTCCAAGATATCCAATGGCTCAGAATTTAAGTGGGATTTGATCAGAACCAAGTGGGGAAGACATTTTCATATAAAGAGAAGGAGGAAGAGAGAAGGAAAGAGTGAGCTAGTTCTATTTTTTTTTTCTTTCTTTAATGTCGTTTTTTAGTTAAATGTTTTAGACTTAGTTAAAAATGTTGTAATTCAGTTTCTTTGTATCACATTTTAGTTAAATCAGCTTTGTAATGTGTTTTGAATATAAATCCAAATCTTTTATCTAAGTTCCATATTTCAAGTTACTGTTGAAATTTTCAATCTTAAAATCTTATGTGTAAGCTTTCAGAAGCTTATAGTTAATCTCAAACAAGCTTGTATAAGCTCATGTTAGCTTTGTATCAGCTCACATTCAAAGTTTAAGTAATTTAGGTTCATGGTCAATAAAAGTCAACTGCTGGTGCAAATGGGAATTGGAAATGAAAATGGATGTTGCAGTGGTGATATTGGTTGAATTAGACTAGATTAGATTAGGTTTGGGTTCTGGTTTTGGTCTGCATAAGCTGGACACTGTGGTTAGTGATTTGCTCATTTTCCATTTTCATGTCAATTTGCATAATTTGCTTGTGTATGTATCTGTGGTCACTATTGGTTTTTGTGTGTTTATTAAGGTGTATTTAGAATAGTTAAGCTCAGTTTGATCAGTGGTATAAGCTGGTTCAGTAGTTAGGACATTCTTATTGCTTATCAGTAGAGTAAAAGGGGTGTTTGGATTGCTTGTTTAAACTGTGCTAAAGGTTAAAAGAATGGAGTAGTTTAGTTGCCTTAGGTTTGTTTTAGAGTGTTAAATCCATATCAGTCCTTGTTTTGCATCCAAGTTCCTTTTAAGTCAAAAGTTCTTTTCATCTGTTCTATTTGCTTGTCTGTGAAAAATCAGTGGCTATACATCCATCATATGGGTGTATATCTAGTTAAGTGATCTTGCCATAGTCTTATTTCATCATCTTTCATCTTTATCAGTCCATAATTTGCTTCCAAATCTCATTTTAGTCAACCTCATAAACTGATTTCAAAAGTCAAACTTTGTCAAAAAGTCAGTTTTTCTCAACACTTGCAGCTAATGCACAGTGCTTATTCCAAGTAGCTAGGGTCTAATATTTGGCACATTTGTAGTTTGCTAGGTTGTTTTTAGTCCCACATATCTGTTTTGCCTTTAAGCACCCCTGATAAGCCCTTGAATAAGCTCAAACAGTGGGGGTCAGCCACTGTTTTGCTGCATCAGCAGCTTATCAGTCCTTTAGCTGCTTTTGTTTTGAGCTCTAGCTTCTTCATTAATAGTCCTCATTAGCTGTAATTTTGGATATATAATCTCTGCTAGGTGGGCTTGAGTCCCATACTTCTAGTTTTCATGTTAGCTTATTGGATAAGCAGTTTCATTTGCTTAAAGTAGAGGCCATAATTCTGTTTTGCTTAAAAATCAGTAGGCTCATAAACTTGTTAATCTGCTGTTTAGAGGTTAGGATTAGCTTACATTAGTTCCCTTAGAGTAGTTTTAGTATTGTCTAGCTTATGTAGTCAGTTGGTGTAGTTTAGTGCTTATTTGCTTATTATAAAGTGCTTATTCCATCTCAGTTTACATAGCAGCCCTCAATTCTCCCACATAAGCCCATGTTTTCTTATTTTTCATAGATTCAGAATAAGATTTTAGTATTTTCCTGAAATTTTCATTAATTTTGGTCACTGTTTAGTATTTTTATTATTTAAAAATAGTTTTTAATCATTTTAAAATAGCTTTTATTGCAAATAATTCAGAAAAAGTTCCAAAAAATAATTTTTCAATTTTAATAGTTTAAGATAAATATAAAAAGCTTAAAAAAGATTTTTCCTTATTTTTTCCCTTTTATTTGGTATTTTTCACAATTTAAATTAGTTTTAAATAGTTTTAAATTAATAATAAATACATAAAAAGTCTAAAAAATATATTTTCAGTTTTAAAATAAGTTTTATCATATTTTCGATTTTTCTAAGTTATAATTTCATTTTTCTAGGTTAATTTGGTATTTTCTTATATTTTAGTGCATTTTAAATACTTAATAAATAGTTTTTAATTAATAATAATTAAATAAATAGTTATAAAAATAATTTTCTTTTTCTATAAATTTTCTTTTATCATTAGGATTGTAAAAATGTATTTTTCATATTTTTAGGATTTATATTGTGTAAGTTTCACGTTTTTATTTGTACGTTTACGTTATTTTTATTTAAACGTAAGTTTTTAGTTTTAAGTTTTAAACGTTCATCACTTTAAAAATAGTGATAGCGTTTATTTAATATATTTTATCTTTTTAATTTTCTTAATTTGTATTTAAGTCGCTTTATTTTATAACTTTTTCAGTAGTGTAATTATCCATCCTAATCCTTTCTGATCACTATCATTAGTGATCATTCTACCGTCTGAATCAGTGTTTGCACACCATTGAGTCTCCGTGGGACTTAACGACCCGGGAATTCATTATATTCTCTGATCTTCATTGCATTTGTGCTTAAGCTGTTTTAAGTCTGTTAGACTTGACGGTTTAGCACAGATCAGCTAACTTAGTTGGTTATGATGTTTAACAGATCAATTCCACGAGGTCCCAGAGCTTGATTCTCTTGTATTAGCTCCCTACGGTTGATGATTCCTGTCTTCAGATGCTGGCAGCACTGAAGAAGTAGCTTCCTTAGAATCCCTTCTTGGGCAGCCTCATCTTCAAACCAGATAGCCATTCGATCATTAAGATTTGGCGAATCAGCCACCTCCATGAGTTTGTTTAAAATGGGGAAATCTGCCATTGGAAAGTTGTGTGTGTGTGGAAAATGTGGTAGATGAGTTTATCGGTAAGAGACGGTGAAGGGTCTAATACTTACTTTTGTTTCACACTCGGTCCCTGAATTTGTCTTGGTTGTCGTTGTCATACTTAAAACTCCCGCCCAATATTCACTTTAGAATACACAACTGGTCCCTCAAGTTGCCAACTTACGTAAAACTATTAGAAGTTTGACTTTGTTAAGTCAAACTTCTAAAACATAGTATCAAATTATTAATTCACTCCAAAACAAATATTTAGTAATGGTTTTGCAATATTGACTTTACAAAGTCAAATACCATTCTATATATTATTCAACATTCCACTAGCCATCCTTATCATCTAACTTCAAATACCATTATGCCTTTTGCACTTAATCTTCCAAAGGTTTTCAATCCTTCTGACATTACGACTCTCGTTCACAGTTAAGCCATTCACCATTTTCAACTATTGACTAACTAAAGTAAACTGGAATACGCACAAACATCAACATATGAACAATCTAATTTAAAGCAAACCATTTAAACAATTATTGTACAAAATTACCAAAACTATTTTGCAACGTTAATTGTCCAAGGGTATTCAACCCAAACTGAAACTACAACCAGTCAAAGAAATCTACGACGGCTGTGGGGGAAGCTCGGTGGAGTTTCAACAGCTTCCTAGCCAACTCCCAATTGTTCCTGGTATTTTCATTCCCATCGTGACTCCTATCGCTTTGCCTGATATTGATTGTCTTTAGCGACCGGGAACACGCAAGTATACACTTTATTAAAGTTATTTCATGCTCTGTTCTGGGAAAAGCTCGAAACACCACCGTCTGTAGCTGACCATGGCTGAACGTGTTTGTGTCTACAACAGTGGAAATTTTTTGCAAAGGTAGATCACTAAGCGTGTTTGCAGCCTGAAAAATCAAATAGTGTTGAGATACACAAACATGGCAATTTAGGAATGTTTTATTTCATACATATGCATTACAGCATTACACTTACTCTGGTATCCAGCATTTTCAAATTCGGAGATGACCGAATCATTACAATGGTGAACGCTACCATAACACTATTCCCAAAATCGACATCGGACAGCTTAAGGTTAATCAGGGAAACAAAGGGCACCTTCATCCTAGGATTAGCTTCATGTATCAAGTACAAGAAGTTTTACAGATTAAATTTCATTACTGTTACACATCTCTATAACATTATAAGTTGTAAAACTGAAATTGTTCTTACCGTGCAATCACCAAAATCCAATGTAAGGGTCTCAAGATTTTGAAGTCTTGTCAAGTGAAAGATATCGGATGTTGTGATTGTGGTCACAACATTATAACGACCTAATGACAAATGTAACTTCTTCAAATTCCCAAGTTTTGCAATATCCCATAGTCTCATCTCGTTAGTACTAGGACGATTCATCTTAAGAGACTCAAGTGAGGGACAACCAGCAATAAAGACCCAAACTGTACCGCTTAGAAAATTAACATGAATCAATTCTAGGCTCAGTAGATTTGGATAGCCATGAAAATATTCCAAAGTAGCCATAGCACAAACATGAAGTACCAGATGTTTCAACTCACTACGAGAGTAAAGTTGGGTTGGGAACGTAACTGGGTCACCATACCAGTTTGTAATAATCAGCTCCTCAACTCCATTGTCAGCCAAAAACAAGAGCCACTCATGAATCTGTTCATAATGAAAGTTGTCTATTCCAATAATTGATCTTGGCTCTACAGCAAAGACAAACTTTCTTATTGGACCCATAAGCCGATTTAAGAATCTAGTAACAAGCCTACCATCAAACTCGTATGTTAAATAATAAAAGAAATCCTCATCAAGTATGACATCGGTGAGCAAAGTCCACTTAGACCTCCAGTTTCTCACTAAACTAGAGGTTCTCAGCGCTTCTAACAAAGGCAACCGATTCAAAATGTTAGTGATCACTTCATCTGGCATGTTGGTAAAACGATCGATCGACATGGTTTTGTTGGAAGTTGGGTTAGTCTTTTGAGTTCTGGAAATGAGGATTTATATTTTTGATTTCGATTTGCAGTTTATCGTTTCTGGATAATGTGGTTTTATGTGATTGGCAAAGTTGTTTGTTGGGTGGGTGTATTTGTTCCCGCGAAATTAATTGCAGTGTATCAGGGAAGAAACGGCTAATAGCCATACTCACAATTGGTCCCTGGGTTGAAGGTTGGGTAAAAAAAAGTGAATGGTCTATAATACCCTCGAAGGAAATCGGTTTTATTGTCCCAATTCTGGTCAAGGGACGAATCAGGCATTTAATGGCCACTTTTTGGACCCGTGGCGATGAAAAGGGCGTGGTTCGTCCCATCACGATCCTCCAAGACAAGTTTAGGGACCAACGGTGTATTTTAGTCTACCTTTTATATACCTAAAGATTCTTTTGACGGCTTCAAGATGAGAAGATTTAGGATCTTCTTGAAAACGAGCACATAAATAAACACTAAACTTGATATGCGGCCTACTAGCCGTGAGATAGAGTAATCTACCAATCATGCCACAATATTTGGTGTTGTCAACGGATTCACCGTCTTCATCTTTGGTGAGTTTAGTTTCGGATGACATTAGAGTTTTATTTGGTTTGGAATCGTTTAAACCAAATTTCTTTAACATTTCTTTAATATACTTAGATTGGTTGAAGAATATACCATCTTCTAGTTGTTTGATTTGTAGACCGGGAAAGAAGTTCAATTCTCCCATTATACTCATTTCAAACTCGTCGTGCATAATTTTAGAAAAATCATCACACAATTCTTGACAAGTAGATCCGAATATAATATCGTCCACATATATTTGAACAATGATGATATGTGATTTGTTTTTCTTGGTGAATAAAGTGTTATCTACTAACCCTATTGTATATTGATTATCTACGAGAAATGTTTTAAGTCTATCTTACCAAGCTTTAGAATTTTGTTTAAGACCATAAAGAGATTTCTTAAGTTTATATACATATTAACTTTTTCAAAATCAACAAACCCGAGAGGTTGTGACACATAAACTTCTTCATTAATAAAACCATTTCGGAAAGTGATAACATTAAATAATCCTGATTTTTAAGTATCAATTCCCCCGATTATGCTCATATTTTATGTTGTTTATATGGATATATGCTCTTATTTCTTTATATTTCGTTTCTAGGTTATATATGAGCATAGGAGCTGAAGAGACGCGGTATTGGAGATGCACTTTGATGATTTATACCTTAGTATGCTCACATGGAAGAAGCTACGACATAACTCACACTCTCATTTACGCTATAGCTATGAAATCAAATATGAAGACCAAGTCAACACTAGTTACGGCGTAACTATCAACTCAAGTTACGCCGTAACCATCTAGGTCAAGATGAAGTTCGCACCTCCAAGAGTTACGCCGTAACCCACAACTCTAGTTACGGCGTAATCATGTTTACGAATGTTCGGATAAGATCTAATTAGATTACGGCGTAGCACAGTGAAGATTACAACGAAGCTGAAGAGGTTACGGCGTAACCATCTTTGAGATTACGCCATAACCACAACTACGAACATGGATTAATGAGGATATATTAGTTATGGCGTAGCCAATTCATAAGGTTACGACGTAGCTAGATCGGGCCTATAAATACAAGCCCTAGTTTTTGCATTTTACATCATTCACACAACTCCAAAAGTCAAAGAACGTGAAGGGGTTCCACAAGGCCGATCTTACACAGCATACAGAGCTATTTCCAAAGGAGAAGTCACAACATTTGATCGATAAGCTCTAGCTTTTCTTATTTCATTTACATTTTGATTTATGTCTTCATTTAATATGTCAAGCATTGAATTGAGTGTTCATTTTAATATGATCGGCTAAGCACCTTTGGTGCTAGCCTAGTTATGATTCCTTAATTGTTTTGTTTATGTTTTCACACTTCTATTATTAATTATAGTGTATGCATGCATAGTTCATTGGTAGCCACCTTTGCTTTGGTAGTTTTTAAGCCCGGTTGTACTTTCTTGTCTAGGAGAATTGACCAAAAGACCCTAGGGAAGTAGGTTAAGGGTTGATAAGAATTAACCAAAGGACTATCAATCCCTCTCATGTGAATTGACCAAAGGATCACCTTCCGAAGGGAGGAATTTAAGAAGTTAGGGATGTGTGTCTAAGATCCTAGAGGTAGGGAACACATTGTTACGAATCTTGCATGTAGGGCACTTAATGACTTAGCATAGATTACCGGGGACCTCGTCTGTAACACCCTGAAACCGGGCCTTATGTATTTATTGCGAGAATGCCATTTGAATAGTTGACTACAACTTTCATAAGTTTAAAGGACTTACGGGATTGGTTAGTCAACCCGATAGTCAAATTATAAGTATTAAATGTATGTAAATGGTAATAAAAAGTATGACGTGTCACATTTATAAGGTACATGGACTCAAAGGGCCTTAGTTGTTAAGTTATAAATGTTATAGAAAGTTTAATGTGCTCAAAATAGAAGCAAAAGGGCTTGAGGGACCAAAAGTGTCAAATAGTGAAATAGCTTTGTTGTGAAGAAAGTTATAACTAGATATCTCCAGGATATCTCATTTCATAATTATCCGGGAGTGTATGTGTGATACCGGTTTTGTCAGAGAAAAAGAGAGGGAAGAACAAGGATTTTCCAAGTGCTAAATTGATGATGTTTAAGTGTTCTAATCCAAGAGTTAAGCCATAACTATGATTCTTATCAAGTAAGTAATCCTAATTGTTGAGTTAATTGAAGAATTGAAAAGTTAAGGTTTATGAAACCTAAATTGGGAAATTGGGTAAAAGATGCTTAAAGGCTAATTAAGATGTTATAGTAAATTATGAGATAAGTTATATTGATTAAAGTTAGTAATTTATGGGTTAATTATCATATAATCCTTATATGTCTATATTATGATTAGAGATGTTAAAGAGGTGACTTAATGGTTATATAAACCATTATTATAGTTAGTTGATTATGTGTTTGATGATCTTAACCTAGGATGGTAAGGATGATGATGGCGATGAACATGATGATGATAACGGTGAAATTAAGAATGATATCTTAGCTTGGAGCTAAGGTAAGTAAACCGGTTATAATGTAAAGTTATAATAATTTCTATGCATTATGTGTTATGTGGGTTAATGTGTTAAGGTTAATGTATAGCTTGTGTAAATGTGTTTATATGGAAGTGAGTATAAGGTTAGTTAGGTGTTAGTCAAGAATGGAATGAGGAATTAGGAAGGTTAAGGCTTTATGTAGTTAAGGTATGTGAATATATTTAATGTTGCTTTGGATTAATGGTTATATAATGTGTATTGCGTGAATGAAGTATAATGTTAAGTTATACCCGTTTTACTTACTAAGCATTTGTGCTTACTGATTCTTAGGAAAGAGATCAATAATAAGAGTTTGTAGTATATTGGGTAACTCAAACGTGTTAGGTTTGAGCACCGAGATCGTTCCGAACGAGGTTGAATGGAATTTCCAACTCACGTCGCGATTATCGGGATTTGAATGGGAAAAATGGATGAAATGATGTTTTCTAAACTACGGGGCAAGGGAAGCATAAAAGGGAAATTACACTACGGAGAATCCTAAATACGCGAATAAAACTAAAATGCAATAAATGAAACGTAAATAAAATGCAACTACGTCTAATCTAAATCCTAAATATGATCTAAAATTATTTTTAAACTAAAAATGTAATTTGAAACTTAACTATGATTTAAAACTAATTTTTATGATTTTTCTCGAATTTATTTGAATTAAAAGCTAATTTTTAACTTTTAAAACTATTCTAAATTACTAAAAATTATGAAAATAAGAGGGAAAATTATGAAAATATTTTTAAAAATTCTGAAATAACTAAAAAGATTTTTCAAAATTTAATCTGTATTTTTCTGAACTTTTTTCTATTTTCTATGAATTAAAAACTAATTAAATTGCTAAAAAATACTATTAGGAAAATTATGGAAAAATATTTTTTTGGCTTTTTATATTTTTATTAATCTGAGAAAAATAAAAAATTATTTTTTGAAGCTTTTCTGATTAATTTGTATTTAAAAGTAATTAAAAACTAATTTTAAATGAGAAAAATAGTAAACAGTGCAGGAAAATTATGAAAAATTCAGGGAAAATCTAAAATAATACTCTGATTCTAGGAAAATTAAGAAAACCTAGTCTAGTGTGCAAGAAATGGGAGCTGTAGCGAAATTGCTTAAAAATAAGCACTTAAAAATAAGCTAATGGTCTCAAAAGTACACCAAATGAACTCAGCAGCTAAAGTGTGCTAAAACTACTTAAAATTAATCTATATCACCTAATCTAAACCTCTATAGTTCTAATTAAACTAATTTGACTTAATTAAATTATGAAAACCAAACAGCCTCAACCTACTAACTTTAAGCTTAAGCAACGGCTTATTTAGTGAACCAAACTGAAAACCAAAAGTTGAGAACTCAAAATCACCAAGCAAAGAACACTTGGACCAACTTTCAGACTCTAAAAAGCTATTTTGAAGCTTAGAGAGCTTCTGCAAGAAAGCCTGTTCACAATCTATATATGCTGATTGTGAACATGGGAAAATCAACTGTTTTGGACAGCTTATTTAGAGCTTATAAGTACTTCCAAAAATTCCACAAAAATAACTTTTGAAAACTTAACCAACTGAAGTTATAAATCCCAAAATCTCAACAGATATGAACCAGAAATGAGTCCATGAAAAATCCACAAAGTTTTATGAAAACCACAATTTTCACTTTTGACTTATGACAGATTTTGCAAAGTTTGACCAAAATGATATTTGAATCCAATTTTTGAACTGATTATGCTAAACTAAGATGAGATGAATCTAACACAAGCTATATTGACCTATTCTAAACCTGATTGCAGCATATTAACTCTAAATTCTAACTGATAAGAACACTAAGACAGATTATTATAGATTTTGACTTTTAGCTAATTAGAGTGCAAACCAATGGCCAATATGAGTGAAATACACATAGACTAATCTAAATCAACTAAGATTAAACACTAGATTATCCTTTATCACAGATTTGAGTGCTGAGTCAAACACCTCTTATAAAACTGTTTTGCAGCTTTCACACTTAAACCACAGATCTACACCATTATTATGCTTAAATCAGATTCTAGTGATACTAAATGACCTAAATGATGCAGCTATACCAGTTAAAACATTCAACAAATCACTACTCCTAAATGTGCAAAACAGATCAGATAATAACAGCAAATGATTAATAGATTAAAGCATATTAATAAACAAATGAAATAGCAATTCTACACTATATTAAACACAATTAAACTACCAATAGAAGATCTACACTACTGATTCAATTATAGGACAGAAATTAGAACTTACAAAAGTCCTGCCACTATGGCATGCTTATGAGATCAATGAAACAGTACCGAAACCAGCTATCAACCCCAGATCATATCCAAACTTAACCCAAATCCAAAGCTATCTCAGCAACACAGATTAATTCACCCATGATTCTGCAACTTTGACTTTGGTTGACCAATTTATGATTTGAGAAACTGAGTAGATTATATAAGTGAATACTTAATAAGCTACTAATTAGCTTATAAAAGCTTTTAGATAAAAAATTTAAGTTGAAAACAGATTAAAAATATATTTGAGATATTTTTTTTTTTTATTTTTAAAAGTATTTTTCTGATTTTTTATTTTATTTTTGTTAAATGATAAGAACAAGCTGAGAATAACTTTGAAATAAGCTAAGATGATGTAAATTACAAGAATAAGCTGAAAACAACAAGTATTAAACACTTAAACAAGG
This sequence comes from Chrysanthemum seticuspe, assembly GCA_019973895.1. Lineage (NCBI taxonomy): Eukaryota > Viridiplantae > Streptophyta > Magnoliopsida > Asterales > Asteraceae > Chrysanthemum > Chrysanthemum seticuspe. The sequence continues at coordinate 256,999,935 of BPTQ01000004.1, forward strand.
ATTTAAAAACAAACTGAATTTTATTAAACTTTTAAAATGGAGATTACAAATGGGATTACAAAGCTGAAATTACATTAAAAACATAAAAGCTGAAATTAAAATTACAAGTAAACTACTGAAAAATAAAAGGTGTCTACAACAATGAGAGAGGAGTCCTATTTATAGATGAGCTACAGCCTTTGGAAGAATCTGGAAGGAGAATTCTGTGCTTTCTCTGAGTCGTTTGTGTCCTTTGGATCATTTCCCATCAATCATCAATCATTTTCCACCCTTAGATCATGTGTCCACGCATGTGTAGCCAATCATAGGAGAGAATTTGAGGAAATGACACACGGATTGCCAGCGTGGCATCCGTGTGTCAGTCACGTGTCAGGTGAAAGTATTTAATTTCCCATGAATTGTGTTAATTTGGTGAATTGAAGCGTGGGTGATTTTAGGGTTCACGGACCTGGGTAAGAAATGAATTGGGGGTGAAATATTAGGCGGGTAATATTTTTTATTATGGTTTACCTGCTTTGACCAGGTGATAGGGAGTTGACCTGGGTTTAACGGGTATGGACAATTAGACCAGGTAGGGTTTTGGGCTTAAGTGGATTGGGCCTAAGGTGTAAATAAGGTTTGGACATATAAATGAATCCGATTAATACTTTAGGGATTTAACTTGTAATTTCTGATTTTCCAAGGACCAAAAGTGTAATTACTGAAAATGTGCTCCAAGGGTTAAACATGACAATCTTCAATAATCCAAGGGCTACTTTTGCAAATTCTGAATCTCAAGGGTAGATTTTGCCAAATGATGAAATTTCAGGGACTGATTCTGCCAATTCTGTAAACTTGATCATATCTTTTACAAATCATCCTCTTAGCATAGAAATCTTCACAGATGCACAATTCTGACCTTCCGGCTCAGCTTTAGCACTCTTTATCTCTCGTGCTCGCGTTTTTATCTGATTTGGCTATCTTTTGCGTGTTTTGACATATCCGTACCTGCAAATGCATAAACTCAAGAAACCATTAAATATTAGCAATAAACGGCTCGTTCTTGGTTATTTTGGGTCTGATTTGATAAAGAAATGATATGTGTTTTAGCACATATCAAAATACCCCAGACGAGACCATTGTCGTGTCCCTACGCAATGCAATCAACTCACGGTTCTAAAACCAAGGATTTCAATATCTTTCTACTAAACCTATGAAGAAGTAGCAAAGATTCCTCAAAAGAGATTAAGAACCCTTTATTCTAAAAATGTCCCGTTTACCTTTTTATTCACATGTATAGATATTACGATTAAGCATATTCCGATTATGAGTGACGGTTTGTTGAACTTTCATGTCGATCAATAACTCCAACATTTTTCAAACGACACGTTAGGATCACGGAGTAGGAAACACAACACAGCGTGAAGTGACCATACGGATATAATACATCGTCCTTGATTTTTCACAAGTCCCCAAACTAAGCGTAAAATCGAGATCATTGTTAAATATGATTTTAGATGCTAACACTACCCATGGAAGTTACTTGTGTAATTACCTTTTTCTCCCATCTTCCTATTTTCCTCTATTTATTTTATTTTTGTGAGAAATGAATTTCTTCAAATTTCTCATTTCGATAACTTTTATTCCGATAAAGATATAAAGCTAAGTCGCTAATTAGTTATCCATCTTCCCTCGAAAACCGTTGCACACAAGAATGAGGTCCACATCAAGGTCCTAATTTAACACGATTTAGGGAGATATCTCCCGATTCAAAGTTTGGCTTAACACTTATTTCAGCACATTTGCATTTTTGCAATTTAGGCCCTTGGTCTTTTCAACCACTAACTCAACGGGATTACCGTTTTATCAGAAGTCTTATTATGACTTTGGATTTTCCTCAACCTTTTTAGAAGTCCATGACAACGGGGGTACCGTCGGACATAGAAAACTTTTATGGCTTTAGATTTTTCAACTTTAATACATTTGGGCTTTATTTCATGTTAATTTTTGTGCCAAACTCCGAATCCTACGGCTTTTATAACAATAGAAACAATAGCAGCAAACTATCATGAATCAGTTGTGTATTACACCGCAACACTGACAGTACCTTGATGTGTACCCAACTCTCATTGGCAAGGATTCTCTAAAGAAGAATAAAGAACTAACTATCGCCAAAAACTCAACATCTCTAATTATTATTTAACAGATATGGGGTGAAACAATCTTGTGGGAACAAAAAGCCATAAGTACCTTCGATGGGCTCTAAAGAGAACCAACTACTCCACGCTTAGCATCTAAACTCATAAGTAACTCTATCATTCCTCGATCTCCGCAAATTTAAAATCTCAAATAATGAGATCCGCGGATGCTTAGTTGATAATTTTTAGATTATCTATGGTTAAGGGAACAAGCTAGGGCTCAACACGCCCGGTCAAGTCAGAATTCCATTCCTACTCTCACCAGCGGAAAGTCAACAAGGTGTCAAAACATATATTAACTTAGCAAATGTTTCGTCAAATAATCTCAAGTCTCTCATTTTTAAAGTCACTTATTAGAAACTAGCAAATTCTTGTGTAAGCTTCGCATATTTAAAATCACTTAGGGAGACTCGCAAATTCTTGGCCTTGTGAGCTAGAATCGCATTTTATAGCCTCTTGTCTAAGCAATTAGCAAAGACTATTTCAAGAAAAACGCATATTTAAAGAAACTTCTAAGAGACTAGCAAGAACTTTTCGATCATAAGACTAACAAAAGCTTACAAATTTTTTTAAATTTTCTCATTTTTGCACAATTTTTCATTTTCTAAGGAAAAACGGGGTTGCGAGAGTGCACGACAAAAAAATAAGCAAGTGCGGTCAAATCAAATCGAAGATTACCCTACCCCAGACTAAAACGAAACATTGTCCTCAATGTTTAAAGGCAAGGGTATCAACGAAAATCTAAAAGCCGTTTATTAAGTAAGCTAGAAGATAAACGTTAGTCGATAAGATTTCGGATATAGGATTTCCATAAGCAACGATCATGAAACTCGAGTGGAGAAAAGACAAACTTCGAGCACGAGAGTCTTCATATCGGGAAAATCCTAAACACAACATCACAAACAACCAAACACGAGAAATCGAAGAGGCTAACCCCTTCACGTCACTTATTAGAAAATTGAAAGAAGATAGAGATAAGCATGGGGTGCCTCCCACGAAGCGCCACTATTTTTCTTCACCGAGTCGCTAGCCTGACTCGTCCCCGAATTCATTTGTCCTTGGGGAAACAAGTGGAAATGATACCCGGATCAAAGATGGTATCCTCACTCCGGAGGGAAAGAGAATGGGTGGGTTGGGAGGGAAAGAAAATGTCGGGCTCAAGCACATAAGGGATAACTTCTCCCGAACTCACAAAAGGTATATCAAGAAAGAGTGATCCATCATCCGGCGGTTTAGCGGGCGGACGAGGAGATGACGGATCAAAGAGAAACGACTCCATAGAAGAAGGGAGTCCATGGTACAGAGAAATGTAGTTTGAAGGTTTAACAATGAAGGCATCCAAGATAGGATCCTTTTTCCGGAAAACTTTGGTTTTATGAATGTCCACTCCGATGAGTATCCCAGGGTTAAAAATCTTGTCCTCGGAAAGGAACGAAATCAACGTATCATCTACGTGAAAATCTTCACAAGAAGAGGAATCACTCTCGGATAAAAAATAGTGCGGGACCTCAGTATCAACAAGCTTATCAGCAGAAACTTTCACTTTCTTTTCTTTCTTCGGATAAAATTGATCATCGTATTCTGTTTCTCCTAAAATATCATCATCTGACGGAATCGAGTCAATGGGAGTAAGTTCATCGGTGAACTTCTCGAAGTAAATCGACGGATCTTGATATAACAAATATTTAATTTCGCGTAAATCAGCTCTAAAATCAAAGACGTCATCCTCACTTCCCGGCGGAAGAGGGTTCATGCGAGCGAGTTCATCGGCGAACTCCTCGAGAAGTAAATCGTTAGAAGAATCCTTGAGCTCGGGCTCCGAAGGATTAGTAGATGGATTAACTTCTTTAATTTCATTTTCTTTTGGAGAGAGTGAAGAGAGCATTTCTTCAATTAAACGAATATCTCCCTCGATATCGATGTCGGCGTTATCAATTTCCGGTGAAACTGAATCACTTTTCAAATAAGCCTCGATTTCTTTCATGATAGAATCATCCTCCTCAGATTGAGTGAGGGAAAGGGAAGAATTAGAAATGATTTGTTTAGAAGAAAGTTCCATATTTTCAGAAGAAGGAGTGGGATTGCCACTCAAAGAAAGCTCGACGTTTTTAGGAACAAGATCAATTCGATACACAGAAAGCGGAGGTGGGACAAGTGGTGTGCTCTTAGAGCTAGCATTTTCCACCACAACCATTGTAGACTCCTTTTCTAATTTCTTCTTTTGCTCAGCACGTATAGTCGATAAACTCTTAACCGTAAAACGTGAAAGGCTCGGATCAATTCTCAATGGTTTAGGCCCAACTTTTTGAACAACCGTAGGTTGGACGTTTTTGGTACTTCCGTTATTAGTAGGAATTCCCGGGTCCTTTGTCACCTTGGTGTTACTAATTTTGGCCACATCATATTGGTAGGTTAGAGATTTAGAAGTATGGTTAACATTGAATGTGACGGCTTCATTTCCTACTCGTAGAGTGATCTCTCCTTCATACACATCAATCAACACATGGCCCGTCCTTAAGAAGCTCCTTCCGAGAATGAGGGGTACTCGAGGATCGGCATCGAAATCGACTACAACAAAATTAGCGGGGAAATTGAACTTCCCCACTTTAACAAAAACATCCTCGGCTATACCGATTGGTTTCGTCGTTGTACGGTCGGCTAGCTCGAGGGTCATACATGTCGGGGTTAGTGGGAGTAATGAAAGCTTTTCGTAGATTGATTTCGGCATCAAATTGATACTCGCGCCAAGATCGGTTAAGGCGGAGCACTGAATAATTCCTTGAAAATCGCACGGAATGAGGAACTTGCCGGGGTCACCTAACTTTTCAGGAAGTTTCTTGAGAATAACCGCCGAACAATTCTCATTTAAAGACGTTGTTGCCGAATCCAAAATTTTATCTTTGTTACTTAACAATCCTTTTAGTGTCGAAACAAACTTAGGCATGAGAAGAAGAGCATCCGCGAAGCTAATTTCGAAGTGAAGATCTTGAAATATTTGAAAGAATTTTTCCATTTGAAGATTTGCTTGTTCACGTTGCTTCTGATCATTCATTCTTGATGGGTACGGAAGTGTTGTTTTTGGGTTAGTCTTTTCAGCACTAACCGGAGCATCCTTAGGCTCAGACGTTGGGACAACCGTGGGTTGGACATTCTCGGTACTCCCCTTATTAGTAGGAAGCACCGGGTCCTTTGTCACCCCGGTCTCACGGTCTATCCCTCGAGACGGAGAAGAAGAGATAGTGGTAGGAGCCGTGGGTCCATCGTAAGCAACACCACTTCGGGTAGTGATCGCTTTCATGTCACCTCTCGGGTTGGGAATCTTATTACTCGAAAGAGTACTAGAACCCGAGGGTTGAGAATAAGACGTAGAAGCTTGATTGGCTTGAAAGAAACTAGCCATCATATTCCTCATTTCACTCATCTGCTTGTTACTCGTAGCTTCCATTTCCCTTTTGAAATCATTCCTCATATTGGTGATTTGAGTTTGCAAACTTTTAATGTTGTTTTCGGAGTTCTTCATGTAAGTTAGAAACTCGTTGTTCGGAGCAACTTGATGAGGTGCTTGATATTGTTGTTGAAGAGGTTGTTGATAAACTTGAGGTGGAGGAGCTTGGTAGTTTTGATTACCATGATTGAGATTAGCTCCTCGGTTTTGATTGTAAGATTGATTTTGATAACGATTTTGGTTATGGTTTTGGTTTTGTTGTGGAATGGGTGCAAATCCGGGTGGTCCCATTTGGTTGGCACGATATCCTTGGTTCTGATGTTGAACCGGATTAGCAGAAGCTACGGAAGCATTTCTGAGATCGCCATCGGTGGCTTGACAATTATAGTATGGATGAGGGCCACCACAAATAACACATGTTTCGGTAACGGCTTTGACTTGTTCGGATTTCAGAATTTTAAACTCTCTCATCATGGAATTAACAACATCAGTCAGCCCATTCAACTCATTCCTCTGAACGTAGTTATCATTCGTAGTAATCTTAGAAACAACCGGTCGGTTTCTAGACGAGACAACTTTTGAATTATTTTCGATAGTCGTTCTAATATCGGTGGGCATACGACTCAAGATGTTACCACCGGCGGCTGCGTTAAGCGAATCTTGATCGGACGACGTTAAAGCATTGTAGAACGTATCAATCTGATGAAGATCGGTAAAACCATGATTTGGGCATTTACGTAAAAGTTCCTTGAATCTATCCCATGCTTCTCCAAAACTTTCATCAAATTTTTGTTGAAAATTTATGATTTGATTTCGTAACATTGCAGTTTTTTACGGAGGAAAGAATTGGTTCACAAACTTTTTAGAAAGATCTTCCCATGTTGTAATGGATTGAGGGGCTTCTTTTTCTAGCCAAGTCCAGGCTGCCCCCTCAAGGGAAAACGGAAATAATCTTAATTTAACTGACTCATGAGTGACGCCCCGAAATTTTATCGTAGAAGCAACTTGATTAAACCAACGGAGGTGTGCGTGGGGCTCCTCATGATCCAAACCACAAAAAGGATTATTTGAAACCAATTGAATTAGATTCGTTTTTAGTTCAAAATTCTCGGTATCAAGTGATGTAATAACGATAGCATCACCGTAGCCGTCTACGGGAGCTTGAAGTAACTCGATCATCGTTCGAGTGTCTACCATGACGACGGGTTCTTCAACTATAGTACATAACTCGGGTACGTCTATTCTACGATTACGATTACGTCGTGACTGAGAACGAGTGCGCATGCACTAAAAATTCAAAATCAAAAATCAAAAAGGAAAAATAAATTTGAAAAAGGAAAATCTTTTTGGTTTTTATACTTAGAAAACTTTGAAAACACAATATTTTTGTAACCTTCGCGTCAACCGGTGCTCGATAGCTCTCAAAAGTACGCACAGCGGAGCGGGAAAGAAGAGTGGATCTTTCTTCAGTCTGCAATTTAATGTCAAGACTTCCGTTTACCCCGTGTATAGGTTGTACTTCCGAGGTGACCCGACGTAACAATTGACGTTTCAGTTTCTTTTGTTGGTTTTTTACTTTTTATGGTTTTGTAAACACTCTAGGAAGAATGTTTTGGTGTTTTTAGATGTTTTTGGGTTTTTGAAATATATATATATATACAAAACGATGGTAACTTTACTCGGGGAAGGATCTTCAAATGCATGCGATTCGAGACGGAAATACGAAAATTCACTACAAGCCCTCCCCGGCAGCGGCGCCAAAAATTGATTCTTAGGAAATAGATCAATAATAAGAGTTTGTAGTATATTGGGTAACTCAAACGTGTTAGGTTTGAGCACCGAGATCGTTCCGAACGAGGGTTGAATGTAATTTTCAACTCACGCCGCGATTATCGGGATTTGAATGGGAAAAAGGGATAATATGATGTTTTTAAAACTACGGGGCAAGGGAAGCATAAAAGGGAAATTACACTACGGGGAATCCTAAATACGCGAATAAAACTAAAATGCAATAAATGAAACGTAAATAAAATGCAACTACGTCTAATCTAAATCCTAAATATGACCTAAAAATATTTTTAAACTAAAAATGTAATTTGAAACTTAACTATGATTTAAAACTAATTTTTATGATTTTTCTCGAATTTATTTGAATTAAAAACTAATTTTTAACTTTTAAAACTATTCTAAATTACTAAAAATTATGAAAATAAGAGGGAAAATTATGAAACTATTTTTCAAAATTCTAAAATAACTGAAAAGATTTTTCAAAATTTAATCTGTATTTTTCTGAACTTTTTTCTATTTTCTATGAATTAAAAACTATTTAAAACGAATTAAATTGCTAAAAATTACTATTAGGAAAATTATGGAAAAATATTTTTTTGGCTTTTTATATTTTTATTAATCTGAGAAAAATGAAAAATTATTTTTTTGAAGCTTTTCTGATTAATTTGTATTTAAAAGTAATTAAAAACTAATTTTAAATGAGAAAAATAGTAAACAGTGCAGGAAAATTATGAAAAATTCAGGGAAAATCTAAAATAATACTCTGATTCTAGGAAAATTAAGAAAACCTAGTCTAGTGTGCAAGAAATGGGAACTGTAGCGAAATTGCTTAAAAATAAGCACTTAAAAATAAGCTAATGGCCTCAAAAGTACACCAAATGAACTCAGCAGCTAAAGTGTGCTAAAACTACTTAAATGAAATCTATATCACCTAATCTAAACCTCTATAGTGCTAATTAAACTGATTTGACTTAATTAAATTATGAAAACCAAACAACCTCAACCTACAAACTTTAAGCTTAAGCAACAACTTATTTAGTGAACCAAACTGAAAACCAAAGGTTGAGAACTCAAGATCACCAAGAAAAGAACACTTGGACCAACTTTCAGACTCTAAAAAGCTATTTTGAAGCTTAGAGAGCTTCTGCAAGAAAGCATGTTCACAATCTATATATGCTGATTGTGAACAGGGGAAAATAAACTGTTTTGGACAGCTTATTTAGAGCTTATAAGTACTTCCAAAAATTCCACAAAAATAACTTTTGAAAACTTAACCAACTGAAGTTATAAATCCCAAAATCTCAACAGATATGAACCAGAAATGAGTCCATGAAAAATCCACAAAGTTTTATGAAAACCACAATTTTCACTTTTGACTTATGACAGATTTTGCAAAGTTTGACCAAAATGAGATTTGAATCCAATTTTTGAACTGATTATGCTAAACTAAGGTGATATAAATCTAACACAAGCTATATTAACCTATTCTAAACCTGATTGCAGCATATTAACTCTAAATTCTAACTGATAAGAACACTAAGACAGATTATTATAGATTTTGACTTTTAGCTAATTAGAGTGCAAACCAGTGGCCAATATGAGTGAAATACACTTAGACTAATCTAAATCAACTAAGATTAACCACTAGATTATCCTTTATCACAAATTTGAGTGCTGAGTCAAACACCTCTTATAAAACTGTTTTGCAGCTTTCACACTTAAACCACAGATCTACACCATTATTATGCTTAAATCAGATTCTAGTGATACTAAATGATGCAGCTATACCAGTTAAAACATTCAACAAATCACTACTCCTAAATGTGCAAAACAGATCAGATAATAATAGCAAATGATTAATAGATTAAAGCAGATTAATAAACAACTGAAATAGCAATTCTACACTATATTAAACACAATTAAACTACCAATAGAAGATCTACACTACTGATTCAATTATAGGACATAAATTAGAACTTACAAAAGTCCTGCCACTATGGCATGCTTATGAGATCAATGAAACAGTACCGAAACCTGCTATCAACCTCAGATCATATCCAAACTTAACCCAAGTCCAAAGCTATCTCAGCAACAAAGATTAATTCACCTATGATTCTGCACCTTTGACTTTGGTTGACCAATTTATGATTTGAGAAACTGAGTAGATTATATAAGTGAATACTTAATAAGCTACTAATTAGATTATATAAGCTTTTAGATAAAAAATTTAAGCTGAAAACAGATTAAAAACATATTTGAGATATTTTTTTTTTATTTTTCAAAGTATTTTTCAGATTTTTTTTTTTATTTTTGTTAAATGATAAGAACAAGCTGAGAATAACTTTGAAATAAGCTAAGATGATGTAAATAAAAATAAAAAACTGAAAACAACAAGTATTAAACACTTAAACAAGGATTTTAAAAACAATTTGAATTTTATTAAACTTTTAAAATGGAGATTACAAATGGGATTACAAAGCTAAAATTACTTTAAAAACATAAAAGCTTAAATTAAAATTACAAGTCAACTACTGAAAAATAAAAGGTGTCTACAACAATGAGAGAGGAGTCCTATTTATAGATGAGCTACAGCCTTTGGAAGAATCTGGAAGGAGAATTATGTGCTTTCTCTGAGTCGTTTGTGTCCTTTGAATCATTTCCCATCAATCATCAATCATTTTCCACCCTTGGATCATGTGTCCACGCATGTGTAGCCAATCATAGGAGAGAATTTGAGGAAATGACACACGGATTGCCAGCGGGCATCCGTGTGTCAGTCACGTGTCAGGTGAAAGTATTTAATTTCCCATGAATTGTGTTAATTTGGTGAATTGAAGCGTGGGTGATTTTAGGGTTCACGGACCTGGGTAAGAAATGAATTGGGGGTAAAATATTAGGCGGGTAATATTTTTTATTATTGTTTAACTGCTTTGACCGGGTGATAGGGAGTTGACCTGGGCTTAATGGGTATGGACAATTAGACCAGGAAGGGTTTTGGGCTTGAGTGGATTGGGCCTAAGGTATAAATAAGGTTTGGACATATAAATGAACCCGGTTAATACTTTAGGGATTTAACTTGTAATTTCTGATTTTCCAAGGACCAGAAGTGTAATTACTGAAAATGTGCTCCAAGGGTTAAACATGAAAATCTTCATTAATCCAAGGGCTACTTTTTCAAATTTTGAATCTCAAGGGTAGATTTTTCCAAATGATGAAAGTTCAGGGACTGATTCTGCCAATTCTGTAAACTTGATCATATCTTTCACAAATCATCCTCTTAGCATAGAAATCTTCACAGATGCACAAGTCTGACCTTACGGCTCAGCTTTAGCACTCTTTATCTCTCGTGCTCGCGTTTTTATCTGATTTGGCTATCTTTTGCGTGTTTTGACATATTCGTACCTGCAAATGCATAAACTCAAGAAACCATTAAATATTAGCAATAAACGGCTCTTTCTTGGTTATTTTGGGTCTGATTTGATAAAGAAATGATATGTGTTTTAGCACATATCACTTACGGTTTAATGTTTCAATGTTTTGCAGGCTATGGTATTAATGTGATGGCTTGGATAAGGATTAAGGTTAGATATGCGTTATGTAGAAGATATTCGTATGAAAGTAGAGCTAGGTAGAATACCGAGCTCAAGTCAAGGTTGTACCCCCGTAAGTCTTTTAATGGTTTGTAAAGTGGAGTCAAGGGTCAAAATGTATGTTAATGGTGTCATAAAAATTTGGTAGTCAAAAGGTGTGTCAAAGCATGTTTGATGTGTTTATAGTCAAAGTTTAATGGGTGTTTGACATAAGTGTGAAAATACCCATTTCGGGATGTAAACTAATGTGTCTGTGGAACGAGTTTAATATGTTAAGTTAATGATGTTGGTTAAGTTCGTTGGGAAAATGAAGTGATAAAAATGGTTTATGGTGAAAATGGGTCGAAACGGTTTTTGGCTCAAAACCCGTTATTTTGTAAAGTACTATTCCGAGGGTCAAACGGTAAATGAGCCCAAGGATAGAATAAGTAAATCTGGAAAGTTTCGTTAATTGTCGGGTCATAGAAGTTGTTTTTCCGGAAAATGGGTCAAAAAGATGCATAAAAGGGTTATGCAGAAAAAGGGGCGTTTGGGTTAAGTGTGTTCTTACCCATTTTGGGTAGCAAACGGGTTGATTGATTATGTAAATGATTTAGTATGAAATGTTAATGGCTTTTAGTGAGTTTGGTGTGGAAATAAGGTAGTATGGGTTGTTTATTGTGAAAATGGGTGAAATTTCGGTATGGGGTACACTAAATTTCGGTATGGAACCAAAACTCCCAAATTTCGGTTTGGGAGTGAATCTGTGGGCAGATTTTGTCGGTTTTCGAAATATCATATCTTTTGATCCGTAAGGCGCCACGAGTCGTGCCACCTGGCGTTTCGAAGGTAATTGAGGCTAGTTTCATTTAAAAATAGTCTCAATGTGTGAATCTTTATAGATTGTCAATGGTCAAAAGAGTAACAGCAAGTCAATTTTGATCATGTTGCTTCCGCGAAATTTTTTTAAATTTTGAGTCAAATCGTTTACGGGGTGTATCAAATTGTTATCAGAGCTTCGGTTTAAGTCAATTAGGTTTCCACTTTAGGTTGCCTAAACTTAAACCATTATTAGATGCGTTAAACATAAGAGTAGTAATGTGTAGAAGTAAATGTTTAAGTATTGAAGCAAATTATGAGATAGGTTATATGAACCTAAGTAGATAATGATGAATGTGATTTATAATGTTAGCATGTATGTGATATAAGTCCGTGGAGGACTTAAAATGTTTAAATGATTGAACAGCCGTGCAACTTGGTTAGTGCCGGTAATCGCTTTGTGATTATAAGAACGTGTTTTAAGAGTGGTGGTAATGGAATGTGATTAAAATGGTAAGTGGTATCAGAGATGGGATAAAAGTGAATCAAAGTATTTGACGCTTAAAGTGTGAAATGTAGTAATGATAAGTGTGCTAAATTATAATGTGTGAAGGTAAAATGAGAATTGCCACACTAATTATTAAGCATCTATTAATACGAAAAGTAAAGAATGGGATTAAAGAAACGATGACAAGTAATGATGAGATGAAAGTGGTATAGCTAATGTGCTAAAAACTAAAAGAGATGAGTTAAGAATGTAAGGATATGTTGCCTAACTAAACACTAAGAGATCGTGTTAATGTATAAGGTGTATATAAAGGATAAATGTAAGTTAATGAAGGTGTTATCGAACTAACCTATGTAAGGTTAGATGTAGAAAAGAATTGAATAACCTAAAAGAGGTAAGAGTAAAGATGTTGAATTGGTTAACACATGTTAAAGAATGTAAGTTGTAATGAGAAATGTATACACATTATACATGTGTAAGTATGATAAGCAGGTTTCATATACTCTGTGATGCTTGCTTTAGATAAATAGCATGAATGGAATAATGTATGTGTTAAAATATTAATGGCTTGGATCCAATGTTAAATGTGAAAGGTTAAAGATGGCTATCATGTAACCAATGAGTTAATGATGGCATCCTTCGGGATGGCCGAACTAATGATGTTAATGATGGTATCCTTCGGGATGGCCAAGCTAATGATGTTAATGATGGTATCCTTCGGGATGACCATGTTAATGATGTTAATGATGGTATCCTTAGGGATGACCAAGTTAATGATGTTAGTGATGGTATCCTTCGGGATGACCATGTTAATGATGTTAATGATGGTATCCTTCGGGATGACCAGGCTAATGATGTTAATGATGGTATCCTTCGGGATGACCAAATTAATGATGTTAATGATGGTATCATCCGGGATGACCAAGCTTGAAATGATAAGGTAAGATGGATCCAAGCTAGGATAGAAATGTTAAAAGTGAAATATTTAATTTACAAACAATGAATGTGAAATGAGAAAGGGAAACAGAAGTTAAAATGTGTAACGAATAGGTGTGAATGTTATGTCGAAAGTGTATAAATAGGACGATTTATGATTTCCTTAGTTAAATGGTTTGGGACACATTTTCATTTAATTAAAGAAATTGTGAATCGCCAAACCATGAGTTTATGTTTCTTGATTTACATCGATTGGGACGCCTTTCAATGTAAATGAGGAAGTATAAATTAGTGGGCTTATGTATTCCCGACATAGCATGAATAAATAAGAAGACTGGAAAATGAGGGCCTAGTAGTAGTTAGAAGTCGCAAGAACTAAGATAAGTGGAAATAAAATTAGAATGAGACTTTTACTGAGATGTTATGTAAAACTTCCAATTGGGATGTTTATAGTAGAACTTGAAAAGATTAAGAATTTGTAATGATGTTATAATTTACCTTGAGGAGTGGTACAAAATGCGAGTAATGATAGTAATGGATGCTAACCTTTATTGGTACCCTTATGTGTAAATGTGATAAGGTTTTAAAATGTACCTTTTTGAGGGGTCGTTTAAGCCCTTATTTGATCACTTTTGTATCCGTTATTACTTAATATCGTTCCTTTTCACTTTATAGGTCTCTTGAAGGCAAATTACTGGAATGACACTTATTTGGACGAAAAGGCGCGGATATACGAAGAAAATGGCCAAAGTCAAGAATCGAGACACTCAAGCTGCTGAAATACAAGGGGACGGCGTCAGGTGTTAATTGCGACGCCGTTAGAGCACTTCTGTGACGGCTCAGTAGCTAAATTTCTTATTTTCAAGTGATGGTGTTAGGCTTTAAAAGAGTAGGCCGTCTCAACTCAGACGGCCTAGATTTGATCCAGACGGCGTCACAAGCATAAGGTGACGCCGTCGCAAGACTAACGTGGCCAAGACAAAACCCTAATGACGGCGACCCGACGGCGTCACAAATCATAAGGTGACGCCATCGCGATTGTAATCTTATATATATAATCCGAATTTTTCAGTTTTAAGTGTGTAGTCTTTTGGAGTAAAAACCTAAACTGAACCAAGGCTGTCTTGTACAGTATTTTAGGGTTCCAAACCCTATCTTACCACAAGATAAGTGTTTTACTTCATTAATTCAATTATGTCTTCAATTACTTGTGTGTATGCTTGCATGTTCTCCATGTCCGACTAATTTATTTATGTGTTTGCTTAGGGAATATGAAACTTAATTATTGAATATTGATTGGTTGTCTCTTATCTTAATTGTTAATGATCTAGTAATGCGATAGGTCATTCGTTGTGTAGTTAATGCTTGATTAATCTTTGTGAACCTTGGACTATAACACCTAGAGTAGTTGTAGGCTAAACCATCCAAAGAGTACCTTAGAGTTAGAGTTTATAATGCCTAGAGATTTTGTAGACGAGACCCTTTGGTAGGTTCAAAGAGTTAGGGATAAACGCATACCCTACGACTTTAGACACACAACGCGATTAAGAATAAGGACGTGACAATTCAACCATCAATAGGAGATAATTAATGAGTAATAAAACCTAAGTGAACACATCTTTAAACTATCATACGAGCACACAATAATTAGACATAGACTACATACACCTTAGATTAGATAATTAGACAAGTAGAGTAATCGGTAGAAATACCAACCCCCAAATCCAAACCCCGAGATTCGTACCTTTCTAATTCCTAAAAAAACATAAAAAGATAAAAAATAATCTTCCTCAACCCCAACCTTAGCGTAGTAACTTCTCACTAGCATTCCTATTCCCCTAGAGAACGATATCAATACCCGTGGCTTACCCTAATACTACACTACAACGATTAGGTTCACTGCCTAGGGTGTTATAAAACTTGCTCGAAGAAAAGGAAGTTCCTTTGACCCCGAACGCGCTGCGTAAGCGTATCAAAATGCGATGATGTAAGTTAAAGCTTGACCTTATGAAGTTAAAATATTGAAATTTCCTACGAGACTTGTAGTCTTATACGAGGAAATTAAAGAAAGAATTAGAGGAAACAAGGCATTATAGTAAAAATGTTAATGAAATGATGGAATAACAAGAGTAAAATATGAAAGTATTAGTTAATTTGACCTGTGAAAGTCAAAATAACTTAAGATTCTCTAAGTGACTCATAATACTTAGCGAAAATCCTTAAAATAAAGTGGAGAAGGTAAGGTGTTAAAGAAAAAATGTTAAAAGGGTAATAAGATAACTATGGTAAAGATGGGAATGATAAGTCGGGTTGGTCACTATTTGACTTATATAAAGTCAAAATGGTGCAAATTTTCTCAAGTGACATATAGTCCTTGATTAAAGAGTTGGAAATAAGCAAGTAACAATGCAATGTAATATAATGGAGTTGGTCAAATGACACATTGGTAATAGTATATGTGTCTTGATTGGCATGATGACCTTAATAAGAACCGTTTGGTTTTAGAAAATTAAGTGAGAAGTATAGTGGATCAAGGATTTTGGAATGTGTTACCTTGTGTTGCAAGATCACTTAGATCATTGCACGAAATGTTTGAATGAAAGTGTGCTTAGTACTAAGAATGGGGGTAACAAATGACCAAGTCATGGTTAGTTTAAGGGAGAGATTTCAGGGAATAAATCTACATAAGGGGGTTAGAATTGTAACACCCTGAAACCGGGCCTTATGTATTTATTGCGAGAATGCCATTTGAATAGTTGACTACGACTTTCATAAGTTTAAAGGACTTACGGGATTGGTTAGCCAACCCGATAGTCAAATTATAAGTATTAAATGTATGTAAATGGTAATAAAAAGTATGACATGTCACATTTATAAGGTACATGGACTCAAAGGGCCTTAGTTGTTAAGTTATAAATGTTATAGAAAGTTTAATGTGGTCAAAATAGAAGCAAAAGGACTTGAGGGACCAAAAGTGTCAAATAGTGAAATAGCTTTGTTGTGAAGAAATTTATAACTAGAAATCTCCAGGATATCTCATTTCATAATTATCGAGGAGTGTATGTGTGATATCGGTTTTGTCAGAGAAAAAGAGAGGGAAGAACAAGGATTTTCCAAGTGCTAAATTGATGATGTTTAAGTCTTCTAATCTAAGAGTTAAGCCATAAGTATGATTCTTATCAAGTAAGTAATCATAATTGTTGAGTTAATTGAAGAATTGAAAAGTTAAGGTTTATGAAAGTTAAATTGGGAAATTCGGTAAAAGATGCTTAAAGGCTAAGTAAGATGTTATAGTAAATTATGAGATAAGTTATATTGATTAAAGTTAGTAATTTATGGGTTAATTATCATATAATCCTTATATGTCTATATTATGGTTAGAGATGTTAAAGAGGTGACTTAATGGTTATATAAACCATTATTATAGTTAGTTGATTATGTGTTTGATGATCTTAACCTAGGATGGTAAGGATGATGATGGCGATGAAGATGATGATGATAACGGTGAAATTAAGAATGATATCTTAGCTTGGAGCTAAGGTAAGTAAACCAGTTATAACGTAAAGTTATAATAATTTCTATGCATTATGTGTTATGTGGGTTAATGTGTTAAGGTTAATGTATAGCTTGTGTAAATGTGTTTATATGGAAGTGAGTATAAGGTTAGTTACGTGTTAGTCAAGAATGGAATGAGGAATAAGGAAGGTTAAGGCTTTATGTAGTTAAGGTATGTGAATATGTTTAATGTTGCTTTGGATTAATGCTTATATAATGTGTATTGCGTGAATGAAGTATAATGTTAAGTTATACCCGTTTTACTTACTAAGCATCTGTGCTTACGGTTTAATGTTTCAATGTTTTGCAGCCTATGGTATTAATGTGATGGCTTGGATAAGGATTAAGGTTAGATATTGGTAATGTAGAAGGAATTGGTAAGAAAGTAGAGTTAGGTAGAATACCAAGCTCAAGTCAAGGTTGTACCCCCGTAAGTCTTTTAATGGTTTGTAAAGTGGAGTCAAGGGTCAAAATGTATGTTAATGGTGTCATAACAATTTGGTGGTCAAAAGGTGTGTCAAAGCATGTTTGATGTGTTTATAGTCAAAGTTTAAGGGGTGTTTGACATAAGTGTGAAAAAGATGCATAAAAGGGTTTTGCAGAAAAAGGGGCGTTTGGGTTAAGTGTGTTCTTACCCATTTTGGGTAGAAAACGGGTTAATTGATTATGTAAACGATTTAGTATGAAATGTTAATGGCTTTGAGTGAGTTTGGTGTGGAAATAAGGTAGTATGGGTTATTTATTGTGAAAATGGGTGAAATTTCGGTGTGGGGTACACTAAATTTCGGTATGGAACCAAAACTCCCAAATTTCGGTTTGGGAGTGAATCTGTGGGCAGATTTTGTCGGTGTTCGAAAAATCATATCTTTTTATCCGTAAGGCGCCACGAGTCGTGCCACCCGGAGTTTCGAAGGTAATTGAGTCTAGTTTCATTTAAAAATAGTCTCAATGTGTGAATGTTCATAGATTTTTGTCAATGGTCAAAAGAGTAACAGCAAGTCAGTTTTGATCATGTCGCTTTCGCGCAAAAGTTTTAAATTTTGAGTCAAATCGTTCACGGGGTGAAGGGTAATACCTTTGATATCGGGTAGGGATCTATGTGTAATAGGCCAGACGAATTGACCAAAGGAGTCTGGCAAATTTAAACCCCACTTGAAGCGATATGAAGTATTAATTAGAAAACATAGAAATAATATGATAGGATGAATAATTAGGTTAGCACACTTTCTCCCTACTGTTTACAATTTCATTTCTTTTCCGCAATTTCATTTCTTGTCTATTAGTTTAATTAATCTTTCAAACTACTATTCTCTGTTAATACAAATAAACCGTAAAAACGTTTATTAATATTCTGCGATCTCTTTGTGTTTTGTTGATAACATATATAATGTTGTCTTAAGTATAATTATAAGGATACATGTTATTTTTATAAAGCATTTACATATAATCTTTTAAATACAAAAATGTAGTAACTAAAGCATTTGTTGTAATAGTTAATTAGGATGGGTAAAAATCACAACCCATGGATCTTAACCCATACCCAAAGAGACTTGATACAATGTATACTTAGATACATTGAATCTAGATATAACCCATGGACCAACCCATGACCCATAACCAAAAAACCCATGGGCAAAGAGGAGCGTTCCACGGATCCCTAGCTTTGTGCTAGCCGGATCCCAAGTGGAAGGGATCCGTGGGATCCGTGTGAACAGTGAGGAAATTTGCCTATAAATAGAGAGCCATTTCTTCATTCTAACTCACCCCTCTTCTTACTAAATCTCTCATACACTCTCATTCTCTTCTAACATATAGATCACTAGATCTAGAGAGTTGTTCTTCTTTCTTTCTATTTGTGATTCTCATATAGGTCCTTCTCTAAGGCGAGATCACGAGCATTCTACAAGTCATCCAAGCAAGGGGTCCTTGATTGATTTGTCACTCCGCAAGATTTCTGTAGCGAAGATCTTGTATTTGATATTTCACATATTTGTTGTGTAATAGTTGTGTTGGTTTGGTCCACCGTGCTACGGACTCGGTATCTAGCTTTGTACCGGATAAAGTGTAAGCAACGTTGTGAAGGCTTCTCCGCCAAGTGAAGGAGTTTGTTGACATAGTGCTTGAACTCTCGAGTAGGTGACTCGGGGAGTGGAGTAGGGCAAGGAAGGTGTCCTTGTAGCCGAACCACTATAAATCGGTTGTGTCATTTCTATCCCTTATCTTTGTTTATTTACTTACATTATCATTAGATCTATACGTTCTCAACATCCATACGATTTCACATAATATCGAATCTAAAGTTTTTGAAATCAACTTAAAATCGGCAAAACTATTCAACCCCCCCTTCTAGTTTTCCACAATTGGCATCAAGAGCTAAGTTTATAAAAGTTTTAAAATAAAATTGTATTTTAAAAACTTTTTGATCACTATGGGTTCTGAAAATTATAAGGAAGGGCAATCTATGCAACGACCACCACTACTTGAAACTAATGGTTTTATATATTGGAAAAATAGATTCGAAACATATGTGAAGTCTAAAGATATTGATCTTTGGTACATTATTGTTGAAGGTGATTTTGAGGCTACCTCAAATGATGATAAAGGAAATTTAGTTCACATACCTCATGATAAACTAAATGATGAAATGAAGAAAAAGCTTTCTAAAAATAGTGAAGCAAAAATGGTTTTATATAATGCTTTACCGAAAAAGGAATTCGAAAGAATTTCTATGCTTAAAACCTCTAAAGAAATTTGGAATTCTTTAGTTGTAACTCATCAAGGCAACCAACAAGTTAAAAATAATAAAATTGATCTATTTGTTCAACAATATGAACAATTTTCAATATCGGATGAGGAAACTATAGATCATTCATTTGCTAACTTTAATACTATTATTACATCTTTACAAGCACTTGATGAATCCTTTTCTAGCCGTAACCATGTTAGGAGATATCTAAGGGCACTTCCATCGAAGTGGAGATCCAAGGTGACGGCAATCGAAGAGTCAAAAGATTTGACAATCCTCACCCTCGATGAACTCATAGGCAACCTAAAAGTCTACGAGCTTGTCCTTGCTAAAGATTCCGAAGCCTCAAAGGTGAAAGAGAAACACAAATCTCTTGCCCTTAAAGCCAAAAAGGTTTCGAGCGATGAGGAGAGCTCATCTTCGAGTAGTGACGACGAAGAGTACGCTATGGCGGTAAGGGACTTTAAAAAGTTCTTTAGAAGAAAGGGTAGATACGTCAAACAACCGTATGACGATAAGAAAGGCTTTCGGAAAAACAAAGAGGACGAAAAGCCAAAGGATGATCGTACTTGCTTTAAATGTGGGGACCCAAACCATTTTATTAGTAAGTGTCCCAAACGGGATGATCAAAAGGCGTTCGTGAGCGGCACGTGGGGAATGAGCGACGAGGAGGACGAAGAAATTTGTCTCATGGCAAATGACGAGGTATGTCACGAATACTATAGTAGTTCATCACTTGATGACGACTCATTGCATAATGAATATGATAAACTATGCAATATTAGCTTAAAACTAATTAACAAAAACAAGCTTTTAAAGAGTAAAAAACAACGTTTAGATAAAGAAGTCATAGAACTAAAAGCAAAACTAAAACGTTTGGAAAAGGGTAAAATAGCAAGTGGTGAATGTGAACTTTGTGTTCAACTTCAAACACTAGTTGATCATTTAGATTCTAAAATTGCTAGAATGAGTACAAACACCTTAGATACAATACTCGATGGTGTTAAAACCGGTAACAACCAAAAGGGTCTAGGCATACAACAACTTAATCCATCAACTAGTGAAAATAAAGAAACAAAATTTGTTAAAGAATTAGAAAAACCAGCCACTGTTGTGGCGGATCCCACGGATCCCCTAAAAAGGGAACCGGCTAGTGTACAAACTGGGATTCGTGGATCTGCCGTGACAACTAGTGGTAATAACATAGCTTCATCATCTAGAAACGAGTTCGTTATCGTAAATAGGAAGAAACCAACTCATGTCACCACTAGACATCCACCTCCAAAAATTAATCCTACTTTTGCAAGAAACAAAGCACCATCTTTTCAAAAACATAATGCATCTAGGAGACCTAATAACGTTTATCCAAGAAGTAACCATCAAATGGGATGGAACCCTAATATGCAAAACGGTTTCTCTTTTCAAAACTTTGCTCCATGGAATGCATACTCATCTTATCCATACATGTCTAACATGAATGGAATGTTTAACACTAATGGACCCATGAATAAATGGGGACCAAACTTTTGAGTTTATTATTGTTTTAGGTGTGCTTAAAGGTCGACCTAGACCCCGATGAATGGGTCAAGGATAGTGGGTGCACGAGGCACATGACCGGCAATAGGGATCTATTCTCCACATATGAATCCGTAAATGGAGGTAATGTGGTGTTTGGAAATAGCAAAAGTAGAATCATCGGTAAAGGTACGGTTTCTAACAAATCTCTAACCATTAACGATGTGTGTCACGTAGAAAACCTAAACTTTAATCTCTTAAGTATAGGACAAATATGTGATAAAAAGTGCAATGTACTTTTTACCGAAACCGGTAGTAAGATACTTAAAAATGGCATAACCATAGGAAGAGGAATTAGGAAACATGGAGTCTATGTCATTAAAATCTGTAATGAACCTAAAGACAAACTATGTCTTACCTCTATGGATGATACTTCGACCTTATGGCATCGAAGATTGGGTCACGCCAACATGCGACTTCTTCAATCGCTATCATCCAAAGATCTAGTAAGAGATCTACCTAAGTTAAAATATGAACATCATTTTTGTGATGCTTGTAATGTAGGAAAACAAGCTCATTCGAGTCATAAAGCTAAAAACATGGTGTCCACAACTAGGTGTCTAGAATTGCTTCATATGGATTTATTTGGTCCATCCGCTATCCAAAGTTATGGAGGCAACTACTATACTTTGGTAATAGTGGATGACTACTCTAGGTATACTTGGACAAAATTTTTAAAGAACAAAACGGAAACCTTTAACTATTTTGAAATATTAAGCAAAAAGATCCAAAGACAACTAGGAAAACCCATAGTGTCTATTAGGACGGATCATGGTAGGGAATTCGATAATGAAGTGCAATTCGGAGCTTTTTGTGACGCTAATGGTATTACTCACAACTTCTCGGCTCCACGCACTCCACAATCGAATGGGGTAGTAGAAAGAAAGAATAGAACCCTTCAAGACATGAGTAGAACCATGCTTAACGAACAATCCATACCTCAAAAATTTTGGTGTAATGCTGTTGATACTTCAACATACATACTCAATCGAGTCTTAATTAGACCGATCTTAGGTAAAACTCCATATGAGTTACTCCGAGGCAAAAAGCCTACTTTAAATCATTTTAGAGTCTTTGGAAGCAAATGCTTTATTCTTAACACTAAAGATTACCTTACAAAATTTGATCCTAAATCAACCGAAGGTATCTTTCTAGGTTACTCGCCTAATAGCAAAGCTTACGTCATATTAAATAAAGAAACAATGAAGGTAGAAGAGTCATTAAACATAAAATTTGATGAAAGTCCACGCAAACCCTCTCCACCTCTTGTCGATGACGAGATCATAGAAAGTGAAGCTATTGTAATTAAGAAAAAGATAAATGAAGAAGAAGAACCTTCAATTAGTGAAATCACAAACATTAAAGAGTCCAAAGATCACCCCGTAGATAAGGTCATAGGAAAGCTAAATGAACGAACATTAAGATCTCAAGTTCAAAACCAAAGTAGCTTATTTTGTTTTGTTTCAACTATAAAACCTAAGAACACACAAGAAGCCATAAAAGATGAAAGTTGGGTAATGGCTATGCAAGAAGAATTAAATCAATTTGTTTCTAATGATGTTTGGACACTTGTCCCTCCACCTAGTAATCAAACCGTAATAGGAACAAAATGGGTGTATAAAAACAAATTAGATGCAAACGGAGTAGTATCTAGGAACAAGGCTAGACTCGTTGCCCAAGGGTATAACCAACAAGAAGGAATAGACTTTGATGAGACCTATGCCCCCGTGGCTAGATTAGAGTCTATAAGAATACTTCTTGCGTATGCTTGTGCTAATGATCTAAAGCTTTATCAAATGGATGTCAAAAGCGCTTTTTTAAATGGTCTTATTAATGAAGAAGTATATGTAGCTCAACCTCCGGGCTTCATCGATTTTGAAAAACCCAAACACGTTTATAAATTAAAGAAAGCCCTTTATGGTCTTAAACAAGCTCCAAAAGCTTGGTATGATAGACTCAAGTCCTTTTTAATTAAGCATAACTATACCATGGGGTTAGTTGACAACACACTTTTTACTAAGAAAAAGGAGTCACACATAATCATAGTACAAATATACGTAGATGATATTATATTCGGATCCACTTGTCAAGACATGTGTGATGATTTCTCTAAAATCATGCATGACGAGTTCGAGATGAGTATGATGGGAGAACTTAGTTTCTTTCTTGGTCTACAAATTAAACAAGTAGAAGATGGTATCTTCTTCAATCAATCTAAATACATCAAGGAGATGTTAAAGAAATTTGGTCTAGAAGAGTCGAAACCAATTAGGACACCCATGTCATCCGACACCAAACTCACAAAAGATGAAGACGGCGAATCCGTAGATAATACTAAATATCGTGGCATGATAGGTAGTCTTCTCTACCTCACGGCAAGTAGGTCGGATATCATGTTTGGTGTATGCTTATGTGCTAGGTTTCAAGAAAACCCCAAAACTTCACACCTAGAAGCCGTAAAAAGAATTTTTAGATAAATTAAGGGTACAACACAATTAGGATTATGGTATCCTAAGGGCACGGGTGTAGAAACAATTGTATATGCAGATTCTGACCATGCAGGAGATTACGTTGATAGAAAAAGTACAAGTGGGGTGTGTACTTTCATGGGATGTTGTTTAACATCGTGGTTTTCTAAGAAACAAACGACTCTAGCAATATCAACAACCGAAGCCGAGTACGTCTCCGCCAGCAAAGCATGCCAACAAGCACTATGGATGAAACAAGCGTTAGTAGACTACGACATTCATCTAAGCGACATAGCCATTCTATGTGATAACAAAGGTGCCATCGACTTAAGCAAGAATCTGGTATTGCATTCTCGCACCAAGCATATAGAGATTCGTCATCACTTCTTAAGAGACAATGTTCAAAAGGGGAACATTTCTATTGAGAAGGTAGCATCCGAAGATAACATAGCCGACGTCCTCACCAAACCGTTGAAGCGGGAACAATTCAACCTACTTCGTCTTGGTCTTGGTTTAATGGAACACACGTCATAATTTATTTTGACTCTACAAGGTATGTAAACACTAGCCTTCTTTCCTCTGAGTCTAGGATCTCTATTTCACGCACAACTCACAATCAATACGGGAATTTTCAAAACCCAAAGATAAGTTTTCTTTTTACTTATAGCTTTCCTGCTTTTTATATACACATTTTCAAAGAAAACCTACTTTCACAATGTTTTCTAAAAGGATGATACCTTCCCGTATCAATTTCACAAAAGCAATTTCTCACGCCTAGGACAAATCGCTTTTTCATTATTAATACAAAGTAAAAACCCGTTTTCATTGCATCTCATGTCTTTTGAATGCTAAAGGGGACACATAACTAATATGTGTTTTCGGGTACATTCATTTAAGCTACAATGAATTAGGAGCATTGACAACACAAGATTACGTACTTTTGTACTAAATATGTGTTTTCGGGTTATCTCAATAGGATACTTTTTATACTTCTAGTTTAGTTTTTATTTCTTTTTAGGGGTCGAGATAACCGCAACTCCAAATAGTTTGCATATAGGCACACAATAGGCAAAAACATTTCCAAAAGGAGAATTTTGTACTGCCTGAAACACCAGACCCACGGATCCCAGCCTTCATGCTGGACGGATCCCTCATGGGAAGGATCCGTGGGATCCGTGTATACAGAAGCTGTTTTCAACTTCTATTTTTGTCATTTTGGATGAAAAATCCACATTTGTCTTATTTTTGGGAGTATGTTCTTTAATGCTTGTGTTCTCATGATCACATGCCT
Source organism: Chrysanthemum seticuspe (assembly GCA_019973895.1). NCBI lineage: Eukaryota > Viridiplantae > Streptophyta > Magnoliopsida > Asterales > Asteraceae > Chrysanthemum > Chrysanthemum seticuspe. Next base: position 257,024,812 of record BPTQ01000004.1, read on the forward strand.
TGAATTCATATCTAATCATTAGATTTTAATCCACATTTTGGGTCAAGCATTCATTACAATGTGTTGTTTTTCTATATATATAACTCCCAAAATGCTTGCATACTCCATCTCCTTCTCACAAACACACTTTATCATGTCATCCAAAAACCCTTTAGGAGAATCATCTAGTACAAACAATCATGATATCCAAACCTTTGTACTTCCACCATCCAAAATACCACCATCAAATGCTAGGATATCCGCACGGATTAGTATCCGATCTTGTTGTTTAGCAAAACCAACCTCAAATGATTCATCCTCAAATAACTCACCACAAGATGCTTCCATTATAGCACCACCCTCATCACCAACAAGTACACCAACTTCATCGCCACCTAAAATAACTCGGAACTCCTAAGGACTCCAACAAGATCTACCCAACCTAAAGAAAAAGAAATAGTCTTTTCCACACCCCCCACATCACCAAATACTATTTTTCAAGATCTTGAAACATCACCACCTCTAGCTCCCATCACATTAAAAGAACATCTAGGTTCTTTTCCACCACCACATACAAACATTCCGGATTTTGATCCATATTTTCCTATTTTTCCACCACAACTTCCGCATAACTCAAATAAAAAAAACCCAGAAAACTTCCGCACTCATTACCCACATCATTTACATTGTGAACATTGCCAATCCACTAGGGAAATTGCAATAGAAGTTAGGGAAGAAATGCGTTTCATACTCAACCTCATCCTTGATCGCATCAATACAATTACTCATCAAAACCTCCATCCATAACCTTATGCAAGCATGGAAGGAATCTCTACTACTATTTTTCACTTTTAATATCTTTTTGTCATTTTCAAGAACAAGTCTTGTTCTTATTTTTACATGCTTGTAAGTGGCTTAACTACCACTACAATTTGTCGTTTTATTAAAAGGCCTTGTTTACATACCTTGGCTCCATATCTTGTTTCTCGACAACCATAAGATCAATTAAGCATGTTACTAACTTTCTTTTGTAGATTTGTTTTCTCTCTTGACGCCCCAAACTAGGGGGAGCTACCGTCAAGGGGGAGTAAGTAGACCACTTTTTCCTCCAAGGGTTAACTTTTTGTTTCGACAAAAAAGGGGAGAAGAAGTAAAACTTAGGAGCTTTCAAAACTTACATCTATTCTTAAGTTTTACTCATCATAACATTATATTTTGTCATCAACAAAAAGGGGAAGATTGTTAATACAAATAAACCGTAAAAACGTTTATTAATATTCTACGATCTCTTTGTGTTTTGTTGATAACATATATAATGTTGTCTTAAGTATAATTATAAGGATACATGTTATTTTTGTAAAGCATTTACATATAATCTTTTAAATACAAAAATGTAGTAACTAAAGCATTTGTTGTAATAGTTAATTAGGATGGGTAAAAATCACAACCCATGGATCATAACCCATACCCAAAGAGACTTGATACAATGTATACTTAGATACATTGAATCTAGATATAACCCATGGACCAACCCATGACCCATAACCAAAAAACCCATGGGCAAAGAGGAGCGTTCCACGGATCCCTAGCTTTGTGCTAGCCGGATCCCAAGTGGAAGGGATCCGTGGGATCCGTGTGAACAGTGAGGAAATTTGCCTATAAATTGAGAGCCATTTCTTCATTCTAACTCACCCCTCTTCTTACTAAATCTCTCATACACTCTCATTCTCTTCTAACATATAGATCACTAGATCTAGAGAGTTGTTCTTCTTTCTTTCTATTTGTGATTCTCATATAGGTCCTTCTCTAAGGCGAGATCACGAGCATTCTACAAGTCATCCAAGCAAGGGGTCCTTGATTGATTTGTCACTCCGCAAGATTTCTGTAGCGAAGATCTTGTATTTGATATTTCACATATTTGTTGTGTAATAGTTGTGTTGGTTTGGTCCACCGTGCTACGGACTCGGTATCTAGCTTTGTACCGGATAAAGTGTAAGCAACGTTGTGAAGGCTTCTCCGCCAAGTGAAGGAGTTTGTTGACATAGTGCTTGAACTCTCGAGTAGGTGACTCGGGGAGTGGAGTAGGGCAAGGAAGGTGTCCTTGTAGCCGAACCACTATAAATCGGTTGTGTCATTTCTATCCCTTATCGTTGTTTATTTACTTACATTATCATTAGATCTATACGTTCTCAACATCCATACGATTTCACATAATATCGAATCTAAAGTTTTTGAAATCAACTTAAAATCGGCAAAACTATTCAACCCCCCTTCTAGTTTTCCACATTCTCTTTTAAAACCGTGACACTAGACTTAAATAAGATCCAGAACTACATAGCTTTTGGGAACGACCTCAGCTTTACCACATTCTATACTATGCACGACCGGGTTCACTTCTCGTTAGTGTAATAGGTAGACCATAGGTAGACGATACTGTTAATACAAATAAGTCATGAAAACGTTTATTTATATTTTACGATCTTCTAGTGTTTTGTCGATAACAAACGTAAAATCATTTTAACGAAACAAATAAAATACGTAAATGGTTTGAACCAATAGTTTACTAACACACTTACATTTTCATATAAAACACTAAACAAGTATTATTGTTTACATCTTATAGAAATGCATATGTATAACAACTAGTGTTTACATAATATGAAAATGTACATATATACTTGGTATATATTGTAATAGGTAATGTAATGGATAAAAATCTAAGTCCATGACCCATTGACTAGGTACAATGAATGTTATTGGGTAAAAACCAATATCCATGACCCATACCCATGGAGCTTGATCCATAACCCATGACCCATTGCATGAAGTCACGTTGGGTATTATCCATGATCCATGACCCAAGACCCATGACCCAATGTTTAGATACATTGCATCTTGTTGGACAGCCATAAAACATTACCCATAACCCATAACCATGTTTGCAACCCAAAATCCGGACTTAAACTGACCCAGCAGCCGGATCCCTAGGATTGCACTAGCCGGATCCCTCTAGGGAGGGATCCGTGAAACAGTAGCCAATTTTGTCTATAAATAGTGAGCCATTTCTCTCTTGCTACTCACCCCTTTTTACACATACTCCCTCTTAGTATTGTAAAATCTCTAACCTCATATCCAAAGGATCTTTCTATGTAGTTTTGTGTTTGTGTGATTCTCTAGGTTCCTCTTAAAGGCGAGATCATCACTTCTTGAAGACGTGCAAGCTCAAGGTCATGAGTTGCTAAGCTTCGTCATCATCAAGACCACTGAAGTGTCTCTTGTTGATAGTTCTTTTCTCCCTCCATAGAAGTATAGTGTTGAAGGCATTAGTGAAAGGTGTCGAAGGGTCGTGTCGAAGGCATTAGTGAAAGATGTCGAAGGATCGTGTCGAAGGCATTAGTGAAAGGTGCCGAAGGGTCGTGTCGAAGGCATTAGTGAAAGGTGCCGAAGGGTCGTGTCAAAGGCATTAGTGAAAGGTTCCAACGGTGTACATTCGATATGGTGCATCGATGTACAAAAAAGATAGTTTGGGTTAAAGGATATTGATATCCTTATGATGTTGTAATAAGGAGTGTGTCTCCATTGGGGTAGTCGTGTAGTGGTGTAGTGTTGGGTAGTAGTTCCTCCTTTGTAATGGAACTCGGTATCTAGCCTTGCATCGGATAAAGTGTAGGCGATGTTGTGATAGGTTTGGTTCTACCTTGTGGAAGAACCCGATGTTTAGCCTTGTACCGGATAAAGAGTAGGCGACGTTGTGAAGGCTTCTCCGCCACATTAAGGAGATTGTGTTGTGTAGTGCTTACGAACTCTCGAGTGGGGAACTCAGGGAGTGGAGTAGGGTAAGGAAGGTGTCCTTGTAGCCGAACCACTATAAATACTCGTGTCGTGGTTTTGTGTTCCTTTACTCTTTATCTTTGCATTACTTATTTATATGTTTATCTATCATCATCCAACACACACATTAAATAGATTGACATAAGCCGGTCTAAATAATTTTAAAACAAAGTTTTAATCGGTAAAACTATTCAACCCCCCTTCTAGTTTTCCACAATTGGTACCAGAGCTTCATTACCAAGTTTCTTAGAGTATATTGTACTTTAAAAACTTGATACGATCCGTGTATGTTTGAAAACTACAAAGAAGGAAATTTCTTAAAATAAAAAGTCATGTTTTTAGAAACCATTATACTTTAAATGTTGGATAGTGATAAATCATTCTAACATTTTCTTTTGAGAATTCTTCATGCTAGGATTCGGGTATTTTAAAAGCTCATGAAGAATTCCGCGTCTATGATTTTCAAAAATCATAAAAAGAATATATAGCAAATGTATGTTCTTCTATGCTAATTATTTATAGATAAATTATTAATATGTGCTTCCTTTTTTTATTAGTATTATAATGTCATTACTTATAGCACGTAAAGATTCGTAGACTTAATACGTATACTCCAATATCACAACTCTCCAAAAGGTTGTTATCTATATTAAACACATCATCAAGAATAGCATTCTTGGTTAATCTTTATAGACAAAACTACAAACTAGTCATTATACGTCTTCACCTCGTAAAGATAACTTGACTGATCAAAAGCTCTGGTCATCATTTCTCACTTAAGGATATTGGCATTACATTAGTAATCTATATCAATAGTGTCCATGTGAAACTTTCCATATCATGATAAAATAGTATTTTATCATAATTCTTAACTTTCCAACTTACGATTTATTCGTAAAAAGGGAACCTCGTCAAAAAAGGACTTGTAAACAAGAAAACTCGTCAAAACCTTGAACCAAAAACAAACCTTAAGTTATAGAGCAAAACCATCAACATTAATCAAGAATTGAAACTCCCGTGTCAAAACTATCAAGCTCACTTAAACTATTTTTACTGCTGATCTGCTGAATCCTCGCGATTGAACTAGCCGGATCCCTTTTTCAAGGGATCCGTGGGAACCGCCACATCAGAAGACAGAATAAGTGCTTGATGATCACTGTTGATTTTTACTTCCAACTTTACTCTCCCACATACGAACATAAACCCTAAATTACTGTTCATAGGAGATCATTCCTCATCATTCCAATGAAAGCAATCACTTGTGTAAGTATTATCTTCACTACATTGTAATTTCCATTCTCTAGTTCCTAGTAGCACAATTTTTCATCTTGAGAACTTTGGTTCAAGTGGGTTTATCACAATTTATTATCACATTGTTTTCTAAGATAAACCAATCAAAGAATTAACAATGTTAATACAAATTAAAAACTCATTTTGAATTTAATAGAGATGTGTTGAGCAAAAATTTTGATGAACCTCATTAAGGTACTATTCACATAATTGACACCACATTGTGGTTTTGGTGTTTAGGATCAATCATGCTGAGCTCTAGGCAACAAGACTATCAAGATACGTCACACTACATACCAATGTATCATAGAAAGGAAGGTCTTAGCCCCGAAGACCGAAAGTCCTTCAAAATGTTACAAAAGAGATTGTTTCACAAGGGCCGTGTAGTCGAACCTTCATATCTCAACAATACCGACATCCCCGACGTCTTTGCGGGAATCAACTTTCATTGTCTTCTAACCATCAACGAACAAATATGCCCGATATTTGTTCTTGAGTTCTACAAGAGTATTAGGATCATAAGGAATGAGGATGGAACCATATCAATCGCTTTTGTCATCAATGAACACAATTATACCTTGACCCTTGTTGAGTTTTCTCAGATACTTTGTATCCCTCACCAAGGAGTATGTTTATACTCAAATGAATGGTCACTAGCCAACCTCTATGATATGATCGATGAGCATGAGGTCTACTTTACACCCCTCCCGGAACCGGCTATGGTAAGAGATACCGTCTTCATTCAAAGAGCCTCCCCGTATTGGGTCACTAGGAAATCAAAGGTCATCTATAGGGATCCATTCCAAATGGAACTTTCGGAGATGTTCCCTTTGTACAAGAAATGGGAACTAGTTCTAAGGGAGAATGTCCTTTGCTTGGTGGGAAATAAGGATCATCTCAACGCATGTCTAGTCTACATGATATATTGCCTTGTCAATGCGGCTCCTTTCAACCTCACCTACTATAGGATTAAGCGGATGGCAAGTGTGTCAAAAACAAACAAGATGGTGCTACCTTATGCCATGCTCCTCACACGCTTGGCTAACTTTGTCTTCGCCCTAAAACCATCTCCCTATACCGATGAACACTTATTTTACAACAAGGTCATGGTACCCTTATCCGATGAGAAGACAACAAGGTTTATGGTTGAAGGCAAGAGACCTCATCCACCGCCGGACTCATCTGAAGAAAGGGAGGGAGAAGGAAGCAACCCTATAGGCAACTACTAACTTGACCCCGTGGCTTACATTGAGCAATTGCAGAACATCCCAAGCCCATCTCAAGAGTTTCAACAAACGAATGGGATGTTTAAATGTCTTGCCAACTTTCTTATGGGGAAGAAGAAGAAGTAGGCTTGAAGGGTTGGAAGGTGAAGCTTGGAGGTGTTGGAGGAGAAGTTTTAGTGAAAAGGGAGGTAAGGTCAAGGACCTTGATTCGAACAATAAGTTGTAAACATCTTAAACAATATTTCTTCATCTTAGGACTTAGTAGTAGTAGATGGTATGACGTAAAACAATGACACCCTAACCTAGGAGACCTTAATAGGAATTTTACGACTACTTGATTAATATCAAAAAGTCTGTCTTCCTCAAATTTGCTTGCCTATTTGTCACTCTTTCATACCATGCTTGATATACTTTGCTTACATACATGATTGCTTGATGTAGAAACGATTAGGTTTGTAATTTTTTAAGAGGTGCAAATTCTGCACATATTATGTGAAGCTACTGGTCAACAGTTGTCGGATCCCTGGGCTATAACTAGCCGGATCCCTCATATGAAGGATCCGTGGGATCCGGGTGAACAAATAAGGGAGTTCTACACTTTCACATCAATCCAATCTTCCAGACCTTATTAGACTAGTTTAACATGTTCCTTTAGGATCACTTAAGTCCTCTTCAAACTCAGTTGGTCTCACATTAACTCATAACTGATCACTTTCATGCTGTTTTTGATTTATCGCTTCATCAAAACTCACCATATTTCCGCTCCAATGTTCACACATTGTTTCTCGCATCTTAAAACACCTAACTTGATATTTCTATCAATTTTAGCAAATTGATTTTAGTCATCCTTATCGCAAAATAGGCTAAAAACTAGTTTTTCATTTCTTATGATTTTAGTTATCATCTGATCTCTAGGATCATTTGACATCATGTGACACCCTCAAAATCTTAGTATCATGCTTAAGCACCTAGTTGCACATATAAAAACTCCATTTTTTCTTACCAAAAACTATCATTAGATATCCTCACTCATTATGGTTGGACATTTAAGTTCTATACCATTTAAGACATCTTAGGGAACCTAAACACTCAAGATTTATAGGTACTAGACCTTGATAGAACATCATCACTCTACTTCATTACTGTCTGAGAGACGGATCCCAGTTTATAACTAGACGGATCCCCAAAGTTAGGGATCCGTGGCAACCGGGTATACAGAACAGTTTAAGTTCACTTTACTCATCAATTTCAAACTCTCTTTGGTAATCTAAATACTTTACATTGCCTTAAATGACTCCCTAGGATATAACAAATACTATCGTTGACCTTAGTGCATGCCAAAATTCTTAGTGGTCTAAAATTTAATTCACTAACCTAATTCCATCCTTTATAAACCAACTGTGCTTATTGTTGTTCCCGTTTCACAATGGTTTAAAACCAATAAAAATAATTAATTGTGAACAATGACTGAAAAGATGTAAGTAAAGATAAGTTTTAATAAGATAAACACACTGAGTAATTTTCAACGTTTATATTCTTTATTAAAACGAAGAAAAAAGAATACATTACCCAAGTACTTGCGGAACAACACTTGGGTTTGAAATGAAAAGTTTGGTATGACTCCTCACTAAGCTTAGGCTAAGTCTAAGCACAACTACACAGGAACCACTGAGCTATCTCAGGGACATAGTTGTATTTGGAGGAGTGAAAGATTGCTTGTGTGTGTGATTTACAGTTAATGCACAAGCTTAAATCTTTCACTCCATCTCTTATGCTATTTATACAAGTGTGTTTTTAACTCTATCCTAGAGGACAAACTGACAGGTTACAGAAGACAAAATACTGATGTATTTTGTCTCTGTTTACATTGGCTATTTAGGGTAAGTGACAAGGCTGCTTTCTTCTTATCAGTGATGACACTGAGCCTGATAGTTAATGATTCAGAGAAAGTTTGACTTTGGTTGATAAGGACTTCGTCTTATCTGTTCAAACTTATCCCGCCTTGTCCTGCTCATTCTTCAGTCTTCATAGCCTTCAGTCTCCGTCTTCAGTGGTAGTAGTTGTCATCACTCACTGAATCCACCATCTTCTTCTTGACTCAGTCTTCACCCCTTAATTTTCGCCTTACTGAGTGGAGAGACTTTTTCTTTGTCTCTTACTGAGTATCCCGAAGACAGCTCACTGAGTGGCTATGCGCTCAGTGACTTGTTAGTGTTTAAGGGACTAAACACTTAGGGTATTTTCTATTCAAATCCTAGAATCAAGGGATTTGGGTATTCACTGAACCCAACAATCTCCCCCTATTTGGATATACAAATAGCCTAAGTGTTTGATCAGTGTATGTAAGCAAATGGCTTCTTCTTACACTGAATGTACTAATGAACATAATAAGGAACACTAAATATTTTAACAAAACATACATCATTTATTCATCAGATTACAAGGTTCCTATCACTAGTACAAAATACAAAATGATAAAGCTGTTAGTGATGTCAATCAAGGTGGATTCCCAGTGCTTCTAGCTTTGGTTTCTTTGAGAGGAGGGTTTCTTTGTCAGGGTGCTCTCTTATCTTGGCGTTCAGGTCAGTGCAAAACCTGATGTTTTCAGGAGTTTTGATTTGAGAGGCCACTGGTAAGTAACCTGCCATTATAGCTACGCCTGCCTGATCAATGTCACTCTATCTCTGGAATGTTGGGTTCCCATAGACATCAACAAAGAAAAGTCCTCTTTCAGGCTTTTCTATGACTAAACAGTTCACAAACTTAACCCCTTCAGGCAGCTCCCTGTTGTAGTCAAAGCCAGGCACCTTGGCTTCAGGCTCAGATTCAACCCTTTTCCTTTTGCCTTGGGATGACTGAGGTTGAGATCCTTGAGCCGCAGTAAGAGCTGGTTGTATCCCAAGCTGTGCTGGTGCTTCCCTTAGTATTTCATAACGCTTGACGAGGGATTTCATCAACTCTTTGACCACCGCATTTTGCTTCTTTTCGATGATGGGACCAAGCTCATCAAGTTCAGTGATCCCAAATTCAGTGAACTTTAAGGGATCATGAACCTTAAAATACCTTTTATCATCCCCCTGTAGACATTCATTGCCAGTGGTTTGGATCTAGGGATGATTTTTACATGAGTGATTTTTTCAGGATCCCTTCTGCTTGTCATGGTCCAATTATAGTGATCAATCCTTTCTTGCCTGATTTCAGTAGCCTTCTTGTTCTTTTCATCAAGTCTTTTTCTTAGAGCAGCCATTTCAGTAACCTGAGTATCTTTAAACTTTTGGCCTGCTTGTCCTTTATCAAGAGTTTTTGGATTAATCCATATCTTTTCAGCTTCTTTAGTCACTATCTTAATCAAGGCATCCTTACTTCTTTGCTCTTCCTCAGCCTGTTTCTTGAGTCTTTCTTCTTTTTCAAGATATGCAGTTAGCTGTTCTGGACTGAGCTTGTACTTTTTGCCTTGTATTTCATAGAGGATTTTTTTAGGCTCAGGTGTGATCATGATGGTTTTGCCTTTATCCTGAATTGATGAAGATGATGCCAGTGGGGGTGTTGTTGTGATTATTGGTGTTGTTGTTGCTGTAGTCACTGAGATTGTTGTTACTGATGGTGGGATGGATAAGATTGGGATTGCTGATATAGTTTGTGTTGGCTCCCCCTCAGTATGAGAAGGAGTCTCTTCAGCAGCTCTCTCCCCCTCAACTGTTGCCGTAGCGTCAGTGAGGGTAAGAGTTGTTTGTGACACTGAGGGAGAAGGATCAACTTGACCTTTGAAGGCTAGGTAGATCTCCGAGACCATGGACTTAATGTCTGATGTATCTTCTTGAAGACCTGTGACCTTGTCAGCAAGATTGGCCTGAGATAGTTCCAGCGCTGTCATTCTAGGCCCGAGATTCCAGGCCATAGAAGATGATGATTTAGCCAGGTTCGTAACCTTTGCATCCAGTGAACTCAGGGTGGATTTAAGAGACTATACTGAAGAGTGAAGACCCTGAACATTGGCAGAGTTGAGCATGGTGATCAGTTCAGTAAGACTGGAGGAATTCTTCATATAGACCTCAGTAGCCTCGAGCACTTTGGAGTTGAGTGCTGGGTCTTCTTTAACAGAATCCCTGATTTCATCCTGCTTGCTGTGAGTATCCTGAAAGAATTTAAGAAACTTCTACAGATTGTCATCCAGTCTGTGTAGGTAATCATACATAAAGTCCCTGTGTTCATCATTGTTGGCATTGGTAGCAAGTACTTCAGCTTTTAGATCAGCATAACTTGCAGCTGCTTAAGTATGGTGATCTTAGAGAGTACGTAACCCCAGAGTATAGTCTCTTTGTAGCGCTTATTAGCCACATGACAAGCTGTCTTCCAGTGAGTGGAAGAGTGTTGTCATATTGCTTCCATTCATCAGATGTAGAAGAGTCAAAGGAAGCAGAGGAGTTATCATCATCATGAAAGGGTGACTCCTCATGCTTCTTTGGATCAGGCTGAGGTTCTTGTTCTTGTTGAACCTCAGCGTCCATTTCTTCTCCAGCAGAAAGGATTTCATCTTCACTATCAACAAGCTCTTCATCAGAAAAGAGTATTTCATTAACCTCAACAACAGTAAGCAAACCAGTGGTGGTGATGGGTTCCGTATCAGCGGGTGGTTTATGTCCCTCTGAGTCTTTGTCCCTCTGTGACCCCTCAGACACTGATGGGTTTTTCCCAGTGCCTTCGCCGGAGTCGGGATTGGTTGTGAGTTCTGTATCGGCGGGTTGTTCCTTTCCCTCCGAGTCTTTGTCCCTCTATGCTCCTTAAAGCACTGGTGGGTGTTTCCCAGTGCCATCCTTAGAAGCAGTGGCAGTGATATCCCTATCAGTGGGTTGTTCTTTTCCCTCTGAGTCTTTGGGATCAGTAGTTTTGCCCTCGGACAAAAGCTTTGATTTGCGAATGTCCTCATCAGGCGTTGTGGAAGGCGCTCCCCTACCAGCGGGTTGTATGTTTCCCTCTGGATCTTGAGGAGTAGTCTGTGGGACCAAGGGCACTGACTGTGATGTATCAGTGTCCTTCGTTGTCACCGGGGTGGATGTTGCTTGGTCTCCCTGGGTGGCTTGTCAGTCTGGGGCTTCCTTTACCTTTTAGGCTGTGCTCCAGAAGTCTCAGGGCCCTGAGACTTGGGTTTGGTTTTAGTCCCAGTCTGAGACTTCCCTTTTCTTTTTTTGGGAGCAGGGTTTGGAGACATTGAGTCCCTCTGGTTGTTTACAGCAACCATATGGGTCGTCAATTCAATTTCAGTGACAAGGGATGGGTCTCTTTGAAAATTTGAGGGGCTCAGGATTGCAGGTAAAGCGCAATATTTGTATTCCTGAGGATAATTGCAACCCAGTAACACTTGCAAAGCACATGAGACAAACCTAGGGTATGAAACATATTTTGCCCTAGTTTTGCTCAGTAGCTTGGTTACGAGATCACTGTAAATGATATCCCCTATGTCGACATTGGTCCCTGTCATCAAGCTGTATGCCATCATCAACTTAATATAGTTAACTTGTTCAGTTGATGAGTGGTTACCGCCGAGAACCTGAATCACAAAAGTGAACAGGATCTTCCAAGCCACCAGAAAAGAGTTCTTGGTGACTGGGGTTCTGTCCAAAAATTTTGGATCTAAAACAATTTTGCCTAACTCAGCCTTAATCGTGGCTGGGTCAGGGTGAGCAACATATTTTCCCGAATTATAGTCTAGCCCTGTTGATGTACAAAAATTTTATAGTCCAGGGTGACTAATTTTCCCCCATTTAAAATAGTGAACGTGATGAGAAACTCCCTGAGTGGTCGAAGGTCTGTCTCATCAGTTGTGGGTGTCGGGTCATAGGCCACTGCAGTTGCCCAAAACTCCCTGAGGAGGTTTTGGTACAGTATTGAGGGACACTGAACAAAGGCCTGTTTCAGTGGGCAGTTAAGTAAAAAATTCATGATTCCCTTATAGGCTGGGACATCATGTGGGTATTAAAAGTTTCCTATAACGTTATTTGTTTTAAACTCAACGTTTTCTAGATTGCCCACCCACTGGGGTGCAAAATGAAGAGATTGTGTTCTTGCCATTTCCATTGAAAGATTTTAGGATTTTTGGATAAAATTTTCTTGACAAGAACAATCAAAAAGGTGAAAGTCTCTTGAGTTTAGTGATGAAAAACCTTTTGTAAATTGTTTACAGAGAAGATTTTGCTTAAACTGGTTGATGATTAAAGAACACACAATATTTTTGGGTTGAAAATTTTTTTGACAGTGTTTTGATGCAGAAAACAATTTGTGTGTGTTTTAATGTGTTTTGAGAGGGGTATTTATACAGTGGTGAAAAGGGTAAATTTTGCACATGTGAGGATTTATAAAGTCGGTTTTTGAAAACGTTTTATTTACCTCATTTAATGCGACCACTCCATTACCCGTAGTTTTCTCACGGTTTTCAAGAGAACAGTTGCAGTGCACAGTAAAAGTGCATCTTGCAGAGTTGAATGCCAAGTGGGGTGAGGTAAGGATGTGAGGGACCCATGACATATTTGACAGAAGGGATAAGAGACATATATTCCTATATTAAATTGGTGATTTTACCAACCTAGGACATTAAGTAACTAATACTTAGAGCATTTAGTTACTTATTCAATGCTCTTTGTCCAATGTCAGGGACCCTGAATGAGTCTTACTCATTCAGTGAGAAGTGAAATTGGGGTTTGTTCAGGGATCAGGGACCCTGAATGAGTCTTACTCATTCAGTGAGAAAGTGAAATTGGGGTTTGTTCAGGGATCAGGGACCATTTCAGAGAAAACTTGCTGAGGTTAGGATTGATTATCAGGTTGCTGACTTTCAATGTCAAGCATTCCTAATTTAGCTTTCAATCTCCTGAAGGTAGGTTCATCCAAGGGTTTGGTGAAGATATCAGCAAGCTGATATTCAGTAGGGATGAAATGGCGTTCTATGTCTCCTTTCATGATGTGGTCCCTGATAAAATGATATCAGATATCAATGTGTTTGGTTCTTTGGTGAAGGACATGGTTGTTGGAGATTGCTATAGCACTGGTGTTATCGCAAAAGATGGGTACCATTTTGTAGTGGATGTCATAGTCACTGAGTTAACTTTTCATCCATAGCACATTTGCACAGCACCCAACAGTTGCTACATATTCAGCTTCAGCTGAAGACATAGCCACTGATTGTTGCTTTTTAGCACTCCAATAAACCAGCTTTCCTCCAAGAAATTGACAGGACCCTGTGGTACTTTTTCTGTCCATGTTGCAGCCTCCATAATCAGAGTCAAAATATCCTTTGAGGTCAAACCCTGAACATTTTGGATAGTAAAGTCCAAGGCTTGGAGTTCCCTTCAGGTACCTGAGGATTCTTTTGGCTGCAGTGAGATGAGATTCTTTAAGGTTGGACTGATATCTTGCTATTAGACATACTGAGAATTGTATGTCAGGTCTGGAAGCAGTTAGATACATCAGTGATCCTACAATCCCCCTTAAATGAGTTTAACTGATTGATTTGCCAGTGAGATCAGGTCCAAGGTTATTTGGGGGGACCATTAGAGTCTTCACTGAGGCACAATCAGAGATTCCATATCTCTTCAAGAGATTCCTGGTGTATTTCTCTTGACAGATGGTGATTCCTTTATCAGCTTGCCTGATTTGTAGTCCAAGGAAGTATGTGAGTTCACCCATCATGCTCATTTCAAATTTCTTTGTCATCAGTTTTTCAAACTGTTTGCAAAGAGTATAATTCGTTGAGCCAAAGATGAGGTCATCAACATACACTTGGACCACTATCACATCTTGGTTTGTCCTATAGATAAACAAGGTGTTGTCTATCTTTCCTCTAACAAACTTGTTTTGAATCATGAAGGCTGAGAGAGTTTCATACCATGCTTTAGGAGCTTGTTTAAGTCCATATAAGGCATTGTCAAGCTTGCAGACATAGTCAGGGTATTCACTACTCTCATAGCCAGGAGGTTGCTAAACATAACATCTTCCTTGAGTTCACCATTTAGGAATGCACTTTTTACATCCATTTGGTAAACTTTGAAGTTCATGTAGGTTTCAAATGCAAGGAAGATCCTGATAGCTTCCATTCTTGCAACAGGAGCAAATGTCTCATCATAGTCAATGCCTTCTTGTTGACTGTAACCTTTGGCTACAAGCCTGGCTTTGTTTTTAATGACAGTACCATTTTCATCAGTTTTGTTTCTGAAGACCCACTTTATTCCTATGACAATGACATCCTGAGGACATTTGATCAAGGTCATAACCTTGTTTTTATCAAACTGTTCAAGTTCTTCTAGCATAGCCTGAACCCAGCTAGGATATTTTAGAGCCTCAGTGACACTTTTGGGTTCTCTATCTGATAGAAAATCAGTATATAGACATTCATTGGCTGAAGCTGCTGTTAACTTAGCAGCCATACTTCTTGTGAGCATGCCTTCAGTGGGTTCACCAATGATGTTCACAAGCTCCATGTCTTGAGATCTTGTCCACTTACTTTGTGGTCTAGGATCTGAGCTTGATGAGGTCACTAGAAACTTAGGAATGGGTTCAGGTGCTGCAGCCACATAATCATTTAAATCATCTGTTGAGATGCTTTGTTCAGGTTGGGGTTCATGAATTACAGGTTCCTAAACATTTGGTTCAATATTAGCTATCCCAATAGGGACTGATTGATTATCAATGAATTCATTGATTGTTGGTTGAGGAAGGTTGTGGGGTAAGACATAGTATGAGATGTCAGCATCAACTTAATATGAGGAATTGATTTCAGTGTTGAACTCATCAGGAGGGTATCTTGATGAGTTATCAATTCCTATTTCCTCCACTGAGGTATTGGTAAATCTGATGCTTTCTGAACTTTCATCAAAGGTGACATGAAAGGTTTCCTCAACTTGTTGTCTTCTGTTGTTGAACACCCTGAAGGCTTTAGAGATCAGTGAGTAACCTAGGAAATACCCATCATTAGCTTTTGCATCAAACTTGCCTAAGTGATCCTAGTGATTGTGAATGAACACAGGACACCCAAACACATGAAGGTAGCTGATGTCAGGAAGTCTTCCTTTGAAGATCTCATATGGGGTTTTGTTATGTCTTTTGACAAGGATTGACCTATTTTGAGTGTAACAGGCTGTTTTGACTGCTTCAGTCCAAAATTTCTTTGAGAGTGCAGAGCCATTTAACATAGTTCTGGCAGCCTTAATGAGAGTTCTATTTTTCCTTTAAGCTACCCCCATTTTCTTCAGGGGTGTATGGAGATGAAAATTTTTGGGAAATTCCCTTTTCATCACAGAAACTCTCAAGCTCTTGATTTCTGAACTCAGTACCATTGTCAGTTCTGATTTGTTTAACAGTAATCTCATTCTGATTTTCAATTTTCCTGATGAATGACATTATTGTATCAGCTGCCTGACTCTTTTTGGAAAGAAAGTATACCCAAGTGTATCTTGAAAACTCATCAATAATGACAAGTGTATACTTCTCTTGTTGGATTGATCTTGGAATGACTGGCCCAAAGAGATCCATGTGCAGAAGGTGAAGGCAGCTTTTGATAGAGAAATTTTGTTTTGTTTTGAATGATGCTCTATGATGTTTGCCTTTTTCACAGGCTGAGCACGGTTTGTCTTTTGCAAAAACCAGTGATGGTAAACAAAGGACTTTGTTTTTTTTGCCAAGTTGTTGATGTTTTTGAAGTTCAAGTAAGAGAGTCTCTTGTGCCACAGCCAGTTGACAGTTTTAGTGGCTTTGGCAAAGAGACAAGTTCCATTCTGAGAGAGTGTTGACATGTCTAACACATATACATCATCTCTCCTAGGAGCTATCAAAACAACTTCTTTGTTGGCATTAAAAATAGTACCTTGTTTATCATTGAATTGCACTATATACTTAGCATCACATAATTGACTGACACTGATGAGATTGTACTTTAGACCATTGACATAAGCTATTCTAGAGAAAACTATTCCATTTCAGTTTACTGAACCATAACCTTCAGTGGGACATGATGAGTTATCACCAAATACTACCTTGGGTCCTAGTTCGTTTACATACTTGTGCAGATACTCCTTAACACCAATCAGGCTTCTTGAACATCCACTATCTAGATGCCAAATAGGCTCTCTGGCGTGTGTCTACACAAATAGTAAACTGAATTAGTTTCTCTTGCTGACCCAAATACTAGTGGGCTTGGGTCTCATGGTCTGTTTAAACTTAGCAATTGATTCATGGTCAGTGGTTGAGTGAAGTGTGCTACCACAGGTTTTGCATTTGCTTACTGTGGAAAACTCAGTAATGCGGGGTTGTTTTGAACTTCTCCTTGCTTGAATAACTCTATCATGCTGAGATGTCTCATGAGCTGGATTTCCACATATATCACAGCAGGAGTTCATGAGACAGTCATTAGGAAGATGATCATTATAGCCACAATGTGGACAAGGAGGAAAAGGTTTAGCTTTAGATCTTTGACCCTGCTTTGAGGATGAAGCATACTGATGACCAGAATTGGTATGAGTTGCTTCACTGAATGAACTTACATACTGTAAGTGGTCAGAAGTTCTATGATCTTCCTTTTTGCAGATCATGAAAAAAAGGATTCTGTAGCAATTATCAGTGGTATGGCTGGTATAATGTCACAGATCACACTTCTGCTTGGGCTTGGTGTTAGATTTTAACCTTGATGAACTAGAGGAGGCTGACTTAGTTTCCTTGATTGTTGAATCAGGAGCTTTCTCAATAGAGTTCATTTTGTCAGTCAATTTCCTCACAAGTTTAGCCAGTTGCTGGATTTGGTCTATTTCAGTAGGAACTGAAGATGTTGAAGTCTCAGTGGGCATAAAGTCTTCTTGGGTTGGTTTTGGTGGTCTTTTCAGGATGGTTCTACCAAGTCCAGACCTTTCTTTTGGTGAGTGGGGGTTGAATTGCAAGGGAGTAAGCTCAGAGCTAGGTGCAGCACCCTGAAGAGGTTTTAGGGGTGGAAGCGGTGCTTGAGATTCGGCTTCAGACTCATAGATGAGTTCAGTACTACTGGGCACATCAGGAAGTCCAAGCAAGCTCTTAAGAGCTTGGCTTTCAGGCTCAAGTATACTTCCATAATCAAAATTTGGAAGCTTACTATCAGGATTTACCCTTTCAACCCAATCACTGGACTTTGGTATTGACTCCTTATTGGAGAGGATGCCAGCAGACACAAATGGTTTTGGACCTTGGTCTTTATTTTGAGAATCAGGGAGATGATCTTCACATATGATTCTCTTTTTGCTACTGGGGGCTTGAACAGTATCAAAGACTCTAGGATTCTTAGCAGTCCAACTTTCAATGATATTTTTTTTCTTTTTTAAGTTCTTCCTGAAGAGCTTGATTTCTTTTAACTAGTTCAGTGTTTTGAATTTGCAGTGTAACAGCCTCAAGCTTGGCTTGTTTAAAAAGAAGCAGTTCATTCCTACACTTGTTATAAGATCTTACATATATCGTGTTATGATGATTCGGGTGGCCTTGGATGGTGATGATACAAGAAAGCCATGGTTTTAGAGAGATGAAGAGAGGAGGATGATTCTAGAGAGATAAACAAAAAAGAAAGGTTAGATTAGAATGAAGCACCACCCCTTCCAAGGATGGAAGGGGTATTTATACATACAGACTACACGACCTCCTGACAGCCTGTGGATCAGATATACAGTGGGTAAAGACCTGTCCTTCCTCCATGGTGAAACACTACGCTAAACTAGGCTAATAACTAACTAATAATATAGTAAATAACGATATGTTTACGAGCTAACATATGCTAGACTATAGATGGGGTGACCGACACTTCACTATGGAATTTCCAATTCCTAACAATCTCCCCCTAAGGGTGGTCACCCCATGTTTTACATTTTGAATCCTAGCATTCTAATTTGTCTTCTGTTCTGAGCTCGTAGACTTCAATTCTTCAATGTCCACATTCTTTGTGCTTTTGTAGTGACTCTTCATTGTCCGATTATTTTGTACTTTCAGTGGAGGTCTTTGAACTGATCCACATCATGATGATCTTCGAGCTTTAATTGAGATCATCAGCCACAGCAAATCTCTGGATCACCCTTTATTGTGTCGCCATCATGTGAAGTTGTGACTTTCGGACCGACATGCTCACACTTTCTGGATCATGACATCTTTTCATCAGAGTAGCGGAAGCTTTACTGGTTCATGATATTTGCAGCTATCAGAGCCAGGTTATGTAGATAAGCACTTTTGTCATGATTTCTTTAATTAAGTGTGGATGCTGTGAGCATGCGGCTTTGGATTGACTCCTCAATTCTGATCTGCTGCAACCATCCAAATGTACCTGCAAACAACAATTAGCAATAAAACACACGAAAGTGTCTTTGATCACTTTCGTTGAATTGAGGTACACGGCCACGGTTCCTCGTTGATCAGTACAAGTACTGCCTGTGATCAGGTATAATTCCGAAGAATCTCCTTGACAGGGTTTCGCAACTGTTCTAGCTATTCTCAAACCGAAACGTCTCAAAGAAGACAACATGGAGTGAGTGAACCAGCGAATTGAGATTCACTGATTGATGAAAGATTGATTTGAAAACAATCGCGTATTGCTTGAAGAAAGAGTTTTGCAATACGACGAAGGTTTTATAAGAAAGATCAATTTTCAATCAGAAATACTTTTTGTATTTGAAACGAGTACACATTCGATGTGCTAGAGAAAAGAATATTTGCACATCAAATGGTTTTTCCAAAAGTATTTTTTCAATCAGAGATACTTTTTGTATTTGAAAATGAATACACATTCGAGGTGCTAGAGAAAAGAAGATATTTGCACATCGAACGGTTTTTCCAAAAGTATTCGTCAATTCATTTCCTGGATCAAGGTTGATTCACGAGTGAATCGCCCATCGTTTCTATCCAGTTGTCACAAGCTTGATCTTTAGAAAAGATCTCACATGTCACCCACCAAGAGCTTGTTTGATGTTGGCTTTAGAAGGATTTCCATCTTCATCGTGAATACTTTTACATATCACTCGGATGTTCTGACAATACCACAAGGATAATGCGTAGGACTCTCAATATTCTTACTTTCCACATTGTGTGAAACAGAAAGTCTTCAAGAATTTAATGTCCTAATGAGACATTGTGGATGATCTCTTGGCTCTAGACTCAATAGTGCACATTTGGTTCCTATGCCAGAGACTAGGGAGAGGGTCTCCTTCTTCAATATCAACAATCTCTAAGAGAAATTCGATAGATAATGTAGGTTCCCCATGAGAATGAAACAAGTCTTTTTAAGAGGAACTTGAGTAGCTTGAGAAGTTTAGTGCAGTGCATCACTGGGTCCATGACGTCTAGTCTTCAATACCGGCGTTACCTTAGTAACTACCAGTAGCATATGTATTGAATCCGGTTACTGCCCTAAGGTTGAATTATTGGAGGGCTATTTCTTTTCACCCTTTTCACACTTAATTCTTTTTCATTCTTCAACCCCTTCAGTGCTTACCAAGACTTCATAACTAGAACCTTGTTGGGTTTATTCCAGTACTAGCTCTGTCTCAGTCCGCACTCTTCCCATTTCTCACTTTTTTCCTTTTTTCATCATACCTAAGGACTCTACACTATCTAGTAGATTTTCCCTGGGTAGATCCCTCCGGCTCTGGCGGGATCGTGGGAATGAATACCTAACCTAACCATCCTTATAACTCCATGCATAAAGTAAAATGGTCGGTCTTTTGGTACAGTTCATTCTTCCTTGAAACCAATTGAAAAATCATTTGGAAAAATCAATCAAGGTACTTGTAATACGAGATCAAAGCATTTTGTACCTTAATAGTTTCGATCATTTAGAAATGCTCCCCCTCAACATGTGCATATGATCTTGAAATTATTTAGCACATCGAGGCAAGAGTTCTTTGAAATAATTTCTTGATCATAATTTTCGTAGAAAAAGCCATTTGATTTTCTTGGTAAATTCTCCCCCTCAATATGTGCATAGGATATTTGAAATCATTTTATCACATAGAGGAAAAAGTTCTTTTGAAGCACATTCACGATCACAAAAACCATTAAACCTTTAGAAAATCAATCAAGGTACATTATGTTGAACCATATAAATCTTTGAACCTTGAAAGTTTATTTTCTTTTGAAATGCTCCCCCCCCCCCCCAATATGTGCTTCGAGATTCGAAAGCGTTTAGCACATATGGGAGAGCAGCCTGCACTTTTGAATCAAATCGATCATCATTTATCAGATTTCTATATTAAATCACAAATTTTCCCCCGATCAAAAATATCAAACCCTTTGAGATTTTGGATCCCAAGTGATTTAATAAGGTTTAGAAAACATAGGAGAAAATGTGCATGCTTTAAAAGCTCTTCTGGTTTATGGTTAAATGCTCCTCCACAATCATGTGCATTATGTATTTCAAAATCGTTTGGCACATGAAGGAAGGAGTGTTTTTTAAACAATCACCCTTTTAAAACCGATTTGAGATTTAAATCACGATCTCTCCCCCGATCAAAAATTTCAAACCAATTGAGATTTTGGATCCCAATTGATTTAAATCATTTGAAATTTTTTGGGGAAAGACGTGGCTAGATTTAATTTTTGAAATTGACTTATAAGGACCAACTATAGACATTAAAGATTGTTAGTGTCAGGTATGATAATTTTTAAGAGGTCTTTAAGTAAAATAAAATAATTTCACAATCAAACAAGAACAGAAAATTTTCATTTTGTAAGATCTTTGAGTTTTAAAGAAAATCATACCATGGCATAACATTAAATCTTTAGATAACCACCTTGTTTTTGTACAAACCTGACTTTTATGAAGAAATATCGTTTGAAAATATTTTATTTTAAATCACTCTCCCCTCAATCGATGACCATAGTCGATGATTGAGTGACTTAAGTTTTGATAAAATGAAGTCCGGTGATTTTCAAAATTTAGTCCAATTTATTTTCAAAACAATATTTTTCCATTTTTTCAAAACAATATTATTTAAAAATTGTTTTAAAAAAATGGTATCCTGCACAAAGATACGTTAGGTGGTTGAGAAGCTTCTGTTGTTGCTGTAGGGCAGGAAGAAAACCGTCTGCAGATGCAGTGAGACTTCTGACGTTGCATTTTGTCATGCTAACTCTTCATAGAGGTCCAATTAAGCTCCGTTTCTTCATTTGATGATGAAGAAAACCATCTGCTGATGCAGTGAGACCTCTTACGTTGTATTTTTCCATGCCAACTCTTCATAGAAGTCAAATTAAGCTTCGTTTCTTCATTTGTCAACCCAAGATATAGTTACCCTTTCCTTTCGGCATCCAATCATCTTCATTTGTGGGATCCGGATCGGGAACATTCTTATGAACCATGATATCTGCATACGTTAGTGGACACACAAACAGATATATGGTGGTCGACATCACCTAAACAGCAATCGACTAATAACAGTCAACTAAACATATCAATCAGATCATTCATGGGCATGGGAATTATATGTTCATCAATCTATAATCATCTAATCCTAACAATCACATCCTAGAAACCTAGTCCTTCAACATAGGAAATTACATTTTTCAGATAAGCACGTAGGATGATTCAGAAAGCCCGTTAGATTTTGTGAATTTGAAAAACATTCTCCCCCTCAATCAATGACTCTTTTTCTTGAAAAGTTTTAAAAGCGCTGAAGTCATTGATTGAGTTTTTGCAATTTTATGAAAACTTGATTCTGATTGATTTTCAAGCAACTCATTTTCCACCATTATGTTAAAACAAATATTTTTCTGAAGAATTTTAGAAGGAAAAATATTTGAGTAGGAACAGCAGTCCTTCGACATACTTTCCTTGTTATATTTTAGGATAAGTGCACGAAATTTTAGAAAATTGGTTTAGCGCAACACTTTCCTTCCTTGAAGAGCGGGTTGCTATCGGAAATAATAGCAAGCCATGGTTTAAGCACGGGTTACAGTCTGAAGTAACTGTAAGCCATGATTTGAAGCCCGGGTTACAGTCTGAAATAACTGTAAGCCATATTTTGAGACATGTTTTGAAAAGAAATATTTACACCTCCTGCTCGAACTTCATCTATGGTCCCGTGCCATTATTGAATGACATTTCTAAGACCGCAGATGTTATCGATACCAAAAGACATGTCTTTGAAAAACATATTTTTGGTATTTTTAAATTTTCTGATTTTTATGGGTTTTTGTTGATTTTATATTTTTCTATTTTGTTTTGCTGGTTTTATATTTTTGTATTTTCTTTTTCTGATAAATATATACAAAGATAGAGTAGATGATATAGTATAAGAAGACGATGATACGAGTACCGAGATAAGGATATCGAGCAGCCCCGTTGTAGAAGATAGAAGTCATCATCTCTTAAACATTCACCACCAAAGCATTCGAGGCTCTTGAATGAGAGAAATTGAACCATCTGAAAGTGAGACTTTGGCGGCTTCCCCCCAAACCGAAAATCCATTAGATGAGCAGATTCGAAGCTCTATTTCAAGCTTGCCTTAGCCAGGTGCACAGAGAAGCACACCATTATCATAAATCCCGCTGCTCCTTTTAAGAACGATAATCGAGATTCCTCGTTCGGGGTTATATTATCAACAAGAACAGCAACGTATCATCCCACTCTTTAAATTTCTTCTCATATTTCATTACCACTGAAGTCTGAAGCGATGCATCCCCAAAACGTTGTCAAGAGACCACTTCCCCCAAATAGATGAATTGATGCAGTCAGTCTCTTAAACTAGAGCTCACGAACCCGAAGTACCCGAATGCCCAAAGAGAGAATAACCGATAATATTGAAGAAGCAGGCCGAATCACTGATTATCTCTGCGGACGTCAACTCCGGAATAAGTGATTATATCTCTGAATCACTGATTAAGCTCTCAAGTGAGACAACTGGGCGCCCACAATGTACACAATTCTCTCTCCCCTGATGATTGCGATAACATCGAAATCATCACACACTTGTGTACCTCTTTTTATCTTCAGAAACTTTCTTTTACATTACTTCCCCCACGTCGTTGGAATAATAATACTAAAAGCCTTGATGAGTAAAACCTTGAGTTTCTCTGCGGTCATGACATTTGTCTTTCCGGGATATCTTCAATCACTTAGAAGAATTAAGTTCATCAAGTTTACTCGCTTTGTGTTTAGATGTGTGTCTCCTCCCCCCTTGCGGGTTTTGATACTTCAGAATCAGCAACATATTATAAGTCCAAATACTTGAAATCTGTTGAGAAGATCGCTAGAAGTCTTTGTGAGAATCAACTTGCTGAAGTAGAATATGAGCAAGTCTAATTGGGGATTAAATCTGACATATCACTCTCCCCCAATTAGTGCTCTCCCCTAAAGCGACAATCTGTTTGATAAATGCCCAGAATAGGAAGAAGTCTTTAGATAGTTAAATGCAACTCGTCTTTTAGTCTTCTAACGATCATCAGAGAATGTAGAACCGACTGTAGACTCGACCTTCTTTTAGATTGTCCATTTGGGGAATAGAAAGTTAATATCTTCATCTCACCAAATGCGTTCCAATTACCTTATATGTAGCAAATCTCCATAACTAAAATCCCTCCCAATCAAAAAAGAACAGAAAGATGTTCATCAAAGAAATCAGCCCAGCAGTTAGAAGCACTTTGTCATTAATCATATAAGCCCGTTTGAAGATGTCAACCAACGGCTCTTAGAAGAAAACTTCATGTGAAGATGACCCGATAAGAAGAAGCTCGGTTCTTACATGAGTTTGGAGCCGTTTGACCATTTATTCTCAGATATTAATCAACCATGCAGAATTATCACACTTCTTCTCCCCCTCAAGAATTTCATACGGAGATGCCATTCTTGATTAAGCAAGTGAATATCTTCATAATGTAGTCTCTTCACCCTTCTCCCCTTCAAAGGTAGCATATGATGTCGCCATCGTCATTATAATCGAGCAAGTGGAATAAGAGAACAATCAACGGTAGTCCGGTTCACTTGATAATTGAAAGCGTATGGAAAAAGCATGAAGCATGTTGATGAGAATGGTCATAATTGAGAAGATTTATCTTCTTCAGAAGATAAAGCGCACTGAAGTGTACACTTTTCTTTTCCTTAGGGTACGAGGCTTGAACTGTTGTGTTCAAACGTCATAAGAAGATTTCTCTTCTTTGGAAGATAAAGAGCACTGAAACGTACACTTTTCTTTTCTTTAGAGTACGAGGCTTGAACTGAAGTATTCAAACGTCATTATCTCTCTCTTTTCAATATCTCTTGGCAAACTTATAATCAACCAATTATCATTCAGTAGGCTCTTTGTCGTGACAGCTGATGGAGAAAACCCAATATGATGAATTTGACCCTGAAGTGAACTAACCCGAACTCGTGACTTAAACTTGCACATATGTAACAAAGAGCGGTGCCAAGAATCCATGCCCATTTGAATCTCTAAGTACTCTATACTCTTCAACCAACCATCAAGTATCAGACGTATATCACCTCTTGAAAATCCACAATTCAATGTGACACTGAGCACTACAACGTAACTCATTAAAGTGATAGTTATTTTGTGGTGGTAAGAGCCCAATTCCCCCAAGTGGTAAAAGAAATGGAAAAGTTACACAAAAATAACTAGATTTCCAAGTCTTCACTTTTTTGAAAAACCTCGAACAAGGATCTCGAAGAATCTTCATCCAACCATCCCCGATACCTTCAGATACTAAGTACACTCACCCGTGATATTTCACTTCAACCTCAAATAGATAATACTGAATTAACGCCGTTGTCACATCTTCTGGTTAAAAGCTCAAGTCTAGCCTCCGTTGATGTTTTAAGTGAACTATGATAATGGTTTCATCCCGACCATGGTTAGAAGCACATAACCCCGTAAAACCACGAAATAACCAAACTGCCAGGAAGAAAAATCCAAGCAATCACCCAATTCATGAAGTACACCCTTTATCCCTTATTTGAAGTAGAAACTGTAGCACCAGCATCATATAAGATTCCGAAATACACTTTCCTTTCTCCAGGATGGTTCCATCATCACGGGATTTTACAATTCTATGGTTTAAACCGATAAATAGTTTCTTTCGCGGGATTTTACAAAACCAAGAATAAACCGAGAGATAGATCCGGAAATGTACTTTATTTTTACTAGGATGTTTCCATTGTTACGGGATTTTACAAGTCTATGATTTAAACCGAGAAATAGTTTCTTTCGCGGGATTTTACAAAATCAAGACAAAATCGTAAACAATGTCAGCTTGAATGTGTTATGACAACTTTGGTTTCGGTGAATATCTGTTTTAGGGGAACATGAAGCGGTTCATCAACAAATCACCTTCATCATCAACAATTCTTTACCCATGTGTAGACAACTTCACAAACCATACTAAGTCAAGTAGTATAAACATCTTTTCTCTGGAGGTTAACCGTAACACATCAAAGTACACGTTTCTCCCCCATGATGGTTTCGAACTTTCGGAAGCATCATAACGTGTATGACCATTTGCACGAGAAGTTCTTGTCATAAGCAAACATCTTGAAAAATCATGACTGACGTTGAAGATTCTTGAAAGATTTTGCTTAGACTGTGAAGTATCATTGACATTATGTGGCGTCGAATATCTCATGGGAATTACTGTAAACGAACCTCCTAAGATTCACCGGCTAATACTAATGACCACATATGGAGATAACGTCACTTCAATTACGCATCAATAATACCGTACAAAAACCCCGAAGTCATATTTTTCAAATTATCGCTCAAGCTGTGAATTTGTATCTTCCGTGAAATTTTACCATACCAACAATACCAATATTAGTCCAAAATTTATAAAAATTTCGGATTATAACACAAATGTGTGCCTATCAACTTCGTGAACCATCAACCCATCACATATCTTAGCCCAACGTTTCTAATATATAATAAATCCCAAATAATCGATTTATACACACAGGCCCACGTTTAAATCCATACGGCCCATGAAGTGATCCAATTCACACATTCATGTAACCGGATGGTCATATAACCCTAATATATCACATTTCCCAAAACTAACCCTACTCACATCTACTTGAAATATCTGCCCCCTCCTAATGAGCGTCTACCACAAATATTTAATCACTTCTCAACACAGATCTGGAATACTAACTCTTCTCATCTCAAAAGTACTCACCGCCCTCATCCTCAAGATTCTCACCAAACTTCTAATAACTCCCACAATCTCAGATCATATTACAATTTCAGATCATATTAGCACACAATCTTTTATGACCAATTCAGTCATAAATAATCAGCAACACCACGAACCTATAACATCTTTTCTATGAGGCTTCAAGGTCTGGTGACAACCAAGATCTCAGGTAGGTTTAATTGAGCGTTTCTTATTGTTTTGAGTGAATGAAAGAAACGGGTATAACACATATGTTATATATTGTTCTTTTAAATTCGCACATTGATGAAGAGGCTGAGCTTCTAAAGAATCTGTGAGGAGTATAGTTCAACAAAAATCTTGAAAAAGATTATAAGGAAAGTTGAATATTCTGAGATTCATTGTTTTCTTTTCATTTTCGTTTTAAGTCTTGGTTCATTTTCGTTTTAAGTAGAGATTTTGAGGGTCTTGGGTAGACAAGTTTAGGTTAGGTAAGTTTTGGATTGGATGTGGGTTGAGTCTTGATTGGTTTTGGCATCTTCGATTTATACCCATTCTGTTAAGATCCATATGGACCGAAGATGTAATGAAACAGAGGTCACGCGTTTGATTGGTAATTGGTGGTATGTGGTCGAGTCTTTTTATTTTTACACATAACTTCTTTACAGCCCTTAAGACATTTGTTACGCATAACCCTTTTTTCTTTCACTCATAAAGTTTATCTTACGCGTAACTTGTTTCAAAACCTTAAGCGTAAGTCAAATTGCTTATGCGTAAGCTGGTCTTATAGCTTATGCGTAAACAGGTCTTTTAGCTTATGCGTAAGACCTTATGCTTATGCGTAAAACATACGCGTAACAAATCCTTACGCATAACTTCATAGTTATGCGTAAATAACTCTGTAGATGGCTTCTTATGTGTAAAAATAGGGTTTTGACACTTTGACCATTTTTTTCGATGAGTTTTCCGACCATGTTTTCCGTGTATCTTCATACTTACCCAGAAAACTGCATATGAAATACTTCAGTTTGACCCATTTGACCACGGATATGACCACAAGACTTTCACAGATTTGGTAACCAAAAAGTCAATAAAGATGTTGTGGAAAACTAAAAGGGGGGGGGGTTGAATAGTTTTGCCAATTTTACGTTAGTTTCAAAAACTTTAGATTCGTTAATATGTGAGATCTTATGGATGTAGAGAAAGTATAGATCTAATGATAAAGCAAGTAAATAAAGTAAAGCGAATGGAAAGAAAAGACACAACCGATGTATAGTAGTTCGGCTACAAGGACACCTTCCTTGCCCTACTCCACTCCCCGAGTCACCTACTCGAGAGTTCAAGCACTATGTCAACAAACTCCTTCACTTGGGGGAGAAGCCTTCACAACGTTGCTTACACTTTTTCCGGTACAAAGCTAGATACCGAGTCCGTAACACGGTGGACCAAACCAACACGACTATTACACAACAAATATGTGAAATATCAAATACAAGATCTTCGCTATAGAAATCTTGTAGAGTGACAAATCAATCAAGGACCCCTTGCTTGGATGACTTGTAGAATGCTCGTGATCTCGCCTTAGAGAAGGACCTCTATGAGGATCACAATAGAAAGAAATAAGAAAAACTCTCTAGATCAAGTGATCTATATGTTAGAAGAGAATGAGAGTGTTTGAGAGATTTAGTAAGAAGAGGGGTGAGTTATAATGAAGAAATGGCTCTCTATTTATAGGCAAAATCTTCCACTGTTCCCCGGATCCCTTCCACTTGGGATCCGTCTAGTGTAATCCTAGGGATCCGTGGAACGCTCCTCTTTGCCCATGGGTTTTTTGGTTATGGGTCATGGGTTATGGGTTGGTCCATGGGTTTTTTTTAGATTCAATGTATCTAAGTATACATTGTATCTAGTCAACTTGGGTATGGGTTAAGATCCATAGGTTATGGTCCATGGGTTATGGTTTTTACCCATCCTAATAAACTATTACAACAAATGCTTAATTACTATATTTTTGTAATTAAATGGCTATATGTAAATGCTTTACAAAAATAACATGTATCCTTATAATTATACTTAAGATAACATTATATTTGTTATCAACAAAACATAAAGAGATCGCAAAATATTAATAAACGTTTTTACGGTTTATATGTATTAACAATCTCTCCCTTTTTGTTGATGACAAAACATAATGTTATGATGAGTAAAACTTAAGAATAGATGTAAGTTTTTAAAGCCCCTAAGTTTTACTTCTTCTTCCCCTTTTTGTCGAAACAAAAAGTTAACCCTTGGAGGAAATAAACATAAAAGTGTGGAAAAATTAGTCCACGTATCGCTAACTCCCCCTTGACGGTAGCTCCCCCTAGTTTGGGGCGTCAAGTGAAGAAAAATAAAAAATCCTACAAAAAGAAGGGTTAGTAACATGCTTAAATAATCTTGGAATTGCCGAGAATCAAGATTGGGAGCCAAGGTATGTAAACAAGGCCTTGTAATAAAACAACAAATTGTAGTGGCATTTATGCCACTTACAAGCATGTAAAAATAAGAACAAGACTTGTTCTTGAGAATGACTTCAAAAGAAAAAGTACTAAAAATAGAAAATAGTAGTAGTGATTCCTTCCATGCTTGCATAAGGTTATGGATGGAGGTTTGAATGAGTAATGGTATTGATGCGATCAAGGATGAGGTTGAGTATGAATCGCATTTCTTCCCTAACTTCTATTGCAATTTCCCTAGTGGATTGGCAATGTTCACAATGTAGGTGATGTGGGTAATGAGTACGGAAATCTTCCGGTTTGTTTTGATTTGTGAGTTGCGGAAGTTGTGGTGGAAAAATAGGAAAATACGGATCAAAGTCCGGAATGATTGGAAGTGATGGTGGAAAAGAACCTAAATGTTCTTGTAGTTTAATGGGAGCTAAAGGTGGTGATGTTTCAAGATCATTGAATATTGTGTTTGGAGAAGTTGGAGGTGTCAAAAAGGCTAATTCTTTTTGCTTTGGTTGTGGAGATCTTGTTGGAGTCGTAAGGAGTTCCAAAAGAGTGATTTTAGGTGGTGAATGATTAGGTGATGAAGTTGGTGTACTTGTTGGTGATGAAGGATGTGCTATAATGGAAGCATCTTATGGTGAGTTATTTGTTGAGGATGAACCATTTGAGGTTGGTTTTGCTAAACAACAAGATCGGATACTAATCCGTGCGGATATCCTAGAGTTTGATTGTGGTATTTTGGATGGTGGTAGTACAAAGGTTTGGGTATCATGAAGATGGTTGTTTGTACTAGGTGATTCATCTAAAGGGTTTGTGGATGACATGGTGAATTGTGTTTGTGAGGATGAGATGGATTATGCAAGCATTTTGAGAGTTCTATATATAGAAAAACAAAGCATTGTAATGAATGCTTGACCCAAAATGTGGATTAAAATCTAATGATTAGATATGAATTTAAGGCATGTGATCATGAGAACACAAGCATTAAAGAGCATACTCCCAAAAATAAAACAAATGTGGATTTTTCATCCAAAGTGAGAAAAATAGAAGGTAAAAACAGCTTCTGTCTCACAGATCCCATGGATCCTTCCCTTGAGGGATCCGTCCAGCATGAAGGCTGGGATCCGTGGGTCTGGTGATTCAGGCAGCACAAAATTTTCCTTTTGGAAACATTTTTGCCTATTGTGTGCCTATATGCAAACTATTTGGAGTTGCGGTTATCTCGACCTCTAAAAAGAAAAAGAAAAGTAAACTAGAAGTAGAAAAAGTATCCTATTGTGATAACCCGAAAACACATATTTAGTACATAAGTACGTAATTTAGTGTTATCAATGCTCCTAATTCATTGTTGCTTAAATGAATGTATCCAAAAACACATATTAGTTATGTGTCCCCTTTAGCATTCAAAAGACATGAGATGCAATGAAAACGGGTTTTTACTTTGTATTAATAATGAAAAAGCGATTTGTCATAGACGTGAGAAATTGCTTTTGTGAAATTGATACGGGAAGGTATCATTCTTTTAGAAAACATTTTGAAAATATATTTTCTTTGAAAATGTGTATGTGTTTGCAACAAAAAAAATAGAAGCTATAAGTGGAAAACTTATCTTGGGTTTTGAAAATTCCCATATTGTTTGTGAGTTGTGCGTGAAATAGAGATCCTAGACTCAGAAAGAAGAATGCTAGTGTTTACATACCTTGTAGAGTCAAATAAGTTACGACGTTTGTTCCATTAGACCAAGACCAAGACGAAGTAGGTTGAATTGTTCCCGCTTCAACGGTTTGGTAAGGACGTCGGCTATGTTGTCTTCGGATGCTACCTTCTCAATAGAGATGTTCCCCTTTTGAACATTGTCTCTTAAGAAGTGATGACGAATCTCTATATGCTTTGTGCGAGAATGCAATACCGGATTCTTGCTTAAGTCGATGGCACCTTTGTTGTCACATAGGATGGCTATGTCGCTTAGATGAATGTCGTAGTCGACTAACGCTTGTTTCATCCATAATGCTTGTTGGCATGCTTTGCCGGCGGAGACGTACTCGGCTTCGGTTGTTGATATTGCTAGTGCCGTTTATTTCTTAGAAAACCAAGATGTTAAACAACATCCCATGAAAGTATATACCCCACTTGTACTTTTTCTATCAATGTAATCACCTGCATGGTCAGAATCTGCATATACAATTATTTCTACTCCCGTGCCCTTAGGATACTATAATCCTAATTTTGTTGTACCCTTAATGTATCTAAATATCCTTTTTACGGCTTCTAGGTGTGATATTTTAGGGTCTTCTTGAAACCTAGCACATAAGCAAACACTAAACATGATATCCGGCCTACTTGCCGTGAGGTTGAGAAGACTACCTATCATGCCACGATATTTAGTATTATCTAAGGATTCGCCGTCTTCATCTTTTGTGAGTTTGGTGTCGGATGACATTGGTGTCCTAATTGGTTTCGACTCTTCTAGACCGAATTTCTTTAACATCTCCTTTATGTATTTAGATTGATTAAAGGCGATACCATCTTCTACTTGTTTGATTTGTAGACCAAGAAAGAAACTAAGTTCTCCCATCATACTCATCTCGAACTCGTCATGCATGATTTTCGAGAAATCATCACACATGTCTTGACAAGTGGATCCGAATATAATATCATCTACATATATTTGTACTATGATTATATGTGACTCTCTTTTCTTAGTAAAAAGTGTGTTGTCAACTAGCCCCATGGTATAGTTGTGTTTAATTAAAAATGACTTGAGTCTATCATACCAAGCTTTTGGAGCTTGTTTAAGACCGTAAAGGGCTTTCTTTAATTTATACACATGTTTGGGTTTTTCAAAATCGATGAAGCCCGGAGGTTGAGCTACATATACTTCTTCATTAATGAAACCATTTAGAAAAGCGCTTTTGACATCCATTTGATAAAGATTTAGATCATTAGCACAAGCATACGCAAGAAGTATTCTTATAGACTCTAATCTAGCCACCGGGGCATAGGTCTCATCAAAGTCTATTCCTTCTTGTTGGTTATACCCTTGGGCAACGAGTCTAGCCTTGTTCCTAGACACTACTCCGTTTGCATCTAATTTGTTTTTATAAACCCATTTGGTTCCTATTATGGTTTGATTACTAGGTGGAGGGACAAGCCTCCAAACATCATTAGAAACGAATTGATTTAGTTCTTCTTGCATGGCCATTACCCAACTCTCATCTTTTATGGCTTCTTGTGTATTCTTAAGTTCTATGGTTGAAACGAAACAAAACAAGCTACTTTGGTTTTGAACTTGAGACCTTAATTTTCGTTCGTTTAGCTTTCCTATGACTTTATCTATGGGGTGATCTTTGGACTCTTTAATGTTTATGACTTCATCATTTAAAGGTTCTTCTTCTTCAGTTATCTTTTTCTTTATTACTATAGCTTCACTTTCTATAATCTCGTCATTGACAAGAGGTGGAGAGGGTTTGGGTGGACTTTCATCAAATTTTATATTTAATGACTCTTCTACCTTCATTGTTTCTTTGTTTAATATGATGTAAGCTTTGCTATTTAGCGAATAACCTAGAAAGATACCTTCGGTTGATTTAGGATCAAATTTTGTAAGGTAATCTTTAGTGTTAAGAATAAAACATTTGCTTCCAAAGACTCTAAAGTGATTTAACGTAGGCTTTTTGCCTCGGAGTAACTCATATGGAGTTTTACCTAAGATTGGTCTAATTAAGACTCGATTGAGTATGTACGTTGAAGTATCAACGGCATTACACCAAAACTTTTGAGGTATGGATTGTTCATTAAGCATGGTTTGACTCATTTCTTGTAGGGTTTTATTATTTCTTTCTACTACCCCATTCGCTTGTGGAGTGCGTGGAGCCGAGAAGTTGTGAGTAATACCATTAGCATCACAAAAGGCTCCAAATTGCACTTCATTATCGAATTCCCTACCATGAATAGTCCTAATGGACACTATAGGACTTCCTAGTTGTCTTTGGATCATTTTGCTTAATATTTCAAAATAATTAAAGGTTTTCGTTTTGTTCTTTAAAAATTTTGTCCATGTATACCTACAGTAATCATCTACTATTACCAAAGTGTAGTAGTTGCCTCCATAACTTTGGATAGCGGATGGACCAAATAAATCCATATGTAGTAATTCTAGACACCTAGTTGTAGACACCATGTTTTTAGCTTTATGACTAGAATGAGCTTGTTTTCCTATATTACAAGCATCACAAAAGTGATGTTCATATTTTAACTTAGGTAGATCTCTTACTAGATATTTGGATGATAGCGATTGAAGAAGTCGCATATTGGCATGACCCAATCTTCGATGCCATAAGGTCGAAGTATCATCCATAGAGGTAAGACAAAGTTTGTCTTTAGGTTCATTACCAATTTTAATGACATAGATTTCATGTTTTCTAATTCCTCTTCCTATGGTTATGCCATTTTTTAGTATCTTACTACCGGTTTTGGTAAAAAGTACATTGCACTTTTTATCACATATTTGTCCTATACTTAAGAGGTTAAAGTTTAGGTTTTCTACATGACACACATCGTTAATGGTTAGAGATTTGTTAAAAATCGTACCTTTACCGATGATTCTACTTTTGCTATTTCCAAACACCACATTACCTCCATTTACGGATTCATATGTGGAGAATAGATCCCTATTGCCGGTCATGTGCCTCGTGCACCCGCTATCCTTGACCCATTCATCGGGGTCTAGCTCGACCTTTAAGCACACCTAAAATAATAATAAACTCAAAAGTTTGGTCCTCATTTGTTCATGGGTCCATTAGTGTTAAACATTCCATTCATGTTAGACATGTATGGATAAGGTGAGTATGCATTCCATGGAGCAAAGTTTTGAAAGGGAAAGCCGTTTTGCATATTTGGGTTCCATACCATTTGATGATTACTTTTCGGGTAAACGTTATTAGGTCTCCTAAATGAATTAGGTTTTGAAAAAGATGGAGCTTTGTTTCTTGCAAAAGTAGGATTATATTTTGGAAGTGGTTGTCTAGTGGTGACGTGAGTTGGTTTCTTCCTATTAACGATAAAAAAATCAGTTCTAGATGAAGACGCTACGTTATTACTACTGTTTGCTATAGCAGATCTACGGATCCCTGTCTGTACACTAGCCGGTTCCCTTTTTAGGGGATCCGCCACAACAGTGGCTGGTTTTTCTAGCGCCTTAACAAATTTTGTTTCTGTACTTTCACTAGTTGATGGATCAAGTTGTTGAATACCTAAGCCTTTTTGGTTGTTACCGGTTTTAACACCATCTAGTATTGTATCTAAAGTGTTCGTACTCATTCTAGCAATTTTAGAATCTAGATGATCAACTAGTGTTTGAAGTTGAACGCAAAGTTCACATTCACCACTTGCTATTTTACCCTTTTCTAAACGTTTTAGTTTTGCTTTTAATTCTATGACTTCTTTATCTAAACGTTGGTTTTGACTCTTTAAAAGCTTATTTTTGTTAATTAGTTTTAAGCTAATGTTGCATAGTTTGTCATATTCATTATGCAAAGAGTCGTCATCAAGTGATGAACTACTATAGTATTCGTGATATACCTCATCATTTGCCATGAGACAAATTTCTTCGTCCTCCTCGTCGCTCATTCCCCACGTGCCGCTCACGAACGCCTTTTGATCATCCCGTTTGGGACACTTACTAATAAAGTGGTTTGGGTCCCCACATTTAAAGCAAGTACGATCATCCTTTGGCTTCTCGTCCTCTTTGCTTTTCCGAAAGCCTTTCTTATCGTCATATGGTTGTTTGACGTATCTTCCCTTTCTTCTAAAGGACTTTTTAAAGTCCCTTACCGCCATAGCGTACTCCTCGTCGTCACTACTCGAAGAGGAGTTCTCTTCATCGCTTGAAGCCTTTTTGGCTTTAAGGGCAAGAGATTTGTGTTTCTCTTTTACCTTTGAGGCTTCAGAGTCTTTGGCAAGGACAAGCTCGTAGACTTTTAGGTTGCCTATGAGTTCATCGAGGGTGAGGATTGTCAAATCTTTTGACTCTTCGATCGCCGTCACCTTGGATCTCCACTTCGATGGAAGTGCCTTTAGATATCTCCTAACATGGTTACGGCTAGAAAAGGATTCATCAAGTGCTTGTAAAGATGTAATAATAGTATTAAAGTTAGCAAATGAATGATCTATAGTTTCCTCATCCGATATTGAAAATTGTTCATATTGTTGAACAAATAAATCAATTTTATTATTTTTAACTTGTTGGTTGCCTTGATGAGTTACAACTAAAGAAGTCCAAATTTCTTTAGAGGTTTTAAACATATAAAACTATTTTTGCTTTACTATTTTTAGAAAGCTTTTTCTTTAATTCATCATTTAGTTTATCATGAGGTATGTTAACTACATTTCTTTTATCATCTTTTGAGGTAGCCTCAAAATCGCCTTCAACAATAATGTACCAAAGATCAATATCTTTAGATTTCACATATGTTTTGAATCTATTTTTCCAATATATTAAACCATTTTTTTCAAGTAGTGGTGGTCGTTGCATACATTGCGCTTCCTTATAATTTTCAGAACCCAAAGTGATCGAAAAGTTTTTAAAATACAATTTTACTTTAAAATTTTTATAAACTTAGCTCTTGATGCCAATTGTGGAAAACTATAAGGGGGGGTTGAATAGTTTTGCTGATTTTACGTTAGTTTCAAAAACTTTAGATTCGTTAATATGTGAGATCTTATGGATGTAGAGAAAGTATAGATCTAATGATAAATCAAGTAAATAAAGTAAAGCGAAGGGAAAGAAAAGACACAACCGATGTATAGTGGTTCGGCTACAAGGACACCTTCCTTGCCCTACTCCACTCCCCGAGTCACCTACTCGAGAGTTTAAGCACTATGTCAACAAACTCCTTCACTTGGCGGAGAAGCCTTCACAACGTTGCTTTCACTTTTTCCGGTACAAAACTAGATACCGAGTCCGTAACACGGTGGACCAAACCAACACGACTATTACACAACAAATATGTGAAATATCAAATACAAGATCTTCGCTACAGAAATCTTGCGGAGTGACAAATCAATCAAGGACCCCTTGCTTGGATGACTTGTAGAATGTTCGTGATCTCGCCTTAGAGAAGGACCTATATGAGGATCACAATAGAAAGAAAGAAGAAGAACTCTCTAGATCAAGTAATCTATATGTTAGAAGAGAATGAGAGTGTTTGAGAGATTTAGTAAGAAGAGGGGTGAGTTAGAATGAAGAAATGGCTCTCTATTTATAGGCAAAATCTTCCACTGTTCCCCGGATCCCACGGATCTCTTCCACTTGGGATCCTTCTAGTGTAATCCTAGGGATCCGCGGAACGCTCCTCTTTGCCCATGGGTTTTTTGGTTATGGGTCATGGGTTATGGGTTGGTCCATGGGTTTTCTTTAGATTCAATGTATCTAAGTATACATTGTATCTAGCCAACTTGGGTATGGGTTATGTAACATATTGGATTTCACAAGCACATAAACAAACTCAAATGGGCGTATAATTTAGATGGTTTAGAGAGAGAAAGTAGGATATTCTAGAGAGAGAAACTCTTGGAAGGTTAGATTCCACAATGAACATCCAACCTTCTATCTTGCAAGGTAGAGGGTATTTATAGGTTACAAACTAAACGACCTCCTGACGGCCTGTGGATCAGGTATACAGTGGGTAAAGACCCGTCCTTCCTCCACGGTGTTGCACTAGACTAAAACTAAGCTAATAACTTACTAACAACTAACATAATAAACGATATGTCTACGAGCTAACTTAAGCTAGATTATACTTGGGGTGACCGATGCTTCACAATAGAATTTTCAATTCCTAACAATCTCCCCCTAAGGGAGGTCACCCCATGAATTACATTGTGAATCCTAGCATTCTAATAAATCTTCAGTCTTGAGCTCGTAGACTTCTCTTCATCAAAGTATTCAAACTATGTGCTTCTGTGGTGATTTCATCATTGTTCAACTACAATGTATGTTTCGTGGAGGTTATTGAGCTGATCCACCTTGATGACCTTTTAGCCATACTAGAGATCATCAGCCACAGTAAATCTCAGCATCACCCATTGTTGTGTTGCCAACATATGATGTTGTGACATTAGGACCGACATGCTCACATTCTGGATCATGATTTTTTTTTATCAGAGTAGCGGAAGCTTTTCGTTGATTCATGATATTGGCAGCAGCGTAGCAGAAGCATAGAGTGATAATATCAGAGTCATTGATGCACTAATCATGATTTCTTTGGAAATAAATGTGTTGTGTGAGCATGCGGCTGAGGATTGACCACTCCATTCTGATCAGCTGCAAACGTTGGGTGTTCCTGCATAAAACAGTTAGCAATAAAGCGTACAAGAGTGTCTTTGATCACTTTTGTTGAATTGAGGTACACGACCCACTGTTCCCCATTGATCAGTACAAGTACTGCCTGTGATCAGGTATAATTCCGAAGAATTTCCTTGACAGGGTTTCGCAGCTGCTTTAGCTGTTCTCAAACTAGAACGTCTCAAAGAAGAAAACACGGAGTGAGTGAACCAGCGAATTGAGATTCACTGATTGATGAAAAGAGATTTGAGAAAACAATTGTGTACCGCTCAATAGAAATTGTTTTTGCAATACAACGAAGGTTTTAATGAAAATCAATTATCAATCATAAACACCTTTTATTTTGAAAAATTAGTACACAGTCGATGTGCTAAAGAAAAGAGTTTTTTTAAGCACAAAGACCAGTTTTTCAAAGGTATCCGTCAATCCATAACCTGAACCAGGATTGATTCAAAAGATTGAATCGCTCCATTGTTTCTGTTCAGTTGTCACATGGTTGATCTATTGGATGGATCTCACATGTCACCCACCAGGAGTTTGTTAGATGTTGGCTCCAGAAGGCTTTCCATCTTCATTGTGAATATGTATGCATATCACTCAGATATTCTGGCAATACCACAAGGATAATGCGTAGGACTCATAAGATATAATCTCTCTTTCCACATTGTGTGAAACAGAGAGTCTTCATTGAAAGTGTCCTAATGAGATTTGTAGATGATTTCGTGGCTCTATACTCAATTGTGCATATTTGGTTCCTAAGCCGGAGACTAGGGAGAGGGTCTCCTTCTTCAATATCAACAATCTCTAAGAGAAAGTCAATAGATTATGTCGGTTCCCCGTGAGAATGAAACAAGCCCTTTTAAGAGGAACTTGAGTAGCTTGGGAAGTTAAGTGCAGTGCGTCACTGGGTCCATGACGTCTTGTCTTCAATATCGATGTTACATTGGTAACCACCAGTAGCATATGAATTGAACCCGGTTTCTGCCCTAAGGTTGAATAAATGGAGGGCTATTTCTTTTCACCTTTTTTCACATTCAATTCTTTTTCATTCTTCAACCTCTTCAGTGCTTACTGAGACTTCATAACTAGAACCTTGTTGGGTTTATTCCAGTACTAGCTCAGTCTCAATCCGCACTCTTCCCATATCTCATTTTTCTCCTTTTATCATCGTACCTAAGGACTTCTATACTAACT
Source organism: Chrysanthemum seticuspe (assembly GCA_019973895.1). NCBI lineage: Eukaryota > Viridiplantae > Streptophyta > Magnoliopsida > Asterales > Asteraceae > Chrysanthemum > Chrysanthemum seticuspe. The sequence goes on from BPTQ01000004.1 coordinate 257,063,289, forward strand.
AGTGGATTGTCCCTGGGTAGATCCTTCCGATTCTGGCGGATCGTGGGAACGAATACCTAACCTAACCATCCTTATAACACCATGCATAAAGTAAATTGGTCGGTCTTTTGGTATTGTTCTTTCCTTCATGAAACCAATTGAAAATTCATTTGGAAATCAATCAAGGTACTTGTGATACGGGATCAAAACATTTTGTACCTTAATAGTTTTTGATCATTTAGAAAACCTCCCCCTCAACATGTGCATATGATTTAGAAATTATTTAGCACATGGAGAGAAGAGGACTTTCAAATATTTTCTTTGATCACAATTTTCATAGAAAAAGCCATTTGATTTTCTTGGTAAATTATCCCCCTCAATATGTGCGTAGGATATTTTAAAACATTTTATCACATAGAGGTAAGAGATCTTTTAAGTACTTTCATGATCACACATGCCATAGAGAGAACCATTTGAAAACACAATCAAGGTACTTTACGTTAAAACATAAAAGCTTTGTACCTTGACGGTTTTTAATTTGTTTTAAAATGCTCCCCCTTAATATATGCTTCGAGATTCGAAAAGAGTTTAGCACATATTAAAGATCAGTATGCACTTTGAGACAAAAATGGTCATCTTTATCATCTTTCATATTTATATCACATTTTCTCCCCCGATCAAAAATTTCAAATCCTTTGAGATTTTGGATCTCAAGTGATTTAAATGTGTATGAAGTAAAACATTTGTTGGAGAAAAAATGTGTCCGGTTTTATATGATCAGCAGTGGACAACACTGAAGTTACCTTTTTGGATAAGAATGGAAACCACAATACATAACCTAACACTATTACAGACATTATAGTTGTTCATAGTACATACATCATATTTTACACATCAAAATACACAAAAGAAACTGCTCACAGAAGATGTCTTCATTCAGTTCTTTGAAGTAGTTTGTAATGACCTTCACGAAGTCTACCACCAACAAAACTTTCAAGGCTGCGGAAGATCATTCGAGTCTTAATTCTTCGCCTGATTGCAGCAATGAAGTCTTCACACCTCTTTAAGTCTTCATCAGACCAGAATTTTGTTTTGTTCCATGGCTTTAGATCAACTCTGATTTCTTTCACTCTGGAGTTCAATTCTTCTTCGACCATCTTGAGAGTACCATCACTGAATTTGTAGAGTTCGCACAATCTCATCAACATGCGAGTCCCATATCTGTCGTGGAAGAGGATGGCTCTGGGGGTGTCAAGCACTCTATAGTCGTGACGGAATTCATGTCCTGAGGCATCCCATTACGGCCTTGTTAAGTTGACCCGAGTCTGGTAGCTTTCCATCCCAAACTGAAAATTCTCAACCCGTTTTCGGATGACTAAGCCTCTGATCCAAAGATTGACAGCGGCAGAGAGAGCTTTCTTTTCACGAACAGGTAGGTGTTCAAGGTGTCCTTGAAGGTTCAGAAGACAGAGATCTTCAAAGTCACTTGGCAGCATATGTTTAAAGTCGTTTTCTTCTATAACATGCTCTTTCAAGTCTGCTCTTCGTAGAACAATCTTCTTCAAGTATTCATAGCCATAGATTGAGAAGATCTCTATGCCGATGACACTCAGAATGCGAAGCTTGGATCTAACAGTTTTGCGTCTTTTATCAGCTCCATGTCTCTCGATGTAGAAATTCTTCTTTTTGTACCACCAATGAGAAATACCATATGAAGCGGCAATGTCATACTTTTGTTCTTTGTCAGCCCAGAATTGATCAGGAACCATCTGTTCAAGTCCCTGATCAGAGTAGGTTGCAGCTTTCATCTTTGAAATTGATAGAGCTGGTCTTCTTTCAGTAGAACGAGCACACATATAATCCAGATCATGGTTGAAGAAGAATTCAGCCTAAATGGTCATTTGTCCAGGTTCACCACCGAGAGGAAGAGGCTTGTTCACATTGAAATGACTGATCTGCTCACTGACTTGATCATTCAGCATCTTATGGCATTCTTCCATCTAGTATTGGAGCTGGTTGGCATCTGAGTGAAACACCTTGACAATTTCAAAAGCTTGTCCTTCAAGATCCTTTGGAGTGATGGACGATATTCCCTTTTGTTCACAAAACCACTTAATGAAATTGCCCATATCTCCAGTGACCTGAAGGAGAGAGTCTTCATCTGGGGTTTCATAGTTAGTAGAAATTGTTGAAGCCCAGTTGTTGTCGAGGATTATCGTGTCAGTCTCTGGGATGGACCATGAGGGTTCTGGAGTATAAGGTATCTCTTCGGTGAGCCAACTTAGAATGGTGTCCCTTGAAGGTGCAACTCTAGATGGCTTAGACCGCTCTCCTGTCATGTATGTATCAAACCAATCATCTTCAGACGGCTTGGGAATATACTTGGTGGATGCATCATCGTCATCTGATTCTGACTTTGCCATGACATGCGACTCTTCATGAAACACTTGATCTTCAGGAATACAGGAGGATGTGAGTGTGAACCTTGAATCAACCATGGTCCAAGCCGTAGATTTCTTCAGAGTTTCCTGATTTCTGGATGGACTAGGTTGATTGGGGGGTTTTGGTGGTGAAGATGGTGGTTGTGATGGAGCTGCAGAAGTAGTATAAGAAGATCCTCCAGCCCCAGAAGTTCCAGCTCCTCCAGTTGGAGGTGGAGGAGGTGGTGGTGGCTTGGGACCTCCTGACTTATCAGTTTATTTCTCAGGAACAGTCTTTCTTTTCTTCTTGTCTTCCCTTTCTCGTATATCCTCCACAAACTGCTGATAACTATCATGTCTCATTGATTCCTCGAGTGCCTCGTATAATTTCTTATGCGTATCATCCAAATGCTCTCCTGCTTCATACATTCTTTCAGAGAGAGATGATCTCATATCAAAAATTGGCAAGTCTTTGAATCGCTGTAGTAATGGAGCCTTCATTGCCCATTCAACTGCATCTTTTATGTCAGCTTCTATTGCCTTGGTAACAATCTCATTAAGGTTAATATCCTCCAGCTTTTTGACACGACTATCAAGCTTATTGACGGCGATAGGAAAATGCTTCTCAATGGTTGCAATACGTGACATAGCCTCTTCGAGTAATTGCTATGTCGTTTTGTATGGAGAAGGTGAAGCAGGAGGTGGCGAGGCAGGAGGAGTGATGGTATCACTGACAGTGACAACTTGTACTGGATCAATATTGGGTTTGGGTGGTGGAAGTGCGGTTGCTTGAATAGGTGCTGACATTAGAGGAGTGGTTGATGTGTCTTGTTGAATGTCAACATTGTACGTGGACTCAGCTTCCTCTTTCTCGTCATTTTTCTTAAACGGTTCGTTATCTGAGGGTTTGTCATTTAAAAACTGATCACCAAAAGATAAGTCTGTATCTAGATTCTTCAATGAGGATAGAGAATCAATAGACATATTTGGTTCTTCCAAATGTCTGGTCTCATCAGATCTTGATTCAACGTTCTCCTGTGAGTCTTTTTGCATCCCTTTATCAATATTTTGATCAGTCTGAGTATCACTTGATGCAAGAGTTTCTTCTTGTGCCTCGGATACCTCCTTTTCCAATATTGAGTGGTAGTTCTTGATGGTGAAGAGGATATGGTCAGAAGCATGTGAGCAGCTTGTTCGTCATCTACACCAGCGATCCCTTTCCCTTTGTTTTGTGTGATTGGAGTTGTATGGCGTTCTGGTTCTCTTAACACGACACCTCCAACTGGTGCTCTCACATTCTGACTTTCTAGAGTTTGCTTGATTCCAAGTTGTAGAGCCGCATCATCTTCATCAATAAACTTTGTGTTGTCCCTTGAAACCTCAGTTTCCTCAATGTTTTCTTTTTCCACTCCCTTCTTCTTTCTTTTCTGCTTCTGGGTTATGGTGTCAGAAGGTTGTGACCTTCCACGTCTCTTTTTAGGAAGAATAGCATACGAAGACTGTGAGCCGAAAGTAGACTTAGCAGTTTTGGGTTGTGGTGGAGTGGGAGAGACATCAACATTAGCACTGGATCTGGAAGCCCTTTTCTTGTACAGTTTGAAGTGATCCGTCTTCTTAATATCGTCTGTGAATAGAATATAAGGAATTGGCAATCCAAAGATCTCTTTATCCATACCTTTCGCAACATATTTAAGATTACCCAGAATGAATTCTTCCTTGGCATTGTGAAGGACTGATTCACTCATAGGATTAAAGTTATGAGTCTGTTGTAAGTACTGGATAACAAGCTTAGAGAATCTGATGCTAGGGATCACAAGTTTGTTTACTTTCTTTCGACCCTGAGCTTTATTCTGAAAGTTTGTTCTATCAGATATAAACGTGTTCATTGACAACGAGAATTCTTCCCAGATACGTTCTGATACATTCACATTTACCCCATTGACGATATCCCATAGGATTTGCATGATGGGAATCCTTACTTTATCAAACCCTGATGTTTTGCCTGATAAACATAAGTTGAGAACTGTTGTCATTGCTCTCCAGGGTTGATACATGTGTCCTGTGATGATGTCAGAAGCCCTAGATATGCTAACTTGATAACCCAAACCAATCAGGAAGACTATTAGCTCTTCCGCACTAGGTGGTGGTTCAGATCGTATGGTGGAGTTACAGGGTGTGTGTTAGGAATTAGAAATTCCAGGTATTAAAGAGTCGGTTACCTCAAGTATATGTAAACGTTAGAAAGCTCGTAGTCGTAGTTATTTTAAGTTAAGTAGTATTTAGTTTTGTAACACCGTGGAGGACGGACGGGTCTTTACCCACTGTATGCCTGATCCACAGCCCGTTGTGTGGCATTTTATTGTAAGACTATAAATACTCTCTACCTTCCAAGGTAGAGAGTTGGAGCTCATAATAATATTTTCTTTCTCTCACAATAGTTCCCAACTCTCTTCCTTTCTCTCACTAGGACTTTCTCTCTCTAACATACTTATACGCCTACTTTGATCATGGTTTAGAGTGTTTGTGAAATCCAATATCTTACAAATGGTATCAAGAGCCATGGTTTGATCACTCATCTTTCATTCTCTTTGTTTTGGTGGATTTCATAAGGTTTTTGGTGTATTAAGGGTTTAGGAGAGTTTGATTCATTTGGACAAATTCTAGTGGTAAAGTTTGAATTTTGCTTGTACTTTTGTGTTTAGGATCATCATATGTTTTTATGTTTTGAATTGGAAGGCTTAAATCATTGTGGTTTGGTTGTTTTGGATTGATAAAGTGGTTATTTGTGAAAGAAGGACTAAGCGAGTTGAGTCTCGGACTTGTGTTTCTTCAAAGCGAGTTGCTTTGTTATTTGATGCGAGTTGGTACATGCGACTTAGCTGTTTAGAGAGTTGATATTTATGCGACTTGGGTTCTAAGCGAGTTGTTTCTTTAAGCGACTTGAGATCTAAAGCGACTTAGCTATTTAGCGAGTTGTAACGTTAGCGAGTTAATTTAAGCGACTTAGTGTTCAAGCGAGTTGATTGTGTTGCGAGTTGATACTAAAGCGAGTTGGCTATTTAGCGACTTGATTCATTAAGCGAGTTGACTGTGTTGCGAGTTGATGCTGATGCGACTTGGCTATTAAGCGAGTTGTTAATTAAGCGAGTTGTGTGGTTAGGTACTTATTCATTTAAGCTTGTTACTTCTTGGTGATACATTCTTACGGTTGTTCTTTTGGTTTAGTAAAATCCCGTGAAAGAATCAATTTCCCGGTTTAATCAAAGAATAGTAAAATCTCGTAGAGCTTGAAACATGTCTACAAACGTTCCTACTATCATCTCCACTGTTGCTGAGGATGTTCAAGCAGCTGGTTCATATACTCGTCCACCCATGCTTGACAGAACTGACTACGACTCTTGGGCTCAACGAATCAGATTGTACTGTCTTGGAAAAGAAAATGGAGTCAACATTCTCAAATCCATTGATGAAGGACCATATCGGGTTGAGACGACTAGAGACTTAATTGATACAGCTGAAGATGGAACAATGATCTATGGAATTGACAGACCAAAGACATATGATGAGCTCGATGATAAGGAGAAAAAGAGATTCGATGCTGATATCAGGGCTTCTAACATCGTACTTCAAGGTCTTCCAAAAGATATCTACAAGCTGATCAATCACAACACCGAAGCAAAGGCAGTATGGGATAATGTCAAGATGCTTCTCTCAGGTTCTAAATTAACCATGGAAGACAGAGAATCACAACTCTATGATGAATTTGAACACTTCAAGATGAAACCGAATGAGAGTGTTTATGAGTACTATGTGAGATTCCACAAGCTTGTTAATGATATGAGGAACATCAGAATGACTATGCCTAACATTCAGCTGAACTCTAAATTTGTGAACAACATGAATCCCGAATGGCACAAGTTTGTCACTTCTGTGAAGCTCACTAAATGACTGAAGAATACAAACTATGAGCAACTCTATGCCTTCCTCCTTCAGAATGAGAGACATGCTATGTTTGAAAAAAGGATTCTTAATCAGTTCAAAACCAACCAGGGAGAGACAAGCTCTTCTAATGACTCAACTGCCTTCTACTCAAACATCGGAATCACAACCAAAGCCTCACAAGTCATACCCATGGGTAATGGTAATCACAAACTCATTCCTGATCCTATGTTCAAACAAGATGATGCTGATGCACACGTGGGAAATATCATTAATCAACTAGCTCTTCTAATTAGTCAAAACATGAATTCTCTCCCACAAACCAACAACAATATCAGAACAGCATCTAACCCACACAATCAAGCTACTATCAGAGATGGGAGGATAGTGGTGCAACCAGTTCAGGATAGACAGTATGATCAGGGAAGAGGTGGAGCTGGTAGAGGTTATGTTGGTAATCAGAATCGAGGAAGGAATGAAAATCAAGGTCAAGCTAAGCCGATCAAATGCTACAACTGTGGTGGTGAGGGACACATTGCAAGGAACTGCACATCTCCAAAACGTCCACAGAATGTTGATTACTTCAGAGATAAGATGCTGCTTGTATAAGCTCAGGATAATGGTGCTGCTTTGGATGAAGAGGAGTTGTTGTTTCTTGCTGAGGGCAATGCCAAGACCTATGATGCTGATGTGGATGAGCAGCCAATTCAGGAGATAGGTCACAATCATCAGAATGCCTTTCAAGTCGCTGATTGTGATGCATACGACTCTGATGTGGATGATGGACCTACTGCACACACAATTTTTATGGCTAGCATTACTCCAATGGTTTCTCCCAAGGTCTCTTCTTCACCACAAGCTGGCCCATCCAATGACAAACTCATCTCAGAGGTATTAAAACTATACGATGATGCTGATGTGCAAAAGATGCATGACAAAGTACAATCATCTGAAACTATTGAATCAAATATTGAAAATATGGGTAATATCAATGTTGTCCAATATGATCAATATGTGAAACAAAGTGAAAGTGAAGTTGTACCAAGTGATGCATCTTCTGCAGTCAACAATGACTATGTCTTTGATGAATTCACTGCATATGCTTCTGATGATTCTGTAATTTCTGAACTAAATGCCTATAAAGAACGTGTTGCTATTTATGAACAACGTGCAAAATTTGAGTTAACCACTCGTGAGCAGGAAATGGATGACCAAGTGCGTACAATCATTAGAAAAAGTAATTTTAGAGAAGAAGTATTAAAACAAGAGTTAAATTCCTTGCAAGAAAAGCTTTCTAAAACTGCTAAGCAAAAACAAGAACTTCAAGAAAATGTGAAAATGCTTAAGCAAGAATTTAATGCAAAGGAATCAAAACTCTTGAAAGATTTTTCTAATCTGAAAACTTTGAAAAACAAACTTGAAAACAAGTTGTACATACAAGGGAACACCATTCAGACTGCTCACATGATCACTAAGCATAGAGTCTTAAGCGATAAGCATAGCATTCCCCTTGTTGAGGAACCAAATCCAGAGGTCATTAAAAAGGCTAGAAATGCTCATAAGGTTCTTTATGATGGCAATGAAATCCTTAAACCTAGACAGAAACCTAGTTGCGTTGAGTGCACTGATGAAGATAAGAAATCAGATGAAGTCACTAGGGAAAAGATGAACAAGAAATTAGATGATCCTAAATGTAAAGAAAAGAAAATAAAGATCACACCTCATGATTACAAGAAGGAAAACTGGATTTCCTTGAACATGTTTAAGCCTCAGACATTGTTGACTCCCGAACAAGTTTTCTGGAAAATGGATTTAGATAAGCAGAAAGCTGAAAATATTGTTGAAACAAACCCTCCCTTTTGGAAAATGCCTAGAGCGACTGTGTATCCTCCTAATACACCAATTCATCTTGTTCCTAGAACAATTGCCACTAAAAGCAAGACCTTAATTAGTCAATATGTTATCTTTCAACTATTTGTTGATTTTGAGAAAACTTGCAAGAAAAGGATAACACCCACTGGTATAACTGAAGGAGAAAGGGGTTTTGAGCAAACGAAAGAATGTTATTTAACTGAAGTCATGCCTTTCTTTAAACTGCTAAAAGATCATTTTGAAAGTCTTAAAAAGGGAATGAACGTAGACATTAAAGAAATGGAAAAGGAGTTTGATGCAATGATAGTTGAGGTTAATGACTATGAGCGAGCACTAAAATATAATGAGATTGAGAGAAAGAACTTGCATAAATTAAATGAGACTCTTATTACTGAATGTGTTGCTCACGATATGTTTTTCACTGCTACAAATTATTCTATTAATGCTTCCCAATTTCATGAAATATCTGTTGCCCTGAAAGTCTCCCATGATTGTGTCATTGAGCTTGAAAAAACTAATTCTGAACTAAATGATAAAATTGAGCTGGATGATCACGACAATTTGGTTAAAGATTTTTCTAAACTAGAAGTTGAGCATTTTAATTTACAACTAAAATATCAACATCTTAAAGAAAACGTCAAAACTTCAAATATCAAGACATCCTCATATGCTCCAGAGTTTGATGCAGTTTTTCAAATTAACAAACGTGATGAACAGATTCAAGCTCATTGCAACACGATCAGGAAGTTGAAAGCCCAAATCTCTCAATTAAAGGGTCAAACGAACAATGTGACTGGTCCCCAAATGCCTCCTCTTTTAGATTCTCAGAATTCTCAAAAATTTCATCTTCAAAACTTAGTAAATGCTTTACAAAAGGAAAATGAGGTTTTTCTTGAAGAAAATGAAAAGGTTAAACGTCATTTCAATGAATTATTTGAATCTATAAATGTCACTCGTAACAAAAATAACGAAACGGTAGCCTCGTTACAAAAAGAAATTGAGAATCTAAAGAGTCAGGTAAAAGAGAAGATGCCAATGACCAATGGGGAGAATGGTATATCAAAGGTACATGTCTGTAATAAATATGCTTTGTCTGTGAAATATGTTCCTCCTCATCTTAGGAATAACAAACTTGCTATTCAAACATATTTCTCTTACCTTAAGGACAGCCTAGAATGTCTCCGTGAGATTGTAGAAGAGGATAAGTTAGAGAAACCAGAAGATAATGCAATTGGCCATGCATGCTTATATGCCAAACGATCTCAAGAACTTCTAGAATGCCTAATTACAATATGCCCTAAAACCTTAGGTGAGCAAGTCAATCCCTTGATACCGTGTTCTATGCCTAGTGCCAAGCATGCAAGTCATTCAATGCCAAATGTTATGAATGTGAACCCTAATGTGCCTTCAAGTAGTTCAGATTTTAAATCTGTTAGTGCTAAGAATGTGAACTCGAGTGTGCCCTTTAGGTGTTCAAATCCCAGCTATTCAAATGTTAAAAAAGTTAATCTTAGTGTGCCTGCATGTAGCTCAGATCCCAGCACATCTAAACAGGTGAAGCAAATAGTAGCCAAACCAACTAATGTTCCCATTCCCTCTACAGGAGTAATCAGTGACATTAAAGCGAGCAGGTCAAAGTCTCAAGACAATACAAGGAAGGACATGACCTCGCAAGCTTAGAATGTGCATTGGAAAAAAGTAGAAGACCTACTAGGAACTTTAAGTTTGAGCTGAATAAAACGAATCGTGTTGATTCTAGTATTAGCCATAGGCGTACTGTAATTAATTCGAATTCTGATACTATTTGTAAACCTTGTATTGATGTCTGCTTGAATTCTGTTTCTAATCATGAATGTGGTGTTAATGTTTTTCCTAATGATGTTAATTGTCCAGTTAATATTGTTAATGCTAAAAATCATGCTAAGAAGGCTAAAAGGCAAAAACGAAAGAAAGTTAGAAAACAGTGGAAACTCACATGAAGAACATTTAGTAAGATAGGCTATCATTGGATACCTGTTGGTCACAAGACTAATCAGACAATGCCCACTAGAAAATGAATGCATACTGGTAGAACTATTCCCTTAAGAAGTGAGCACACTTTGAATAGGGCTAATACAGACACTAGTACTACATTTATTCATAATGATTCCATTGCCTTAATTTCTGATATGAATGCTTCTATTTCTGATGTGGGTGTTCCAACCATTATTACTAACCAAATGGAACCCATTCTTGCATGGGGATCCCAATTATCCAGTTATCCATTCTTGTCTGTGTTCAACTACAGATCGTTCAAATCGTTCTGTGGTACCTGGACTCAGGCTGTTCCAAGCATATGACTGGCTACCGGTCGCGGCTCATGAACTTCGTGAGCAAATTCATCGGGACAGTTAGATTCGGGAATGATCATTTCGGTGCAATCATGGGTTATGGAGATTATGTTGTTGGCAAAAGTGTTATCTCCAGGGTTTACTATGTAGAAGGTCTTGGTCATAACTTGTTCTCTGTTGGTCAATTCTGTGATTCTGATCTAGAAGTAGCCTTCAGAAAACATACCTGCTTCGTTAGAGAACTTGATGGTAATGATCTTTTAAGAGGTTCACGTGGTTCAAATCTATACACCATCTCTATCAAAGATATGATGAAGTCTTCTCTAATTTGCTTGCTGTCAAAGGCTTCTAAAACAAAGTTATGGTTATGGCATCGTCGTCTCAATCACTTGAACTTCGGCACCATCAATGATCTCACCAGAAAGGACTTAGTTGTAGGTTTACCTAGACTCAAGTATGAAAAGGATCATCTTTGTTCAGCATTTCAATTGGGAAAAAGCAAGAAGTATGCCCATAAACCCAAACCTACTAACTCTGTCACAGAAGTTCTTCATACAATTCATATGGATTTATGTGGACCAATGAGAGTGCAAAATATCTCTGGGAAGAAATATGTGTTAGTTGTGGTTGATGATTACTCTAGATTCACCTGGGTCAAGTTCTTAAGGACAAAGGATGAAACTCCTGATATCATCATCAAACTCATCAAACAGCTGCAGGTTCTACTTAACAAAACCGTCAGAATTATCCGAACAGACAATGGAACTGAGTTTGTTAACAAACAACTTAGTAAATTTTATGAAAGCATTGGAATCAGCCATCAAAGAAGTGTTCCACGAACTCCTCAACAGAACAGTGTAGTTGAAATACGAAATTGAACTCTTGTAGAAGCCGCTATAACAATGCTGATTTACTCAAAGGTTCCAATGTTTCTCTAGGCTGAAGCTATTGCCACTGCATGCTACACACAAAATCGTTCCCTGATTCACACTGTTCATGGAAAAACTCCATATGAACTTTTCCACAACAGAAAACCTAATCTCTCTTTCCTTCGTGTGTTTGGTGCATTGTGTTATCCAACTAATGAGGGTCAAGACTTAGGAAAACTTAGAGCTAAAGCAGACATTGGAGTTTTTATAGGGTATTCACCAAACAAAAAGGGATACCGAATCTATAACAAAAGAACCCGAAATATCATGGAAACAATTCACGTTACGTTTGATGAGCTGACCGGTCAAATGGCTCCTGGACAATCCAGTTCAGGACCCGCACTTCAAAACAGTCCCATTGGTTCATCCCTTGTTCCAAACTCTTCTCAAGAAACTCCATATGTACCTCCATCTGAAGATGATTTAAAGAAATTGTTTGATCCTATATTTGATGAACTTTATGATCCAAGTACTAATGAGGTGTCGATTCCTACAACAGAGGCTGCTCATATTCCTGTGAATGAAGTCAATCCCTCAGTCTCAATATCTTTAAGTCAAGAAGCGCCTGCTGCTGATCCTTCAGTCTCATCAACAAATCATCATTCTTCAAATGTACATCATGGAAATGTTTCTGGCATCAATGATGAAGTTAATCCCTTTGCTACTCTTGAAGATGCTCCATTTGAAAACATATTTGCTCTTGAATCTTCATCAGAACCATCTTCTTCAGGAGACATCGACTCTGCTACTTCAATCCCTCAACAACTACCACATGAACACCTCAGAAAATGGACTCACGATCATCCATTAGACAACATCATTGGAAATCCTTCTCGTCCGGTATCCACTCGTAAACAGCTTGCTACTGATGCCTTATGGTGCTTCTTTAACTCTGTACTCTCAAAGATCGAACCTAAAGATGTTAAAACTGCTATGAATGAAGACAGCTGGTTCAATGCCATGCAAGATGAAATTCATGAGTTTGATCGATTAGATGTATGGGAATTAGTACCAGCTCCAGATTGTGCTATGATCATTGCTCTTAAGTGGATCTTCAAAGTGAAGCTTGATGAGCATGGTGATGTTTTGAAAAATAAGGCTAGGTTAGTAGCTAAAGGTTATCGTCAAGAAGAAGGTATAGACTTTGAGGAATCTTTCGCTCCAGTTGCTCGTATCGAGGCAATCAGAATCTTCTTGGCTAATGCTGCTAGCAAGAACATGGTTGTTTATCAGATGGACGTGAAAACCGCATTTCCTAATGGAGATCTGAAAGAAGTGGTTTACGTCAGCCAGCCAGAGGGTTTTGTGAATTCAGAGCATCCTACTCATGTTTATCGCTTGAAAAAGGCGCTATATGGTTTTAAGCAAGCTCTTAGAGCATGGTATGATACGCTGTCAAAGTTTCTTCTATCTACTGGATTCAACAAATGAGCAGTTGATCCTACTTTGTTCACCAGAAAGTCAGGCAAACACTTAATTCACGTTCAAATTTATGTTGATGATATTATTTTTGCCTCGACCGACCCAATGGAATGTGATCGTTTTTCTAATGAAATGGCTTCAAAATTTCAAATGTCAATGATGGGACAAATGTCATTTTTCTTGGGATTACAAATTTCACAAAGTCCCGGAGGCATTTTCATAAATCAATCTAAATATGCAAATGAGATTTTAAAGAAATTTGGATTTGATTCTAGTGACCCTGTTGACACTCCCATGATTGAACGAACCAAGCTGGATGAGGACCACTCAGGGATCATGGTAGATCAAACGAAATATCGTAGTATGATTGGATCCCTGATGTACCTCACAGCTAGTAGACCAGACATCTTGTTCGCTGTGTGCATGTGTGCTAGATACCAGGCTAAGCCTACTAAAAAGCACCTTGAAGCGGTTAAACGGGTCTTTCGGTATCTCCAAGGAACCATCAATATGGGACTTTGGTACCCGAAGGACACCGGTATGTCTCTAACGGCCTATGCAGATGCTGATCATGCAGGTTGTCAAGATACACGTCGAAGTACGTCTGGAGGTGCTCAATTTTTGGGTGATAAGCTTGTGAGCTGGTCTTCAAAGAAGCAAATGAGTACTTCTATTTCCTCTACAGAGGCTGAATACATAGCCATGTCATCTTGTTGTGCTCAAATCTTATGGATGAGATCTCAATTATCTGACTATGGCTTTGAATTCAACAAAATCCCTCTGTACTGTGACAATAAAAGTGTTATTGCTCTCTCATGCAACAACGTTCAACACTCAAGAGCAAAGCATATCGACATTCGACATCACTTCATCAGGGAACAAGTGGAAAAAGGTGTGGTGGAACTCTATTTTGTGAGGTCTGAATATCAGTTAGCAGACATCTTCACCAAAGCTCTTCAAAGAGAACGTTTTGAGTTTATTCTTCCATGTCTTGGCTTGAAAAGCCTTCAACCAGAAACGCTCAAACATCTTCAGGAGGAAGACGAGGAGTAAAGGTCTATCTTCATCTATCTCTTGTATATATCTATTCGAAAAACAAAATACAAAATTATAAAACCTTCAAAATCCATAAAAATCTGAAAAATTCGAAAAATCTTCAAAAAAAAAAAAAAAAAAAAAAAAAAAAAAAAAAAAAAAAAAAGAATTGTCAATTTGTTATGCTTTTTCTCGGTTCGACAATATCTACGGTCTTTGTGCTGTCATTCAAAGAATGACACGGGACTTTAGATGTTGTTCGAATTCTTAAAAAAAAAAAAAAAAAAAAAAAAAAAAAAAAAAATCAAAAAATTATTTTTGGGAGAAAGAGAAACGATGGTTTATTGTCATTTCAGGCAGTAACCCGCTTTTCAAAGAAAGAACAGAGCCATGCTTTTTCATGTTTTTCAATATTTGAGAATTTGTTTGAACATTCATCAAAAGCCTTCTTATCAACCAAATTCCATGCTCTGATTCTATTTACATGTTATCTGCTGAAAACAAATTGTTTTGAAAAATAACTCGGACTCTATTTTTGATAATCATCTGGACTTATTTGTCAAAATATCAATCTCTCAATCAACAACCTATGTCATTGATTGAGGGGGAGAATGATTTCAATTAAATTAAAAAGTTATTTGGCATTAAATTGTTTTCAAAAGATTTTCATGCATGTTTTTATCAATGGAGTTTAAAGTCTTAAAATCCGATCCTTATCAGTTAAAACGCTTTCATAATCATGTCACAATTCTCCTTAAAAGCTTTCAAAATCAATTTAAATCTATAAGAGATCACAAATCTCAAATGATTTGATAATTGTGATCGGGGGAGAATGTGTGATTTAAATTGGAATTAAACTGATAATTCGGTAAATGGTTTTATAAGGATGTACAAGCTCTCCTTCACACATGTGACAAACGATTTCAAAATTTCCATGCACATGTTGAGGGGGAGCATCTATCTTAAACCCATGATTTGAAACGTGATCACTTATCTCAATGTGCAGGTTCCCTCTAGTATGTGCAAAACTCTTTTCAAACCTAGAAGCACATATTGAGGGGGAGCAAAATCATGAAAACCTCATCCTTCCCCAAAATGCTTTATCTACTTGATTCGATTAGGGAAGTGATGTTGATATCTTTTAGAAAATGGTAATCAAAGAAGTTAATACTTCCTCTTGCCTCCGTGTGCAAAACGATTTCAAACATTTGATGCACATGTTGAGGGGGAGCACTTGTTCTAAAAATATCAAAAACAATACAGGTACAAAATGTTTTGATAATATATCACCAGTATCTGGATTGATTTTTCAAATGGTTTTCAATTGGTTCCAAATGGCAGATGAACAATACCAAATAGACCGGCCTACTTTACATTATGTACGGTGATATAAGTATGATAAGGTTAGGTATGTGTTCCCATGATCCGCCAGAACCGGAGGGATCTACCCAGGGACTATCCACTAGTTAGTGTAGAGTTCTTAGGTATGATGATAAAAGGAGAAAAATGAGAAATGGGAAGAGTGCGGACTGAGATAGAGCTCGTACTGGAAAAAACCCAACAAGGTTCTAGTAATGAAGTCTCGGTAAGCATTGAAGGGGTTGAAGAATGAAAAAGAAATGAATGAGAAAAGGGTGAAAAGAAATAGCCCTCCAATAATTCAACCGTAGGGCAGTAACCGGGTTCAATACATATGCTACTAAGTGGTTGCTAAGGTAACACTGGTATTAAAGACAAGACGTCATGGACCCAGTGACGCACTGCACTAAACTTTCCAAACCACTCAAGTTCCTATTAAAAGGACTTGTTTCATTCTCACGGGGAACCGACATTATCTATTGACTTTCTCTTAGAGATTGTTGATATTGAAGAAGGAGACCCTCTCCCTAGTCTCCGGCACATGATCCAAATATGCACAAATTGAGTCTAGAGCCACGAGATCATCAATAAATCTCATTAGGACACTTTCAATGAAGACTCTATGTTTCACACAATGTGGAAAGAGAGATTATATCTTGAGTCCTACGCATTATCCTTGTGGTATTGCCAGAACATCTGAGTGATGTGTAAACATATTCACAATGAAGATGGAAAGCCTTCTGGAGCCAACATCAAACAAGCTCCTGGTAGGTGGCATGTAAGATCTATTTTATAGATCAACCATGTGACAACTGAACAGAAACAATGGGGCGATTCAATCTCTTGAATCAATCCTGGTTCAGGTTATGGATTGACGGATACCTTTGAAAACCCGGTCTTTGTGATTAAAAACTCTTTTCTTTAGCAAATCGACCGTGTACGGATATTTCAAATCAAAAGGTGTTTTATGATTGATAATTGATGTTCATTAAAACCTTCGTTGTATTGCAAAAACAATTTCTATTGAGCAATACACGATTGTTTTTTCAAATCTCTTTTCATCAATCAGTGGACTTAAATTCGCTGGTTCACTCACTCCGTGTTGTCTTCTTTGAGATGTTCCGGTTTTGAGAACAGCTAGAGCAGCTGCGAAACCCTGTCAAGGAAATTCTTCGGAATTATACCTGATCACAGGCAGTACATGTACTGATCAACGGGGAACCGTGGGCCGTGTACCTCAATTCAACGAAAGTGGTCAAAGACACTTTCGTACGCTTTATTGCTAACTGTTGTATGCAGGTACGCCCGACGTTTGCAGCTGATCAGAATGATGCGGTCAATCCTTAGCCGTATGCTCACACTACACATTCATCTCAAAAGAAATCATGATATGTGCTTCAATGACTCTGATATTTTCACTCCATGCTTCTGCTACGCTGCTGCCAATATCATGAATTATCGAAAGCTTCCGCTACTCTGATGAGAAGATATCATGATCCAGAATGTGAGCATGTCGGTCCGAATGTCACAATATCACAAAATTCCAACACCACAATGAATGTCTCAGAGATTTTTCATAGCTGATGATCTCAAAAGCTGGCTCAAAATTATTATCACGTGTATCAGTAAAAGACCTCCACGTGGATTAACCAAACATGCATTGAGAAGAATCAATGACTACGAGCTTCGGAGCAAAGTACTACATCATGAATGCAAGAACAATCTTTAATGTAATATCGGTTTGTACTCTATGTAATTTTAGTGCATGATTGAGGTGACCTCCCTTAGGGGGAGATTGTTAGGAATTAGAAATTCCAGGTATTAAAGAGTCGGTCACCTCAAGTATATGTAAACGTTAGAAAGCTCGTAGTCGTAGTTATTTTAAGTTAAGTAGTATTTAGTTTTGTAACACCGTGGAGGACGGACGGGTCTTTACCCACTGTATGCCTGATCCACAGCCCGTTGTGTGGCGTTTTATTGTAAGACTATAAATACTCTCTACCTTCCAAGGTAGAGAGTTGGAGCTCATAATAATATTTTCTTTCTCTCACAATAGTTCCCAACTCTCTTCCTTTCTCTCACTAGGACTTTCTCTCTCTAACATACTTATACGCCTACTTTGATCATGGTTTAGAGTGTTTGTGAAATCCAATATCTTACAGTGTGATTCCAAGGGCCTTGCTGAGAATGTCCGAATTGATCACAAATTCCTTATCATCCAGCTTGCAGGTATAATGAGTCGTGATTTTGTCCCATTCAATGGTGTTCCAAAATTGTTGTATGTAAATGGTGGGAATTGTGCATTGCTTGGTTAGGGCACTGAAGAAGTTTGTGTTTTTGAGGATATCAATTGACACTTTGAGGATTGGATTTTGTTGCAACTTTTGCATGTCCACATAACAGTTACTTTTTCCTATCTCTACCCATTTATCTTTAGGAAAGATTTCGGTGTCTGTAAGCACTTTGGGTGGAGCAGAGGTAGACAGGTTCTCAGATGAGGTTTTGTTTGCCATTGAAGATCTAAAGATACACACATACAATAGCAATGTTTGAAAGCATGTTAGTTTAGATATGGTTAGATAATCCACATTGAATACAGCCTCATGACATACACACAATAAGTAAGAACTTGGACTGAGTTCCCATAAGCAAATTGAAAATAGATTGAGTGGTATAAAAGAGTTTTCCAGGTAACGGCTCCATTTGACACAGTTTTCGAAAGACAAGTTGTTTTTGGATCAAATTATTTAAAAGCTCAGTTACTAAGAAATAATATCATGAGACAGATACTGTTATGGAGATGTAATAACAGGTTGTTTGAAACAAGTTGTGATACCAAGCTGCTACAAGAGAAACCAAGTAGAAATTGCCCAAACAAAAGATGTTATAACAAGTCGCTAAGAGTATGTTGTCAATACAAGTCGCTATAGGAAATCCTAAAGCAAGTCGCTAACATGAAATTATACTAGCAAGTCGCCTTGAAATAATTTAATAAACCAAGTCGCCATTTGAAAATTGAACCAGCAAGTCGCTAGACTTGTAAAAACCAAGTCGCTATCAAAAATGATAGGACCAAGTCGATACAAGATTAACAAGTTGCAGACTTGTAAGTACAAGTCGCTACCAACATTAATAGTGATAAGTCGCTATGAGTTACTTAGGTAAGTCGCTAAATAAGTACAAGCAAACCAACTCGCTACCAAGAATATGGTAAGTCGCCACCAAGAACACACAAGCCAACTCGCTACGAAGAACAAATCTAAGTCGCTATCAAGAACATTTCAACATAATCATTCCAACTCGCTACGAAGAACATTGTAAATCGCTACGAAGAATGTTTCAATCCTAACGACTAACACCCTACTCAATTTATCAAATGCAACCATTAAAATCCTGCAATTTCACTATGATGCAACACATGACATCCAACAATCACAATAACACAAGCAACACAACCCATAACCAAACATAATAACGATTCACTTAAAAGGCCTCATTACAATACATAATTATAAAGACAACATCAAACCAAGAGAGCCAAAACTACACAAGATCCATTCATACAAGTAACTTAAGTATCAGTAGTTGAATCCTTTAACAAACCTAGGTGAGTGGAATAAGATTGAGGATCAAACAGTTTGAGTAGAATCTGTTAAAGGAACGAAGTAAGGATATGCGTATATATTACAAGTAATGAATGGAGAAGGATAGATGAAACAAGTACCACAATCAAATTGCAAGAGATAATCGCCACGAGAGAGAAAAAATAAACGAAGGTCTTTTTGATTTTTTAGATAATGAAAAAGAAACGGTAAATCGCTAGGGTATAGGGAAGAGATTAAACAATAATACCAAGTTGTCACATACAGTCCCTGTAGTTTTGTGAATGTTTTTAGTAACTCGCTAGTAAACTATATTGACAAGTCGCTAAGACATTGCATAGCAAGTTGCTAACCTCAAATAAACATGCCAAGTTGCTAACTTTGTTAAAGGTAAGTTGCTATTAATTATTTCAGAAATAAGTGGCTATCTTATCATATTATGTATTATAGACACTCTCAGTCCATGAACTTATCAGATTGCAAACAAACACAAATAGCATAATGAGATAACATAATAAGATAAGCAGACTAACACAATGGATACCATGAAACAAATAAGCAATCAACACAGAGGTCACCACGAAGGCAAGACAAGACAAAGACATGCATCTGAGCACAAGGCATAACCAAAATAGGAGCAGATATAAACGAGGTAACTTAAAAAATTCCCCCCCTCAATCAATGTCACCAATGAACATTGATTGAATTTAACCCACCCGTTTATAAAACAAGAATATATCATTTGTTCGAACTTCATCTATGATCCCGTGTCATTATTGAATGACATTTCTAAGATCGTAGATGTTATCGATGACAAGAGATATATCTTTTATTAGATAGTTGGAAATGATATATAAGAAAAAAAATGATTTGAAAGAAAGATATGTAAATTTTTTTTTAAAATTGATTTGTACATAGATATATAAGAGCGAGTCCTGATTCAAGTCGAATAGGAGTCAAAGTACGAGGTACATCAATTCTGGCAAGCTATAACTCCTGAGTGAGAAATATTCATTTTTGATGGAAACCAAGTCATGAAGTTCCTGATTGAATTGAGCACTGTACCTAAAAAAGACTGAGAATACATTGCACTAGAAGCACATGTAGAATTGCAAATGGATGAGTTAGTGACATGAGTAATCTCACTATTGGATGTTTCACAGTTTGATCTAGGCATGTCATTAATAGAGATCCCTTTATGAGCAATATTCTTGAAGAGTTTTCCTGTGGGCATCCACTTAAGGCAAGATCTAGGTATGTAAGTCAGTTTGGATCCTGTAAACTTAAATAATCTGCCAGTAGGAATCCATTTGAAACAGATGCTAGTAGATTTGGATGTAGGCACTTTCCTCTTTTGAATATTGGTCCTTTTGTGATTATTGGGTTTCTTAGGGGATTGATCTGTCATTTGATGCTTCTTATGAGAAGTAGATGAACTCCTAGTATTTCTGATCTTAGAACTTTGAACATTAACCTGGGGTTTGTTATTCATCATATCTGAACGAAGTAGTGAAGTAACTGGTTTTGTCAAAACAGTATTCGCATCAACTTGGGAGGCAAGCCTGAATTTCGATGGTTTAAATCTTTCAGTTCTAAAAGCATTCGGCTGCCTAACTATGGTATGTTTTGAGTTGTTTTGAGCAGTTAACTTTCCCAAAGTTGATGGTTTTGCAAACTTAGTGTTCACCCTATTTCCAATAGATTTCCTAAGCTCATTTTTTAAGGTAACAATATTGAAGCTCTTATCCTGAATTTGGGCTTTGAGGGCATCAATGTCAGCCAAAAAAGAATTAGTTTGATCTATCATCTTGGAATCGTTCTCTAATAAGTTCTTTCTTAAGGACTCATTTTCTCTTAATAAGTTGGATATACACAGAGCCAATTAATCATTCCTAGAATTAAGCTCACTACTCACCTCATGGTTAGGATTGCTCATCCTAAAATTGCATTTCTTATGCAGATCTGAGAGTTGAAATTTCAGATTGCATATGGTTGAATCTTTATCCTGAATCTGGGTTTTTAAGTGGTTAATTTCAAAAAATTCTTGAAATTCTGGGAATTCCGGATTAATGCA
Organism: Chrysanthemum seticuspe; assembly: GCA_019973895.1. NCBI lineage: Eukaryota > Viridiplantae > Streptophyta > Magnoliopsida > Asterales > Asteraceae > Chrysanthemum > Chrysanthemum seticuspe. Next base: position 257,084,250 of record BPTQ01000004.1, read on the forward strand.
AGATTTTGTAGCATGAAAACTTTCTTCCTTTTGTTGTATTGCAATTTCCAGGGAAATACAATGTTTTTCAAGAATTGAGTATTTGTTTGAAAGTTCATCATAAACCACTTTTTCTACCATGTCATTAGTTTTAAAGATTTTAGATTCAGACTCAACCGAGACAAATTTATCGATATCATATTCAAAGAAAGGGTCAGTTAAGGGTACCTCAATGCATGACACATGTTCATTTGTTGGTATGGCATCTGTATTCACCTCATGCACAATAGGACGTACTGACATGCAAGCAATTTCAAGCTTTTCGGACTTTGAGCCTTTGTGTTCAGTACAGCCAATTACATCATTCACTTTTGTTTTTGAAATTCCGCAGTTAGCATCAGCATCATCCGATCTTCCAACTGATCCATTAACCAAAATATCACAACTTTCCTTTAATTTTCCATGACACTCATTCAACTCATTCAAATAATCACTCCTTTGAGCAGCATCCTTAATGTACATTTCCACACTATTCATAAGTTGGATATAAGTGTTGATGAACTCATGAATTTCCATTCCAGTGTGTTTCTTGAATGAAATTCCAGTCACATGTTGATCAAAGTCAGCAGAGTATTCCCCTTTGATAAATGGCTGAAATTGGTTGTAGATAACTTGAAGTGCAGCATTAGAATCATCAATTAATACCTTCTCATTGGTAATTTGAAGCTTCAGTTTTTCTAGGTTCAGTAACACAGCCTTTTTCAACGTAGGTAAGTCTTGGCGGAAGAGAGCACCGCATGTTCGACCCATAGGAGTGGATAACAGTTGTGTGAGGTGCTGATGAAGTAATTGAAACGGCTCAATGTTGCATTCCGAATGCTTTGCATACTGGGTCATTGACATGTGTGATTCGTTGAAGTTTGAGTCAGAAGGTGAAGAGTTTTGATCATAATTTGTTGAATCAATCAAGGTAGGACATTCAGAAATGCAACCAGTTTCATTGTTCTGTGAGGTATCATAAAGTTCAAGCACTTTGGAGATAAAAGGGTCAGTGATGTAAGACATTGTGGGTGGACGAGTATCAGCTGCATGAACGTCCTCAGCTACAGTAGAGATGATTTTTATAACTCTATGATAAAACCGGGAAATAGATTCTTTCACGGGATTTTACTAAATCAAGAAAAAATCGTATAACACACAAAAGTTAACCAAGTAGCTAAGAATCCTTGACCCAAGTGGCTAAGCACCAAGTTGCTAAGTAATAAGATGACAAGTCGCTAAGTTCCAAATCGCTACGAATTTTGACAGCAAATCGCTATGCACCAAGTCGCTAAGACGAGGACCAAATTGCTAACACCAAATCGCTAAGAAACTTAAGAACAAGTCGCTATCAAAATCGAAAGCAAGTCGCTACCTCACCAAGTCGCTACCCGTAGTGGAGAATCCACTAAGTGTACTGTTTGTCGGCTTGTCTTAAAAGACAAGTCGCTAGGACAAAGTCGCTACCAAAATGCACTACAACTCGCTACCTTTTACTGAAGCAATTCGCTAGGGTGAAATTCACTCCGAGAGCCAAGTCGCTACCAAGAAAAACTTTAAAAAGACACTTTTCAATCCAAAACAAGCTCAACCACAGTGATTCAAGCTTACCAAATCAAAACCCAAGCACATACAATGATCCTAAACACAAAAGTACACCCAAAATTCAAACTTTAACACAAGAAATGAACCAAATGATGCAAAAACCACTAAACTTTTTCAAACTCAAAAACCATCTAAAAACCACTAGAAATCCAAGGATATGTAAGAGATGATCTAACCATGGCTCTTGATACCATTTGTAACATATTGGATTTCACAAGCACATAAACAAACTCAAATGGGCGTATAATTTAGATGGTTTAGAGAGAGAAAGTGGGATATTCTAGAGAGAGAAACTCTTGAAAGGTTAGATTCCACAATGAACATCCAACCCTCTACCTTACAAGGTAGAGGGTATTTATAGGTTACAAACTAAACGACCTCCTGACGGCCTGTGGATCAGGTATACAGTGGGTAAAGACCCGTCCTTCCTCTACGGTGTTGCACTAGACTAAAACTAAGCTAATAACTTACTAACAACTAACATAATAAATGATATGTCTACGAGCTAACTTAAGCTAGATTATACTTGGGGTGACCGATGCTTCACAATAGAATTTCCAATTCCTAACAGGTTAAGATCCATGAGTTATGGTCCATGGGTTATGGTTTTTATCCATCCTAATAAACTATTACAACAGATGCTTAATTACTACATTTTTGTATTTAAATGGCTATATGTAAATGCTTTACAAAAATAACATGTATCCTTATAATTATACTTAAGATAACATTATATTTGTTATCAACAAAACACAAAGAGATCGCAAAATATTAATAAACGTTTTTACGATTTATTTGTATTAACAGATGTTGTAAACAATCTGTTTGGACCAAAAATGACACAACACAGATGTTGTAAACATGAATAAACCAGGACTTTTTGAGACCAAAAAAGGATACACATAAAAACTTGTTTTAAAAACTGATATTACTAAAAGGTGGAAAAATAATTTTCCGACAACAATGATTATAAAAAATCAGTTAAAACAAAATTCGAACCACACTAAATCATCAAAACACAAAAACCTTGGCTCTGATACCATTTGTAAGATCTTACATATATCGCGTTATGATGATTCGGGTGGCCTTGGATGGTGATGATACAAGAAAGCTATGGTTTTAGAGAGATGAAGAGAGGAGGGTGATTCTAGAGAGATAAACAAAAAAGAAAGGTTAGATTAGAATGAAGCACCACCCCTTCCAAGGATGGAAGGGGTATTTATACTTATAGACTACACGACCTCCTGACGGCCTGTGGATCAGGTATACAGTGGGTAAAGACTCGTCCTTCCTCCACGGTGAAACACTACGCTAAACTAGGCTAATAACTAACTAATAAAACAGTAAATAACGATATGTCTACGAGCTAACATATGCTAGACTATAGATGGGGTGACCGACACTTCACTATGGAATTTCCAATTCCTAACACTTGTTTAATTCAAAACTTAACTTGTTGTATTTAGAAAAAAGATTTAATCATTGATCCTCTACAAACTTAAGGTCAACATTGATATAGTTGATAAAAGACTGCCAATCTGAATCATTGTCCATAGAAAGTAAAATATTTACCTTCTTCGTTGTGATATTGACCCATTCTCCATTCCTGGCATGATTCTTTCCAACAGCTAGCTTGTCCTCTTTTGAGAGAGCCATCAATGCACTGACTTGCACCATTTCATCGTCTGAGGATACTGGCTCTTCATCCCAGTCAAAAGATTTCAACAACTAGGCCCTTGTTTTTACCCTGCACAGATTTAACATTGTTTGTTGTTTCTGAGGGAGTGGCCTCAAGCAGTGCTAGCTTAGCTTTGGCTTTCCTATACTTGGCTTCAAAATCAACAGCTTTATTTTGATCAGATTTGTTTTGAAAATTTTGATGAGACTGATAGAATTTTGGTTGAAATTTACTAAAGTCCAAGGACTGGTTTGACCCTGAGGGTTTGTAAGAGGGTTCAGAAATTGTTTTTGAAAAACAGTCTTTGGCAAAATGACCTCTTTTGTGACACTTAAAACATTCAGTGTCCTCATTGGCTTTAGCATTTGAAAAACTTTTTTTTTTGTATAAACCTTTTAAGAGTTAGCAAGGAGTGCCCTTTCTTGAAACTCAATATTTAAGTCGTTCAGGTACTCCTCGCTTGTTCTCTCATCAGCCTCATCGTCTGAATTTTCCTGAAAAATCTTGAACCACACTGTTAGAATAAAAGGCAGTTGACACTGGAGTTGAAGTGGTTGTCAGGGACTTCTTGACTTCCTGAGACTTTTTTAAGTCAGGGTATCGTCTATTTATGAGGTTATCCTCATAGACAAATTTCCCATAGATTTCAGGAAGCTCAAGATTCTGAATGTGATTAGCATTCCTTAGTCCTAGAGAGAAATTCAGCCACTTCTCAGGAAGACTGTTTACAAAACCAACATTGATTTCATGTTTGGACAACTTTACACCATCATTTGACAGTTCATTTAACAAAGTTTTATACCGGGTGTAAGTTTGAGATAGAGTTTCTGAGTCTTTAGCCCTGAAGGTGTTATACTCAAGTTTCAGGTCCATAATCCTGTTTTCCTTGGTATCTGAGGGACCTTTATAGCTGTGGACCAGATCATTCCAGGTTTGTTTAGCTGTACTACAGCCAATGATAGACTCCATGACATCATCAGGAAGACAAGATATGATGATGCTTTTGACCCTTTGGTCCTGGTTGACCACTCATCTCTCGTCCTGAGTCCTTTGAGCTTCAGGTTTAGGCAAACCTTCAACAGTATTTGGGATAAATGGACCTTCATTAATACACTTAATGTAGTAAGGTTCCATCCCAGTCAAATAGCAAAGCATTCGCTTTTTCCATTTGTTAAATTTGCCAACTTCTAGTCGAGGGGTAACAGCAACATAGGCTCCACCCTTTTTGTCGACAAGTTTGGGCACATCACTTTCAGCCATTAGGATCCTGATTTAAAACATTTTTGAGCGGCTTAAAAATGGTTTTATAATCAGCCTGCTCTGATACCACTTGTTGTTCCCGTTTCACAATGGTTTAAAACCAATAAAAACAATTAATTGTGAATAATGACTGAAAAGATGTAAGTAAAGATAAGTTTTAATAAGATAAACACAATGAGTAATTTGCAAAGTTTATATTCTTTATTAAAATGAAGCAAAAATAATACATTACCCAAGTACTTGCGGAACAGCACTTGGGATTGAAATGACAAGTTTGGTAGGACTCCTCACTAAGCTTAGGCTAAGTCTAAGCACAACTACACATGAACCACTGAGCTATCTCAGGGACATAGTTGTATTTGGAGGAGTGAAAGATTGCTTGTGTGTGTGATTTACAGTTAATGCACAAGCTTAAATCTTTCACTCCATCTCTTATGCTATTTATAAAAGTGTGTTTTTAACTCTATCCTAGAGGACAAACTGAAAGGTTACAGAAGACAAAATACTGATGTATTTTGTCTCTTCTTACATTAGCTATTTAGGGTAAGTGACAAGGCTGCTTTCTTCTTGTCAGTGATGACACTGAGCCTGATAGTTAACGATTCAGGGAAAGTTTTACTTTGGTTGATAAGGACTTCGTCTTATCTGTTCAAACTTATCCCGCCTTGTCCCGTTCATTCTTCAGTCTTCATAGCCTTCAGTCTTCGTCTTCAGTGGTAGTAGTTGGTGAGGAGTTTTAGGGATTCAGTGAGTTATTGTCATCACTCACTGAATCCACCATCTTCTTCTTGACTCAGTCTTCGCTCCTTAAGTTCCGCCTTACTGAGTGGAGAGACTTCTTCTTTTTCTCTTACTAAGTATCCCGAAGACAGCTCACTGAGTGGCTATGCACTCAGTGACTTGTTAGTGTTTAAGGGACTAAACACTTAGGATATTTTCTATTCAAATCCTAGAATCAAGGGGTTTGGGTATTCACCGAACCCAACACTTATGCTCCTAAACCATCATTCAAACCACCATTCAAATTCAGTAGCTAAGTCACCCATTACATCTTCTTCTTCACTATGACTAAAGCATCTAGCATAACCTCTTCAACCAAAGGTTTCTCCAATAAAAATGCTCATATGGTTCATGAGATTTCCTCAACCGAGTCATCACCCGTCAAGGGCTTAAATACTATAATTCCTCCTCAACAAACTCAACCAACCAAAGCTAGAAGAACTGCTAGGATTAGTTTCGACCTTTTGATTTAGAAAGACCTTCACCAAACACTACCACACCCTCTAAACCAAACACACCTAACTCAACTAAAACAACTAAGCCTTCATTTCTAGAACCTAGACTACACTCCTTTACCGTGCCTCTTTCACATCCAAACCTCTACTCTTTAGAAGAGTCACCACCTAGAACTTCTAATTCACCATCCTTCTCGTTAAATAGGGAACCACCTTCACACTAAAACATTGAGGATGAAACATCACCAACACCCGCATTCCAATCACCTTCACCATCAAATAGTCTATCTCTAGGAACAAGGAATCACCAAAGACCTAACCATATAGATGACTTCCCATCTCCACCACCAACCCATACATCATCACTTTGATTCTTAGTTGAACCACACCCTACGTCACTCAACTCACCTCCACAAATCCCACCATCCTTTGTGGAACCTCCTCAAAACGTCCCATCTCCTCCATCTCCTACTCGTGATAATAATTGCTCTAATTGTCAACTCACCCAATGGTTAGTTTAAGAAGTACGAAATGAGTTGCATTTCATGTTTAATCATCTCCTTGAACGATTTGACCAAATCAACAAATCTACTCGTCCTTAGAACCTGAGATTACAAGCACATTGATGCTTCTTATTAGCTTTCGGCACAACTTAGAATTATTAGAAAATGTACTACATGCTTTTGTCATTCTCATAGTTTTTGAGATATGTATATCATTTCTCGTGTTTTATTGAATGAAATTACATGTTGTATGCCATATGGTCTTGAGAAAATGTTTAGTGCCATAACATAACTTGTGTTGATGTCAACATCACATTTCACATCCACATTGCTGTCATGAGAATGCAGGTATACGAATCCCTCACTTTTGCCTAGACGGATCCTTCACAGGGAGGAACCGTGAGATCCGTGCAACAGAAGCATTTTTTTTCTTTTTTTCTTTTCACTAATTTGAATCTCATTTGCAGAAAATTATGCATCATATACTTGCTTTCTAACCTTGGTTTTGTAGATTTTCAAAATACACATGAAGACATTGACACCCTCAACAAGGGGGAGCTTTTCGTCAAAGCAAAGCAATTGCATAAACGCTTGCAATACTTTCACTTAGGATTTCTTTACTACTTGATGTCCTCCTCAAAAGGGAGCACTCGTCAAGGGGGAGCATCTCGTCAAAAGACGAAACCATTTGCAAACATAATTGCAACACACTCGCTTAGTCTTCTTAATTACTTAACGCCCTCAACAAAGGGAAGCATCCGTCAAGGGGGAGCTAAGACGAGAATTATTCACTTCTCTTACTCTCTATTTTTCATATTATTACTTTTCACACGTTTTTCTCAAAACAATATGTTATTTTCTTTTCGACGCTCTTTTTGTTTCGACAAAAAGGGGGAGAAGAGAGTAAAAACTCCAATTCAAACTTTTACGAATTTTAGTTTTTCCTTAAAATAATCTTATGTTTTGTTATCAACAAAAAGGGGGAGATTGTTAATACAAATAAGCCATGAAAACGTTTATTTATATTTTACGATCTTCTAGCGTTTTGTCGATAACAAACATAAAATCATTTTAACGAAAGAAATAAAATACGTAAATGGTTTTAGCCAATAGTTTACTAACACACTTATATTTGCATATAAAACACTAAACATGTATTATTGTTTAAATCTTATAGAAATGCATATGTATAACAGCTAGTGTTTACATAATATGGAAATGTACATATATACTTGGTATATATTGTAATAGGTAATGTAATGGGTAAAAATCTAAGTCCATGACCCATTGACTAGGTACAATGAATGTTGTTGGGTAAAACCCAAAGTCCATGACCCATACCCATGGAGCTTGATCCATAACCCATGACCCATTGCATAAAGTCATGTTGGGTATTATCCATGATCCATGACCCAAGACCCATGACCCAATGTCTAGATACATTGCATCTTGTTGTGCATCCATAAAACATTACCCATAACCCATGGTTCATAACCCAAAACCCATAGCCCGGTTTGCAACCCAAAATCCAGACTTAAACTGACCCAGCAGCCGGATCCCTAGGATTGCACTAGTCGGATCCCTCTGGGGGGATCCGTGGGAACCGTGGAACAGTAGACAATTTTGTCTATAAATAGTGAGCCATTCCTCTCTTGTTACTCACCCATTTTTACACATACTCCCTCTTAGTATTGTAAAATCTCTAACCTCAGATCCAAAGGATCATTCTATGTAGTTTTGTGCTTGTGTGATTCTCTAGGTTCCTCTTAAAAGCGAGATCACCACTTCTTGAAGACGTGCAAGCTCAAGGTCATGAGTTGCTAAGCTTCGTCATCATCAAGACCACTGAAGTTTCTCTTGTTGATAGTTCTTTTCTCCCTCCATAGAAGTGTAGTGTTCAAGGCATTAGTGAAAGGTGCCGAAGGGTCGTGTCGAACGCATTAGTGAAAGGTGCTGAAGGGTCATGTCGAAGGCATTAGTGAAAGGTGCCGAAAGGTCGTGTCAAAGGCATTAGTGAAAGGTTCTAAAGGGTCGTGTCAAAGGCATTAGTGAAAGGTGCCAAGGGTGTACATTCGATATGGTGCATCGATGTACAAGATAGATAGTTTGGGTTAAAGGATATTGATATCCTTATGATGTTGTAATAATGAGTGTGTCTCCTTTGGCGTAGTCGTGTAGTGGTGTAGTGTTGGGTAGTAGTTCCTCCTTTGTAATGGAACTCGGTATCTAGCCGTGCACCGATTAAAGTGTAGGAAACATTGTGATAGGTTTGGTTCTACCTTGTGGAAGAACCCGGTGTCTAGCCTTGTACTGGATAAAGAGTAGGCGACGTTGTGAAGGCTTCTCCGCCACATTAAGGAGTTTGTGTTTTGTAGTGCTTACGAACTCTCGAGTGGGGAACTCGGGGAGTGGAGTAGGGCAAGGAAGGTGTCCTTGTATCCGAACCACTATAAATATTGGTATCGTGGTTTTGTCTTCCTTTACTCTTTCTCTTTGCATTACTTATTTATATGCTTATCTATCATCATCCGACACACACATTAAATAGATTGACATAAGTCGATCTAAATTATTTTAAAACTAAGCTTTAATCGGTAAAACTATTCAACCCCCCCTTTTAGTTTTCCACATATACTTTATAAATTTAAATCCTGGTTAGAAATCCTGCATCAGAAAGCACTTTTAACATCCATTTGATAAATTTTGATATTTTTAGCACAAGCATAAGCAAGGAGGATTCTTATAGATTCTAATATAGCTACGGAAGCATATGTCTCATCAAAATCTATTCCTTCTTGTTGATTATACCCTTATGTAACAAGTCTAGTTGTGTTACAGGATACTATCCCATTTTCATCTAGTTTGCTTTTGAAAACCCATTTAGTACCAATTACAGATTGATTTTTAGGAGGTGAAACAAGGTTCCAAACATCATTAATGACAAATTGATTTAATTTTTCTTGCATCGCCATTATCCACCTTTCGTCTTTAATAGCCTCATTAACGTTTTTAGGTTCTAAAGAAGATACAAAACAAAAAAGATTGCTTTGGTTTTGAGCTTGAGAACGTTAGGTTCTTTCATTTAACTTTCCTATGACTATTTCTAAAGGATGATTTTCAGATTCCTTAACGTTGATAATTTCTTTATTTAGTAGTTCATCTTCCTTATCCTTTGTTTTATTAATTTTATTTTCAAGGATTTGAATTTCTATTATATCGTCATCTACGAGAGGTTGAGATTTAGGAGGAGGACTTTTGTCGAACTTGACATTTAAACACTCTTCTATTTTCATTATTTTTTTATTTAATATTACGTATGCTTTACTATCTGGCGAGTATCCTAAGCAAATACCTTCGGTAGATTTTGGATCGAATTTTCTGAGATAGTCTTTTGTGTTTATAATGAAGCATTTGCTTATAAAGACTTTAAAGTAATCAAGCGATGGCCTTTTACCTTTAAATAACTCATAAGGTGCCATACCTAAGAATGTCTAATTAAGATTCTATTTAAGATATATGTAGACGTGTCGACGACATTACACCAAATTTTTTGAGGAATTGATTATTCATTTAGCATGGTTCAACTAATTTATTGTAAAGTACGATTCTTACGTTCGACTATCCCATTTAATTGCTGAGTACGTGGAGCCGAGAAATTATGAGTAATACCATTAGCGTCACAAACGGCTTCGAATTGTACTTCGTTATTAAACTCCCGATCATGATCTGTACGGATCGACACAATTGGAGAACCTTGTTGTTTTTGAATTTCCTTACTTAATATTCCAAAATTATTAAAAGCTTTGGTTTTGTTTTTCAAAAATCTAGTTCATGTATATATTTAGTAGTTATCAACTATTACCAAAGTACAGAAGTTTCCTCCGTAACTTTGAATAGCCGATGGACCAAATAAACCCATGTGTAAAAGTTATAGACACTTAGTAGTTGAAACCATGTTGTTAGCTTTATGACTTGCATGAACTTGTTTTCCTATATTACAAGCATCATAAAAATGTTGCTCATATTTTAAGTTTAGTAAGTTTCTAACAAGCTCAATAGATGATAGAGATTGGATAAGTCGCATATTGGCGTGACCCAATCTTTAATGTCGTAGGTTAGAAGTATCATCTATCGAAGTTAGCCAAATATTATCTTTAGGAGAGTAACCGATTTTCATTATTAAAAAACCATTTTTCCTAACCCCTTTTCCTATGATAATGTCCTTTTTAAGTATTTTACTTCTGGTTTTACTAAATAAAACTTCACACTTTTTATCCACTATTTGACTAATACTTAGTAAGTTAAATCCAAGATTATCTATGTGACAAACATTATTAATGGTTAGAGAGTTATGCGATATCGTACCTTTGCCAATGATCTTGCTTTTGCCATTACCAAACTGATAAGGATTTAAAAGGTACACTTTTGAGGAGTCATTTAAGCCCTTGATCGATCACTTTTGTATCCGTTACTACTTAATTTCGTTCCTTTTCACTTTATGTCTGTTGAAGCCAAATTGCTGGAATGACACTTATTCGGACGAAAAGGCGCGAATATATGAAGAAAATGGTCAAAGTCAAGAATCAAGATACTCAAGCTGTTGGAACAGAAGGTGACGGCGTCACAGCCTAATGGCAACGCCGTCGCAACACACTTTGAGATGACTCAGAGAGCAAATTGCTATTTTGCACTTGACGGCATCAGGTTTTAAAGAGTAGGGCGTCACAACTCAGACGACCTAGATTTGGATCCAGACGGCGTCAGAAGATGAAGCCGACAACGTCACAACCATAAGGTGATGCCGTCACAGAGTTGACGTGGCCAAGACGAAAACCTAATGGCGGCGACCTGACGGCGTCACAAATAAAGAGTGACGCCGTCGCATATTGTAACTCTATATATAGAATTCGAATTTTCAGTATTTTAGAGAGGTAGTTTTGTGGAGTAAAACCTAAACCGAACTTTGGCTATCTTGGGCAGTATCTTAGGGTTCCATACCCTATTTTACAACAAGATAAGTGATTTACTTCATTAATTCAATTATGTCTTCAATTGTTTGTGTGTATGCTTGCATGTTTTCCATGTCCGGCTAATTTATTTGTGTGTTTGCTTAGATCTATGAAACCTAGGTATTGAATATTGATTGGTTGTCTCTTATCTTAATTGTGATTGACCTAGTATTGCGATAGGTCATTCGTTGTGTTTTTAATGCTTGAGTAATCTTTCTGAACATTAGTTTATAATCACCTAGAGTTATTGTAGGCTAAACATCCAAAGATAACCTTAGAGTTAGTTTATGAATCCTAGAGATTTCGTAGGCGATAACCTTAAGGTAGTCTCAAAGAGTTAGGGAAAAACGCATACCCTATGACCTTAGAAGACACAACGCATTAAGAATAAGGACGTGAAAATTCAACCATTAATATGAGATAACTAGGGAGTAATAGCATCTAGGTAAACACATTTTTAGTCATTATAAAAGCACACATCAATAGACATAGACTACCCTCACCTTAGCTTAGTTAATTTAGATAAGTAGAGTAATCGATAGAAATACCAACCCCCCTCCCCCAAATCCAATACCCCGAGATTCGTACCTTTCAATTTTCTAAAAAAATATAAAAAAGATAAAAAATAATCTTCCTCAACCCCAACCTTAGCGTAGTAATTTCTCACTAGCATTCCTATTCCCCTAGATAAGGATATCAATTCCCGAGGCTTACCCTAATACTACACTACAACGATTAGGTTCACTGCCTAGGGTGTTGAAAAACTTGCTCGACGAAAAGGAAGTTCCTTTGACCCCGAACGCGCGTTGTACGCGTATAAAGTTTTTGGCATCGTTGCCGGGGAATAGAATAGCTAGTTAAATTTCCACCTCGTTTAGGTTCTCTTGCTTGATTCCTATCAAGTAAGCTTTTTTTTCATTTTTAGCTTCCTTGTAGTCTATCCCCCTTCTTCTTGAATTTGTTCATAAATCCGATCACTTTTCATCATGGAAGGTGATAATCAACCACCACTCATCAACCCACCACCAAATGACCCGCCAAGAGGCCGTACTCTTGGTGAATACTCAAGACCAAGCCACCTAGGCTATAGAAACACCATTGAGCTTCCCGACCAAGCCCAAACTACGGCCCTTCGATCCGACACCATCCAGTTGGTGCAAAACGGATGTGCATTCCATGGACTTCGTTCCGAAGATCCTAATCAGCATCTTAAGGATTTCCTTAAAATCGTCGATTCCATCGACCTCGATGCTACTACTCGAGAGACCACGCGCTTGCGTCTCTTCTAATTCTCTCTACGGTATCAAGCTAATAATTGGCCTGAGCGACTTCCCCCTGGCTCCATCTCAAGTTGGGATGATCTCACCTCTTGTTTCCTTGCCCAATTTTCCCTCCAGGGAGAACTACTAAGCTTAGGAATGAAATCTTGATGTTCCAAAAACGTCAAGGTGAATCTCTCTACGAAGCATAGACTCGATTCAAGGACTTACTCCATAGATTCCCTCATCACGGCATTGATCTTTGGCTTCAAGTCCAACTCTTTTATGATCATGTCAACTTCCCAACTAAGCGATCCATTGACCATGCGGCTGGTGGTAAACTTAGTGATCTCACCGCGGAAGAATCGTGGGGTATAATAGAGGACCTTGCCCTCTATGACAACGAAAGTTGTAATGACCCCCGTGAGTTGCCCAAAACCGTAAAGGAAAATCTCCTTGCCTCCCATTGACTCACAACCTTCCGACCGTAGGATGCTCGAGCTTGAAGATCAAGTTAAATTCCTAATGAGCTTCTACAAAAATCCTAAGTCTTCACATCAAGTAAACAAAATCACTCTACCTTGTGAGTTGTGTAGTGGTCCCCACAACACTCGTGATTGCACAAGACTCCCCGAACAAGCTTTTGCGGACTACGCCTCCACGCGTATCGATGGAGCGGGAGAGAAGTGGTACACTTTCAAACCCGAACAAAACAACTTAGGAAACTCCTATAACCCCTCATGGAGGAATCACCCTAACCTTAAGTGGAATCAAAATTCAAACCCACCGCAAAGCTCATCTAGTCCACCCAATAGGTTCAACCCTCCAAACACCGGGAATCCCCTAGTCTTGAGGCAATTGCGTCTAGATTCATGTCATTTCAAGAAACTCGATTGACTAAGCTTGAAGCCGATTTCAAGCAACGACAAGGCGAGATGACAAACAAGATTGACGCCCTCTTAAAAGCCTTCAATGACCGGGAAATTAGAGCACTCCCAAGTGATACTATAAAGAACCCAAAAGTGAATTCGATTTCATCAACTTCATGTTCTTGTTCACTATGGGAGAGTGCACATCCATGGCCCTCACACCCAATGGTCCACTCGGTAAATGCTATCAACAAGGGTTCCAAGCGATCCCAAATGAGGTACCAAGGACCCGCACCATTGGTACAACCCACTCTTGAGAAACCCGTCAACCAAGAACCCAAACCTAATCTAGAGGAGGAGTACAAGGAACTCCATCAAGAAAAACCGGTTCTTGAAGTCTTAGCTCATGCACCTTATTATAATGCTTTAAAAGAAAAATATGAGCGAGAACTAAAACTTGGAAAACATGGGTCCGCATTTGTGCAAAACAATTTACCTAAGAAGTTAGATGATCCTGGGCTATTCACTCTTCCGTGTAGGCTTGGAACCTCCAAACCTCTCGATGCTCTAGCCGACTTAGGATCATGCATCAATCTTGTTCCGTTGTCCCTCCATAGAAGCCTTAACTTAGGTAAGATAGAACCAACGGAAACTATCTTAGTTCTAGCGGACGGTAGTATTGCATATCCGGTAGGAATAATAAAAGACATGATAGTACACGTAGGAGAATTGACTCTTTTGGCGGATTTCCATGTGCTAGACATGAATAAGGACCCGACATGCCCATTGTTAGTAGGAAGGGGATTCTTAGCTACCGCTAGTGCCATCATTGATTGTAAGATGTCTAAAATAGTGGTAGGAGAAGGGAGTGTTAGGTCAATTTACGATGTCAAAAAGCATATTTATTACAAGAAAGAGGAAATCCCCCATGAGAGTAGGTTGGATAGAAAGCCATCTAGGTATGGACCTTGGATTAATAAAGACTTCATAGGTCCCCAATGACCTTTCTATCTAGATGAAGCCTTTGCTAGTAAAGCAACTTTCCATGAAAAAGAATTGGCTAGGGACATGGAAGTGAACCCGTTCGAGGACGCCTTAGTGTTTAGGAAGATGACCGAGTTCCTAGGAAGCTTGCTTGTCAACCTTGTCATGGATAAGTGGAAAGTTGAGAGTGATAAGCCTAAGCATAAGTGGAATTGGGATAGACCGCCTAGTGATGGTAATGGAGAGTGGCACATTAGGATAACGATCTATGACCCCGATGGAGAGAAGTTTGAAAAGGCATACCGAACTAAGCGTACCACTAGGAACTTAAATGATAAGTTTGATCCTTATGACATTCTTGAGGATAAGCTTACTTATATTGGTACGTAGGGGCACGACTTCGAGTCTAGCTACAAGACTCATAAATAAAGAAAAGCGCTTCGTGGGTGCCAACCCATGCTTAATTGTTTGCTTGTTTGTGTCGTATATCCTTTATTGATTTTTTATTCTCATGTTTTAATTTTTAAAAATGCTTTATTTTGTCTTTAACCTCGTCTTAATTACATATAAAGGTATTTTACAATAGGGTTAAGTGTAGGGAGGATTACACACATTTTTAAAAAGAACGTGAACATGAGAATTACGATTATTAAAAGGATATACATATGTGTTTGTTAGAGTCAAATGCTTGTATCGAGTCATAATGGATGTTTTGCAGGAAATTTTTCCAGATTCTAAAGATATAAAATTTTCATAATTTTTTTTCCAGAAAATCGCAAATCAGTTTATGTCAGGATAACCTGACGGCGTCAGGGTCGCAACCTGACGGCGTCAGGAGGAGTAGAAACAGATTACTATTTTTTCTCGTTTTCTGTGCTACTTATAAATTTTTGGAATTTTCCAGGTCTTAATTTTCTAGAAAATCTGTAAACATCCATTCCACAAGCATTATATCTTAGTTTAGTAGAGTCATATATATATTGTTACCGCCGATTTTACACAAAGGTTTCGTTTGTTTTCTTCAAGTGTGCAGGTTTTATTTATCAAGAAGAAGATACATAAGATTGGATGGAGCTTTTCACGCATACATTCTTCTTGAAGAAGAATTTAACCACTACTTCACACGGATCCTACCGAGCTAATCAGGGGAGTATTAGTTTCTTTCGTTTTTAATTACCTTCCATTATCATAACTTTGATAGTTTCGGGGAACATTGGGGACAATGTTCATTTTAAGTGTAGGGATGGAAAATAAAACGGGAACTTTGAAACTATGCTTATCCTTGACTATTTGCCTTGTCCAATTTCATTTGTGTAATAAACCATGAGAAATATCGGTTAGGGTAATTTTGGCACCAAATTTAAAATTTTTCATGACATGTAGGAGTGGGCCATTAGTCTTAATAAAGCGTCTCATGGATAGGGAGTTATATGACTAGCACAAAACCCTTTACCACTTAAATTCCACCCAAAATGTGAGGATCGCCCTTAGATTTGTAGGAGTTAAAGCATTCCTCTTTAATGCTTCGAGAGTGTACCGGTAGTATAATATATTCTAGAACTTGTTTTGTAATGCATTCCGAGATCGCTAGTGAGACTACACTTGTGTAGTTATGAATAACTAAATGATAAGAGGCATTAGGATAACCCTTGTTTGATACCCGTATTATAATTACTTCTTCCACATCGGTTGAGTAATTCCCCCACACCCTTGCGTTGTACTCATCTTTAGTACACGATACCCCTAGTTAACCCCTCAGAGCCTATCCTTTTCGCGGTTCTCGTGATGTTTCGGTTTTCCAGAATATCAATGAAGAGCATTGTTTACAATCCACCCCCAAATGTATACCCAAATCGCCTTAGCCTACCTTGTATGCACTCACTTTTAGTGCATTATTGTTATCATACTAAACCCTTAGTTCAATTATCTAGTTGCTTGCATAAGTTGCTAAGTCGAGTCATATCCTTTGTACAACAGTTTTGGGACGATTGGGACTCATGGGAAAAATTAAATTTTATGGAATGACGGGAAGGAACGTTAAATTCAAATTCCCTTTATTTACGTAATAATGTGCTCCAAGTGTTTTGATCTTTTCAATTCGGGTCAAATTAGTGTTAGAGTAATAAAAACTCAAGTGTAGGGATGTGCCTATAAATCCCTATTATTTTGATGTTATCATAGAGGATGGTAGAGTAAAAGTGTATGAAAAAAAAAATCGAAAAAAAATAGAAAAAAGAGATAAAGAAAAAAATAGAGTGTTCGAAAAAAAAACATACGGGCTACCATCCTACATCTATCTTTAAATTTATGTTTGTTTGTTTCAATTTATCTAGAGTTTAGAGTGTCGAGTCTTGGCTTAGCAACGCCATTCTTCTCATGCTTGTAACATAAATATTTTTTACTTGCCACCACTAAATCGCCTATCCCACCAAACCCTTTGTTTCCCTACCGTAAGCCTAACGTTACAACCCTTTAAAAAACCTCTTTAGCAGTTTTTCCTAAGTGCTTACGCCAAAGCGATGGAGGTTTGATTTAGTCTCAAGCCTATGGTAATCTATGTACTAGGACCGGTTAATGAGTGTTTATCTTCCATTTCCAACTTGATATATTTCATATACACCCGAGAGATGAGAGTATCTAAACACCACTTGTGAGGTGCTAGTATGTAATTTTCGTGCTTGTTATGACTTTTGCGGGGCTTATACATGTTGTGAATTGTTCTAAACTAATGCTGCATGACCCCTAACTTATAAATTAATTGGCTAAAAGCACATTTGCTTGAGGACAAGCAAATACCAAGTGTAGGGATATTTGATAAGGATTTAAAAGGTACACTTTTGAGGAGTCATTTAAGCCCTTAATCGATCACTTTTGTATCCGTTACTGCTTAATTTCGTTCCTTTTCACTTTTTAGGTCTCTTGAAGGCAAATTGCTCGAATGACACTTATTCGAATGAAAAGGCGCGAATATATGAAGAAAATGGTCAAAGTCAAGAATCAAGACACTCAAGCTGCTTGAACAGAAGGTGACGGTGTCACAGCCTAATGGCGACGCCGTCGCAACACACTTTGAGACGAATCAGAGAGCAAATTGCTATTTTGCACTTGACGGCATCAGGTTTTAAAGAGTAGGGCGTCACAACTCAGACGACCTAGATTTGGATCCAGACGGCTTCAGAAGATGAAGCAGACAGTGTCACAACCATAAGGTGACGCCGTCATAGAGTTGACGTGGCCAAGACAAAAACCTAATGGCGGCGACCCGACGACGTCACAAATAAAGCGTGACGCAGTCGCATATTGTAACTCTATATATAGAATTCGAATTTTCAGTATTTTAGAGAGGTAGTTTTGTGGAGTAAACCTAAACTGAACTTTGGCTGTCTTGGGCAGTATCTTAGGGTTCCATACCCTATTTTACAACAAGATAAGTGATTTACTTCATTAATTCAATTATGTCTTCAATTGTTTGTGTGTATGCTTGCATGTTTTCCATGTCCGGCTAATTTATTTGTGTGTTTGCTTAGATCTATGAAACCTAGGTATTGAATATTGATTGGTTGTCTCTTATCTTAATTGTGATTGACCTAGTATTGCGATAGGTCATTCGTTGTATTTTTAATGCTTGAGTAATCTTTGCGAACATTAGTTTATAATCACCTAGAGTTATTGTAGGCTAAACATCCAAAGATAACCTTAGAGTTAGTTTATGAATCCTAGAGATTTAGTAGGCGATAACCTTAAGGTAGTCTCAAAGAGTTAGGGAAAAACGCATACCCTATGACCTTAGAAGACACAACGCGTTAAGAATAAGGACGTGACAATTCAACCATCAATAGCATCTAGGTAAACACATTTTTAATCATTATAAGAGCACACAACAATAGACATAGACTACCCTCACCTTAGCTTAGTTAATTTAGATAAGTAGAGTAATCGGTAGAAATACAACCCCCCCCCCCCAAATCCAATACCCCGAGATTCGTACCTTTCAAATTTCTACAAAAATATAAAAAAGATAAAAAATAATCTTCCTCAACCTCAACCTTAGCGTAGTAATTTCTCACTAGCATTCCTATTCCCGTAGAGAACAATATAAATTCCCGAGGCTTACCCTAATACTACACTACAACGATTAGGTTCACTGCCTAGGGTGTTGAAAAACTTGCTCGACGAAAAGGAAGTTCCTTTGACTCCGAATGTGCGTTGTACGCGTATCACAAACACTACGTGACCTCCATCACAAGCCTTATAGGATGAGAATAGGCTTTTGTTACCCGTCATATGTCTTTTGTAACCATTGTCTCTAATCCATTCATTTGGTTATAGATCAACCTTTAGACAAACCTATAAAGACAAAACGACTCAATCATTTGGTCCCCAATATCTCATGGGTCCATTTGCGTTATACAAACCAATTATTTGGTTCACAAAAAGAAATTGGTTCCAAGTTCCAAAGTTAGGTTTTTGGAATTGATAACTGCTGTGAAATCCATTGTTCTATCCCATTTGGTCAAAACTACTTTTGGGTAAGGAGCATTTGGTCTCCTAAATGGTATTATGGAAGTTGGTCATATATTAGATCTATTTCTTAGAATTCCTTGACCATAATGTGGTTTATTAACATTTCTAACAGTAACATTAGGCGACTTCTTTTTAGTTACCATTACAAACTCATTTCTAGAAGATTTGGTCAAGTCAAATTTTGGTTTTGCAGTACCAGGTGGCCAGATCCCTTGCTTTTTCCTGGCCGGATCCCTTTTCAAAGGATCCGTCGGATCCCTTTTCAAAGGATCTGCCAGATCCGCCACTTCGGAATCATTTTGGACAACATTTTGAACAAATTTGATTGGTTTTTCTTCGCTAGTCGAAGGAATACTTTCTATAAAGCCTAGACTAATTTTGTTATTCTTTATTTTCTGAGTATTTATTATTTCATCTAAGTATTTTGTACTAAGTCTAGCGATTTTAGAATCTAGGTGATCAATTACCATTTGGAGATCTACATAAAGTTTGCATTCTAAACTTGTTTCTTTGTCTTTTTTAGCCTATTTATCTTTTCCTTTAATTCAAAAAGTTCATTTTTACTTTTTAAATGTTTGTTTTTGTGTATGACTTTAAGACTAATTTTGTAAAGTTTGTTATATTCTAAGTTTAGTGATTCATCATCTAAAGAGGAGTTACTATAGTAAGGAGAATCAGAATGTACCTCGTTAGAGTCTTTAGCCATGAGACAAATCTCATCCTTCTCTTCTTTACCTCGACACCATGAGCCATTAACAAACGCCTTTTGCACATTACTTGAGTGTTTGAGATAATCACTAATGAAGTGATTTGGATCACTGCACTTGAAACATTTTTGGTCATCCTTTCCCCTTTTCTCTTCCTTGGACTTTCGGAAGCCTTTCTTGTCATCATAAGGTTGTTTTACGAACCTTCCTTTTTTTCTAAAGAACTTATTGAAGTCCCTAACCGCCATAGCGTACTCTTCATCATCATTATCCGATGATGAGGTGTCTTCGTCACTTGACTCTTTCTTGGCCTTTAGAGCTAGTGACTTTTACTTTTCTTTCTTTTCTTTTAAGGCCTTGGAGTCTTTTGCCAACACTACTTCATAGACATTTAGGTTGCCAATGAGCTCGTCGAGAGAAAGGATTGTCAAATCCTTTAATTCTTCTATTGCCATTATCTTCGGTCTCCATTTTGTTGGAAGTGCTCTTAAGAATCTCCTGACATGATTACGATTGGAAAAAGTTCTATCAAATGCTTGTAATGAAGTAATATTAGTATTAAATTTAGCAAATGCATTATCAATACTTTCCTCATCTAATATTGAAAATTGTTCATATTGTTGAACAAATAAATCAATTTTATTATTTTGCACTTGTTGGTTTTCTTGATGAGTGATCACCAAACAATTCCAAATATCTTTAACCGTTTTATGCATACAAATTCTTTCGTATTCATTTTTAGGTAAAGCATTGTATAAAACCAATTTTGTTTTGGAAAGCATTTTCTTTTGTTTATCTTTACGACTTTCTAAAGGAACAACATCATTTTTTGTCAGTAGAGATGCTCTCAAATTCTGGCACATAATCCCCATCATCAATAATGTTTCAAATATCAATATCTTTAGATTTCACATATGTTTCAAGTCTATTTTCCAAATATATAAAACCATTAACTTCAAAGAGTGGTGGTCTTTGCATAGATTGCCATTCTTTATAGTTTGTTGGGTTTTAGGTTCCTTGTATGATGAATTACTTTAAGTGATGGAACCGCGGACAAGCTTGAAGATAACCACGGACAGAATAAGAGTAATCACTGATGAAGATAACCGCGGCTAGTAGTATTGAGTAACTGCTGATAGTATTGTAAGCACTGCTAGTTCTATAGAGTCGGTTAGTTTATTGTATCAGATAAATATGGAAAAGATATTTATCTTGTAGGTTACGTATTGTATATTGTATAGGACTCCTTATCCTATAAAAGGAGGTCCTTGGCTAGGTTAGATATACGTGTATTTTATATCTAAAGTCGTTTTCACTTCAAGGTTGCAAAACCCTAATACTGTAAGAGTATTCGTATTAATAATATTGAGGTGTTGAAAGTTAACTGTTCTTCTTCTTAAGATCAAGTGTTAAATTCCGCGTAATACTTGATAAGCTTTTGTTACTAGTCAGTTTCTATATTAGTCAGTTTCTATACTTGATACCACTTGTTGATCCCAGTTGAGCAAACGATCTAATAAAGTTTAATTCGCGTAAAAACACGGATTATTGAGATGAATAAGGTTTAATTCACGTAAAAACACGGGTTATTGAGATGAATAAAACAAAATTTTATAGTAAAAATCCATGTACGCATGAGACTATAACACGCACGCACACACACATGTGCACACGTACATATATTTACTGAATTGAACGTATTTCAAAACTCCGGTAGTAACGAATGTTATGATAGTCGTCAATGAGTTATGATGATCGGCGCCAATAGAAGTAGTCACTAATGAGAATAAGACAGGCACCAATAGAAGTTCGAACAGGCGCCAAGGTAGTGAATTTCATTAAGTAGTATGTTCCTTGGATTTTGGGTTGTTTGATATTTCTTACCGTTAGATACGTTTCTGGTGGTGAGAAACTTCAATTACCAAAATATATAAACCTTTTATCTGAACTTTGTATACACTTTAGATTTCTATAACTATAAACTTTGTAATAACTACTACCCCTAATACACGGTCTTAAACTCTCGTAGAGATGACTGTTTTTTACTACAACAAGGAAATCTTTCAGCATTTCTATTTGTTTTCTTTTACGAAAGGTTTTGTTTTAACCAAAATATGTTACGAAATGGATTTTTACTTATGCTTTCTTAAACATACGTATTTTGCCAATTTCTATAAACCTTAACAAACCACTAGTGAGTAGTTCTTTTGGTTGTTCACGTTTTATTATTTTAACTAAATAAACAAGTTGTTATACTTGTTAAAAGTTATAATCT
>BPTQ01000004.1:257127561-257229710 GCA_019973895.1 Chrysanthemum seticuspe
AGTACCCAGTTTTTCTTATCACACATTTGAGAAACACTGAATAAATTGTACTTTAGTCCCTGTACCAAATAGACCTTCTCAAAGTCTAGCTTCCCTGTTCTGATTGTGCCTCTGCCAAGAATCTTTCCTCCCTTTGGATCATTGCCAAATGCCACATATCCTCCATCATAAGCTTCAAAATCTTCCAAATTGCTTCCATCCCAAGTCATGTGCCCAGAGCAACCACTATCAAATACTCCTTTATCTTTTAGCTCAGTTTGAAGATTGCCCTGCACATAAGATTTCAAAGATTAGTTCCTCTTTTGGACCCAAGTCAGTACTGACTTGGGTCTGCCCTGTGCATCAAAATATTCAAATTTTGTTAGGTCCATTGATGCACAGTTGACATATGGTAAAACCTTTGTCTTAGGCTTCCATTGCCAACTTGCTGAGGCCTTAACAGCATAAAAATGATTTCCAACCACTGTATCAGTTATCACCTTTGGAATTTTTAAAACTTCTTTTGAATCATTGGTGATTTTTGGCTTATCAGTGGTTTGACACTGCTTAGCCGCGTTTACATTTTGCTTAGCCGTGGTTGGAATCCATTTTTGTGTAGCAGTGACAATAGATTTTGTATTCCCATTCCTCATCAGCACTGCTCTTGGAATCATGTTTCTTTTAGGATGAGGGTGTGTTTTATTTGAAAAGTTTTTATGATTCACCCTCCTCCATTGATTCCAAACTTGTGGTCTGTTTTTATCACAATTCCTCTGTAAATGGTCAAAACTACCACACACAAAACAAGCCTTGTTGACACATTGAAATTCATCACCTAGTCTGTTAGAAATTAGACCATTTAAGCTTCTTTGATTTCCCCTAGGTTTAAATTGTTTCATGTGTTCCCTAGGTATTTCTCTGTACTCTACAACTTTCTTGGTAACTTTAGCTCCAAATCTAGGTACAGGATAGACTTGATTAGAATCAACTTTCTTAACAGGATCTATCTTTTCAGACTTTGTTGATTCAGTACTAACATCCTCAGAATCTGATTCCCAATCTTCAATTATGGGAGCACCAGATAACTTAGCAGAGCTTATCTTAGGTAATTCAGTCTTATTTACTTCTTCAACAGGTTTATTAAAACTGAACTCACTACTAAATGACAGTTCTTTAACAGGTGGTGCATGTTTCATTAAAGGGGGTGGTGGCATATCATTGTATCCTATACCAGTACCATCTCTAAGCAGTTTTTGACCAATTGGTTTCTGTACAAGATCAGAAGCATATTGTAATTTAGCAACCCTAACAATATGTTTTTCTTTTTCCTCTAGGGCCTTAACTTTTACACTTTCTGCTTCTGCTAGTCTATCTTTTAGCATTTTAATCTCTCTGTTTTTAAGATCAATTTCACCACCTAGTATATTAATCTTTTCTACATACTCAAACTCACATTTAATACAGAATTTTAGCTTCTCTTCCACACCCTCTAAACAACTCTATATCCTAGTACAAGTTATCTAGAGTCAATCTCTCTACTTCTTTTCTCATACTCTCAGTGATAGCCTTTTGAGACTCTAAGATTTCAGAACATGATTTAAAAGAACAAGTAGATGCTTTAGAATCATTAGATACCTCAGAATCTGAACCAGAAGATGAAGCATAGGCCATTAGAGCAAAGTTATGCTCTTTTGAAGCTTCACTAGCAAGAAAAGCTGCATTTGGACCTTCTTCAATCTGATCACTCCAATCATAATCACCAAGTCCATCCTGAGCAACCAAAGCTGAAGAACTAGTAGGTTCTTCTGTTGTCTTCTTAATACCCTCAAGTCTTTTAGGAGCTCGACATTCCCTGGCAAAATGACCTTTCTTCTTGCAGTTAAAGCACTCCATCTTGCTTTTGTCGAATCCAGCTCTCCTTTGACCATCATACCTAACATGTCTTCCAGTCCTCCTCAGAAACTTCCTTGCCTGGAGAGTCAGCATTGCCATTTGCCATTGAAGATTAATTTCATCAAGATCATCAGGATCAATTTGATCTAGATCTTGATTCAAAACATCAACACTAGTAGTTAAATCTGACAGAAAAGCACAAATTGCACCATCACTGACAGTGGTATTGTTTGCAATAGCCGTGGTTATACCATAGGCAGCAGTGGATACATCTTGTGAGCTTTTGTGATTTGTGGATACAAAAGCAATGTTTTGATTAGAAGAAGACGAGTTGGAAAAGTTATTCTCAGACTCATAAACCTTCAAGTTATTGAAGAGATTGTCAAGAGTCATAGTAGCAAAGTCTGTCTTATTTCTCCACACAATTGTATGAATAGCCCAATCAGATGATAAACTCCTTATGAACTTCAAATTAATATCTTCTTGAAGAAACTTGTAACCCACTGCCTTCGCTTGACTGATGAGTTTTTGAAGCCTATTGTATGTGCCATCAATCTTTTCTCCACTTTGAGCAGTGAAGGTTTCAAACTGATGCTTAAGCATGTTCATCCTTGACTTCTTGGTAGCTTCATTACCAGCAAACCTCAATTCAAGAGCATCCAATAGTTCTTTAGCCGACTCATACTGATCAAAGTCCAATGCAAATTCATTAGGTATTCCCATGGAGAGAAGACTGTGAGCTTTGATCTCCATTTTCCTCTTAGCTTTATCAGGTTCACTAACAATGGTAATCTCCTTACCATCCTCACCCTTCAAAGGAAGAGTATCTCCTTTTTCAACAACATCCCATAGAGCATAATCAATCATGCGAATGTATTGTCTCATTCGCATCCTCCAGATTTGATATTCACCATGTTTGAGCATGGGAACCTTAGAAGCAGTCACCATATGAGTTTCTTCAGACATCTTAACTTCCTTGAGTACAAATTAACAGACTTCTTCTTGATAACAGTTTCTAGATCACAAGCTCTGATACCAATTTTTGAGTTTGATAGACTCCTTGAGATCGTTTTGAGCCTCTAGGGTTAACAATAACGATGATAATAAACTTGTACATGCAGCGGAATAAAACAAATCAAAGTTATTGACACAAGGTTTTCATTAAAATCACTCCAAGCCTCAAATATTATTTGATCAGAATAATACGGTTACACTAAACTTGTAACAGGGATCCTTGAGGCTAAACTACACAAATCCTAGGCGTCCACTTAGAGGACTTGACGCCTAGATACACACACACACACACCTTTAATTACTACATTATGGAAGACTTAATTCATAAAACCTACACCCCATGTCCTCTTTATATACTAGAGGATTAGGGTTTACAAATCTCTACTAAGGACTAAACAATAAATCTTCTTTTGCAAGCAAGTCCTTCCATCTTTTTGTAGGTTTCATCTTTGTCACTTTAAGCCCTTGATGTTTCATTCTTTATTGTTTTGTATCATCGAATCAATAAACCCAACAATCTTCCCCTATTTGATGATGACAAAACAAATACGATTCTTGTACGAACTTCCCTAGACGAAGTAGCAGAAGTTGAGATAATTAAATCTCACCATGAATGAAACATTCTTGTCTTCCTTTGTCTTCCCCTTAATCCATGCTATCGCACTCCAATATCTCTTCCCCTTTTTGTTATCAACAAATAGAGAATATAAGCAGTAGAAACTTCCCCTTGAGTGGTGCATGAACATAAAAAGATTCTTCAAATCTGTAAGCTCCATGTAATGATCACTTGCGAAGAAAACCAAATATAACAAACTTGATAAAGAAGTAGAATAACCCAAACTTGTGTCTTATGTCTTGTTTATCCACGTGACTCTGAACGTATACTAACCAATGTATAAGGAGACCGCAATCTCTTGACAATAATCACTGAGCACAATAACGTCACTCCTTAAAGTGTTTGTCAATTCTTCGTCACAATCATTAAAGCACGAACAAGTTACCTCCAAAGTGTAACACCCACTTTGAGATATGATAAGATCATGAATCTAGGTAACTCAACTACAATATCAAATAGGTTATGATCAATCATCTTCGTAATCACCTATTCAATAAATCTCAAAAACAAGCTTTTTAAATCCTTTAAGAACAAATTCCAAACTTCTTGTGTGTGTGAACCAATCTCCTGTGTGTGTATCAATCTCGCTTCCCCTTAAGTCCAAAACTATTCGAGAACCAAAAATCATATGTTTGACCGATATCGAATGATATAAGCAATTTATATCAAACACCATTAGGTTTAGAAAAATAATTCTCGGACAAGCTGAGCATGAAAAACTCCAAATAAATACCATTGAGCAAATTAATACACCAAAATAACCAATACCCACGTTTCAGCAGCTTTCAATGTAAAATACTTACTTCAAGTAGGACAAAGTTGATAACACAACAATATCAATATCATCCCATGTATGTACGTGCATGTTACAAAATCACAAAGAGCAAGAAATCATAGATCACCGACCCATGTGATTGTCAAAGTAAGAGTATCACCGACCCATTATGAAGAATTATCCAATAGCATTAGATCGAATGTATATACTCATGCAAACTTACTGATGACTATGCAAACCATCGAGAATGATTATCAATAATTCACCTTTCTTCTTAACCATTTACCACGTACACCAGCAATATTAACCATGAACCCTTAAAATTAATCACCATCAAGAACTTTTCATGTAACAGCTGTCAATATTGCAACCAAGATCTGAAAGTACTTCAACTGTAATCCCATATTCTCGTTCACCTTCATAACAGCAGACTCACTCAAAACTCCACATTACTAATGTCCATCAGTATGCACTTGTCAAGTAGTGCTTGAGTAATATAGATAACACGACAATTAGATGTAACATGTTGTAGTAGTACAGCAGGATTAATATAAGTGGTAACTTAACGAATGGGAGTGGTAACAAAGATACTAGCAGTGGTTACCTTTCGAGAAGCCCATAAGTGGTTACAAGTAAAGCTATCAGTGGTTTCGATATAACTAGAAGTGATTTTGAGAAGCTTGTCAGTGGTTACGAGGAATGATAGCAGTGGAAACAAATAAAGTATCACGATAGCAGTAGGAACGATAAACCCTCGTAGCAGTAGATACTATTGAGTAGCAACATAAACGATCACTAATAAAAACACATCCTTTGCCCTTGTCACTATTCAATAGCGTGTCACAATAGTTTGAAAACCGATTACCATGAAAACTTCATCCAAAGTAACAGCTCCAAGTATACTATTGTTATTCTATGTACCTTGTAAACCCTCGACAAAACTCGACAAACTTGTTTTTATGTGAATCAACCAATCAATATACCAGTCAGATGAGTCGGTTTACATGCAAATACCACAAACAATAACAATATTCAAACCTTATAAACCATTCTCGATATTCTGATTGACTCAAATATAAGCGAACATCCACCGTCCCATGATGAAAATTAGATCCTTGCATTAATCGTACTACTTGCAAAAGACCAGTTATCAATATAATAAATAGATAACACCATGTAGATCTTAACAAGCAATTATAGGTCATAAATTAGTACGAGGAACCAATTAAATATCTATCATCATGAGAAGTCCAACCAATTAAATATCTTGTCGCTGTAATAACCATGCCACAGAATTCGATTTTGCAAGATAGTAAACTCTAAAATTCGAAACTTTACCCTGTTTTTGCAGCAGACTTCGACAGTAAATAACTTTCACATAAAAGCTCCGATCGACGATTCCTTTGGTGAAAAGTTAGATGGCTATATAGAGAAGCTCCACCAAAAATTTCAGCCCGATCCAACGGTTAACGAAAAAGTTATCGCCGTTTCAAAACAGTGCTGCAGAAACATATACGAAAATTTTCAGACTCGATTTTTTTCAATCTTTCGCCATTCTTCGAACAATAAAACCTTGCGAATCCCTAGGTTACGAGCTCCCCAAGCTTTGATACCAATTGTTGATCCCAGTTGAGCAAACGATCTAATATAGAAACTGACTAGTAACAAAAGCTTATCAAGTATTACGCGGAATTTAACACTTGATCTTAAGAAGAAGAACAGTTAACTTTCAACACCTCAATATTATTAATACGAATACTCTTACAGTATTAGGCTCGAAGTGGGGAGGATATACTTGAACGTGTAAATGAATTGACGGATCAGTGTGCTAAGATGGAGGATAAGATTTCTGGTCTTCAGGAGTTAACTGTGCTTCAGGGAAAAACTATTCGGAGGTTAAAGCATAGGGTCTTGGTTTTGGAAAGAGTGAAAAGACCTGGTCTTGCAGTTTTGAAAGCTTTGAGGCGTCTGAAAAAGAAGGTGAACTCTTTCCCTACTCTGAATGTGGATGATGTATCCAAACAGGGGAGGAGTGATGGCATGACTTCAGGGGAGGCTGGGAATGTATCTGTTGGTGTTACTATGGATGAAGATGTTGACAGTGGAGATCAAGACTTTGTAGTTTCTGATAAAGCTGGGAATGCTGTTGTTCTTGAAGAATTAAGGAATGTTGATATAGTACAGAACACAACCACTGATGGTATATCTGAAACCCCGGTTAGTAATTTTGTAATCACTGATGTTGTTTCAGATTTGGCTATTGTTTCATCTACTGTCATACCCACTGCTGTTACAACTACTTCTACTGTTGTTACCATTATTTCTGAATTACCATCTAAGTCTAAAGAAGTAGAGAAAGAGGCTGCAAGCACATTGATTAATTTGAGCAAAACTTCATCTATACCTACATCAATTATTGCACCTGCTTTATCTATTCAGTCTACTGCTACTAAAGCAAAAGGTAAATCAAAAAGTTTGGTTATTGGTGAACCTTTGAAGAAGAAAATGATCAAATCTAATGTTGGAAAAGGCAAAGAAGTAGTACTGAAGTTCAAAAACAAAGCAGAACAAGAGGCTTATGATAAAGAGTTTGCTAGAAGTATAGAAGAGGAGGATAGAGCAGCTTTGGAAAAGAGAAAGAATGATGAAGAAGAAGCTAGTTAGAAGATATTAGCTATCTGGTATGAATCTCAAAATTATCTTAAAGCTTCAGAATTGATCAATGATGAATATACAGTACAAGAATGGGCTTTGTTCGATGATGAAGAAAAGGCTAGACTTCTGGGAATGTTGGCAAAGAAGGTTAGTAGAGGAAAGAAGAAAATTGTAAGAAAGAAACCTCCTTCTATTGCTCAGTTGAGGAATGTTTTGATGAGAATTATCAAGAATTCTGGTATATATGTTTCTGAAAATCTTACTACTTGTGCATTTACAAGAATTTTGGAAATCTATGAGAGATGTATAAGAATTAATAATGATGATTTCTGCCCGATGGATTCTCAAAAGGAAAAAGAGTGGGAAAAAGATCATGATGCATGGATGGAGAGTAAAAGAAAAAGAAAATCTGTAGTTCCGGAGACATCTGATTCTAAGAAGTTGAAAGTTGTTGCTGAAGTAAATCCAATCATTTCTTATGAGTTTAATCTTTTAGATGGCAGTGAAGGAGTTTGGAAGATTCAAAGACTCAATAATGATGTTTCTGAGTATAATAAATTTTCTCAAATGCTTCAATATTTTGATAGAGATGATTTGATGAATTTTTGGGTACTTTACAAGAAATATTTTGGTGAAGTACATCCAGATGATTATCATGAGAGGTTGATGTATCATAATTTGAAGATTCTATTTGAGCCTACTCATGATGAACCAGAATGGCAAGGACTCTACAATGGTCAAGTTACTCGTTGGTTTTTATATCAAACCTGTGGAGTTCATGTTTTAACTGTTTCTGGTCAGATTATTCATATGCTTGTAGAAGGTGAATATCCTAAACTGAATAATCATCCAGCAATAATTACTCAGATGTTGAAGTCAGGTTGTTTCAAGATGTTATTGTCCTATGATAGTCAAGCTTATGACTTGCTGAAGAAGTATGAGAAGATACTTAAAAGTTAGTGTTTGGCTACATCCTCCACATCAGATGTTTTGAGCTTAAAAGAAACTTGAGAATTATGTTGGAATTTGTCAAGTTTAGGGGAGGATTGTTGGGTTTTAGGTTCCTTGTATGATGAATTACTTTAAGTGATGGAACCGCGGACAAGCTTGAAGATAACCACGGACAGAATAAGAGTAATCACTGATGAAGATAACCGCGGCTAGTAGTATTGAGTAACTGCTGATAGTATTGTAAGCACTGCTAGTTCTATAGAGTCGGTTAGTTTATTGTATCAGATAAATATGGAAAAGATATTTATCTTGTAGGTTACGTATTGTATATTGTATAGGACTCCTTATCCTATAAAAGGAGGTCCTTGGCTAGGTTAGATATACGTGTATTTTATATCTAAAGTCGTTTTCACTTCAAGGTTGCAAAACCCTAATACTGTAAGAGTATTCGTATTAATAATATTGAGGTGTTGAAAGTTAACTGTTCTTCTTCTTAAGATCAAGTGTTAAATTCCGCGTAATACTTGATAAGCTTTTGTTACTAGTCAGTTTCTATATTAGATCGTTTGCTCAACTGGGATCAACATAGTTTTCGAATTCCATTTGATCAAAAAGTTTTAAAATACAATATACTTTAAAAACCTTTTTAGAAACCCTGCTCTGATACCAATTGTAGAAAACTATAAGGGGTGTTGAATAGTTTTAGCGATTTAAATTTAGTTTACAAAAACTTTTAGATCGATTATATGTGAAACCTTTGGATGACAAAATATAGACAATGCAAGTAATAAGAAAAGAGATAAATGTGATAAAGTAAGTAGAGGAAGGGATAGAACCATGACATACTAATTTATAGTGGTTCGGCTACAAGGACACCTTCCTTGCCCTACTCCACTCCCTGAGTACCCAACTCGAGAGCTCTTAAGCACTATTTCAACAAGATCCTTTAACTGATTGCGAAGCCTTACAACGTTGCTTACATTTTTTCTGGTACAAAGCTAAATATCGGGTTCTTTACAATGGAAGAACCAAACCAACACAGCTTAACACAACTACCAAAACTAACACAACAACTTTGTGATTACAATATGATGTATTAAGTACAAGAACCAACTCAGTGATCATGTATAGATGATGAAGCCTAACAACTCTTCCCTTGAAGATTGGAAGACTCGTATGCAAAGAACGTGATCTCGTCTTTTAAAAAGAACCTTGAGAAACACAAGAAGATAACTACACGAATGATCCTTAGATATGAGGTTAGAAAGATACAAGAATGAGAGAATATATGTATGAGAATGGGTGAGAAATAAAGAAGAAATGGCTCACTATTTATAGTCCAACTATCCACTGTTTACCCAGATCCGGCGGATCCTTTGGAAAAGGAATCCGGCCAGTGTAAACCCAGGGATCCGGCACAATGGGTAAACCAGTTCGGATTTTGGGTTACAAACTGGGTTTTGGGTCATGGACTATGGGTCATGGTACCCAATATGATATCATGCATGATGCAATACATACTTTGGATTATGGGTTATGGACTTTGGGTTATGGGTCATGGATTTTACCCAACTTGGTGTCATGCATGATATAATGCACATGGGCCGTGTGTTTTGGGTCATGGGTCATGGGTTAATAATTACCCAACACATTTAGTTACAATTTATTACACACAAATACATAAAAAAACAAATGTAAGTAAGTAATAAAAATAAATATTATAACATGTAATAATGTACTTGAGATAATTTTATGGTTGTTATCGACAAAACTTAAAGAGATCAAGAAATATAAATAAATGTTTTACGGTTTATTTGTATTAACATAACCCACAACCATACGCGTCTTCTTCAAACTCCTCGAATCCATCTACCTCATCGTCACAAAACTCAAATTCTTCCTCGCAAATGATTCTACCTTTTGGTACACAAATGACACCCGAGCAAAGTTATCAACTATAACTTGCGTATCATCAAAACCATCCACAACGATTCCAAAATTTCCAATATCCATGAAATACTCCACGACAATTCTTTAAATTACAACCATCATAACCATAATTTTTCAATCATAACCATAATTTTTTCAATCACAACCACAAATTTTCAATCCCAACCCCCAACCACAATTTGTTGAATCACAACCATCACAATCACAATTTAAAGTACCACAACCTCCATCACAAAGACACCCCTGAAGCACAGCGTAAAGGAAACAAAGTCGCGAAACCTTCAAAAACAAAAAAAACCACCCATAATAAATTTGGACGCGGGCGAAGAGGATGACGTGGATGCCGTGTAGGAACAGGCACAATCGAATACCCGTTGGACACGCGACGAAGAAACGTTGCTAGCCGAGACTTGGGTCGAAGTTTCTCAGAACGCCGAGATCGAAAATGACCGATCCGACAAAGCGTTTTGGAACCAGAATGAAGGATTTCAACATGGCTACAAAAAGTGGTCCTCGTACCAAAAATATGATGTCGGGGAAATGGACTATGGTTAACGGTGATTGCCAAAAGTTCAACGCTATTTAAAAATATTTACAACGTAAAAGCAGGAAAAATGAGGTTGATCACATCGAGAATACAAAGACCAATTTTACTCAACGCTTTGATGGGAGAAAGTTTATTTATGTTCACGCGTGGCATGTTTTGAAAAAAATCTCAAAATGGGACGCGACGGAGCCGATTGATCTAGATAATCTCGTCGAAATATTCGGCCTTGATCTGAGACCTAGTCCTTCGGGCAAACCATGACCTCCAAAAAAATCCAAATTGGTGGAGACGTTGAGCACCAGGGGGAGTCAATCGGAGTCTGTATCGGATCTTTTATCTTTCGACTATAGACGCAAAGTTGAAACAGCCACATCTGCGTACGAGGCAAAGAAACAGAAAGAAGTGGGAATACTGGAGTGTAAAGAGTTGGAGTTCCTCATGTTTAATCCCGAAACGTTGTCGGAACGCAAAGCCGCGTACATCCGAAGGAAACAAGAAGAAACAATAAAAAAATATCCGTCTAACTAACTGGGAAATAATGTATTTCTTAAGTTTCCGTATTGTTTTTTCTGTGTCGTATGTTTTTCATTTTCTGTATCGTTTTTTTTTTCTTAATTGTAATAATTTATTTTAATGAATAAATTTTAGTTTATTTGGAAAAAATATAAAAGAAAATAAAATTGAGGGTGGGTGGGTGGGGCCTAAATGGCTTGTTGAAACTTGTTATGAGTGATGGGGTATTTTAAAGTGGGAGTGTTGAAGTGAGATGACACCTGATGAGGCCCAAACGAGGAGTTTTACCTCCTCACCATACCTAATTCTCTAAGAGGTATTTAGTACATTCTTTTAATATCAAAAATATAACTGATGAGATTGTGAATGGTACTTTAAAAAATTGTTTATGAAGTTTTGAGGTTTTTTTAGCTACATGTGTTAGTTTTATCTTCAACCAAAGATTTTGAACAACATATTTAAGATTAGGGTTACTTCGTCAATTATTAAATAAAATTTACATATAAATAAAGTAAACTACAAAGTTTTTCTTGGGCCCATAATAAACACATAGAAGTCGTCTTTTGAAGAACCATATGCTCTATTTTTCTAAGCTTTAAAAAATAAGCTCATTAGCTTATAAAGTGTATGTTCTCCGATCTTCCTCACAAGCACAACCTAATTTGATGTCTCTCATTTTTTTGATGCCTTGTGTCGTCAATGTGGCTGAGGCCAACCCTGTTGGCAGTGGCCGGATTGAAGAGTGTGTAAAACGTGGCTTGGAAATCACGAGATAAGGTGGGCTGGTTGGGGTGGCCGAGCACGCCAACCCCCCCCCCCCCACTAGCTATGTCCCTGCTAGTTTGGGTACTTTGTCTTCATCTATAACATGCAAAGAAGTATAGTAGAATACGTAACATGATGTAACATGATGTAATACATTATATATTAATTTTTTAATTTGTGGTTGTTTGGCTAGTTTTGATTTTTGGTATTGATTTTTAAAACTACTAGTTTTAGACCCTCGCGACATGCGAGGCTTTTGCATAATAAATTCATTTAAACCTTGTACAATTTTAACTTTGTGGCCAAAATTCGGTTTTTTAGACGTACCCACACACGCGTGTGTGGCTTTGACATTAATCGTACTACCGGAGTTTTGAAATACGTTCAATTCAGTAAATATATGTACGTGTGCACATGTGTGTGTGCGTGCGTGTTATAGTCTCATGCGTACATGGATTTTTACTATAAAATTTTGTTTTATTCATCTCAATAACCCGTGTTTTTACGTGAATTAAACCTTATTCATCTCAATAATCCGTGTTTTTACGCGAATTAAACTTT
The DNA here is from genome assembly GCA_019973895.1 of Chrysanthemum seticuspe. Classification (NCBI taxonomy): domain Eukaryota; kingdom Viridiplantae; phylum Streptophyta; class Magnoliopsida; order Asterales; family Asteraceae; genus Chrysanthemum; species Chrysanthemum seticuspe. The sequence goes on from BPTQ01000004.1 coordinate 257,139,781, forward strand.
ATTCATCGCAATAACGCGATTCGTATTGAATGTAATTAGTAAAAGATAAAAACTTTTTCGAGACATCCTTACTTAATCTTGATGAATAACATGAGTTGTTCATATATGCACAATCTCGTGTATTCATTTACATATCACAGTAACTCGTGTTCATTTTGATATTTATAATTTCGTGCATTGGTTACACAATGATGATAATATTTATAAATGTTTTTTTAAATATAAAGTTTAGATGGTACAAACTCTAGTGGTATTTATTAAATTTATTAAGTTATTAAAAACATGAAAACTCATAAGTTTAATTAAGTCAATATAATCTATTTAAAATTTAACAGCTAAAGTTATATTAATTACCACATGTTTTTTTTTTTTTTTTCCTAATTTTGACACATCAATGTTTGTTCTGTTTTTACTAATAAATGAAATTTTGATACATGTTGACAAGTTTATTGAATTTTAACTTTTTAATTGGCTAATAGGAAGGCTCGATTTTACAATTGAGCTCTCCCATTATTCAATTAAATAATATATTCTCACAAATTCTTTTCTCTTGTTATCTAAGTCAGAACAATATGAAACATTGATGGTTTTGATTTGAAGACTCTCACAAAGTTGACAACTATTTAACCAACATAAGTTTAAAAAAAATAGAAATTATGAACAATATATCACTTGTCATACTTTAATGTTATCAAACTCAGTTTAATAGTGATTTCTAACAGCATACCAAATGTATCCTAAGATGTAGAAATGAAATCCATAGACTTAGGGTTGCATCAAACACACCAAAGACCTTTAGTTTAGAGATTTGATACCTAATGTTGGTCTCTAGTATTATCTTTTTTGTTTGGTAATTATGGTTTCTGACTTGAGAGTTAACTAAATGTCACACCCCCCAAATTACCTGTTTTGCAGCGGAATGGAATTCCTGGGGGATGACTGTCATAGCATCAAAGTTATAGTTATATTGAACGACCTAAAGTGTCGTTTGGAAAACACATCGTTTGATTTATTAAAACAATCAGAGTTTACAAAGTATAGGTCCCAAATGAAAATCAACGTGTGCGGAAATAAGTTTGATACAAGCCAAACGATGTTTTTAAAGTGTATAAATCCCATGTGTGACGCGTCGTCACCACGACTCTATGATATGTCCATATGCATGCCATGAAGTGAATGCTTTAGATATCTGAGATAAAACATGCTAAAAAGTGTCAACACAAAGGTTGAGTGAGTTCATAGAGTTTGTGTTGAAATGAAAAACCTTTAGAAAATGTTCATACAGCAAAGGTATTGTAAATCCACTCAGTTCCAAGTTCCGCCCATACAAAACTTGCAACCTGTGTGTTCACAACCCACTGCCAAAATGTGTATAGTTTATGTTCATGCACACGTTTCCAAATGAGTTCACAAATCAAAGGCATTGTAAATCCACTCAGTTCCAAGTTCCGCCCATACAAAACTTGCAACCTGTGTGTTTACAACCCACTGCTAAAAATAGTACGTCAATCATGTATGCATGTATCATAGTAGTTAAAAGTATCAATGTTTTAAGTATGTAACTAGTATATTGATCACGTACACGTGCATCAAAACTTATGCAATTAGCCATGAGTCTCCACTCCATCTCCAGAAACCTCAGGTGGGTATGATGCTCACAAGGAAAGTAATAGCATTGGTTCTACTTCATCTCCGAAACCCAATGCGTGTGTTATCCAAGGAGACTTTGTGTTGCTCATAAGGAAAGTAATAGCATTAGTTTTACTTCATCTCCGAAACCCAATGCGTGTGTTATACAAGGAGACTTTCAAGTTTAGTATAACACAATCAAGTATACCGCAATCAAGTATATAATGCAATCAAGTATAATGCAATCAAGTGTAATGCAATCAAGTATAAATGCTATCAAGTATTATGCAATCAAGTATAAAAAGTATAGCGTAGCATAAAAGTGTAAATGTTTTGAGTATTTGTATTTGTAAAAGCAAGTAGTTGAGCATGTATCTCCCCCAAAAGTTTGTAAACAATTAATAGAAAGTGGGGCTATGAAAACTCACCTGGTATGATTGATATGCTAACAAAATGAAGTGCACGAAAATGAGGCTCGGAAACTATCCGCGACCTAAAATGAATGTTATGACTTGAGTTATGATATGTTGCCGTGAATGCATGATTTGAAAACGTATCACCCAATATGTTACTTGAAAACTAATTATATAAAAATATTGTTACTTGAATGTGTGACGGTTCCATGTCAAAAATAATTACTTTTGAGCTAATGGTGAAAATATAGTTAAAACTATGTAACGGTTTAAGTAATTGTAAAATCGGTTTACATCGGACTTGACGTAATATATACATAGAAAAACTAACTCGTTTTTAAGGTCCGTTTCCCCCGAAACGTCCGTTTAGGCCCTCAAAACCTTGATTAAAAATCCTGACAGCATACTAATGCTGTGAATGGTGTTTTCAGCATGTTTTCGACTCAAAGTTCGGTTAACCATAACTCACTCGTTTTAAGTCCGTTTTTCAAGTTCTTTATATCCACGGTTTCGTATTAACATATACTAATATATTTTTGATAAGTCGACACATTTAATAACGCTTAAGACCCATTTTTGACTCGTACAAAGTTGAGAATACATGCTGAATTTTCTGAAACAAATAGTTTTCGTAGTCAAACTTGAAAAATTTATATCTTCTTCGTTATAACTCCGTTTTAACCCATTCAAGCGGTCACGTTTTCGTTTTAAAGGGTATTTTCTGAATATCTAGCCCAAAATATTTTGTAAACTGCCGAAATTTCCAGATTTCAAAAATGAGGACAGACCCTTAGTTAAACTTGTCGAAATGAGTTTTTCTCGCCCCAAACCTATTCCAACCAATTCAAAACAACTCCAAAGCTATTCTAATCCTACCATACACCTTCTTAGGGTGTCATGGGTTCCTAGACATCATCAAACATGATATGTTACAAGGGATTGTTATTTGGATAATTAAAACTCATTATATGTACTAAAAACCAATAAAAGTGGTATGGATCATGGAATTCATGCATGTTTTTCTTACAAAAATGATGAAATAACATAAATATGAATATGAAAAAGAAATAAAAATCATGGAATGCTTACTTGAATGATTGAAGAGTTTTGTTGCAAATATACCTAAATAAATCACGAGGTTTTTATTTCAAAACCTATACTAGATCACTACATGAGCTTGAATATCACTTGGATCATTAAAAATTAATGTTTTCTTCTTGCTCTTGATGTTGGCCGAATATGGTGATAAAGAGGAGAGGATTTTGATCTTACTTCACCTTTTAATATGTGTGTTGTATGTGTTTTTATGTAAATATCTAACAATATAGATAAGTGTTAGTTTTAGTAGCAAATATCAATTTGATGACTTGTTGTGTCATCATTTTGGTCGACCAAGTATAAAAAAAAGAAAAGAAAGGGTGGATGACTTTTGTATGAGAAAAATATTAAAATGCAAGTATATTAGGTAATTTGTGAGTTTAAATGAGTATTTAGGGTAGCGTTAGCTAGAAATAAATTTTAACGGAACAAAATAAAGTGTATTGAAGTCATAAAAATTATAAAAATACATTTCTTACAAGAATTGAGTGAATAAATATTTATCGGGTTGAATTTACGAAAACCGTCGTAATTATATAAACATAACAATTTATATACGAAATAAATTAAAAACCTCGGGTAAACTAATAATATAATTTTTTTTATAGTCTTAAAATGAGTATAAAATATATATTAGGAATATTTTTGGAAGTGTCGGACCAAATGTTCAAAATAAATGATTACGCGATAGCGTTTATTTAATAAGAAAATAAACCGTTTAATGTAAAATGCACAACCCATGCATAAATTGATATGAAATGATGTTACTAATGATGTGTAAACTAAATCTAGTCTATATGAAATGTCCTGAAATTACGAGTTGTCACACTAAATCACGATGTTTAAGCTCATTGCATATAGACATAAATTGGGTAAAAGCTCCCCCATCCTATTCTTTTGGAAAGTTGATGTGAGCACATATTTGTTGGTTGCACCAAGCATAATTTTAACTTGAGACCTCACACATTTAAAGTAGAGCGATGTTATCATCTTAAACACATTCTTATACTTATCCTCCTAACAAAATGATCATCACATGTGGCAAAATCAAGAGTACGAGGAGAAAGAATTAGTAGATTACGCATAGATCATTTCCCTTTAAAGTATCCACAATGCAAGTTACCTACGTATAACCTTATTTTTGTCAAATCACATTTTTGTGATATCCTCTACCTTCGATGATTAATTTTACTCAAATGCAAAATTATCATTCCTCAAGTCATTTCTCAAAGAGTGATGATATGCACATCACAACATAACTACAACCTTACATTTCAGATACACATACAAAAGTGGATGCATCTTCCTTTAAATTTTCTCTCCTCATTTGAAATGTGTGACTAGAATTACTTTTTTCAATTATTATTTTAATTATGCTTCTCACCAAAACTCTTCCCTTTAGGGTAAAATGATACTGAGTGGCACCATTATTTTTTTGGGGCAATTGCATGTATATCTACTAAAACTTGCATATTTGCATATATACCCAAAACATGCTTAATTTGTATTGTACATCATGCATTGAAAACTTGTATTTTGAGAAAATATGCAAGTTTTTAAGTTTTAGTGAGTATATATGCAATTCTCCCTATTTTGTTTTACACTCAAAACCAAATGATAAACCAACCACTAGTTCTTCACACATCTATCAAACCAATACCAACCTTAGAATATGTGTATGACTATGTTGACAAGAATTAAGTCTCAACCCCAAACACCCTTGTAAAACTGGTGGGGTGAAGTAACATTTCATTAAAGTAGTTCATTATTCAGCGTTATTTCGTGTAGATTCTCTCACTATCTATTTCGATAAGAACCCCAAATATCTATTCTCTCTCAGCCTTTTCATCAAACAGGTTATCTCACTTCTTATTTTTACATATAATTCATATGTAAATACTTATAAATATTCAATAAAGATTTATGATTTATATGTTGTTAGTCAGATCGTAACATGGGTTACTTTAGAAATACGTTAATTTAGCTTAAAGTTGTGATTTTTATGAATCTTGAGCTGATTTATGTTAGCTTATGTTTGATCTAAGTGTTTTCAGGTTTAGCTGCTAGTTCTTGTGTTTTGGTGCCCTGATTTTGACAAAAAAGGTTCCATTATTATTAAATATATGATCTTGTTCATTGAAATAAGTTGCCATGTGTTTTGTTCAATCATGAAAATAAGAGGGGTGTTTGGAATAGCTTATATAGCCTGCTTATGAGCTTATTTGGTTTTGGAAAAAGCGGCTAAGCTCACTTTTTAGAGCTTATCAACTTGACCTTGTGACTTGTTTGAGTCGATAAGCTCAAGTTGATAAGCTTATAAGCTATAAAATTGAGCTTTATCGGCTTTTCCAAATTCAAATAAGCCCATAAGCTGGCTAAATAAGCTAAACCAAACATCCTTAGAGATGAAAGCTAAAGTATGCAACTTTCCTAGATACAAATTTTTTAGGTAAAACTTTGAGTTTCGGGTTTTCATATTTGTAGTGGAGTTTAGTTATATTTAAAATTTATGTTTCTTTAGTTGCTAGCTTGATCATGAATGTAACATGATCAAGCTTGTGAGTGTCCTGCCAATTTCTGAAGGTTGCTATAGCTATATATATGAATACTAATGTATTCTAAATGCTAATTAGTATATTTTGTTGTTTTGACGCAGGTATTATGATTAAATTGTTCAAAGTTAAGGAGAAACAACGTGAACTTGCGGAAAATTCTAATGGGAAGCCTCCTGTTAAGAAGCAAAGTGCAGGCGAATTGCGTCTTCACAAAGGTATATTAGTTTTATTCAGCGAGCAAAGCCAAAGTATCAATGTCATATACAAAGAAAAAAGATTATTGTTTCAAATTTCATGTCAAGTCCTTGATGCTTATAAGCGTTCTTCCTTGCAAAACTAAAATCGTACGGAGTAGAACTTTTTTTTTTGTCAAAGTTCTATACTTTTGTAGTTTCTTTTATTCAAGGAAGTCGGTACTACTCCTATTGAATAATTTGTTGCTTTTTCTAACTTTCTATGTGTTATAAAATAACTCTTTTATGCTTTGTTTCTTGGTGTTGTTACATGTAGATATAAGTGAACTGAACCTACCCAAGACTTGTAGCATATCTTTCCCTAATGGAAAAGACGATCTCATGAACTTTGAAGTAACTATTCGGCCTGATGATGGATACTATGTGTAAGTACATCTTCACAATTTTCTCCATTGTTTCTTTCGTGTCTTTTAATGTTATTAATTAAGTTCATGTCCGGGAAGTGGACGTCAGTAACAAAACTAAACCCCTTTGGGAAACTAAATTGAGCTGAGCTTTAATTTCGTTTCACTTTTAATACGTTTGTTCAAAGCTGTTTAGCATCGTTGTAATGATGACGGTTCAGTTAATACAATCTTTTTCTGCTGTTTGATATTGAAAACGAAGAAGCTGATTCATATATATTAACTGTAACTGACACCAAACTTTCACTTTACATCTACCGTTTCACCCTCATGGCACCCTGCCACTTACATTCTTGATAAGTCATATATGTAGACATGTAGTCTTAGGGGTTCTTTGGGTAAGCTTAAGCTTTATTGGCTTTTTTTGTAAATAAGCTTTTCACATAGCCTTTACCCAAGCACATGTCTAACATAATCTTTACCCGAACAACCCCTTAGTTTTACAACTTTGTCCCTTAAGCTTAGTGTTATATATTATCTTTTACATTTTTTATGCATATGTTTTTAAACATAGGGAATTGCATATATACATCAATGAAACCTTAAGAAATGCAAAACACCTCTTTTAAAGCTTTAGTGACCCATGTTTTTTTTAGCTATCAGTAATCTAACATACTATTTGCTTCCAGGAATGGCACCTTTACATTTACTTTCCAGATTTCATCCATCTACCCCCACGAGGCACCAAAAGTCAAATGCAAAACCAAGGTAAAAAACATTTCATAGCTAATAACTCATAATGTTCATGATATTTTTCTTTAATTTATAATATTTAAATTTACCATTAACATGCAATTATTCTGATTATACTTTTTAAAGGTATACCATCCTAACATCGACTTGGATGGAAATGTGTGTCTCAACATTCTTCGTGAAGACTGGAAACCGGTCCTAAACATAAACACTATTATTTATGGCTTGTATCATTTATTCACGGTAAACTCTTGTCACCTCTACATGTTTCTTATCGGATTTTTATCTGTAAATTTTGTGCTGATTCATTGAAGCTTTTATTATGCAGGAGCCAAATCATGAGGATCCCCTCAACCGAGAAGCAGCTGCAGTCTTGAGAGACAACCCGAAGATGTTTGAGTCCAACGTGAGGAGAGCAATGGCAGGTGGGTATGTGGGCCAGACGTTCTTCACTAGGTGCATATAATGGCAGCAGCACTGCCACATCAGCACCAAGGTGGGGTGATGGTGTATGATGGTTGTCATAAATGTACTGGATTAAAAACTGTGTCCCCAAAGGGTCTTTTTGGAATTGGGGAGGGGGGTTGTAGTTGTTTCTACAACATGTGGTCTGTTTGTATGTTCTCAAGTGTAACTGTGTTGGATGCCATTATTTTGGTTCACTTGTCATGTAAAACTTTGTGTTTCTTGGAAGATAAAGAATCTGCTGTTGCCTCATGCTCTTGTTCCACTGCTTTACTCATTTAAGTGATATCACAATGAACCTTCGGCACTTTGATCTTTTATTGTGCATCGTAGTTGACTACATATGCTGGTAACCTGAAAACAAGAGAGGGCATATTGACAAAAGGTTCTTAAGACGGTAAGGGCTTTTAATAAGCTTGTCGTGATCAAGGTGTTTAAGGGCAGGGAATTTGGTCAACTTGGTTATCGATTTTTTTCCTTCATGTTGACACCAGCCTTGATGCACTGATTTACAAAAGTTGAAGTTTTCCGGATGAGAGTCTGTGCATCGCTTAAATCACGATTCGTTTTAGAAAAAAGCGAGAATCATTAGAAGAAGTGTAGCTACTTTTAAATTTTGTCTACTTTAAAGGATGATGAGCTTCCTTTGTGTTCCTTTCAACTTTTGAATTGTCTACTTTTTCCTAGATACAAAATTAACGTAAATAAGGTTAGGTCCGTTCTCTTTTGCCTTTTTTCAGGTGAAATTCATTAGCTCTTGAAACCCAAAGATTTTGGGGCGGGGCGGGGCAGCTTATCGGGTTACGGGACGAGTTTTCGGGCATTAACGGGGATTTTTATCGGGTTTCGAGAGGGGAGCGAGGAACAACATCCACGCCCCGAAACATGTATGTACATGTAGATACGTTATATTCATATATTGTTATGTTAGTATTTACGTAATTGAAACAATATTCTTGAATTTCTGTAGTTTTGTATCTTTGCAAGATCGTAAACTGTGTTAAAAAAAACTTTTTTTGTTCATCATTTTAAAAGAAGTTTGATTTACTAAGTGATGATTTTTCTAAGTGATGATTTGTCATTATTTATGTTTAATTTGTTGAAAACTAATTATGGCTAATACTTTAAATACTATTGGTTGGTTTTAATTTTTCACGTTATTACATATAATCATATTGCTAAAATTTGGTGTAGAAATGATAACAAACGGAGAACAAGGTATTCACTGGAGCATTGCTCCTAGAATGGCGCCCCAATGAGAACCCAAATACAGATTAGAGCGGGTTTGAGGAGCATCTCGCCTCAATGGGACACCCCGATAAGATCCTCCATGGAGATCGAGACGGGTTTGTGGCTTGGTTTGCTAATCGGGTTTGGAGATGGGATGACCGCCCCATCCCATTACCATTCGTACTCTTGATGTTAAAACGATTCTTATTAATTCAGCAAGTAAGGCTAACAAAGTCACATACATAGCATTAGACTATCCGGAGTGGGAGTGACCAACTCATCAAAGTACTATGATGACACGCCACCAACCAAAATGGAAGCATTGGTCACGGTGATTCTGTTTTGTTTATGGCGACCGGCTCATCATAGTGATAAAGCAAAAATTGTGAGCCCCATTATAAAAGTAATATTTTTTTGAGTGTGTGTGATATTTAGTGGGATATATCTGTTAAAAGTGGGTATTTAATTAAAGGTGAGAGGAATGTGATCAAAACGAATGAAATATGAAAGAGAGTGAGGGAAAATGAGAGGAGAGAGAAAACCGAGATGACGATGATATAACGGCGACCCGATCACCGCCACTCCTTTTAGCCTTACATAGTCTTGCACATGTAGCCCATGAACATTGCTATCACCCAAAGTTTTCCAAACATCCTCATTGATAAGTACATTTGGTGGCACTTGGTTCTTTCATGTAACGATTCAACCGGTGCACTACAAGTCCGTTTATGATATTGCACGTTTATGATGTTGCACCGATTAGGTGCAACTGTTATAGCAACTAAGGCGTCTCGATGTCAATTTTGGGCAATTACATTAGCCATTTGACTTACATACACGAGTATATCTTCTTTGTTCAATATTTAATAATCATGATGTAGAGTTCTCAGGTACAAACCTTACTAGGTCACATTTTGAAGTTGGTCGGGGAAATGGTCATAACGAACTCTGGTTAGGCTGCTCACACTAGAATCAAATAGTCGCCGTTTCTGGATAGCTTGAACATGAAAAACTCGTATCTTTGCATGACACAAGGTTTTTTAATTAGTTTACGCGGGTGTCAAAATTTTTAAACACTCAAAGTTGTAAACTCATTGTAAGTTTGCAGACTAAACGAGTAACAAGCCATTTCATTTACGTACGTAACTCGTAAACATTGTGATTTGTCTCGACCCTAATGAACTTAAATGGACCCGTAAGTCGCCCTCAACAAACATACAAGAATTATTTTGCATGTCATACATTGGATTTTATTAGTAGGAAAACAAAAATAACAAAAGAATTGATTCGTAGTTGACACGCAACATTACAGAGTGTCAGAAGCGAGTCATTAGGGGGGACGGAGTCGACTTCGGGTAGGGCATCGGGTTGGTGAACCCGAGCGGCAACACCGCTCCGCCTAGCTCGGGTTCGACCTCCGGGTTGTATTTGCGAGCTACGAAGCCGAAATGGAACGTTGGAAAATATGGACGTTGGGTGGGTTTCAAACGGCTAGTAGCCGATTATAATAAAAAAAAAAAAAAATCTTCCTATTTAACAAACTTTTACATTTCAAAAAACATAATTACCTTTTAACATATCAAAAAAAAACACACACTAAATAATCTCTCCCAAAAAAATGTCTACCGATTCTTCCTATTACGTTGTTCCTTCTTCGTCTGACGAGATATCCACGGGTAGCTCGTTGCAAAATATGCTTCAACTAGCGGCTCAGTATTATGAAGACACGGCAAGCTCTACCCGAACTAGCGTAAATCGTCATCGGGATATAGGTCTTGTAACTTTAGAGAATGATTGGTTCGTTGAAACACCAAAGTACAACGACGAGTACTTTAAAAAAAAATTTCGAATGGAGAAAAGCATGTTTTTGCAAATAGTGGGTGACATTGAAGCGAGATACCCATATTTTCAAGAAGGCTACGATGCGCGATTTCAAAAAAGTTTCACGGCGAAACAAAAAATCACATCGGCTGTTTGGCAACTCGCAACCGGCAATCCGCCCGATGAGTATGACGAATATTTATGCATGTCTCAAAGAACGGGACGTGAAAGTCTTGATAATTTTTGTAAGGCCATCATTGAGTTGTACGGTCGGGAGTACCTACGTAGGCCGACAGCACACGATCTTGCTCGCATTTTCCAGGCCCATGAAGCGACGCATCACCTCCCTGGGATGCTTGGTAGCCTTGATTGTACACACGTCAGATGGAAAAATTGTCCTAGACATTTGAGAGGGCAATATACGAGAGGTGACTATGGTGTTCCGACTATTATGCTTGAAGTCACGGCGTCACAAGATATGTGGATTTGGCATGCTTTTTTTGGTCCACCGGGGTCAAACAACGATATCAACGTATTGAATCAGTCTGACTTGTATCTTACAGCTCGAAATGGAATGGCGATGAATAGTTCATTCCACGTGAACGGACGCTTTTACAAACGCGGCTACTATTTGGCAGATGGAATCTATCCTAAGTGGTCCACACTTGTTAAAGCATACCCGTTTCCAAACGACCCAAAGGAAAAGAGATTTACGAAGTTACAAGAGGGAGCGAGAAAGGATGTCGAGAGAGCTTTTGGTGCTCTCAAAGGAAAATGGAAAATTCTTGAACGACCACTCAGAGCTATGACCAAAGCGAAAATTGCCGATCAGGTTCATGCGTGTGTTATTTTGCATAATATGGTTATAAAACGCGAGGGGAGGGCAATCTCACCGGTTCATATAATGGATCCGCCGGTCCAGCCAGTGTTCGACGACAGTGTGGTAGCGGAGTTACTAGACGAATTTCTCCATGACCGTCTTCGATATGATCTCACGGAGCACGTAGCACGTGAAGACTTGCCGCATCTCGATGATTAATGGCTTTTTTTTTAAGTATTATGTTATGTTTTTTTTTTTAAGTATTATGTAATGTTTTTTTTTTAAGTATTATGTAATGTTTTTTTTTCAAGTATTATGTAATGTTTTTTTTTTAATGAAATGGTATGTTTTTATTTTAAATATTGTATGTGATTTTATGTATTTAAAAAAAAAAAAAAATGGAATTCGGGTACTAGGGTACCACTCCCACTTGTTAGAGTAGTGTTAGGGTAGTATTGGGGTAGTTTTGAGTTGGAAGGTTTTTATTGGATAGAGGTGACGTAGCACCCTTAGGGTATTAGGGTTGATAATCCACTGTCCCCACTCCCTCTGTGCACCTGACACTTGGTTCACACATAATCGAATCAAATCAAAAAATAAGACTACCTTTTAATCATATTATTTACCATTTCAAGTCAAAATAAGTAACATAGTAACATTTGTTTTCCGACAAAAGTTATCAACGAGGAGTAAAAATATACGTAACAGTATAAAACTCTTCTTTTGTTAAAAACAACAATTCATTGGTTTGGATTGGGTAAGGCTTGTCACAGTGGACTGTGATTTATCGGTCGGTCAAGGTACTCGACCGACTTCTAAGTCGGTCGTTACGAGTGTGGAGCTTGGGTCACAGATCGGTCAAGCAACAAGAAAACATACAATCGGTCTGATTTTCGACCGATATTTTGCACACTTTCAAATATATCCGTTTGATTTAATTAAAAAAAAAAAAAACTCGATCATCGACTGTGGCAATTTGTCGTGTCTGGTCGTCGGAAAGAGAAAGCTGATGTGGCAGACGGTGACCCAGGTCACGACTGTAGGCAGCCTAATAATCAATCGGCCGGAATATTTTGTATTTCGGATTACCACCGGACGGGTGAAATACTGAGAAAGAAGTGTGAGAGACAGATTGACTATCGGGCAGGCACCATAAACCAAAAATCGAATATGGATAGGCCCAATGAAATTTGGCCAAAAAGGTTACAATACAAGATACCGCCAAATGTATTGTTTATATTTTTTTTTTTTTGAACATAAATGTATTGTTTATATAATATGTATGATTAACATTAATGATACAGTAACTATTACTCTCCTACTAATAGCATCTCGAATAGTAAAGTTTATATAATTTTTATGTCATATACTCTTAAAGTTTTCATTTACAAACCTGTTAGAGGTTTATAAATAGGTTTATAATATGATGATAAGGTTCATACTTTTGTTAATGATAGTGAAAACTTATTTCATGCTTACTTGACATGAAAGTGTCCGGTGTCTTAAACCTCTTCATAATTTAATGTATTTAAAATAAATGGGATGTTTATAAAGTTTTAAGAAGTTTATATGTAGTGGAAATAGTTTTATACAACAAAAAGTTTTAATAATTAATGATATTAATCAACTATAAAACTTTTTAAAATCTAACATAGTGGATGCTCTTATCACTATGCTTAAACTTGTTAAAACTTTATAACTTGACGAGGTATTAAATAAGTTACATTATTTAGTTGCAATGAAAACATCTATGAACTTAGACCTATTTCATTCCATGTCATTATAAACATCATTTCACTATGGTGACTACTTCAAATTTTATAAACCTTTTCATGAACTTCTCATAGCGGATGCCCTGACCAAGCGGGCCAGTGTAATAACAACCGAACTTCATCACCGTTAATTTTGTGTCTCATCAACTTTTACCTCCACCACCATCTTAACCAGCAAACACTCATAGTAATGACCATCAACAAAAACCCGTAGTAATTCATATTTGGGTTTGTTTTTATGTCTCACAACTCGATGGTTACCACCACCAACTTAGCTCCATAGTGGATGCTCTTATCACTATGCTTAAACTTGTTAAAACTTTATAACTTGACGAGGTATTAAATAAGTTACATTATTTAGTTGCAATGAAAACATCTATGAACTTAGACCTATTTCATTCCATGTCATTATAAACATCATTTCACTATGGTGACTACTTCAAATTTTATAAACCTTTTCATGAACTTCTCATAGCGGATGCCCTGACCAAGCGGGCCAGTGTAATAACAACCGAACTTCATCACCGTTAATTTTGTGTCTCATCAACTTTTACCTCCACCACCATCTTAACCAGCAAACACTCATAGTAATGACCATCAACAAAAACCCGTAGTAATTCATATTTGGGTTTGTTTTTATGTCTCACAACTCGATGGTTACCACCACCAACTTATCCAAAATATGTCCACCATCACGCGTTGTAGTGATAGTTACTGTATCATTAATGTTAAAGTTATAAAGTTTTAACTTATCCGAACTTATCCGAACTTCATGTAGTTACTTTATAATTTAATGTACTTAAAATAAATAGGATGTTTATAAAGTTTTAAGAAGTTTATATGTAGTGGAAATAGTTTTATACAACAAAAAGTTTTAATAATTAATGATATTAATCAACTATAAAACTTTTTAAAATCTAACATAGTGGATGCTCTTATCACTATGCTTAAACTTGTTAAAACTTTATAACTTGACGAGGTATTAAATAAGTTACATTATTTAGTTGCAATGAAAACATCTATGAACTTAGACCTATTTCATTCCATGTCATTATAAACATCATTTCACTATGGTGACTACTTCAAATTTTATAAACCTTTTCATGAACTTCTCATAGCGGATGCCCTGACCAAGCGGGCCAGTGTAATAACAACCGAACTTCATCACCGTTAATTTTGTGTCTCATCAACTTTTACCTCCACCACCATCTTAACCAGCAAACACTCATAGTAATGACCATCAACAAAAACCCGTAGTAATTCATATTTGGGTTTGTTTTTATGTCTCACAACTCGATGGTTACCACCACCAACTTATCCAAAATATGTCCACCATCACGCGTTGTAGTGATTGTTGTGTAACATCAAAAGAGGCGTAGGCGGAGAACGCATTGTTCAACCCCCAATGTTTTTAGAGAGGAATTTCTTTAATATATGATAAAGGTTTTCTTTAATATATTACCCCGTAAGACATAAATTAATTCGTGTGCACTAGAGCCTTAGGTGTGGTAAGCTCTTCACTTGAGCCCTATCGGGTGCCACATCACCATAACAAACCCCTTTCTACAACCCCACTTATCACAACTAACCACAACTTACTCATTTCAGTCTCACTACTTCTTATTTTATTTTTTTATTCAATTTTTCAAATAACATAAAATTCATTCTTAAACTAAAACTAATTCATAAACTAAAATTCATTCATAAAAATAAAATTACAATACGGAAAAAAATGAAACAAACTACGATACGAAGAAAAAACAAAACAAATTACGATACGAAATTTAAAACACAAATCATCCAACAATTCTCATGAGTCTTTTATATTGATTTGTAATTGTCGATGAGATATGTCTTCTCCTCCCATACTTGCAACACTTGTTCCCTAACGTTTTTCAAGGCGACATGAAGTTGCACATCTATTTCCTCATTTCTTAATAGAGTTTGTAGATCGACCCTGATAGCTTGATGGTCTTGAGGCAGCTCACGCAACCTTTAAATCTCTGGAGCACGATCATGCATCTGTAACATAATACGAGTTATCTCACGTTAATCAGCTTGAGTTCTTTTTCTTGTTCGTAGCGTATTCGGCTAAGGATAGCCTTTTGCACCTCAGCTGGTTCGTTAGCCATAGCGTTTGTGTGAAAATGAGTGATACTTGCGAGAGAGTTTGATAAGAAGTTGTGTGAGAAAACCAATGATGGTAAAGTGGTATTTATAGGGGAAAATAGCCGTTGGATGCTATCAAAATCAAATTTTGAAACTGCTGCAAAAATTTAAATTCAAATTTTAAAAATTCAAAGTAAAAGTTACAGTACGAATTCAAAATTCAAATTCAAACTAAAAGTTACATTCCGAATTCAAATACAATTTCAAAGTGACAGTTCAAATTCAAACTCAAATTCAAAATTAAACAAACCCTATCTTTTTTCCCTATGTATATCCAGCACATTTTCAACCAAAAACACATCTCACACACACAACCAAAAAACACATCTGATCCCCGCAACTTCTTATCAAACTCTCTCAAGAATGTGTCAAGAAAACAATCCCAGAAGCAATTCCACGACACCCGAAAACACGGTTAATACTCCACCGGCAGACATCATTTCGTTTTTTCCAATGGAAGAGGAACCGGTTAGGGAAGCGGTTGAGGAACCAGAACACAATCTGTTTCTGCTATTGAGGAAGAGCAACGACTACTTCTTCAGGATGAAGAAGCATTGAGAGAAATGGAGGAAGAAGAAGCACGGGAGGAAGCAGCTCCTAGGGAGCGGGAAGAAGAAGCTCGTGAGAACCTGGACGAGGAAAGTTGGTTTGACAAATTGTATAAGGAGTGGGAAGAGGGTAGGTTTGCGGACTGTTCTCCTTACGACGATGGTTATCGCACAGATTAATTAATGGCTGATGAACTTATGTGTTTTATTATCTGTATCGTAGTTTTATTTTCTTTTCAATGTAGTACTCTGTTTTGTTTCTGTAATAAATAAAAGTTCGTCTTCTACTTTGTTTTTTCGTACTCAAAAATACGTTTTCATTCATTTAACTAAAAATAAACATTACAATACCAAAATTAAAAAATATTATAAGTTTTATTGTGTATGACTTATGTTTATAGAAAATAAAATGGAAAAAAGGAAGAAAACTAATTTTCCCCAACGTTCGCCTGCCACTTTTACTTTCTTCGTACAAAATTTAACTTCATCGTGCAGACGAAGATGTGATATTTGGCGAGGCATGGCAAGTTTACCATGTCACTGTTCCGAACAACGACAAGCACCACACTGAAAGCTCTTAATAATAACCATCTACTTTATGAATTCATAAATGCAAGTTTATTATTTTAATTTACAAGTATCGTTTCATAATGCTTGACACACTAGATGAATGAGCTTTTAATATTAAAAGAGGTTAATTACTTGAAAATTATTATACCTGTTATTTTTTGTTATTGTGTGTATCGAATTTTTTTCTTTTTTATTGTGTATACTGAACTTTCAAAGTTCGATTATTGTATGTATTTTGTAACTATTCAGCCATGTAAAATAACCATTTTACCTTTCAAAATTTGAAGAAAGTAAAAATAAAATGGTTATAAAATACATATAATAAATAAAATTTAAAAATTCAGTACATACAATTAAAAAAATCAGTACACATAATAACAAAAAATGACAAATATGATATATATTTTCAAACAATTAAAACTATTAAAATTGAATGTTACAATATCTTTTATTTTAGAGAGAATTGCATATATACCCACTAAAACTTAAAAACTTGTATATTTCCTCAAAATACAAGTTTTTAATGCATGATGTACAATGCAAGTTAAACATATTTTGGGTATATATGTAAATATGCAAGTTTTAGTGGGTATATATGCAATTGCCCCTATTTCTTTATTTTAAGGTCACTTTCACTCCTCGAGTCAAAGGAACTTTGTAACTTACTTGACTACTGTGTGAAAAATATAAATCGAATCAACAACAATGACAAGTTGCGTGAGCAGATTCTCATGCAAACTCGAATATTAAAAATTTCAATCCATAGAAGTGATAAAAGTCATAAAAGTGCTATGTTTATTTTTACAGTTTTAACATTCCTTTTATGTGTGTGAACAAAACAAAAGAAGCTTCTTTTATTGAAAGAGTATCATTTATGTCAAAGTAAAGGTATTGATTTCATATACAGTAGAGAATTTAAAATATTTATTATTCACATCAGAAAATGCAATTAATGGTTATATTAATGTCCCTTGAAGCATTTACAAGAAGTATCCTAATGGAGATTACATGTTCTTACATTTTTGTTTATAAAATGAAAATCAAGTGGCATCAAAGAGAGCGCAAACACTGACTCGTGATATACGAAGTCATAGACTATAGAAGTTACAATATCTCCTATATCCCATCTAGCAATACTATGTGCAATCATATTGTCACCACATTTAATAAAAGTCTAACGAAAATATTCGAATGTAGAAGTAAGGTCCATGATATCTTACCACATGCTTAAAATATGGGAGGTGATTTGTACACTCCAAGATTTGATTGGGACACTCAAAAGTATTACATTTTGACAGTTATACCCTTACAGGGGTGAATATGTGTAAAGTGATCTAAGGGTATATACGTCAGTATACAATATTTTTGAGTGTCCCAATCAATTTTTGGAGTGTACAAATCAACTCCCTTAAAATATGTAGAAGTGGCTTTTTGTTGGATAACGATTGATAAAGAACAAAGGAGTTTGTCTCTATTATAATTTTGGTTAGATGCTTATCATGGGCAGGTTTAACAACTCACCATAGGGCTGAGCACCGAAGGTTCAAAATCGAACCGGACCGACGAAACCGACCGAACCGACAAAAACCGAATCGGACCGACAACCCGTCGGTTCAGTTTGGTTTTAGATTTTACATGATTTCGGGTCGCGTCAGTTCAGTCCGGTTCGGCCGAAAACTGACAAAAACATACCAAAATACACCTAGACCGACAAAACCAACCGAACCGAACCAATAATATTTGTTTCGGTTTCGGTTTGCGTTTTTCACGATTTTTGGTCCTCGGTTTTCTCGTTTCGGGTCGGGTCGGTTTATGACCGATGCTCAGCCCTAACTCACATACGACTCCAACTTCTGCTAAAGAACTGATTGTGCGTACTCAACGTGTTTTGCCCATAATAAAATGATCGAACCTTCAGATTTTCTTGCAACAAACCAAGACCAGCTTGCTTACTACTAGGCAACCATGCAACATCACAATTAACCTTGACAACCTCATATGGTGGAGGTTGCCAAATAACAGCTAAAGAAACTATATTAGTCCCGGATTGAGCATTACTATGTATAGTTGCACCTTGGAATTCTTGTAATAGACGTGTAGCGCCATGCCAAATTAATTCACAATTCTGAGGAGATTGGCCATGCGCAATGTGATTACCTTCTAACCAAAGGCTCCAACATATCATCAAAAACGCATCCTATTTGTTCAGGTGTTTTGAAACGAAAGCTAAAAATAGTCATTAACACGATCACATTCTGTAACACCCTCAATTTCGATGAATGCAACGGAATTCAAACTGTGTGCTACTCATGGTATAACAGTTATAATAACAGAAAACGACCTCTAACTGAGTCGTTTAAAAAGACTTATCATTCGATTTATTTGAAATATATCAGAGTTTACAAAATAGAAAGGTCCCACTCGTTCGACGGTTAAATAATACAAAAGTTTGTGAATGATAATAATATTTATAGCCATCTTGAGTATCCGTTCCATCCTTGCCAACCTCGTACCTTATGGACCTGAGATAAAACATGCTTAAAACAGTCAACACAAAGGTTGAGTGAAATCCATAGGTTTAGTTAAGTTTTTGAACACAATATATTCGTAGTGTGAGCTATAGACTCACACTCATAGTTTGAAAACAAAACAGTTATTATTGCACTAAGCTCATGACAACTAAAGCGTTAACCTCGTAACAATAAAAATTGGCATAATCGTTACAATCGTAGCCCTAGTAGGTAATTTGCCATTATACCTATTCGTTCTCAAATATAGTGTGTTCGATTGCCCTAACTGATTCAATAAGAACGGGATTCGTCAACCCCAATAGGCCTATTCCTAATATTCGCGCTCACTAAAGCTACTGACTAATGGTTCATGATATAGGGACTTCAAACATAGTAATCGTTCTACTTCGTGCCAATAAAACATACATGTAAGCATACAGTTCAAAGCATCGTGTTCGAGTAAAAATAGGATGTATCTCCCCCAAGGGTTTGTAAAATAGTTAAACAATAGAAAATGAGGCTATGAACTCACCGTGAGTTAATGATGTTAAGTGTATAACGTAATCGATGGACAATCCTTGAAAACCTCTACATACAACCTAGAAATATGATATCATGTCTTAGGTTTTGAAATAATGATGTGGAAATATAATTGAGTGTATATAAGTCATTATATTGATCATAATGTTGTACCTTGTAACTTGTAGTAATAGCGTATGTCATTATGAAAATGGTTCACCAGTTTATAAAACGTGTTTAGTTAAATATCGTACTACTGTTCGGGCCATCATAATTCAGAGGTCATGTAGTAAACGTATGAGGAGCTATGACACTTTAAATCGTAATTTCAGCAACTCGTCAATACGTTCACCCCAAAGAGGCCCTTCACATAAAGCTCCTTAGTATCGTAGTACTTAATATGTAAAACATATAATTTCCTTATTTGATTATATAACATAAGTGTTAAAATATTCAAATGGTTTATAAAATTAATTGGTTTACATCTTGTTTATTTGATTTTAAACAAGTTTCATATTTAACTCAAGTTACAAAAATGATAAGTTGTGATAATGTGTCAAAAACCAATTTTTAGTTATATATCTAGTTAATTATGAAAAACATTATTTCATTAGATTAAATAAACTTATGAAAGTATATTAGTATGTTGTATATTACATTTTCACAAGATTTGTCAAGTCTTTAAAAATCACTAGACTTGGAAAGAAAAGGTTTTGTGACTACATAACTTGTGAAATTATAACGTTTGCACCAAAATCAGTCCTTATAAATCTCGGCAGTAAACTGACGTTGTTTTGCATTTCTGGGCTTAAATTCCCGTCTGTGTTATGTAAAACATCAATCCGGAAAACTTTTGTACTTTACACTTTTGATGATTCAGATCAGAAAGGGGTCAAAATCGTGTTTTAAAATCGTTACAAAATCATTTTAAGGGTCCCAACTTTTAATCCACAAGTTCTGTTTAGCCGATTCAAAAAGCTATGATTTTGTTTTGATTTTCTTTATAACTACAAGATTATATTTAAAGTCTTGTGTGCATTTTTGTGACAATAACTAGCATAATATTTATGATTTACTAGTTTACAAATAAGGTTTTCGCATAGAATCATAAACATGTTTCTCTTGTGGTTTAGGGTTTTGTATAACATGATCAACATAATTAACTTATATAGCATAACATAACATAACTAAAATCATAGAAATGAAGATTTTTATCACAAGTTATCTTACAACTTTTGGCCTTAATCAAAAGGGAAATGATAATAAGATATCAAGAACACTAACTTAGAAACTCTAGCTTCCAAATCTTTCAACACAACTCTTGCAAATCTTGATCTAACCTCTTAGAACATTGAAAGAATACTTCTAATCTTTTCCTAATCACCTTTTGTAGCTTCTAAATCACCAAAGGAATAAAGAAACTAGAACTAGGATCATGTGAAACTTTACAAGAGCTTCAACAATGATACGGAACTTGTAATATGAAAATCAAAGTTGAGAATGCTATGGATTATTATGTTGGGTGTTTTTTTTGTGATGAAATGAAGAAGAGAACGAGTTGTTTTATAACAAAGGATGAGAAGGTTAGTGTGGAAAATGATTTAGGCTTGTCTAGGATATATAATAGCATTGAACATACAAAGAAAAGAGGAATAAACATAAAGATCAATGTTATTAACAAGGTTTTCTTCTTCATCATCTTCTATAACAACTACATACACTCCAAGCCCCAATTTTATATGATCAGTATACAACGATTACATATCTCTAATAGTAATAGGGATCAAGGAAAACCTTGATTACCTTGAGGCTACACGCACATATGGCACACGCCTGGATACACACACTTTTCCTGGTGTTCACATCTTGACACACACAAAACAATACGACCTATATCTCTTTATATACTAGAGATATTAGGTTTTACAAAGGATATGTAGTAGGAAACAATAAAATCTTCCTAACTCTTTAAATTTATCTTATGTAATATTCCAATATGTGGAAAACTAGAAGGGGGGGGGGGGGTTGAATAGTTTTACCGATTAAAACTTCCTTTTAATCTATTTAGATCGACTTATGTCAATCTATTTGGATGTGTGTGTTGGATGTTGATAAACAAGCATATAAAGGTAAGTAATGAAAAGATAAGAGTAAGAAGCACAAAACCACAACACGAGTATTTATAGTGGTTCGGCTACAAGGACACCTTCCTTGCCCTACTCCACTCCCCGAGTCACCTACTCGAGAGTTCGTAATCACTACATCAATCTCCTTATGGCGGAGAAGCCTTCACAACGTCGCCTACCCTTTTTCCGGTGCTAGGCTAACCACCGGGTTCTTTCACTCCAAGGTGAACCACACCTACACAACGTCGCCTACCCTTTATAAGGTACTAGGCTAAGTACCTAGTTCTTTCACTCCAAGGTGAACTACACCTTCACAACTTCGCCTACCCTTTATAAGGTACTAGGCTAAGTACCTAGTTCTTTCACTCCAAGGTGAACTACACCTTCACAACGTCGCCTACCCTTTATTAGGTACTAGGCTAAGCACCTAGTACCATTGCAATGGAGGAACTACTACCACACTACACCAACGACTAATCCCAAAGGAGATCTACTCCTTTACAACATCATCAAGGATATCAATATCCTTGGATCTAATACTAGTCTATTTTGTACATCGAAACACACCATATCGAATGTACATCTAAGGCACCTTTCACTAACACCTTTGACTAGATCTACAAGACACCTTTCACTAATGTCTTGTGTCTTCACTTCTAAGCACCTTTCACTAATGCTTCTTTGTCTTGACTTCTAAGCACCTTTCACTAATGCTTCTTTGTCTTGACTTCTAAGCACCTACCACAAGTGCTTATGCTATAGAAGATATATACCCTTCACTAATATCTTCGTCTTAATGCTTGAGACATCTTTCATTAATGTCTTCAACACTACACTTCTTTGAGAAAAGAAAGGAATCATCAACAAGAAGACTTCAGTAGCCTTGATGATGAGGAAGCATGGCAACTCATGGACTTGAGCTTGCTTGACTTCATAGGTGGTGATCTTTCCTTTAAGAGGAACCTAAAAGATCACACAAAAATAAAACTACAAACATAGATCTCTTGGATCTAAGGTTAGTGAGATTTAACTCAGGGGGAAGTGTGTTAGAAAAGGATGATCAATAATGAAGAAATGGCTCACTATTTATAGAGGAAAAATCCTACTGTTCCCCGGATCCCACGGATCCCTTCCACTTGGGATCCGGCTAGCGCAAAGCTAGGGATCCGTGGAACGCTCCTCTTTACCCATGGGTATTTTGGTTATGGGTCATGGGTTGAACCATGGATCTTTGGCTAGATACAATGTATCTTTGAGTGCAATGCACTTAGTCACTTGGGTATGGGTTGATCCATGGGTTATGGGTATCATCCATATGTGATATAAGCATGATGTCATGCAATGGGTTATGGGTCAAGACCCATGGGTTATGGGCTTTGGGTTGTACCCAACTATATTCAATGTATTTGCCCAATGGGTTGTGATACTTAAGTTTCTACCCATTTATATTACCCAATATACTACATACTAGCTATGTGTATATTTTATCCAAATATGTAAACACTAGTTGTTGTACATATATATTACTAAATCATAAAATCACTTATACTTGTTTTAGTGTTTAATGTGAAAATGTGAATATGTTAGAAACTATTAGTTCAAACCATTTACGTATTTTATTTGTTTCGTTAATATGATTTTACGTTTGTTATCGACAAAACAATAGAAGATCGTAAAATATAAATAAACGTTTTTATGGCTTATTTGTATTAACAATCTCTCCCTTTTTGTTGATGACAAAACATAAAATTATTTTAAGGAAAAGCTAAAATTCGTAAAAGTTTGAATTTGTAGTTTTTACTTTCTTCTCCCCCTTTTTGTCGAAACAAAAAGTGTTTGAAGGAAGGCAACACATTGTTTTTAAGAAAAACATGTGAAATAATTAAAAGTAAAAAGAAATAGAGAGCAAATAACGGGAAAGGATCTCGTCTTTACTCCCCCTTGACGAGTCCATCCCTATGTAAGGGCGTCAAGTAAGTGATACTAATCTAGTTTGTTTGCAAATAAGTTTGCAAAAGATATCGTCTACGAGACGAATGTGCTCCCCCTTGATGATTGCAATTTTGCAAGGGGATGTCACGAAATGTAAACCTAGTATTGCAAGTAATTTGCAATGTATTGCTTTGACATAAAGCTCCCCTAGCTTTAGGATGTCAAAGTCTTCATATGTAAATTGAATAACTACAAAACAAAGGTTAGAAAGCAAGTATAATTCACAATTTCTTGCAAATGTGATTCAAGTTAGTAGAAAGAAAACTTTCTATCTTACGGATCCCACGGTTCCCTCCTATTAGGGATCCGTCTAGGCTATTCTGAGGGATCCGTAGTAGCTGATTAATTTCAGCAATGGTGATATAACAAGTAATGTTATCACAAAAATGAGATATGAATACAAGTTAATCATATGCTCAGAAAAATAACAAGTAGCATGTAATTCCATTTAATAAAACTAGAGTTATGATATACATGACTCTAAAAACTAAGAAAATAGACAATACATAACTAGGAATTTTTAGACCAACTAACGCTTGATGCTAGGACACCACTAAAATCTTCTAGCTCAAGTTTTGTTTAGGTTTAATCTCGTCGAAACGTTCGAGGAGATGATAGAACATGAAACGTTGGTCTTCTCGTACTTCATGTATCAAACTTTCAACATGTTGACAATGATAGCAATCTTTGTCATGGCTAGGTAGTGGTGGTGGAGGAAATGAGATAGCTTGACGCGAAGGATCAAGTGAAGCGGCTTGTGGAGCTTCAAACGATGGAGGGATTGGTGGAGGTACATTTAAGAATGACTCAACCAAGAATGATGGTGGTGGTAGAGAAGTGTCAACTTCCATATGATCGGGTGGTTGACTTTGATGATTTCTCATAATCCAAATGGGATTATATGATGGAAACGGCGAAAAGGAAGCCGGAGCAAGTGTTGACTCAACACCTTGATTTTGAACCATTATTCCTCCTAATGAGGAGAATGTTGTCGGCGGAAGCGGATGAGACGGCCTAGGAGGCAAGTCCTCTAAATTGTAGAGGTGAGGTGATGATAGTGGGGATGTAAATGAAATAGCTCTAGGAACCAATGGTGATGGTTTAGTGGAGATAATATTGTTTGGCCTAGGAGGTATGGTGGTGTTTGGCATTGGTAGTTTTGTGGGTACTATCCTTTTAGGAATTGGTTTAATTGGATGAGGAAGAATCCTATCATTTGTTGGCTTGACGGGAGATGATTCGGTTGAAGAAATTTCGTGTATAACACAAGCCTTTTTCATGGGTGGTTCTTTGGTGGATAAGTTACTACTTGGGGTTTTCCTCATGATGAGATGATTTGAAGAGGTTGCAAGAGCTGAAATTTAGGATGAGAGTGATGACTATGGAGGTCCTAACAAGGTGGTTTATAAACTAAGAGATTTAGCAAGTGCATTTAAGCCTTAAGCCACTAGGATTCATTGGATTGTGATGATCGACATGCACAAGAGTCAACTTCAGAGGTTGCACTGATCTAGGAACTCATTTAAGATGAGATGGAGTTTTTGAGTTAGGAAGATGAGTTGAAATGATTGTTTTAGCAAGATTTGACATAAACTGTCATCCGGATCCCAAGGTTCCTTCCTCAGAGGGATCCGTCTAGGCTAATCCTAGGGATCCGGCTTTCAGCAGTTATGAAAGAGTGGAAGTGATGTTTCTAAGATCTAAGACCTATATCATCTTGAGTGTTTCAGTCCTCCTAAGTGTTTTAAATGAAGGGGTGCTTGAGTACTGGAAGGTAATGAATGATGTAGCTAATGATTGTCATTTATGGAAGGATTTGGAACTTTCAAGAGTACCAATGGATGGGCAAGGATGACACTAATAATGTAGAGTGTCAATTGAAGCTAAATGATCCTAAAGATCAGGTTGTGTCTTAGGATAGTGTTTTGGAAAATATCCTAGAGGCTTTGATATGGAAAAACTAGATTTTGATCAACTTTGATCAATTTTGAGATGAGGATGATTTATGATCAATTTTGTCATAATCGAAAGATTTCTAAAAAATGAAGTGTGAGTTTAAGAGCGGAAGAGTAATGGATTAAGGATGAAACAGTAGATCTACAATCATCTTAGAGTGTGATCTAGGTGAGTTATGTATGAGTAGGAAAGATCAACCTATCTTGATAAGGACTTAATTTTGCCTTAAGATACTATGTTTAGCTTAGTGTGTAAGGTGTTCTAAGGATATGTTTGAAATATAATGCTTGTAATTGCATTTTCTGTTTGCCGGATCCCACGGTTCCATAAGTGTAAGGATCCGTCTAGCACAATCTTTGGGATCCGCCTATCTGCTCAGCAGGACCTTTACTAAAGGTATGCAATGATCTTGACAATGCATTATATCTCAAAGATAGTCTAAAAGGAGTTCTAATACTAAGATATCAAATGTAAGATGTTTTATTTCATGAAAGAAATTGGATTACATTGATAAAGCACGAGTACAAGAGATTTGATCCTATTTTGGAATACTATTAGTTTCCTTGAGTGTTTTCGCTAGGAGGATCATTATGTGATTGATGAGTGTTGGTGAAATCAAGAATGAAGAAAGTATTCATGAGGGATATGTTTAGCGGTTCCATCATCTTGTTCACAAGTACGTACAACGGACTTTGAAATTGGGGATGGAAGTGCATAACATTATGATAGAGGCGTGTCAAGAACATTCCATAAGGGATGAGTTTATTCTTGGAGCCTTGAAGATTTGCGATTCGCCTTGCGAAGAAGTAGGTGAGATTGTATGGTTGTTGTGTTAGCAAACAGTACAACATGTGTGCACAACAAGCGGGAAGAATTTCTCGATTTCCCCTAAGACTCCAAACATTTTCACGTAGGATGAGTGCAAGAGGCTTGTACTCTTCTCGGATATCCCTTGTAAAGATAATGTTTGGATCGGAGTAATATGGTCGAGGTTTGCATATTATGTTATTTAAATCTTCCGGAGAGGGTATGTGTGAACAATATGGACTATTTTCTTCACGAAAGTTGAAGAGAGAATCAAGAGACCAATCTTAGGTGAAGGCACATTGTCCATGATTTGGAATCCGGAGGATGTGAGCAAAGTGCCCAAGGATTAGAGTGAACTTTTGGTTTTTGATATAAAACCAAAGAGATAGAGAGCGATCCTCGTTACGAACGAGTTCGACTTGACGAAAGAATTCCATTATAAACCTTGGACATATCTTCTCGTTGATTTCAAGAAGACATTCTAGTCCTATGGCTCGGAAGGAGGTATTGATACCTTCTTCGAATTGTAGAGAGGTGTCTACAATACGTCCTTCATGGAAGTGACGGTTTTCGAGATTATTGAACCCACGGACATGATTGCCAGGTGTGTTGGGTTCGAGAGAGATGTTCGGAGTGTAGACGCTAGTGAGTGAAAAATCAAACTCATATTCATGCGTCATAGTTGATCCTATAAAAATGATAAGTTAAATAAAAAAGAGATGTTTGTGGTCAACTTATGATAATATAATGTTTTTACTAGATTTTTATTAACAATGGTATTTAACACTTTAACGTACTCAAAGTTTTGACTTTCTAGTGGATTATTACATTTAGAAAGATATTAGTTTTTAATCTTGCATGAAGACTGTTTTCCAGTAGGATGGATCCCACGGTTCTTTTACAAAAGGGATCCGGCTAGTATAACTTCCGGGATCCGTGGATCTGTAATAACAGAAACAGATTTTGATAAAAACATAGGTTTTACAATTTTTATACCACGAAATATGTTTTATCCTACATTTTCTTTTGGCATGCACACATGACTCCTAATGTATCACGAAAGAATATAAAACATATAAATCAAAATAAGTGACAAACACATTGTGATAAAAATAACCTAGATAAACTAGATTTATTAATAATATTGTATTTCAATACTAAGGATGATACAAAGGATTGGGTATATGATCCCAATGTTGATTAACAACACAAAGTAAATGTCTCCATATGTGAACTTCATCATAGGGAACACAAGTGCGATGAGTGTTAGGGTGATGAGCACGAGTGCGATGTAAACCATGTTGATGACGGATCTTCTTGGTTTCGGTTGAGATGAAATGAGGAGGAAGATGAAGTTTTTGAATAAGAGAAAATTTTGAAATTGGAGGATTTGAAAAAGTGAGAGTTTGGTAGAGTGGTCGACAGTGGAGTTTTATAGGGAAGGAGGAATTTTTGAAATTCGTGTTTTGTTTTATTATTGGATTTAAAAAGAGACAAAACATAAGTTTTATATACCATGACTTTAGACGAGAAGTAAAACACATATGTGAGACAAAGGCTTCCTAATGAAGCTTCATGTAAAACATGTATAAGCACACAAAAAATATTCATATAAATACCTAAAAAGGTATACTTAATTATTAAGCAAAATAAAAAGAAAATCATACCTCTAGCGCACTTAGGAATGTCTTTACAAATGACACAACAAATGTCACTCAGACGATTCTTGCTCCTTTGCGATTAAGATACCTTCTTAAGGAAGGTATTGTTGTTACCAAGCGACTCCTAAAGCTTGGTGGGTATGAGCTTTGACTAATCAACATGACAAGGGAGATTAGTGCAATTAAATGAAAAGATAAATAAGAAAACTGTTGTTATCAAATCAACATCCAAACATATAGTTTTAAAAGACATTATGTTTGTTTTTATGAAAAACCTTCTTTGTAGTTTTCAATTAACTATGGATCGTATCAAAATTTTAAAGTACAATATACTTCAAGAAACTTGGTAACGAAGCTCTGATGCCAATTGTGGAAAACTAGAAGGGGGTTGAATAGTTTTACCGATTAAAACTTCCTTTTAATCTATTTAGATCGACTTATGTCAATCTATTTGGATGTGTGTGTTGGATGTTGATAAACAAGCATATAAAGGTAAGTAATGAAAAGATAAGAGTAAGAAGCACAAAACCACATCACGAGTATTTATGGTGGTTCGGCTACAAGGACACCTTCCTTGCCCTACTCCACTCCCCGAGTCACCTACTCGAGAGTTCGTAATCACTACACTAATCTCCTTATGGCGGAGAAGCCTTCACAACGTCGCCTACCCTTTTTCTGGTGCTAGGCTTACCACCAGGTTCTTTCACTCCAAGGTGCACCACACCTACACAACGTCGCCTACCCTTTATAAGGTACTAGGCTAAGTACCTAGTTCTTTCACTCCAAGGTGAACTACACCTTCACAACGTCGCCTACCCTTTATAAGGTACTAGGCTAAGTACCTAGTTCTTTCACTCCAAGGTGAACTACACCTTCACAACGCCGCCTACCCTTTATTAGGTACTAGGCTAAGCACCTAGTTCCATTGCAATGGAGGAACTACTACCACACTACACCAACGACTAATCCCAAAGGAGATCTACTCCTTTACAACATCATCAAGGATATCAATATCCTTGGATCTAATACTAGTCTATTTTGTACATCGAAACACACCATATCGAATGTACATCTAAGGCACCTTTTACTAATACCTTTGACTAGATCTACAAGATACCTGTCACTAATGTCTTGTGTCTTCACTTCTAAGCACCTTTCACTAATGCTTATTTGTCTTGACTTCTAAGCACCTTTCACTAATGCTTCTTTGTCTTGAATTCTAAGCACCTACCACAAGTGCTTATGCTATAGAAGATATATACCCTTCACTAATATCTTCGTCTTAACGCTTGAGACATCTTTCACTAATGTCTTCAACACTACACTTCTTTGAGAAAAGAAAGGAATCATCAACAAGAAGACTTCAGTAGCCTTGATGATGAGGAAGCATGGCAACTCATGGACTTGAGCTTGCTTGACTTCAAATGTGGTGATATTGCCTTTAAGAGGAACCTAAAAGATCACACAAAAACAAAACTACAAACATAGATCTCTTGGATCTAAGGTTAGTGAGATTTAACTCAGGGGGGAAGTGTGTTAGAAAAGGATGATCAATAATGAAGAAATGGATCACTATTTATAGAGGAAAAATCCTACTGTTCCCCGGATCTCACGGATCCCTTCCACTTGGGATCCGGCTAGCACAAAGCTAGGGATCCGTGGAACGCACCTCTTTACCCATGGGTATTTTGGTTATGGGTCATGGGTCATGGGTTGTGATTCGCTCCAAACGGTCTATCTTTTATTAGTCAACCACTTGTGAATGGTCAACCATAAAAGTCAAACAGCTCAGAACAAAATGCAATTAAGTCCAGAGGAGTTTAGTGTATCCCCGGGTCGTTAAGTCCCAACGAGGTGTGTAAACTGTAATACAACGAATCTGTGATCGGGTGAATATTGAACAGGAAAAGGTTATGATTGATTACACTAAGAAAATTAAATCTAATAAAGACTTTGAAGTCATTTTAATTCTATACTTAAAATCGATTAACGTTTAAAACCTAAAACGTACGTTTAAATAAAATTACGTGAACGAACGAAATAAAACGTGAAAATAAAGAAGTAAAATACCTACAGATATGGAAAATACATTTTTACAATCCTAATGATGCAAGAAAATTATTGGAAAAATAAAATTATTTTTATGACTATTTATTTAATTATTATTAATTAAAAACTATTTTTAACTATTTAATAATACCCTAAAATATAAAAAAATATGAAATAAAGCTAGAAAAATGAAATTATGACTTAGAAAAATCTAAAATATTATAAAACTTATTTTAAAACTGAAAATATATTTATTACACTTTTTATCTATTTATTGTTAATTAATTACTATTTAATGATTATTTAAACTATTTTAAATTATAATAAATACTAAATGAACTCTAATAAATATGAAACTTTTTCTATAAATACTATATGATAGCAGAATACTAGGAAAAATATAAAAAGTTAGATAAGCTCACTAATAAGCTGAATTGGGCAGATAAGCAGTTTAAATAAGCACTTGAAATAAGCAATAAGCTATCCAAAAGCTACCATAAGCTACTACAGCCTAAATCTAACCTAAATTGAGCT
Organism: Chrysanthemum seticuspe; assembly: GCA_019973895.1. Classification (NCBI taxonomy): domain Eukaryota; kingdom Viridiplantae; phylum Streptophyta; class Magnoliopsida; order Asterales; family Asteraceae; genus Chrysanthemum; species Chrysanthemum seticuspe. The sequence goes on from BPTQ01000004.1 coordinate 257,170,376, forward strand.
AATGCAACTGATTGGGACCTAAAAAGCACAAGCTACAGAAAAAAAGCTCGAGACCAGATTTCAACTCTCAACATGCCAAACGGCCCTTAATCACCTACTTTGAGCTTACATTAAGCCAGCTAGAAAAATTCCTAAAAATAAACTAAAATTGTCCACAACCAACAAGAGATTCTTCATCCAGAATTTCAGAAAGATTGACTCAAAATTGAGTGAATTAAAAATCCACAAAGTTTGGTTAAAAACTGACTTGACACTTTTTTTTTTGAAATCACAATAGGCAACTAACCAAACACCCTTTTAGCAATCTGTTAAGCATAGGTAAGCAAGAAAACCAGTTGGAGAAAAGAACTAAGCTACCAAATTCAATGAACAACTAAATTAAGCTAAACCATAAGCAAATAACTAAACAAAGAGGGGGAAAAACAGTTGGCATGTTGAACTAATCTAGGGGGATCCTTAACTAATACTAAGGGAAAACAAGCCAGGCTACTTAACTCTAATAAGCACTAATTGGCTAGTGTCCAGCTAATCTAACACGAAACACTAATAAATACTAAAATTCCTAAGATAATCTATGAAAAGCAACTAAAAGAAACTCAAGTTGGTGACCTGTTGTGATGTCTGCAGCAGTTGCTGATACAGTTTCCAAACAGGCTGCTGTAGCTTATTTGTCTGGAGCTTATTTGTGAGCTGAAAAGTGGACTTTCAAAGCTAAGACAAGCTACAAAAGTAGAGTTAGAATAGCAGAGATTCAATAAAAAACAATTGGAGGGCAAGATTTACACTGTACAGCTTATAAATAAGCTGCACAAAGGTGCTTTTAGGCCTATTTCTAGCTGAGACAGAACCCAAAAAGGGCAGAAAACCAAATTTTGGAAACTTTAAAGATTGTGAGGCTATGAAAACTAACTTGTGAGCTTAAACTGAATTCAAACAACTTATAACAAAACACTTTAATTATCAAAAGACAGTATTTAAAAATAGATCAAGACTACATAAAACTCAAATGGAATTAAAAGTGAAAAGTAACTTGCATTAAACTGAATTTAGAGATTACATGAAAATTAAAATGACAATGAAAACAACTGAGCTAGAACTCTCATTCTAGACTATCTTTTACATTCCTACTCATCTCCTTTTTATACTAAAAAAACTGAAAACTTCGGTCTTCTCTCTCTATTCTGTTTGTGTTTCTACTGTGAGTGGGAAACGTGAAAAGTCCAATTTTGCAGCCATGGGAAATAGGGAAAGAGTGGGTGAGCAGGTTTGGTATGGACAGGGTAATGGGGTTGAGTGTCTAGGTATTAGAGAGACAGAGAAAAAGGAGGTAAAGGGGGAAAGGGTCGTGGGTTATGGGTTTTTTTATTTGTGTTTATGAAGTAATAAAGGGTTTGGTTGGTTTGTATAATAGATAAGCCCAAGGACTAAACTTGTACAATCTGAAACTTGAGGGACCTGATGTGACAAGCTTCCAAATTTCATTCAAGGGACCATACCTGCCAAGTTAGATAAACCAAAGGACCTTTATGATATTTATTACAATTTAAAACATCCGGGGGACCTTTTATGTCATTTTTGAAACTTGAGGGGTAAAAGTTGCCATTTGTAGAAAACTTTCATCCAAGGACTATTTTGAACATGTTTGTTTATTCAAGGACTAAAGTTGACTTTTCTTCCATTTTAAACCTTCAGGGACTAGTTTTGCCAATTTGTGAAACTCCAGGGACTGAAAATGACAATTTTGTGAACTTTGATCATTTTTCACTTGTTTTCAATCTTTTTGTACCTGAATCACATAAAAACACATTTTCATGATATTTGTATTTATATAGTCATTTGTGTGTTTTTGGTCGTTTTTGCGGGTTTAAATAATATAAAATATATGTGTATTCAGACACATATCAAATCCCCCACACTAAACTATTGCTAGTCCCTAGCAATCTTTTATGAAAATTTAATGGATTTAAGTCTCTTTACCAAAAAGCCATTACTTCTGGAGTAGCCAATTGTTTCAGTTCAAGTAAGAACCTTGGTACAATGATAACCAAATGATTTTGAGCAAATCACCAGCTTTCAACGGTTTTGATTTGTCTTTACCAGAAGCCGTTTACTTCTGGACTAGCCAACTCTTAGATAAAATATCTTTGGTGAGCTGATTACCAATTATGGTTTTCCAACTGCCTTTACCACAAGCCATAAACTTGCGGGCTAGCCAACTCTTCACTAATTAAAGATATGGTGAGCTGAACACCATACAATTTTGGGCAAATTGCAAGCCGTCAACGGATTTGAGATATCTTTACCAAGAACCGTTTGCTCCTGGATTAGCCAATCCTTTTGTTTATTAGACATGGCGGACTGATAACCGTAAGCTGAGTAAGTGCAAAACACTTACTCCAAAAAAAAATTTAGCCAAAAATGGGGGAATTGGGTGGTATAATTACATGATAAAATTCGTGAGAATTCCCCCCCACACTAGAAATGAATATTGCCCTCAATATTCAAAGTACCGGCTGTTATGCCGAAACTTAAAACGTAAAAGGGAAATAATACGGCCATTTTTTTGTGATGATTATTTTATTTTATTATTTTTTTTGAAACTTTATATACAACAGCGGGGGGCAACTCCCCCACACTAGGGTGGTACACACGGGTGAAAACCCATGTTTAACTACTGTTTTTGATTACCGAGTCGCTAGCTTGACTCGACCCCGAATTAATTTGTTCATGGGGAAGTAAGTGGAAGAGACAATCTCCATCGGACTTTCATTCAAGATGTTTGTATAAACATTGAAGTACGTGAAAGTTCCACACCGATGAGGTATACATAGAACCGGCTCACAAATGATAAATGAAAATGCCGGGGTCAAAAATAATGTCTTCATTCCCGAAGGAGTGAAGAACAGGAGAAGCCACGGGATAGGTGAAGAAGAGAAAGAAAGTCATGATAAAAATCTTGACTAACTCATCATCACCCACAGGAGAATTCATAATAGCATGAATCTCATCATTTAAGCTCAATTGGTCTAGACATATCCCGGGTGTGTCTAGATCAAAGTAGAAGTTATCATACTCAGGTGGAGATATGATATGAGTGAGTTCACTGGGGAACTCCTCAAAAGTGAATGATTCATAATCGGGGAGAGAATTATGAGAACGAGAAGTGGTAATACCACTAATCTTCTCTCCCATATGATCAAAATGGAACGTTTGCAATTCTGGAATAGAATCATCGAACAAAAGTTCACTATCCTCAAAGGGGATAGGATATGAAGTAGGCTTTTCATTAAAAGCCTCGATTCTAGAAATGAGAAGATTAACATTCAATAATGTAAGACGAAGAGCTTCGTCTTGGATTATTTCTTCATCATTCTCTTCTCCTAAGCTGACAAGCTCAGAAGGTAATTCCCCCACATAACTTATGTCTCCACAAGATAAAGAATAGTCCTCATCAGAATCAGATAACATCTCAATATGATCATTTTGGAAGACAAGAGGAGGAGGGATATCACACTCATGATCAAGAATTCCCTGTGACTCTCTTGGAATTGGGACAAGGTTCTCAACACTAGACTTTATGAATTCGTCCGATTCTTTTTCAGGAACAGTGTCAAGATGCTCGTCCCCCATGCTCAGAGAGTGAGTGTGAACCTCGGGTGTGATAACAGCAGACTGAGGGAGTTGAGAAGGACTAGCAGTTATGGATTCTACAAGTTCCATTATTTCTACTGCTAGTGATTCAGTCATATTCTTTTCTCGCTGTATTTCCACGGATGGAATCTCAACTGCTGAACTTGATGAATCTTTATAAAATTGTAGAATATCAAGGGTATCTTCATCATCACTGTCATCAGGAATGAAACGGAATCGAGAGCTAGATTTGGCTGCTTTTTGTATTTCAATTAATTCCCTAATAGAGTTTTCACTGGCAATCTGGGAATCTAATTTAGCAGCCTGCTCTTCAGCTAACAATTCTTCCATGGATTTTTGATTTGGATTATCTTGGGAATGTTTACATTCCTTCAAATCTTTCACTAAATCCAAAAGATCAAGGAAAAGATTTTGAGGAAGTGGCTTAGGCTGAGGTGGTGCCTGATTCATTTGGTACTGTAGAGGTTGGTCATGATACGAAGAGTCGTAATTGTTACAAGGAAATGGATTCCTTGTTTGACAATCAGAGCTAAAGTGTGGACCTCTACAGTACTCACAACAAAATGATTGTTGTGGCTGGTCATGTGAATAATATGGAATTTGGTCATTTCCAAAGTCCTGAGTGTTACCAGAAAACTGTTCATAGACAAACGTGTTCCCGGTTTGACACTCAAATTCTTGATGAGGACCTCTACAAAATTCACATGAATATGTCTGAATCTCATGATGTGGTAGCTGATGGAATAAATCAGTCGTGTCATGGTAAGAATAGGGATCTTGGTTATAGACAGACCCATTTCCTGACTCTACCATGCTAAAACTGAGACAATTATCATCATTATGAGGGCCACCACACCATTGACAACCAAGAAGGTGAGGATAAGACATAGAAAGAATCAAAGGGTTCCAGAGGATAAGAAATGAAGAATCAAAAGGGTAAGAGGGTAAAGAGGAATATTTTTGGTATTTTTGAAAAACATGTTGTAAAAACAAAGAATGAAAATATTTTTGGTAATCGATTAGTCAAACGAATTAACTTCACGATAATTTTGGTTTTATATGTAAATAAGAAAATATGGACAAAGATGGTAAATATAAAATGGGTGTATATTCAACAATCACTGATGCTTCAAATTCGTAATACGCAGCACACCTCCCCGGCAGCGACGCCAAAATTTGATTCGCTCCAAACGGTCTATCTTTTATTAGTCAACCACTTGTGAATGGTCAACCATAAAAGTCAAACAGCTCAGAACAAAATGCAATTAAGTCCAGAGGAGTTTAGTGTATCCCCGGGTCGTTAAGTCCCAACGAGGTGTGTAAACTGTAATACAACGAATCTGTGATCGGGTGAATATTGAACAGGAAAAGGTTATGATTGATTACACTAAGAAAATTAAATCTAATAAAGACTTTGAAGTCATTTTAATTCTATACTTAAAATCGATTAACGTTTAAAACCTAAAACGTACGTTTAAATAAAATTACGTGAACGAATGAAATAAAACGAGAAAATAAAGAAGTAAAATACCTACAGATATGGAAAATACATTTTTACAATCCTAATGATGCAAGAAAATTATTGGAAAAATAAAATTATTTTTATGACTATTTATTTAATTATTATTAATTAAAAACTATTTTTAACTATTTAATAATACCCTAAAATATAAAAAAATATGAAATAAAGCTAGAAAAGTGAAATTATGACTTAGAAAAATCTAAAATATTATAAAACTTATTTTAAAACTGAAAATATATTTATTACACTTTTTATCTATTTATTATTAATTAATTACTATTTAATGATTATTTAAACTATTTTAAATTATAATAAATACTAAATGAACTCTAATAAATATGAAACTTTTTCTATAAATACTATATGATAGCAGAATACTAGGAAAAATATAAAAAGTTAGATAAGCTCACTAATAAGCTGAATTGGGCAAATAAGCAGTTTAAATAAGCACTTGAAATAAGCAATAAGCTATCCAAAAGCTACCATAAGCTACTACAGCCTAAATCTAACCTAAATTGAGCTAATGCAACTGATTGGGACCTAAAAAGCACAAGCTACAGAAAAAAGCTCGAGACCAGATTTCAACTCTCAACATGCCAAATGGCCCTTAATCACCTACTTTGAGCTTACATTAAGCCAGCTAGAAAAATTCCTAAAAATAAACTAAAATTGTCCACAACCAACAAGAGATTCTTCATCCAAAATTTCAGAAAGATTGACTCAGAATTGAGTGAATTAAAAATCCACAAAGTTTGGTTAAAAACTGACTTGACACTTTTTTTTTGAAATCACAATAGGCAACTAACCAAACACCCTTTTAGCAATCTGTTAAGCATAGGTAAGCAAGAAAATCAGTTGGAGAAAAGAACTAAGCTACCAAATTCAATGAACAACTAAATTAAGCTAAACCATAAGCAAATAACTAAACAAAGAGGGGGAAAAACAGTTGGCATGTTGAACTAATCTAGGGGGATCCTTAACTAATACTAAGGAAAAACAAGCCAGGCTACTTAACTCTAATAAGCACTAATTGGCTAGTGTCCAGCTAATCTAACACGAAACACTAATAAATACTAAAATTCCTAAGATAAGCTATGAAAAGCAACTAAAAGAAACTCAAGTTGGTGACCTGTTGTGTTGTTTGCAGCAGTTGCTGATACAGTTTCCAAACATGCTGCTGTAGTACTTTTTGGAGCTTATTTGTGAGCTGAAAAGTGGACTTTCAAAGCTAAGACAAGCTACAAAAGTAGAGTTAGAATAGCAGAGATTCAATAAAAAACAATTGGAGGGCAAGATTTACATTGTACAACTTATAAATAAGCTGTACAAAGGTGCTTTTAGGCCTATTTCTAGCTGAGACAGAACCCAAAAAGGGCAGAAAACCAAATTTTGGAAACTTTAAAGATTGTGAGGCTATGAAAACTAACTTGTGAGCTTAAACTGAATTCAAACAACTTATAACAAAACACTTTAATTATCAAAAGACAGTATTTAAAAATAGATCAAGACTACATAAAACTCAAATGGAATTAAAAGTGAAAAGTAACTTGCATTAAACTGAATTTAGAGATTACATGAAAATTAAAATGACAATGAAAACAACTGAGCTAGAACTCTCATTCTAGACTATCTTTTACATTCCTACTCATCTCCTTTTTATACTAAAAAAACTGAAAACTTCGGTCTTCTCTCTCTATTCTGTTTGTGTTTCTTCTGTGAGTGGGAAACGTGAAAAGTCCAATTTTGCAGCCATGGGAAATAGGGAAAGAGTGGGTGAGCATGTTTGGTATGGACAGGGTAATGGGGTTGAGTGTCTAGGTATTAGAGAGACAGAGAAAAAGGAGGGAAAGGGGGAAAAGGGTCGTGGGTTATGGGTTTTTTTATTTGTGTTTATGAAGTAATAAAGGGTTTGGTTGGTTTGTATAATAGATAAGCCCAAGGACTAAACTTGTACAATCTGAAACTTGAGGGACCTGATGTGACAAGCTTCAAAATTTCATTCAAGGGACCATACCTGCCAAGTTAGATAAACCAAAGGACCTTTATGATATTTATTACAATTTAAAACATCCGGGGGACCTTTTATGTCATTTTTGAAACTTGAGGGGTAAAAGTTGCCATTTGTAGAAAACTTTCATCCAAGGACTATTTTGAACATGTTTGTTTATCCAAGGACTAAAGTTGACTTTTCTTCCATTTTAAACCTTCAGGGACTAGTTTTGCCAATTTGTGAAACTCCAGGGACTGAAAATGACAATTTTGTGAACTTTGATCATTTTTCACTTGTTTTCAATCTTTTTGTACCTGAATCACATAAAAACACATTTTCATGATATTTGTAACATTTATATAGTCATTTGTGTGTTTTTGGTCGTTTTTGTGGGTTTAAATAATATAAAATATATGTGTATTCAAACACATATCAGGTTGAACCATGGATCTTTGGCTAGATACAATGTATCTTTGAGTGCAATGCACTTAGTCACTTGGGTATGGGTTGATCCATGGGTTATGGGTATCATCCATATGTGATATAAGCATGATGTCATGCAATGGGTTATGGGTCAAGATCCATGGGTTATGGGCTTTGGGTTTTACCCAACTATATTCAATGTATTTGCCCAATGGGTTGTGATACTTAAGTTTCTACCCATTTATATTACCCAATATACTACATACTAGTTATGTGTATATTTTATCCAAATATGTAAACACTAGTTGTTGTACATATGTATTATTAAATCATAAAATCACTTATACTTGTTTTAGTGTTTTATGTGAAAATGTGAATATGTTAGAAACTATTAGTTCAAACCATTTACGTATTTTATTTGTTTCGTTAATATGATTTTACATTTGTTATCGACAAAACAATAGAAGATCGTAAAATATAAATAAACATTTTTACGGCTTATTTGTATTAACACAATATTAGAAGAATTCCTCCTTTGTCTTTTTAGACCTTCATGTTTCATTCTTGTATCATTGTTGCTCATTAGTTTTGTATTTATCAACTCAATATAATTTCCAACAATCTTCCCCTAGTTGATAATTACAAAACTACACAGTGAGTGAAACTTCCCCTTAAGCTCACATGATGTACCACCAAGGATCTTCAAGTTGCAAAACGTTTATATAAATTCTTCTTCCCCTTTTTGTCATTATCCACTAGGATAAGCTAAGCAGAAGCAACTTTTATTTTGACAACCACGAACCAATATTATACTTCTAATCCAACCTTCCAATGCCTCAAAGTACCCTCCATGAAGTACACCAAAACGCTTACTAAAAATGAAATTAAGGCAGTAGAAACTTAAACTAGAGTAGTAATACCGAATAAGAAGTAGTAAAAACCTTCCCCTCAAGTGGTGCATGTAAATAATTAAACACTCTATAATATGCTTCCCCTGAAATCCAAGTGTTAACCATTTGAAGTAACCATAAGAACTTCTCGAATAACTAACCACTATAGTAACAAACACCATCTAGTACCATCCTTGAACGAGCACCAAATAGCCGACTAAAAATGACTACAATAGTGTTTCAAAAAGTTTGAAGTTAAACCTCTTACAAGATTTCCATTAACCAATTTATTCATAGTTTTAAAATTTAAGTGTCCAAGCCTTCTATACCAAAGTTTAGATTCATCTAATGTGGGTTTTTCAAAAAGGAAAGTTAAACCTTCTTTTGGAACTATGTTCATTAAATCAACACTATACATATTGTTCTTTCTAGGAACTAGTAAAACTTGACTTTCATCTATTAACTTATAGTTTGGAGATAAAATAATACATTCAGTATTATTAAAAAGAACACTATTCTTTTAATCACACATTTGTGAGACACTAAAGAGATTAAACTTTAACTCTCTCATAAAATACACATTTTCGAAATCAAATGTACCTGTTTTAATGGTACCTTTCCCACTGATTTTCCTTCTTTTGGGGTTACTGCCAAAAGCAACATATCCTCCATCAATTTCCACATAGTCTGAGAGATAGGACACGTTCCTTATAATGTGCCTTGAGCATCCAATGTCAATAACTTCTTGATCCTGTAAATCCACCTGTTGCACAAAGGTAAGAAAACCAGTCTCTTTTGGTGACCAAAGCCATTACTAACTTGGATCTGCCTTTTGCATCAACATAATCAAAAAAATTCAAGGTGATTGATGCACTGTTGTGTTTAGAAACATGGTCTAAAACTTTAATTTTTTGTTTCCAAACCCAACAAGCTGAGGCCTTAATAGCATAATCATAATTTCCCTGAACAACATTAACTACTGCTTTTGGTCTAGCAGTATTAACTTTGTTACCCTTAACAGTATTAACCCTTTGATTAAAATTACTGTTTTTAGATGTTGTTTTCTTTTGAATGGGGCTTTTAACAGTTGAATGTGCTGTTTTAGAAAGCCATGACATTGGTCTAGCATCATTCACTATTTTCTTAGAATGAGTAGTCTTAACTTGTCTAGCAATATTAGCCAATACTGCTGTTTTTGAAACATTTGGTCTAGTAGTATTAACTGATACTAAACCAGACTTCATCAGTACTACCATTGGAACCATGTTCTTATTAGCACATGGGGAGTCTTTTTAGCAAAATTCTCATGATTCACCCTTTTAGCATTGTTCCAAACAATTTTTACCATCTTTTGATTATAAAACTGTTTTTATGGTTATGGCAATTAACCTGCAGATGATCAAAACTTCCACACACATAACAAGCTTTATTAAACATCTCAAAATTACTTCCTAATATTTGATACATCATGTTATTCCAATTTATTTGGCTACCTCTAGGACTGTGTGTGTTCTGCCTAGGTTGCTCAACATTGTTAACAGTTTTCCTAGCAGTTTTAGTTTTGATAAAATCTTTCTTAGCTATACTAGGCCTAGTTGTTTTCTTTCAGTATTAGGTTGAGGAAAAACCTCTTCCTCATCATCTGAAACCCATTCATCAATACTTGGGGCATTAGAATTCTTCCTATATGTCTTAGACTCTTCATTACTAGACTTAGCTTCCCTACTCTCAATTATAGGTTCATTAGCAAATTCATCTTAGCCAGTAAAGGACAAATCATGTGTAGGAGGCTTAAAATTTCCTGTATAGGGAGGTGGAGTAGCATTAAAGCCTAAACCTTTCAAGCAGTTGTCAACAATCTGACTCTCTATGATCTTGTTGACACTTTTAGATGCATACTCAAGTTTTTCTACATTTAGTTGTATGCCATATTTTTTCCTTTTGAACTATGTCAAGATTCTTCCTAAGCTCACTAATAGATACATCTTTTATATAAATATCAACTTCTAAGCCCTTAATTTTTTTAGATAAAATAGACTCATTGGTTTTGAAAAATTCAAGTCTTTCTTCTACTGACTTTAAACCTGCTTTATATCCTAGAAACATTAACTATGATTTCTGAAAATCTTTTAACAGTTTATCATATTGAGATTTAAGTTCTAAGCAAGATTTTGAACAATTTGAATCATTGGATACCTCAGAGTCAGAGCCTGAAGATGAATAAGCCATTAGTACATAGTTGGGTCCTTCCCCTACTTGATCACTCCAGTTATACCCACCTAAACCATCACAAGATACCAAGGCTGTGGAATTAGATGTTTCCACTGGCATACTCCTTCTAGAGCTCTCCTTGTTCATGTGGTCTTGAGTTCTTGAAGCCCTGCACTCCATAGCAAAGTGTCCTCTTTTGTGCCAGTTGTAGCACTCCACCTTGGACTTGCCAAAGCCACTGTTCTCATTGCCATTGACATTTAGCTTCCTTCCAGTATTCTTCAAAAATCTTCTGGCCCTCATGGTCAACATGGCCATCTGCCATCTCAAATCCATCTCTTCTAAGTCATCTGGATGAATTTGTTGCAAGTGCTCATGTGCAAGTTGAGGACTATTATGTTGACTAGCCAAGATTGCACAAATAATAGCATCACTTAAGTTGTCAATATTGGCATCATTAACTTGAGTGCTAGTAGTAGAAACTCCACGAGTAGTGTTAACTGATCCTTTAGTGTTGTTATTTGCAGAGGACACAAAAGCCATGTTTTTGCTTGAGCTTGAGCTTGACTTCCCTTTAACTTCTGGCTTACACACATTGAGATTATTGTAAACGTCATCCATGCTCATTGTATCCAGATCATCTTTGTTTCTCCACACCATAACATGTGTGTTCCACTCTGATGACAAGCTTCTTAATAACTTTTGATTGACATCTTCTTAGGAAACATTTTCACCCAAGATCTTCAACTGACTGACAAGATTTTAAAGCCTGTCAAAAGTTTCATCAAGCATCTCAGATCTTGAAGCAGTAAAGTTCTCATACTGTTGCTTCAAGAGATTTCTTTTTGTCTTCCTTGTGGCATCATTCCCACCAAATCTTTTCTCAACAGCTTCCAGCAATGACTTAACATCTTTAATGGAGTTAAACTTTAACTGATGTTCATTAGGAATGCCCATCATTAAAGTGATCTATCATTTACTTCCAACCTTCTCTAAGCCTTGTCTTCAACAGATGTAATAGGAAAAGGAGTCACAACACCTTCCACAGTCTTTGTTTTTGGCAAGGAGTTACCATTCTCAATGACCTCCTAGATAGAATAGTCAATCATCTGGATGTACTGCTCAATTCTTATCCTCTAGATCTCAAAATCTCAAGGTTTGAGCATAGGAACCTTGGAAGCAGCCACCATATGTGCAGAATCTTGATCCATCTTTTCTTCTAGTTTACAGTTTCTAAATCACAAGCTCTGATACCACTTGTTGATCCCAGTAACACTAGATCTCTATCTTTAGCTTGTATAAATAACTAGTTATATTAGATAAATCTAATACATCTAATGATAGAAACTGTTCTTGAATGTATTAAAGATTATGCGAAATCTAATCTTTAAACTTTAGAAGAATTATCAATGAAACAGTAAACACAATGAACACAATTCAACAAGCAAGCCTTAATATTATTAAGAATAATAATACGAATACTCTAATAGTATTAGGGTTACAAAAACCTTGAAGCTAATCGACTTTGTATGTTAAATATGTATTGTGTTGAGGTATCTAACCTAATGCTCTAGGACCTCCTTTTATACACCAAGGAGTCCTAACAGCTTACAATACTTTCCTAAGTATATAAAATCTTTTCTATACTTATCTATTACAAAACTTGATCATAAAGTTATCTTATACATAAGCAGTACTAATATATAACAATACTAACTTAAGCCTAATAGTTCTCCATCAGCAGTTGTAAATTTGTTATAGCAGTAGTAACTTTGCTCTGGCAGTCTTAACCATTACACCAGCAGTAGTAAAACACTTACAATATTTTCCTTGAACTTCATGAGCAACAATATCTTTACCTGAGCAGCAATAACATCAACATAAGTAGTAGTAATACAAACAACAGTAAGATGTCTTTGAATCCCAACATTTAGTATTTTAAGTTCTATGTCATGGTTTTGCTCTCGGCGGTCCTCAACATAGCTATTTTCTAGGATAAACGTATCAAGACGCTTGCGGGCTCTCTCAGCCTCCTCTTGAGCTTTAGCAATTTCTAGTTTACGGGTTTTTATTTCTTGAGATAATGTTTTGGCAATGCCTTGAAACTCAGTAAAATTCCGCTTTAAGCAATATAAATCGTATTGAGCAGAGGATACTAAAGGAATTTTCGAGGATGATCCACCCACTTCATGCGTGGATGTCGGACCTCGAATAGGAGAATCAAGATTGGATTCGGAAGATGTTTGTGATATAGGAGGTGGTGATGTCAAAGGAGATAGTGGTGGTATGGAAACGACGGGTTCCAGATCCTCCTCCGGTTCAACCCAATGTTGGACAAAATAATCGGGAGAATCCGATACAATATCAGTCGGTAGTTGTTCCTCATCTTCTTCTTCATCTAAATCTTCAAAAGTGTGGAAAACGTAAAGGGGTGAATACGTTTCCGTTTCAAACATAAAACCTTTGTATCAAATATAGTATAAACCATTGCATTTGCTAATCTCGACGCGAGGATACATTTAATGCATTACGGCATGTAAGGCCAACCCCTTAATATCACATAAGATTTCGCAAGATTAATGGTTTATTATAAATCAAGTTTCACCATTATTAGTCCTGTTTGTTTTACTTGATCAAGCGTGTCATAATATGTAAAGTGTTAAATATAGTTTAAGACTATATTAATACTTAAAAGACCACGTATACATCACAATCATAAACATCAACCACATAGACAATCAACAATATAAAGCAAGAATAAAAGTAAAGCGATAAGTAAAAGGATACACAAACCAACACTGGGATTTATAATGGTTCGGTCACGAAGCTCCTCTTCGCCCTACTCCACTCCCCGAGTACCCTACTCGAGAGTTACTTCACTAGATCAACAAACTCCATTTTTGGCGGACAAAACCTTACACAACGTCGCTTATACTTTATCCGGTACAAAGCTAAATACCGAGTCCTTCACATAAGGTGGAACCAAACCTTATCACTACGCCGCCTACACTTTATGCGGTACAAGGCTAGATACCGGGTTCCATTACAATGGAGGAACCACTACCCGATCAACACGACACATCTATGACACCAGTTATGTTTTGTGGCCCAACATAACAAACCTTGTGTTTTATGGTACAAACACATAAACCATCTAATCTAGTTATAGATACAAGAAGATGATACAAGACAAGATCCAAGACAATGTGTCTAATGGATATGAAATCCTAAACCAACATCAAGAACACAAAGCATGATGTACTTAGTATTCCATGAATGAAGATGAAAAGTTTCCCAAGCTTGTTGTAGAATATCTTCATGTGCTTGTATGCTTGTGATGGAGGATAACTTCAGTAGGTAAGGATGCAAGATCTATAGGCTTGCTTTGGAGGATCACATCGGGAGTATGCTTACAATAAATGAAAGTTATAAGCATTATGATCATATGAGAAAGAATGTGTTCCACATGTTTTCCTACTAATCTAAATGTGTTAGAAATGGTGGAGAGAAAGTGTGTGAAAAGGTGTGTGTTGCAATGAAGGAATGGTCTTGTATTTATAGGCAAAGTCACTACTGTCAGCCAGATCTGGCAGATCCCTTCCCAAAGGGATCCAACCATTGTAATCTAAGAGATCCGGCATACTGGGTAAACCAATCCGTATTTTGGATTATAAACCGGGTTTTGGGTTATGGGTATTGCACCATGGGTCATGGATTTTGGGTCATGGGTACCCAACAAGATATAATGTATCTAGACAATGGGTTATGGACCTTGGGTCATGGATCATGGACTTTGGGTCATGGGTTATGGGTTTTACCCAACATGATGTCATGCATGATATCATACAATGGGTCATGGGTAATGGGTCATGTGTCATGGACTTTGGGTCATGGGTATCCAACTAGATATATTGAACCTAGACAATGGGTTATGGGTTATGGATAATCCATCCTATTTTATTAACCATTTTCTTAACTAGTTTTAAGCTCATGTATTTTATAAAAGTGGAAGTAACAAATGTTACTTATAAGTGTTTTATAAAAATGGTTTTGGCTTTATATAAACTATTTAACTAGATGTGTTTAATGGCTTATTAGGGGATTAATCATAACGCAACATAACAAGCATGTACGAACCTGTGTTGTAGCATACAAGGAATTGAGTCGTCGAGAGGTGTTGAAAGTATGTTGAGACAAAATATAATTACAAGTAACTTATACATTTTACGTTATGTATTACAAGTTACATGTTTGTCATCAACAAAACAAACGAGACTGTATAGATTAAATATCGTAATATTTGTACTAACAATCTCCCCCTTTTTGATGATGACAAAATATATGTAAACGTAAAAGATAGGTAAAATGGAAAAGTTACTTGTGTCCGTACTTCCTTTACATTACCTTCTCCGTTTGCACTCTTATCCCCCTTTTGTCGAAACAAAAAGGGTGTGTCCTTGGAGTTTAAACTTCATTTCTCCCAATAATGGTGAGCTTGTATCATCCCTAGTGAAGTTAAATTAAAAACAACTTATTGCTCCCATTGTTGTACACAATTGGCACACCACGCCAATACCTTCAACATGAAACATTAATAAAGGAAGAGAAGAATTATCAACAAGATTCACTTCAGTGGTCTTGATGATGACAAAGCTTAGCAACTCATGACCTTGAGCTTGCACGTCTTCAAGAGATTGTGATCTTGCCCTTAAGAGGAACCTAGAGAATCCAAAAAAAAAAAATCCTTTAAATTATAACCATTTTTGCCAACGGATCAATGGATTAAATTTTGAGGCTTAACCTACATCAAGGTTAGTGTTGTGGAATAAAAAAATATAGGGTGAGAAAGAAATCTCCCTTTTGTCCAAACACAAAGGAATTTTGAAGAATGAATGTGTGCATGCTCCTCCTTGATGGTTGCTCCCCCTTGTTAAGGGCATCAAGTATTTTAGGAAGGCTAAGATGAAAGTATTGCAAAATCTGCAATGTTTTTGCTTTGAAGAAAGCTCCCCCTTGCTCGAGGGCGACAAGTACACCTAGCGTGTTTTGAAAATCTAGAAAACAAAAAACTAGTGCAAAGATGTATTCCTCCTTAGACGAGTAAGTCATATGATGCACTCCGTAGATGCTCGATGGAAGCTCCCCCTTGCTCGAGGGCATCAAGAAGAACCTACAAAAAAATAGGTAAACCTCGTCCAGAGACAAGTGTGCCATATACAAAACCATGTGTATGAGTGAACCAAAAAAATAAGTGTAAAATTTCGTCAATAGACGAGAATCCCATACACATCAAAGTGTATATATATGAGCCTACCAAGAAAGGATTAGTGTAAAAAGAAAAATAATCCTACTACTTGCATTATCGTGGTTGGTTTAGAGGTTTTAAGGTTGTTCAAGGTAAGAAAAAAAATGTATTTGGGGATGAGATGCATTTCATTACAAAATTCACTTGGCTTTTGACAACATAGATGTTTGTGGATGATGGTTGAGTGACCATGAATTTTAGTGGTAGTGAGACACTAGTAGGATGTGGTTGACACAAGTAGGTTGTGGTTTGAGGTTGATGAGAGATCAAGTTTTACTAGGTAAGAAAGTGACTCAAGAGTAGTAAGATATAGTGATGAAAGGTATCAAGGTGACTCTTTTTGTTGACTCGGTTGATGACTCAATAAAGGATTTTTCACTAAGATTGACCTTGTTGGTTAATCAAGTACTTGAGGTGGTAGACATGATGACTTTGTGAGTAGTGACAGAATTGGAGGAAGATGGTGAGGATGATGCAAGATTAGGAATATAAAAAGTGTGCGAATGAGCACAACTTGACTTGATAATGAAATCGACCATTGTCAAGCTACAAGAATCCAAATGAGTTAGTACAAAAGGAAAACATTTATACAAATGGAGAAATTGTTCACATAATATCATGAAAAGAAAAAAAGAACACGTAAATAATCACATAAACGCAGCTCATTTATAAACATATAAGAAATTGATAATACTATGTGTTGAGCAAGTGTTTGAGTGGAAAAAGGAAATTTGAAATGATTATCTCTAGAGATAATGTACCTTCTGTTTCCCCGGTTCCACCAGTTCCCTCACTAGAGGGATCTGGGTAGCTTTAGTCTAGGGATCCGGCTAACAGATGATGTGAAAATGAGATGATTGGGTTCTAGCAAGGTCTAGTACCTACATATCCTAAGTTAGTCAGTCCATTAAGGTGTCTTACATGGCATGATACCTAAGTGGTCAAGACTAATGAGTGAGGTTTGTCAATGATGACTTTTGTGGAGTTTTAGAAACACAAATGAGTGATCATGGATGACACTAAGTGTTTTGAGGATGGCTAATGATCATAGAAACCAGATGGTGATCAAAGGAAAATTTAGAAAATTTCTTATAAATCACAAGAAATGAAAACTAGTTTTTAGAGAATTTTAAGGTAGAGATGACTAAAATCAATTTGTCAAAATTGAGAGAAATATCAAACTAGGTGTTTTGAGATGAGAGGAACAATGTGTAAACATTGGAGCGGAAAGATGGTGAGTTTTGAAGTAATGATAAATAAAAAAAAACACCTTGAATGTGATCCTAAGTCATCCATGAGTGAATGTGAGATCAACTGAGCCTAAGGAAAGTTTAAGTGATCCTAATGTAGCATGTTTAACTAGTCCAATAAGGTCTGGAAGGTTGGATTGATGCAAGGAGGCTAAAAAGGAATTTATGTTCACCCGGATCCCATGGATCCTTCACTTGAGGGATTCATCTAGTTATATCCCAGGGTTCTGGCGTCTGAGACAGATTTCCTTAACATAATGGTTGCAAAATTTTGCTCTATGTATCGAATTTGAAACTAATAATTTCTACAACAAGCATACATGTATACAAGTAAAGCATAACAAGGAGAGCATGTAGAAATAACATATAGGCAATCAAATGAGACCGAGCTCACAAATAACACAGAGGTTTAGCAAACTTTACAAGCACTATTCAAGAAGCTCAAAACAGATTTACGGTCTGGATTAGTAAATCATTTACACTAACAATGGCGTGCAAGGAATGTATCCAGAAAGAAAAGAGCGCATGATGGTGTTCAAGACAAAAGAGTTGTAAGGTGCTAGTTTAGGACAATCTAGACTATATTTAGATCCAGAAGGTGGAGTTGTTGTTTGTGGAGATGAAGGAGTTGTGTTTAGAAGAGTAAGTGATAGGATTTAGAAAGGCTTGAAGCAAGTACGGTTTTGTGAGTTTGTTTTAGCTAAGAGATGTTTACCTATGTGTTGGTACTGAAGAGTAAGAAACACATGTATATGCGTCCTTAAGAAATTGAATTGCATAGAAGATTGTTTTGGTCAATGGAAGCAATGAACTATGTATAGTCATTACGGATGGTGATTAGCATATAATGAACTTCACCCATGAAGTCATGTAGCTCTTCTCGATCAAAGCAAGATAATCGCTTGATGAGGCAAGTGGTTGTGATTGACTATAAGAAAAATAAATTTTACAACTTGTTTGATTAGTAATCCTAAGACAACACAAAGTATTTCCATTATAAACTTACTTTAGAAAAATATAGGAGTATAAATTTCTCAAGTGAGAGAATGAATATGAGACTACTACTATCGGTGCTCAATTACGGCTAAACACGACTATTTTTACGGGTGATTCCACATACCCAACTTCTCTTAAAGAAGCAATTCAACCATAAGGTCAAATTGAGTTTCTAGTGCAATAAGTTCTCCAGTATTCATTCTCAAGTTAGGAAAATTTATATTCCTACAATGGCCTATCGAAGAGTAACAATGATGATACTTTGCTTCGTTTTTATTAATATTATGCCTGATGCAAATGCATAACAACTAAGGTGACGAAGGTGTCATGTTTAAATATAAAAATTTAAAGAGGTCCATGATGAGTGTCTAAATACTCATCATTTTTGTACCAATTAAACTGCAAAAACATCTGAAAACACTCAGAAATGCATCAAAATGATAAAAATATCACAAATAAGTGTTTTATGTGTTTTAAATGCAAAAATATCAAAATCTGGTAAAAAAACGTATCAAGTTTGCATAATTGGCAGTTTTAGTTCCCCAAGTTTCAAAAGTTGTCAAAAACAGTCCCTAGTAAAACAAAATAAAGAAAAATGTTATTCAAGGTCCCTGAAATATTCTAAGTTGTCAAAAATGGTCCTTGAATAAATCTTTTGTCAAATGGCAGAAAAGGTCCCTCAAGTTTTGAAATTGTCACAAATAGTCCTTGGAAAATTGAAAATGTCAAAACTGGTCCTTGTACTATTAAAGTTTGTCATTTTTAGTCCTTGTGTGAACTTTGAGAAATGGGCAGATTTGGTCCCTCAAGATTGGAATAGTTGCAGCTTTGGTCCTTGTCATCTAAACAAGCCAAGCCTTGTCAAAATCCTTTTGACCCCCTGTCACTTATACATTTTGGACCCCTGTCATTCCCTGTTTTGAACCCCTGGTCAAACCAAAGTCAAACAATACCCATAGCCCGCCCACCTGTCCTGTTTATCCCTCCCACCTGTCTTCCCCAAGTTGCCTGCAACTCTCACTCTCCCGTCAACTCACCTTTCCCTCCACCCCTCATCATCACAACCCACTACAATAAATGCCACCCCCTAGTTGCTAAAACACAGAGCCTACAGTCGAATATAGCTTTTCCCGCCAAAAAACGTGGACAACTATTAGCACTCCAAACTGATCCAATGGCTTAGATTTTTAATGGGATTTGCTCAGAAGGACACGTGGAAGATTTCTAGTGTATAAAAGAGGAAGAAGAGGCAAGAGAAGAAAAGTAGTTAGTTTTTTAATTTCATTGTATGTCGTTTTTCTTAAATTCTCTCAATTAGTCTCTTAAAATGTAATTTTAAGCTTTTATTGTATTCAAATTAAGCTACTTAGTTATTTTAATCCATTTCAAGTTTTAATTCAAGGTTCCACTTAAGTTTCAAATTTTCATGTTAACTGTTGCAAAGTCCAGTTTTAAATTCTTATGTCCAAACCTTCAACAGCTTATTCTTAAGATCCAATAAGCTTATTTGAGCTATTTAAAGCTTTTGGTAAGCTTACAATACAGTTTCAAGTAATTTTCATGTTAAGTCAACAAAAGTCAACTCAAGAAGCAAAAATTGGGTTAAGCAGCTTGGAAATGGATAATGGTTGATGCAGTGTTGATATTGGGCTGGATTTGAATAGCATAGTGTAGTTTTGGTTTTGGTTTAAGCTGCAATATCAGCTGGAACACCTGTGAGTGTTTCATATCATTTGCAGTTTTGCATTTTGTACTTGTATGTGTAATATGTGGCCATTGAGTATTTTAAACTTGTTCATTAGTTGTAATTAGGGTAATCTAACTCAGTTTAATCCATTATATAAGCTAGAGCAGAGTTTAGCACAGTTTAAAGTTCAAATCAGTCATAACAGGTGTGTTTGGATTTGCTGTTTAAACTGCATTAGAGGCTTGTTCAGTGATTGAGTCTTGTTGTTTCAGTCTTGTTTACCTCATTTGAGCTCATTGCTGTCTTAATATTGCACCTACATTAGTCCAAAGTCAAAATCACTCAAGTTCTGTTTTAACAACTTAACTGTTGGATTTTTATAAAAGAAAAAACTTGTTTTGTGTTTCAAATTCATAGATATAGCTTGCACTCAGTTTATTTCATCTTATTACATCTATTTCAGTCCATAAATTTGGTTTCAAAGATCAATAAAGTCAAAATCTCCAAACTGCTCAAAAGTCAAAACATGAAAAATCAGTTTTGAGCCCAACTGGGGTGAATTTTCTTGAGCTCAGTTCTGGGCCAAATCAAATGAAACTTGTGGTTTTAAAAAGTTCTACTGGTCTAGTTTATTATTGTGATTTTTGTATATTTTTTTGAATTTTTATAAGCTCTGAAATGGCTTATCAACTTGGGCTTATATGCCCTGTGCAACTGACTCAGCATTAACTGAGTCTGCACAGGGTTTGTGCAGCCTTTGCACAGAGCTCATCTTAGCTCACCTAGTTCTGGTTTTTGGTTTACAAGCACTTGGCCAGGTCTAGTTCAGGTTTCAGCTTTTGTTTTTGAAGCTCAGCTTATTGAGAAGCTTGTGTTTAAGCTCAAAAGGAGTACCCTCAAATCTGTTTTTAACTCATAAGCTCAAAACCTCAAATCTTTGTAGTTTGCAATTTAGAGGTTAAGGTTTGTTGTTTTTAGTCACTTTTGAGTACTTTTAGCATATTAGAGCTTCTGTGATAGTGTGGTGCTTATTTGGTACCATTTGCTTAAAATAAGTGCTTATTTATAAGCACTTGGCTTGGCAGTTTCATATTCCTTCACACAAGCACCTGTTTTTATATTTTTCCTAGATTCCTCATATTATTTTAAGCTTATCTTGAATTTTTCAGATTTTTCTAAGACTGTTTGGTATTTTTCTTAATTAACATCAGTTTTTAAGCCTTTTTAATTATCATTTAATACAAATAATTCAGAAAAGTTTCAAAAAAATAATTTTTCATTTTTCTTAGGTTAAGATAAATATAAAAAGTCAAAAAAATATTTTTCCAGATTTTTCTTAGTTAAATTTGTATTTTTAAGCAATTTAATTAGTTTTTAATAGTTTTTTAATTCATAAAAAAATCCAAAAATAATCAGAAAAATATAAAAATAGTTTTGAAAATTCTCTTTTGATATTTTAGATTTTTCCAAGTCAAAATTTTCATTTTTCTAGCTTAATTTCATATTTTCTTGTATTTTAGGCTATTATTTAATAAGTAAAAGTAGTTTTTAATTAATAATAATTAATTAAATAGTTATAAAAATAATTTTCTTTTTCTAAAAATTTTCTTTTATCATTAGGTTTGTAAAATTATCACTTTTATATTTTTAGGATTAATATTGCTTCAGTTTACATTTTCTTGTATACGTCACGTAGTTTTTAATTTAAAATCTTGTATACGTCACGTAGTGTTTAATTTAAATTTTATAAAAGAAAAATCAAAAACATCAGTTTAAAAATAGTGATAGCGTTTATTTAATATAGTTTATCTTTTTTAATTTCCTTTAATTTGCATTTAAGCCCCTGTAGTTTATAAACTTTTTCCTTAGTTATAATTAACCATATCTCCGTATCCGTTCAAATCTTCTCGATCACTACACGTTTGACTATTCTCGCACAACTCGTTGGGACTTAACGACCTGGGGAAACACTATACTCTCCTGATCTTCATTGCATTTGTGTCTGAACTGTTTTAAGTTTCTTACGGTTAGCCGTTCACAAGTGGTCGGCTTGAGTGATAAAACTTGACTGTTTGGGACCGAATCAAATTTTGGCGCCGCTGCCGGGGAGCAGTGCTAATAGTCTTACGTTTAGCAGATTAGTGATTTGAATATTCACTCCTTGTTCATACCATCTATATATGTTTATATTTTCTTATTAAAATTCAAAAACCCAAAAACATTTTAAATCAGTTTTCAACAAACACAAAAAAACCCAAAAAGATTTTCTTTCTTATTTTTACATCATGTTTTTCAAAAATACCAAAAATATTCATCTTAACCCTCTTACCCTTTTTGATTCTTTATCCCTTTACCCTCTATCCATTTGATTCTAACTTCTTCTATTCTCATGGAATCTCTCGACTGCGACGAATTCTGGGACGAAGTTGAAAAACTTCAGACTTTATCACAAATGTCAAGAATTCGTGTTGTTTGTGATGATCCATTAATTCTGCGTAGGGAAATGGAACGAGAAACCGGGGTGACAAAGGACCAGGTACTTCCCTCTAATAATGGAAGTGCTAAATACGTCCAACCTACGGTTATCCAAAGATCTAACCCCTCAATTGCTGCTAAGCCGTCTAGAATTGATCCTAAACTTTCACGATTTACGGTTAAAAGCAAACATGCAGAATTTAGACCAGTGACTAGCAAGAATGACTTGCCTAATCTTCACGTTTCTCGAGAACCAGAACCGGAGACCATAAAGGAAGTGGTGGAAATTGCTAGCTCTCAGAGCACACCACTTGTCCCACCTCCGGATTTTTCAAAATGTTCTTCGAGACTTAATAGTCATTCGGATCACCATGTTGGGTTTGTTGATTCTTTGAATGAACCGATTCCTTCTCATAACTCTCAAATAGAATCGTTTATTCCTTGCGTTGGTTGTGGTGAGCCTCTTTTTGGTTCACCCTGTCGCTGGTGTACGTGTGTACAGTGTGGTAATGATATTCGGAACGGGAGTTGTTTATTTTGTGGTTCGAGGAATTCATTTGATTATGATCCTAATCCGAACTCATTTAACGACCCCTCAAACTTTTCCAATTACCCACCACAGCCCGACTTATCTTCATATAATCAACATAACTGCTGTGAATTTTGTGGAGGTCCTCACCAAGGATTTGAGTGTCAATCCGGAAACACGTTTGTCTATGAACAGTTTTCCGGTGATGCTCAAAACCTTGGTTATGACCAACATCCATATGATTCACCAATCCAGGCTCAACAGTTTTACTGTTGTGAGAACTGTGGAGGTCCCCATTTCAGCTCTGATTGTCAAACAGGGAATCCATTCCCTTGTAACAATTACGACTATCCATATCACTACCAACCTCCACAGTGCCAAATGACTCAAACTCCTCAGCAAACCCAACAAGACACTTTTCTAGAGCTTCAGGAGTCAGTGAAAAGAACTGAGGAATTGAGTAAAACAGCATTTCATAATGTTCCCAGTTTTTCTTGTGTATATTGTGGGGGTCCTCATGATGATTATCAATGTCAACCTTCCGGTTTTGACAAATCTCCACTCCCACAATATCCCGTCACTCAAAATTCACATGAGAAATCCATGGAAGAATTGCTAGCTGAAGAGCAGGCTGCTAAAATAAATTCCCAAATTACCTTTGAAAAATCTGTTAGGGAATCAATTGCAAAAGAAAAAGCAGCCAGATCTAGCTCTCAATTTCGTTTTATTCCTGATGATAGTGATGATGATGATACACTTGATTCATCAAGTTCATCAGTTGATATTCCAGCAGTTGAGATTCATTCTCAAACAACTGCTATCACACCCGAGGTTCACACTCACTCTCTGAACATGGGGGATGAGCTTCTTGACACTGTTCCTAAAAAGGAATCGGACGAATTCATAAAGTCTAGTGTTGAGAACCTTGTCCCAATCCCAAGAGAGTCACAGGGAATTCTCGAGCATTTGTGTGATATCCCTACCCCTCATGTCTTCCCAAAAGATCATGTTGAGATGTTCTCCGATTCTAATGATGAAGATTCGTTATCTTGTGGAGACATCGTTTATGTGGAAGATTTACCTTCTGAGCTTGTTAGCTTAGAAGAAGAGAATGATGAAGTTACTGACACTGAAATCAAAGATGAAGCACTTCATGCAACATTACTGAATGTCAGTCTTCTCATTTCTAAAATCGAGGCTTTCAAAGAAAAACCTATTTCATCTCCTATCCCCACCAAGGATAGTGACATTTTTTCCGATGATTCTATTCCGGAAATGGAAGCCTTCTATTTTGATAATATGGGAGAGAAGATTAGTGGCAGTACCACTTTTCATTCTCATAATTCTCTCCCCGATTATGAATCATTTACATTGGAGGAGTTCACCAGTGAACCCACTCATATCAATTCTGAATATGATTCATTCACCTTCGAGGAGTTCTCCTGTGAACTTACTCATATCATATCTCCGCCGGAGTATGATAATTTCTACTTTGATCTAGACACACCCATAATATGTCTTGATCAAGTGAGCTTAACTAAGGAGATTCGTGAAACTATGAATTCTCCTATTGAGGATGAAGAGTTAGTCATGATTTTTATCATGATTTTCTTTCTTTTCTTCATGTATCCCGTGGCCTCTCCTGATCTTCACTCCTTCGGAAATGAAGACATTATCTTTGACCACGGCATTTTCATCTATCATTTGTGAGCCGGTTCTATGTATATCTCATTGGTGTGGAACTTTCACGTACTTCAATGTTTATCCAAACATCTTGAATGAAAGTCCGATGGAGATTGTTGCTTCCACCTTACTTCCCCATGAACAAATTAATTCGGGGTCGAGTCAAGCTAGCGACTCGGTAATAAAAAACAGTAGTTAAACATGGGTTTTCACCCGTGTGTACCACCCTAGTGTGGGGGAGATGCCCCACATGTTGTATATAGATCTAAAAAAATGAATGAAAATTGTAAATATTAAAAAAGAGAATAATTGTTGTGTTTCTACACTTAGCTAGTAATGTTATCTTTTTACGTTCTAAGTTTCGGCATAACAGCCGGTACTTTGAATATTGAGGACAATATTCATTTCTAAGTGTGGGGGGGAATTCTCACGAATTTTATCATGTAATTATACCGCCCAATTCCCCCATTTTTGGCCAAAATTTTTTTTGGAGTAAATGTTTTACACTTACTCAGCTTACGGTTATCAGTCCGCCTTGTCTAATAAACAAAAGGACTGGCTAATCCAGGATCAAACGGCTCTTGGTAAAGATATCTCAAATCCGTTGACGGCTTGCAATTTGCCCAAAATTGTATGGTATTCAGCTCACCATATCCTTAAAAGTGAAGAGTTGGCTAGCCCGCAAGTTTATGGCTTGTGGTAAAGGCAGTTGGAAAACCATAATTGGTAATCAGCTCACCAAAGATATTTTATCTAAGAGTTGGCTAGTCAAGAAGCAAACGGCTTCTGGTAAAGACAAATCAAATCCGTTGAAAGCTGATGATTTGCTCAAAATCATTTGGTTATCGGTGTACCAAGGTTCTTACTTGAACTGAAACATTTGGCTACTCCAGAAGTAATGGCTTTTGGTAAAGAGATGAAATCCATTAATTTTTCTCAAAACATTGCTAGGGACTAGCAATATCTTACTGTGGGGGATTGATGAGTGTCTAAATACTCATCATTTTTGTACCAATTAAACTGCAAAAACATCTGAAAACACTCAGAAATGCATCAAAATGATAAAAATATCACAAATAAGTGTTTTATGTGTTTTAAATGCAAAAATATCAAAATCTGGTGAAAAACGTATCAAGTTTGCATAATTGGCAGTTTTAGTCCCCCAAGTTTCAAAATTTGTGAAAAATAGTCCCTGGTAAAACAAAATAAAGAAAAATGTTATTCAAGGTCCCTGAAATATTCTAAGTTGTCAAAAATGGTCCTTGAATAAATCTTTTGTCAAATGGCAGAAAAGGTCCCTCAAGTTTTGAAATTGTCACAAATAGTCCTTGGAAAATTGAAAATGTCAAAACTGGTCCTTGTACTATTAAAGTTTGTCAGTTTTAGTCCTTGTGTGAACTTTGAGAAATGGGCAGATTTGGTCCCTCAAGATTGGAATAGTTGCAGCTTTGGTCCTTGTCATCTAAACAAGCCAAGCCTTGTCAAAATCCTTTTGACCCCCTGTCACTTATACATTTTGGACCCCTGTCATTCCCTGTTTTGAACCCCTGGTCAAACCAAAGTCAAACAATACCCATAGCCCGCCCACCTGTCGTGTTTATCCCTCCCACATGTCTTCCCCAAGTTGCCTGCAACTCTCACTCTCCCATCAACTCACCTTTCCCTCCACCCCTCATCATCACAACCCACTACAATAAATGCCACCCCCCCTAGTTGCTAAAACACAAAGCCTACAGTCGAATATAGCTTTTCCCGCCAAAAAACGTGGACAGGTATTAGCACTCCAAACTGATCCAATGGCTTAGATTTTTAATGGGATTTGCTCAGAAGGACACGTGGAAGATTTCTAGTGTATAAAAGAGGAAGAAGAGGCAAGAGAAGAAAAGTAGTTAGTTTTTTAATTTCATTGTATGTCGTTTTTCTTAAATTCTCTCAATTAGTATCTTAAAATGTAATTTTAAGCTTTTATTGTATTCAAATTAAGCTACTTAGTTATTTTAATCCATTTCAAGTTTTAATTCAAGGTTCCACTTAAGTTTCAAATTTTCATGTTAACTGTTGCAAAGTCCAGTTTTAAATTCTTATGTCCAAACCTTCAACAACTTATTCTTAAGATCCAATAAGCTTATTTGAGCTATTTAAAGCTTTTGGTAAGCTTACAATACAGTTTCAAGTAATTTTCATGTTAAGTCAACAAAAGTCAACTCAAGAAGCAAAAATTGGGTTAAGCAGCTTGGAAATGGATAATGGTTGATGCAGTGTTGATATTGGGCTGGATTTGAATAGCATAGTGTAGTTTTGGTTTTGGTTTAAGCTGCAATATCAGCTGGAACACCTGTGAGTGTTTCATATCATTTGCAGTTTTGCATTTTGTACTTGTATGTGTAATCTGTGGCCATTGAGTATTTTAAACTTGTTCATTAGTTGTAATTAGGGTAATCTAACTCAGTTTAATCCATTATATAAGCTAGAGCAGAGTTTAGCACAGTTTAAAGTTCAAATTAGTCATAACAGGTGTGTTTGGATTTGCTGTTTAAACTGCATTAGAGGCTTGTTCAGTGATTGAGTCTTGTTGTTTCAGTCTTGTTTACCTCATTTGAACTCATTGCTGTCTTAATATTGCACCTACATTAGTCCAAAGTCAAAATCACTCAAGTTCTGTTTTAACAACTTAACTGTTGGATTTTTATAAAAGAAAAAACTTGTTTTGTGTTTCAAATTCATAGATATAGCTTGCACTCAGTTTATTTCATCTTATTACATATATTTCAGTCCATAAATTTGGTTTCAAAGATCAATAAAGTCAAAATCTCCAAACTGCTCAAAAGTCAAAACATGAAAAATCAGTTTTGAGCCCAACTGGGGTGAATTTTCTTGAGCTCAGTTCTGGGCCAAATAAAATGAAACTTGTGGTTTTAAAAAGTTCTACTGGTCTAGTTTATTATTGTGATTTTTGTATATTTTTGTGAATTTTTATAAGCTCTGAAATGGCTTATCAACTTGGGCTTATATGCCCTGTGCAACTGACTCAGCATTAACTGAGTCTGCACAGGGTTTGTGCAGCCTTTGCACAGAGCTCATCTTAGCTCACCTAGGTCTGGTTTTTGGTTTACAAGCACTTGGGCAGGTCTAGTACAGGTTTCAGCTTTTGTTTTTGAAGCTTAGCCTATTGAGAAGCTTGTGTTTAAGCTCAAAAGCAGTACCCTCAAATCTGTTTTTAACTCATAAGCTCAAAACCTCAAATCTTTGTAGTTTGCAATTTAGAGGATAAGGTTTGTTGTTTTTAGTCACTTTTGAGTACTTTTAGCATATTAGAGCTTCTGTGATAGTGTGGTGCTTATTTGGTACCATTTGCTTAAAATAAGTGCTTATTTATAAGCACTTGGCTTGGCAGTTTCATATTCCTTCACACAAGCACCTGTTTTTATATTTTTCCTAGATTCCTCATATTATTTTAAGCTTGTCTTGAATTTTTCAGATTTTTCTAAGACTGTTTGGTATTTTTCTTAATTAAAATCAGTTTTTAAGCCTTTTTAATTAGCATTTAATACAAATAATTCAGAAAAGTTTCAAAAAAATAATTTTTCATTTTTCTTAGGTTAAGATAAATATAAAAAGTCAAAAAAATATTTTTCCAGATTTTTCTTAGTTAAATTTGTATTTTTAAGCAATTTAATTAGTTTTTAATAGTTTTTTAATTCATAAAAAATCCAAAAATAATCAGAAAAATATAAAAATAGTTTTGAAAATTCTCTTTTGATATTTTAGATTTTTCCAAGTCAAAATTTCATTTTTCTAGCTTAATTTCATATTTTCTTGTATTTTAGGCTATTATTTAATAAGTAAAAGTAGTTTTTAATTAATAATAATTAATTAAATAGTTATAAAAATAATTTTCTTTTTCTAAAAATTTTCTTTTATCATTAGTTTTGTAAAAATATCACTTTTATATTTTTAGGATTAATATTGCTTCAGTTTACATTTTCTTGTATACGTCACGTAGTTTTTAATTTAAAATCTTGTATACGTCACGTAGTGATAAAAATTGCATTTGATAAAACTTCACAAGTGGTCATTCACAAGTATTCATCCCTAATGATAAAAGAAAATAGTTTTAATCCCCGGCAGCGGCGCCAAAAATTTGATCCGTTCCAAACCGTCAAGTTTTCTCACACAAGCCGGCCACTTGTGAATGGCCGACCGTAAGAAACTTAAAACGGTTCAGAAACGAATGCAATGAAGATCAGGAGAGTATATTGTTTCCCCAGGTCGTTAAGTCCCAACGAGCTGTGCGAGAATAGTCAAACGTGTAGTGATCGAGGGGATTTGAATGGAAAAGGATTGTGAGTGATTGATTTATACTAAAGAAAGAGTACATAAACTACAGGGGCTTAAATGCAAATTAAAGGAAATTAAAAAGATAAACTATATTAAATAAACGCTATCACTATTTTTAAACTGATGTTTTTGATTTTTTCTTTTATAAAACTTAAATTAGAAACTACGTGACGTACAAAATAAAATGTGAAACTGAAGCAATATTAATCCTAAAAATATGAAATTGACATTTTTACAAACCTAATGATAAGAGAAATTTATTAGAAAAAGAAAATTATTTTTATAACTATTTATCTAATTATTATTAATTAAAAACTATTTTTAACTATTTAGTAATACACTAAAATACAAGAAAATATGAATTAAAGCTAGAAAAATGAAATTATGACTTGGAAAAATCTAAAATAACTAAAAAGAATTTTCAAAACTAATTTTGTATTTTTCTGATTATTTTTGGATTTTTTTTATGAATTAAAAACTATTTAAAACTACTTAAATTACTTAAAAATACAAATTTAACTAAGAAAAATCTGGAAAAATATTTTTTTGACTTTTTATATTTATCTTAACTTAAGAAAAATGAAAAATTATTTTTTTGAAACTTTTCTGAATTAATTGTATTAAATGCTAATTAAAATGACTTAAAAACTGTTTTAAATTAAGAAAAATAGCAAACTGATCTACAAAAATCTGAAAAATTCAAGTTAAGTCTAAAATAATATTTAGAATCTAGGAAAAATATAAAAACAAGGTGTTGTGTGCAAGAAAATGAAACTGCTATGCAAAGTGCTTATGGATAAGCACTTTTGATAAGCCAAAAGTCACAAGTAAGCACCAAACTTGCACAGAAGCTAGAATAAGCTAAAAGAACTCAAAATGAACTAAAAACAACTATCCTACACCTCTAAGATCCAAACTGTTGAGATTTGATGTTTTGAGCTTGAATGCTAAAAAACATATTTGAAGTACAAAGTTTAAGCAAAGGAATAAGCTACCTAAAAAGCTGAGACTTGAAACCAAGGGATGGAACCTAAACTAGACCTAGCTAGGAGCTTATAATCCAGAAACCAGACCTAGACAAGCTCCTATGAGCTTGTGACAAGCCTGCACAAAACCCTGTGCACACTCAGTATTCACTGAGTGTGTGCACAGGGGAATTATACCCATTTTGACAAGCAGTTTTGAGGCTTTTAAAAAATTACCAAAATTCTACAAAAATGATATTAAGAATCTAGACCAGTTGAAGTTCTTGAACCCACAATTTCATGTGATTTGGCTTAGAAATGAATCCAAGAAAAATCACTCTAGGTTGGTGGAAACTGAGTTTTCCAAGAATTTTTTTGACTTTTTGACAAATATAGAACTTTGACTTTCATGAACTTTGGCACCAATTTTTGGACTGAATATGATGTTAAATGTTGAAATGAAACTACATTAAGCTACTCTAGTGATATTTTAACACAAAACAAACCTTTGGTTTTATAAAATCCTAACAGACATGAAATTAAAACAGGTTGCATAAGATTTTGACTTGGGGTGTTCTAGTGACCAAATAACTGACTCAAATGATTCAAGAGACCTATATTAAGACTGCATAGACAGGTTTCAAACATAAACAAGAGCTCAAGCTCAAATTACACATCTGATCCAAACACCCTTTTGAAATTACTGTTTTGAACTTTAAAAGAACTAACCACTGAGCTAACATGAATTACTGATGAAACTAAGTCTAAATACTCTAATTACCACTAAATAAGCAGGTAAAAACCAATCTTAACCAAAGATACAGATACAAACACAAGTTGCAAATTGAAATGAAAATGACAATGAGACAGATACTCACAATAGTCCAGCTTGTTTCTCAGGCTAAACCAGAACCATAACTACCCTAATCTAGTCTAATCCACCCCCAAACCAAGCTCTGCAACACCCACTATCCAATTCCAACCTGCTTGAACCAAAATTTCTTCTCTGTTGACTTTTGTTGACCATCAACCCATTATGCTTGAAACTGAACAACAAGCTTACAAAAAGCTATATTAAGCTTGAATAAGCTTTTCTGAACTTAAAAATAAGCTGTTGGAAGCTTGAATTTAAGAACTTGAATCTAAAATTTGAAACAGTAAACTGCAAACTTGAAATATAAATGAACCCTTGAATTAAGACTTGAAACTGAGTTATAATGATCAAACCACTTAGTTTTAGTACAGTAGAGCTTAAAATTACAAAATCATAAACTAATTAAGACAGTTTAATAAAAATGACATACATTAAATTTTAAAAACTAACTACTCTCCTCTTCTCTTGCCTCTCTTCTCTCTTTTATATCCCAATAAGCTTCCACGTGTCCTCTGATCAAATCCCACTAGAAATCTCAGCCATTGGATGTGTTTTGAGTGATATTGGCCATCCACGTTTTTTGGCGGGAAAAGTGGTTTTTGGTCTTGGGGCTCTGAAACTGCAACTAGGGGGGGTGGTGGATTGTAGGGGTGATGATGAGGGTTAGAGGATAAGGGATAAGGCCTGAGGGGTGATGGGAAAGGCTGAGAGGTGTTGCAGGGCAAGTGGTTGGGGAAGAAACACAGTGGGCGGCAAAAGGTGTATGGGTTTGACTTTGGTTGACCAGGGGGTCAAAAATAGAGAAGGGGTCACAGGGAATTGGCAAGGGTCACAATGGGTAAAGGGGAGGGGTTAAAATGGTTTTATGGCTTGGTTTAATATTAATGATAAGGACCAAATTTGTAATTCTGCCAAACTAGAGGGACCATTTCTGCCATTATTCCAAAGTTGTCACAAGGACCAAAACTGGCAAGTTCTAATAGTACAAGGACTAGTTTTGACATTTTCAAATTCCCAAGGACTATTTTTGCCAAATTTCAAAGTTTAGGGACCTAAGTTGTAAATTTACAATTTTAAATCTCAAGGACTAATTTTGACAACTTAAGAATCCCTAGGGACTTAAAATGATATTTTTATTTATTTAGATTTACCAGGGACTGTTTCTGACAACTTTTAAAACTTGGGGGACTAAAACTGCCAATTATGCAAACTTGATACGTTTTTCACCAGATTTTGATATTTTTACATTTAAAACACATAAAACACTTATTTGTGATATTTTTATCATTTTGATGCATTTCTGAGTGTTTTCAGATGTTTTTGCAGTTTAAATGGTACAAAAATGATGAGTATTTAGACACTCATCAATCCCCCACACTAAGATATTACTAGTCCCTAGCAATGTTTTGAGAAAAATTAATGGATTTCATCTCTTTACCAAAAGCCATTACTTCTGGAGTAGCCAAATGTTTCAGTTCAAGTAAGAACCTTGGTACACTGATAACCAAATGATTTTGAGCAAATCACCAGCTTTCAATGGATTTGATTTGTCTTTACCAGAAGCCGTTTGCTTCTGGACTAGCCAACTCTTAGATAAATTATCAATATTATCTTTGGTGAGCTGATTACCAATTATGGTTTTTCAACTGCCTTTACCACAAGCCATAAACTTGCGGGCTAGCCAACTCTTCACTTTTAAGGATATGGTGAGCTGAATACCATACAATTTTGGGCAAATTGCAAGCCGTCAACGGATTTGAGATATCTTTACCAAGAGCCGTTTGCTCCTGGATTAGCCAATCCTTATGTGGGTTAGACATGGTGGACTGATTACCATTTGTTGTGTTTAGTACATAGTACTTCCACTAAAAAAAAAAAAAAAATTAAATTTGGCCATTTTGGGGGAAAAAGGGACTAAAAGGGTACATTTATGATTAAATTCGCCAGAATTTCCCCCCCACACTTAGAAATGAATATTGTCCTCAATATTCAAAGTACCGGCTGTTATGCCGAAACTTAGAACGTAAAAAGATAACATTACTAGCTAAGTGTGGAAACACAACAATTATTCTCTTTTTTAATATTTACAATTTTCATTCATTTTTAAGATCTATATACAACATGTGGGGCATCTCCCCCATACTAGAGTGGTACACACGGGTGAAAACCCATGTTTAACTACTGTTTTTGATTACCGAGTCGCTAGCTTGACTCAACCCCGAATTACTTTGTTCATGGGGAAGTAAGTGGAAGAGACAATCTCCATCGGACTTTCATTCAAGATGTTTGGACAAACATTTGAAGCACGTGAAAGTTCCACACCGAAGAGATATACATAGACAGACCCGGATCACACATGGTACATGGAAATGCCAGGGTCAAAGATAATGTCTTCATTCCCGAAGGAGTGAAGAACAGGAGAAGTGACAGAATATATGAAGTAAGGAAAGAAAATCATGATAAAAATCATGACTAACTCTTCATCCTCAATAGGAGAATTCATAGTTTCTTGAATCTCATCAGTTAAGCTTGCTTGATCAAGACATATTATGGGAGTGTCTAGATCAAAGTAGAAATTATCATACTCCGGCGGAGATATGATATGAGTGAGTTCATCTGAGAACTCCATGAAGGTGAATGAATCATATTCATAATTGATATGAGTGGGTTCATTGGTGAACTCCTCCAATGTAAATGATTCATAATCGGGGAGAGAATTATGAGAATGAAAAGTGGTACTGCCACTAATCTTCTCTCCCATATTATCAAAACAGAAGGCTTTCATTTCCGGAATAGAATCATCGGAAAGAATGTCACTATCCTTAATGGGGATAGGAGATGAAATAGGTTTCTCTTTGAAAGCCTCGATTTTAGAAATGAGAAGACTGACATTCAGTAATGTTGCACGAAGTGCTTCATCTTTGATTTCAGTGTCAGTAACTTCATCATTCTCTTCTTCTAAGCTAACAAGCTCAGAAGGTAAATCTTCCACATAAACGATGTCTCCACAAGATAACGAATCTTCATCATTAGAATCGGAGAACATCTCAACATGATCTTTTGGGAAGACATGAGGGGTAGGGATATCACACAAATGCTCGAGAATTCCCTGTGACTCTCTTGGGATTGGGACAAGGTTCTCAACACTAGACTTTATGAATTCGTCCGATTCCTTTTTAGGAACAGTGTCAAGAAGCTCATCCCCCATGTTCAGAGAGTGAGTGTGAACCTCGGGTGTGATAGCAGTTGTTTGAGAATGAATCTCAACTGCTGGAATATCAACTGATGAACTTGATGAATCAAGTGTATCATCATCATCACTATCATCAGGAATAAAACGAATTTGAGAGCTAGATCTGGCTGCTTTTTCTTTTGCAATTGATTCCCTAACAGATTTTTCAAAGGCAATTTGGGAATTTATTTTAGCAGCCTGCTCTTCAGCTAGCAATTCTTCCATGGATTTCTCATGTGAATTTTGAATGACGGGATATTGTGGGAGTGGAGATTTGTCTAAACCGGAAGGTTGACATTGATAATCATCATGAGGACCCCCACAATATACACAAGAAAAACTGGGAACATTATGAAATGCTGTTTTACTCAACTCCTCAGTTCTTTTCACTGACTCCAGAAGCTCTAGATAAGTGTCTTGTTGGGTTTGTTGAGGAGTTTGAGTCATTTGGCACTGTGGAGGTTGGTTGTGATATGGATAGTCGTAATTGTTATAAGGAAATGGATTCCTTGTTTGACAATCAGAGCTGAAATGGGGACCTCCACAGTTCTCACAACAGTAAAACTGTTGAGCCTGGATTGGTGAATCATATGTATATTGGTCATAACCAAAGTTCTGAGCATCACCGGAAAACTGTTCATAGACAAACGTGTTTCCGGATTGACATTCAAATCCTTGGTGAGGACCTCCACAAAATTCACAGCAGTTATGTTGATTATATGAAGATAAGTCGGGCTGTGGTGGGTAATTGGAAAAGTTTGAGGGGTCGTTAAATGAGTTCGGATTAGGATCATAATCAAATGAATTCCTCGAACCACAAAATAAACAACTCCCGTTCCGAATATCATTACCACACTCTACACATGTACACCAGCGACAGGGTGAACCAAAAAGAGGCTCACCACAACCGACGCAAGGAATAAACGATTCTATTTGAGAGTTATGAGAAGGAATCGGTTCATTCAAAGAATCAACAAAACCAACATGGTGATCCGAATGACTATTAAGTCTCGAAGAACATTTTGAAAAATCCGGAGGTGGGACAAGTGGTGTGCTCTGAGAGCTAGCAATTTCCACCACGTCCGTTATGGTCTCCGGTTCTGGTTCTTGAGAAACGTGAAGATTAGGCAAGTCATTCTTGCTAGTCACTGGTCTAAATTCTGCATGTTTGCTTTTAACCGTAAATCGTGAAAGTTTAGGATCAATTCTAGACGGCTTAGCAGCAATTGAGGGGTTAGATCTTTGGATAACCGTAGGGTGGACATATTTAGCACTTGCATTATTAGAGGGAAGTATCTGGTCCTTTGTCACCCCGGTTTCTCGTTCCATTTCCCTACGCAGAATTAATGGATCATCACGAACAACACGAATTCTCGACATTTGTGATAAAGTCTGAAGTTTTTCAACTTCGTCCCAGAATTCGTCGTAGTCGAGAGATTCCATGAGAATAGAAGAAGTTAGAATCAAATGGATAGAGGGTAAAGGATAAAGAATCAAAAAGGGTAAGAGGGTAAAGAGGAATATTTTTGGTATTTTTGAAAAACATGTTGTAAAAACAAAGAATGAAAATCTTTTTGGGGTTTTGATTTTTATAAGAAAATATAAATACATACAGATGGTATTAACAATGAGTGAATATTCAAATCACTAATCTGCTAAACGTAAGACTATTAGCACTGCTCCCCGGCAGCGGCGCCAAAAATTTGATCCGTTCCAAACCGTCAAGTTTTCTCACACAAGCCGGCCACTTGTGAATGGCCGACCGTAAGAAACTTAAAACGGTTCAGAAACGAATGCAATGAAGATCAGG
Organism: Chrysanthemum seticuspe; assembly: GCA_019973895.1. Taxonomy (NCBI): domain Eukaryota; kingdom Viridiplantae; phylum Streptophyta; class Magnoliopsida; order Asterales; family Asteraceae; genus Chrysanthemum; species Chrysanthemum seticuspe. The sequence continues at coordinate 257,206,207 of BPTQ01000004.1, forward strand.
AGAGTATAGTGTTTCCCCAGGTCGTTAAGTCCCAACGAGCTGTGCGAGAATAGTCAAACGTGTAGTGATCGAGGGGATTTGAATGGAAAAGGATTGTGAGTGATTGATTTATACTAAAGAAAGAGTACATAAACTACAGGGGCTTAAATGCAAATTAAAGGAAATTAAAAAGATAAACTATATTAAATAAACGCTATCACTATTTTTAAACTGATGTTTTTGATTTTTTCTTTTATAAAACTTAAATTAGAAACTACGTGACGTACAAAATAAAATGTGAAACTGAAGCAATATTAATCCTAAAAATATGAAATTGACATTTTTACAAACCTAATGATAAGAGAAATTTATTAGAAAAAGAAAATTATTTTTATAACTATTTATCTAATTATTATTAATTAAAAACTATTTTTAACTATTTAATAATACCCTAAAATAAAAGAAAATATGAATTAAAGCTAGAAAAATGAAATTATGACTTGGAAAAATCTAAAATAACTAAAAAGAATTTTCAAAACTAATTTTGTATTTTTCTGATTATTTTTGGATTTTTTTATGAATTAAAAACTATTTAAAACTACTTAAATTACTTAAAAATACAAATTTAACTAAGAAAAATCTGGAAAAATAGTTTTTTGACTTTTTATATTTATCTTAACTTAAGAAAAATGAAAAATTATTTTTTTGAAACTTTTCTGAATTAATTGTATTAAATGCTAATTAAAATGACTTAAAAACTGTTTTAAATTAAGAAAAATAGCAAACTGATCTACAAAAATCTGAAAAATTCAAGTTAAGTCTAAAATAATGTTTAGAATCTAGGAAAAATATTAAAACAGGGTGTTGTGTGCAAGAAAATGAAACTGCTATGCAAAGTGCTTATGGATAAGCACTTTTGATAAGCCAAAAGTCACAAGTAAGCACCAAACTTGCACAGAAGCTAGAATAAGCTAAAAGAACTCAAAATGAACTAAAAACAACTATCCTACACCTCTCAGATCCAAACTGTTGAGATTTGATGTTTTGAGCTTGAATGCTAAAAAACATATTTGAAGTACAAAGTTTAAGCAAAGGAATAAGCTACCTAAAAAGCTGAGACTTGAAACCAAGGGATGGAACCTAAACTAGACCTGGCTAGGAGCTTATAATCCCGAAACCAGACCTAGAAAAGCTCCTATGAGCTTGTGACAAGCCTGCACAAAACCCTGTGCACACTCAGTATTCACTGAGTGTGTGCACAGGGGAATTATACCCATTTTGACAAGCAGTTTTGAGGCTTTTAAAAAATTACCAAAATTCTACAAAAATGAGATTAAGAATCTAGACCAGTTGAAGTTCTTGAACCCACAATTTCATGTGATTTGGCTCAGAAATGAATCCAAGAAAAATCACTCTAGGTTGGTGGAAACTGAGTTTTCCAAGAATTTTTTTGACTTTTTGAGAAATATAGAACTTTGACTTTCATTAACTTTGGCACCAATTTTTGGACTGAATATGATGTTAAATGTTGAAATGAAACTACATTAAGCTACTCTAGTGATATTTTAACACAAAACAAACCTTTGGTTTTATAAAATCCTAACAGACATGAAATTAAAACAGGTTGCATAAGATTTTGACTTGGGGGTGTTCTAGTGACCAAATAACTGACTCAAATGATTCAAGAGACCTATATTAAGACTGCATAGACAGGTTTCAAACATAAACAAGAGCTCAAGCTCAAATTACACATCTGATCCAAACACCCTTTTGAAATTACTGTTTTGAACTTTAAAAGAACTAACCACTGAGCTAACATGAATTACTGATGAAACTAAGTCTAAATACTCTAATTACCACTAAATAAGCAGGTAAAAACCAATCTTAACCAAAGATACAGATACAAACACAAGTTGCAAACTGAAATGAAAATGACAATGAGACAGATACTCACAATAGTCCAGCTTGTTTCTCAGGCTAAACCAGAACCATAACTACCCTAATCTAGTCTAATCCACCCCCAAACCAAGCTCTGCAACACCCACTATCCAATTCCAACCTGCTTGAACCAAAATTTCTTCTCTGTTGACTTTTGTTGACCATCAACCCATTATGCTTGAAACTGAACAACAAGCTTACAAAAAGCTATATTAAGCTTGAATAAGCTTTTCTGAACTTAAAAATAAGCTGTTGGAAGCTTGAATTTAAGAACTTGAATCTAAAATTTGAAACAGTAAACTGCAAACTTGAAATATAAATGAACCCTTGAATTAAGACTTGAAACTGAGTTATAATGATCAAACCACTTAGTTTTAGTACAGTAGAGCTTAAAATTACAAAATCATAAACTAATTAAGACAATTTAATAAAAACGACATACATTAAATTTTAAAAACTAACTACTCTCCTCTTCTCTTGCCTCTCTTCTCTCTTTTATATCCCAATAAGCTTCCACGTGTCCTCTGATCAAATCCCACTAGAAATCTCAGCCATTGGATGTGTTTTGAGTGATATTGGCCATCCACGTTTTTTGGCGGGAAAAGTGGTTTTTGGTCTTGGGGCTCTGAAACTGCAACTAGGGGGGTGGTGGATTGTAGGGGTGATGATGAGGGTTAGAGGATAAGGGATAAGGCCTGAGGGGTGATGGGAAAGGCTGAGAGGTGTTGCAGGGCAAGTGGTTGGGGAAGAAACACAGTGGGCGGCAAAAGGTGTATGGGTTTGACTTTGGTTGACCAGGGGGTCAAAAATAGAGAAGGGGTCACAGGGAATTGGCAAGGGTCACAATGGGTAAAGGGCAGGGGTCAAAATGGTTTTATGGCTTGCTTTAATATTAATGATAAGGACCAAATTTGTAATTCTGCCAAACTAGAGGGACCATTTCTGCCATTATTCCAAAGTTTTCACAAGGACCAAAACTGACAAGTTCTAATAGTACAAGGACTAGTTTTGACATTTTCAAATTCCCAAGGACTATTTTTGCCAAATTTCAAAGTTTAGGGACCTAAGTTGTAAATTTACAATTTTAAATCTCAAAGACTAATTTTGACAACTTAAGAATCCATAGGGACTTAAAATGATATTTTTCTTTATTTAGGTTTACCAGGGACTGTTTCTGACAACTTTTGAAACTTGGGGGACTAAAACTGCCAATTATGCAAACTTGATACGTTTTTCACCAGATTTTGATATTTTTGCATTTAAAACACATAAAACACTTATTTGTGATATTTTTATCATTTTGATGCATTTCTGAGTGTTTTCAGATGTTTTTGCAGTTTAAATGGTACAAAAATGATGAGTATTTAGACACTCATCAATATTGGTTCATGGGGAAAGTTTGTAGATCTGGGACAACCACAGGAGGAATGTCCTCTCCAAAATAATGCTTCAATCGATGACCATTCACTTTAAAGTTTGGACCATCGGGTTGATTTAACTCAATGGTTCCATATGGGAATACTTTAGTGATGGTGAATGGTCCAGACCAGCGGGATTTTAGTTTTCCCGAGAAAATCTTCAATCTTGAGTTGAAAAGAAGTACTCGATCACCGACGTTGAAAACGCGGTTCTTGATTTTGGAGTCATGAATCTTCTTTGTCTTTTCTTTATAGATCAAAGAGTTCTCGTATGCATGATCACGGAGTTCATTTAATTCATTCATTTGAACTTTCCGGTGATCACCAGCTGTCTGAATATCGAAGTTGGCATGCTTCAAGGCCCAGTATGCCTTGTGCTCAAGCTCAACCGGTAGATGACACGCCTTTCCGTACACAAGCTTGTATGGAGTACACCCGATGGGTGTTTTATAAGCTGTACGGAAGGCCCAGAGTGCGTCATCTAGCTTATCCGACCAAGAGGCACGGTTTTCACCTACTGTCCTCTCCAGAATTCTTTTAATCCCTCGGTTGGAAACTTCCACTTGCCCACTTGTTTGGGGGTGGTACGCAGTAGAGAGACGGTGAGTTACACCATAGTTGCAGCTTTGAAAATTCTCTTTTGTTATTTTAGATTTTTCCAAGTCATAATTTTATTTTTCTAGCTTTATTTCATATTTTCTTGTATTTTAGGCTATTATTAAATAGTTAAAATTAGTTTTTAATTAATAATAATTAATTAAATAGTTATAAAAATAATTTTCTTTTTCTAAAAATTTTCTTTTATCATTAGGTTTGTAAAAATATCATTTTCATATTTTTAGGATTAATATTGTTTAAGTTTCACATTTTCTTGTGTACGTCACGTAGTTTTTAATTCAAGTTTTATAAAAGAAAAATCAAAAACATCAGTTTAAAAATAGTGATAGCGTTTATTTAATAGAATTTATCTTTTTAATTTTCTTTAATTTGCATTTAAGCCCCTGTAATTTACAAATCTTTTCTTTAGGTATAAAATAACTCAAAACCCTTACTAATCACTATCCTTAGTGATTATCCGACATCTGATTGTGTTAAACACCATTCATCCTCAGTGGAACTTAACGACCCGGGAATCCACTGTATCCCTCTGATCTAAATTGCATTTGGTGTTTGAACTGTTTTAAGTTCCTTACGGTTGGTCATTCACAAGTGGCTAGCTTGCGTGAGAAAACTTGACGGTTTTGCACCAATCAAATTTTGGCGCCGCTGCCGGGGAGGCTGTAAGCGTGTTTTAAACATTTTCAGACCCGTACTTGCACATATACCATCGTTTGTAAACAGTTTTTTTTTTGTAAAGTTATAACAAAATCAAAAAGTTCATTAACACTTTTCCTAATGTGTTAAAAACACCAAACAAAATATAAAACTACAAAACAATCGTAACGTTTTCTAGCTTGTGTTTCTTTTAAGGTGATTCTTAAAGAAATACGATTTGGTTAAACGAGACGATACCAAAAATATTGTCCAAAAGTTTTTTAAACCCCTTAGCTCAAATCCATACCTACGTCTTTTCAGTGGTACTTAATTTATACATAAAAATCAACCACCGCAAATCAAGGCAGTACACCTACTAACTGGGGGTGTGACCATAATAAGTTCCCGAACAACAGATTTAAAACTTGCCTTTGTGTCTTTGTGATTTGGTGTACCTTTTTCAAAGAATCCATTTCATTTGTGATTATTGGTTAAGTTCACTTGTCATTTTGCCTCGCATTTGTTTTGAAAATTGATTTTTATACTTAGTGCATGCGCACTCGTTCTTCCAGTTCTACAAGTCCACTTTCTGAGCTTGCAAATATTCCTCGTAGACGTAGAGGACGTTCTGCTCCTTCAGCCGTGACTGAGGAACGTCTACCACCACCACCACCTGCCGTAATGGCAGAAGACAAGCCGATGAATGAGCTTCTCCAAGCACCCATCGAGGGTTACGGAGATGCTATTGCTGTCCCAGCCATCGTGGCTGATACCTTTGAGCTCAAAACCGGGTTACTTAATCTGGTAACCCAAAGCCAATTCTATGGTTTTGAGCGGGATGATCCTCATGCACATATTCGATGGTTTAACAAAATTGCATCTACCATCAAATACAAGAATGTCCCACATGAAGCAATCAAGCTTCTTCTGTTACCATTTTCTCTAGAGGGACAAGCCCGGAATTGGCTTGAGAAACAACCCCCTCGTTCCATTGAGACATGGGAAGATCTAGTCACAAAGTTTGTTAATGAATTCTATCCTCCATCCCGAACTACAAGTCTTAAGAATGAGATAATGAAATTCTCTCAAAGATTTGATGAATCATTCGGGGAGGCGTGGGATCGTTACAAAGAATTGCTCCGTAAGTGTCCGCATCATGGTTTTACCGAGTTAATGCAAATGGATACTTTCTACAATGGTCTGAATCAGACTAACCAAGACTCTCTAAATGCCTCCGCGGGAGGTAATTTCTTGAGCAAGACCACAAAAGAAGCCTTGCAAATCATTGAAAACAAGTCCCAGGTCCGTCCTTTCCGCACAAAGACATATCAGACTCAGTCTGATGCCGGACCTTCTACTTCATCTCCCGTGAGTACATCTAGCACCGATGCTAAGATTGACAAACTCACGGATATTGTTCAGGCTTTGGTTCTTGCTAACCAAAAGAAAGTCACTTTCACACAGACACCATCATATGGTGAAGTGAAGAAAGTTGAAGTTTTTGTTACTTGTGGTGGTCCTCATGCATACTACAACTGTACTGCCACCGATGGTAGTCCTTTTGAAGCCAATGCTATAGCCGGTACTTCAAATCAAGGAGGTAATCAACACCGTCCTCAAAATGAACCAAACTACCGAGCTAATACTTATCAGGCACCACCCGGTTTTAACCAGAATCCTAACCGGAATCAGAACCAACCTAGAATGAACCAAGGTTATCAAAACCAAGGTAATTTCTATCCCGGACCAAATCAAGGTTTCCAACATCAAGGAAATCTTAATCAAAACACTTTCAATCGAGGGAATCAATTTCAGGGGAATATGAATCCTAATCAAGGGAATTCTGGCTATAATAAGAACATACGGCCTCAAATTATCCCTCCACCTCCTCCTGTATCAACATCTGATGAGCTTTTAAAGCAATTCATGAAGTCTCAAGAGGAGACAAACAGGTTGTTGGTCAGTCAGATCGCTGAATTAAAGAAGTCTTTAAATGATCGACCCTCGGGCTCAGGTACCTTACCTAGCAACACGATCGCTAATTCGAGGGGCGATGCAAAGGCGATCACAACCAGAAGTGGTACTTCATATGATGGACCCGCTATTCCTACTACCTCTTCTTCTTCTCTCCCGAAGGTAGTGGAAAGTGAACCTGAGGCGACAAAGGACAAGGAACTTCCTACTAATAACGGAGGTACCAGCAATGTCCATCCTCAGGTTGTCCCGAAACCCAAATCCAATCCAGGAGTTGTTTTTGAACCTCCTGTAGCTCCCGTTGAAAACCACAAATCCAAATCTTCTTTTCCTTACCCATCACGTTTGAATGAGCAAAAGCTCCGCGAAAAAGCCAGTCATCAAATGGACAAATTTTTTCAAATTTTCCAAGAACTACATTTTGACATAAGCTTTGCAGATGCTATCATGCTGATGCCCAAGTTTGCATCAACTCTCAAACACATGTTAAGCAACAAGGAAAAGCTGTTTGAAATGGCTAAAACTCCTCTGAACGAGAACTGCTCTGCAGTTATCTTGAAGAAGCTTCCCGAAAAGCTTGGAGATCCTGGAAAATTTCTCTTACCTTGTGTATTTCCAGGAATGGTTGAATGCTTTGCCTTAGCCGATCTCGGTGCAAGCATAAACCTGATGCCTCATTCAGTACGGAAGAAACTTTCTCTTCCGGACCTTACTCCTACATGCATGACTCTCGAGCTTGCATATCGTACAATATCCCGTCCTCTTGGAATTGCCGAGGACGTATTTGTAAAAGTAGGAAAGTTCCATTTTCCAGCTGACTTTGTAGTTGTTGATTTCGATGCTGATCCACGGGTTCCTCTCATTGTTGGAAGAGGATTCCTGAGAACGGGCCGTGCTCTCATTGATGTATTTGAGCAAGAAATCACATTACGTGTTGGTAATGAAGCTGTCACCTTTAACCTTGATCAAACTTCGAGGTACTCCGCAAACTATGATCCTGAGTCGGTTAACCGAATAGATATCATTGATGTTGCTTCTGAAGAGTACTCTCAAGAAGTTCTTGGTTATTCTCATAATTCTGTGAGTGGGGATCCCACCACATCTTCTCAACCTATCATAGCCAATTCTACTCCTTCTCTCACTCCGTTTGAGGGAAGCGACTTCATCTTGGAAGAGATTGAAGCATACTTGGCTAGTGATTCTGTTCCATGGGAAATTGATCACGCTCCAATTGACATCGAGGGGGACATACTTCTCATTGAGAAATTGCTTAAAGATGATCACTCATCAACCCCTCACACTAGTGATGCAATTCCAGAAGAGATTAATCACCATGAGATTAATTCGGAGGGAGATATTCTTATTCTTGAGAAGTTGTTAAATCAGGACACTTCTCCTCCACTCCCTCCCGTCGAGCTTCATAACAAGGAAGTCAAGTCAGTTGAGAAAATTGAAGAATTTCCTGAAGTCGAACTTAAGGACTTACCACCTCATCTCGAGTATGCATTCCTTGAGGATAATGATAAATTACCTGTCATTATTGCTCGAGATTTGAGTAAAGATGAAAAAGCTGCTCTCATAAAGATCTTGAAGTCACACAAGCAAGCAATTGCTTGGAAACTCTCCGACATTAAGGGTATCAACCCTGAGTTTTGTACTCACAAAATCTTGATGGAGGATGACTTCAAGCCAGCAATTCAACATCAGAGAAGGGTGAATCCAAAAATCCATGATGTTATCAAACAGGAGGTTATCAAACTTCTTGATGCAGGATTGATTTACCCAATCTCAGATAGTCCTTGGGTTAGCCCAATTCATTGTGTTCCTAAAAAGGGTGGCATAACTGTTGTCACAAATGAAGATAACGAGTTAATTCCAACTCGGCTGGTTACTGGATGGCGTGTGTGTATTGACTATCGTAAGTTGAATGACGCCACCCGTAAAGACCATTTTTCTCTACCCTTCATGGATCAGATGCTTGAGAGATTAGCAGGGAATGAATACTATTGTTTCCTTGATGGTTTCTCGGGTTACTTTCAGATCCCCATTGATCCACAGGATCAAGAGAAGACCACATTCACCTGCCCATACGGAACTTTTGCCTACAGACGTATACCTTTTGGCTTATGTAACGCTCCTGGCACGTTCCAACGATGTATGATGGCCATATTCCACGACATGATCGGGGAAACAATGGAGGTGTTTATGGATGACTTCTCGGTCATTGGGGATTCGTTTCAGACATGTCTCTCCCATTTAGATAAAATGCTAAAACGGTGTGAAGACACCAATCTCTGTCTAAATTGGGAGAAGAGCCACTTTATGGCAAAGAAGGCATAGTCCTTGACCATAAGATTTCAAAAAACGGAATTGAGGTCGATAGAGCAAAAGTTGATGTTATTGCTAAACTGCCTCATCCTACTACCGTCAAAGGTATTAGGAGTTTTCTAGGTCATGCCGGGTTTTATCGTAGATTCATACAAGATTTTTCTAAAATCGCCCGGCCTATGACCCATCTTCTTGAAAAAGATGCTCCTTTTATCTTCTCACCTGAGTGCATCGAAGCTTTTGAAACATTAAAGAAAAAGCTTACTGAAGCACCCATTCTCGTTGCTCCCGACTGGGACTTGCCTTTTGAGCTCATGTGCGATGCAAGTGATTTTGCTATCGGTGCAGTCTTAGGGCAACGTAGAGCTAAGCATTTTCAGCCTATCCACTACGCAAGTAAAACTATGACTGAAGCTCAAACTTATTACACCACCACAGAAAAAGAGCTACTAGCTGTGGTGTATGCGTTTGAGAAGTTTCGGCCGTACTTAATCTTGACCAAATGTGTAGTGTATACGGATCACTCGGCTCTCAAATATCTCTTTGCAAAACAAGATGCAAAGCCGAGATTGCTCCGTTGGGTTCTCCTCCTGCAAGAATTTGATATCATTATACGTGATAAAAAAGGAGCTGAGAACCTGGCTGCTGATCATCTGTCCCGTCTAGAAAACCCTCACCAAGATGTGTTTGAGAAAAAGGAAATAAATGAAACATTTCCTCTCGAAACACTCAATGTGGTTTCTTTTCGTGGAAACTCTTCTACCCCATGGTTTGCTGACTTTGCAAATTACCATGCGGGTAACTCCATAGTGAAAGGGATGTCGACCCAACAGAAGAACAAATTCTTCAAGGATGTTAAACATTACTTCTGGGACAACCCCTACTTATTCAAAATCTGCGCGGATCAAGTCATCAGGCGATGTGTGTATGGTCAGGAAGCCAATGACATTCTCAAGGCTTGCCATTCTGGACCTACTGGGGGACATCATAACCCCAACTACACCGCCAAGAAGGTGTTTGATTCCGGATTTTATTGGCCCACAATTTACAAGGATGCCCACGAATTTGTCAAAGCCTGTGACGCTTGTCAACGTCACGGGAATATCTCACAAAGAAATGAAATGCCGCAAAACGCCATTCAAGTTTGTGAGATTTTTGACATCTGGGGCATTGACTTTATGGGGCCATTTCCTTCTTCTCGCGGTAATAAGTACATACTCGTGGCCGTTGACTACTTGTCAAAATGGGTTGAAGCTAAGGCTTTGCCTACCAATGATGCCCGAGTTGTTGTGAAATTCTTAAAATCTCTCTTTGCTAGGTTTGGAACTCCACGAGCCATAATCAGTGATCGTGGTACGCATTTCTGCAATGACCAGTTTGAAAGAGTCATGCAGAAGTATGGTGTAACTCACCGTCTCTCTACTGCGTACCACCCCCAAACAAGTGGGCAAGTGGAAGTTTCCAACCGAGGGATTAAAAGAATTCTGGAGAGGACAGTAGGTGAAAACCGTGCCTCTTGGTCGGATAAGCTAGATGACGCACTCTGGGCCTTCCGTACAGCTTATAAAACACCCATCGGGTGTACTCCATACAAGCTTGTGTACGGAAAGGCGTGTCATCTACCGGTTGAGCTTGAGCACAAGGCATACTGGGCCTTGAAGCATGCCAACTTCGATATTCAGACAGCTGGTGATCACCGGAAAGTTCAAATGAATGAATTAAATGAACTCCGTGATCATGCATACGAGAACTCTTTGATCTATAAAGAAAAGATGATTGGTGCAAAACCGTCAAGTTTTCTCACGCAAGCTAGCCACTTGTGAATGACCAACCGTAAGGAACTTAAAACAGTTCAAACACCAAATGCAATTTAGATCAGAGGGATACAGTGGATTCCCGGGTCGTTAAGTCCCACGGAGGATGAATGGTGTTTCACACAATCAGATGTCGGATAATCACTAAGGATAGTGATTAGTAAGGGTTTTGAGTTATTTTATACCTAAAGAAAAGATTTGTAAATTACAGGGGCTTAAATACAAATTAAAGAAAATTAAAAAGATAAATTCTATTAAATAAACGCTATCACTATTTTTAAACTGATGTTTTTGATTTTTCTTTTATAAAACTTGAATTAAAAACTACGTGACGTACACAAGAAAAATGTGAAACTTAAACAATATTAATCCTAAAAATATGAAATGATATTTTTACAAACCTAATGATAAAAGAAAATTTTTAGAAAAAGAAAATTATTTTTATAACTATTTAATTAATTATTATTAATTAAAAACTAATTTTAACTATTTAATAATAGCCTAAAATACAAGAAAATATGAAAAAAAGTTAGAAAAATAAAATTATTACTTGGAAAAATCTAAAATAACAAAAGAGAATTTTCAAAACTATTTTTATATTTTTCTGATTATTTTTCTATGTTTTATGAATTTTAAACTATTTAAAACTAATTAAATTACTAAAAATTACAAATTAAACTATGAAAATTCTGGAAAAATATTTTTTTAACTTTTTATATTTATATTAACCTAAGAAAAATGAAAAATTATTTTTTTGAACTTTTTCTGATTTAATTGTATTAAATGCTAATTAAAATTACCAAAAAACTGTTTTTAATTAAGAAAAATAGCAAACTGTTATGGAAAAATATGAAAATTTCAGGAAAAGTCTAATTTAATATGCTGAATCTAAGAAAAATAGAAAAACATGGGCTTGTGTGAAGGAAAATGCAACTGCAATTGTAAGTGCTTATAAATAAGCATTTTGAATAAGCCAAAGGAGCACAACAAGTTACCAAACTGAAACAGAAGCAATAATATGTTAAAACTACTCAAATACAACTAATATCAACTACTCTCAACCTCTGAAATGCAAGCTTAACAGATTTGATAGATTTGAGAATAAGTGATGAAAACAGTTTTTAGGGCCTGCTTTGAAGCTTAAGCACAAGCCACCAAATAAGCTAAGACTCAAATCCAAAAGTTGGATCCTACACTAGACCTGACTGGCTTCTTCTAAACCAAAGATGAGACCAAGGAAAGCTCTTATGAGCTTGGTGCAAGGGCTGCACAAAACTGTGCAAACTCAGTGTTTACTGAGTTTGTGAGCAGGGCATTTTCACCCTTTTTGATAAGCTATTTTAGAGCTTTTAGAAAATTAATAAAAATCGACAAAAATCCTAATAAGAAACTAGACCAACAGAACTTATAAAACCCAAAGTTCCACTTGATTTGGACCAATAATGAAACTGTGAAAAATCACCCAAGGTGGGTGATCTGTGCTAAACCGTCAAGTCTAACAGCTTAAGCACAAATACAATGAAGATCAGAGAATACAGTGAATTCCCGGGTCGTTAAGTCCCAAGGAGATTCAATGGTGTGTAAAACTGATTCAGATGATGGAGTGATCACTATGGATAGTGATCTGTAAAGGTTATGATTAGAAATATTACACTACTGATTGATTGGAATGGAATGGAGTACAGATTAGGAAAGCACAACAATCAGATAAAAGAAACGTAAACGTAATTTTTAAAAACTACGTATACGTACAAAATAAAAAGTGAATCTGAGAAATAAAAAACCTAAAAATATAAAAATAACATTTTTGGAATCCTAAAAATAAAAGAAAATTATTAGAAAAAGAAAATTATTTTTAACACTATTTAATTAATTATTATCAATTAAAAACTATTTTAACTACTTAATAAATACTCTAAAATAGAAGAAATTACAAAATAAGGCTAGAAAAATAAACTTATGATTTAGAAAAATCTAAAATATTATAAAACTAATTTTAAAATTAAAAATATATTTTTCACACTTTTTATTTAATTATTACTAATTAATAACTATTTAAAATACACTTAATTACTAGAAAATATAAAATAAAATTGGAAAAATAAAATTTTAACTTTGAAAAATCTAAAATATGATAAAACTAATTTTAAAACAGAAAAGATATTTTTTATGCTTTTTAATTATTTATTACTAATTAATTACTATTTTTAACTAATTAAAATTATAATAAATACTAAAAAGCTAGAGAAAAATATGAAACTTTTTCTAAAAATCCTATATGATGACAGAAAACAAAGAAAAATAGAAAAACAAGATTTGCTTATTAATAAGATGAAAAGAAAAATCAAAAAGCTAAAAAATCTTAAATAAACACTATCACTGATTTTTAATTGGACTTTTTCTGGATTTTCTTTTTGAAAACTACTTTAATACTGATTTTATGAAACTTTAATGAACACAAAAATTTTACAAAGCACCAATAAGCTGTTTTGATGGCTTATGAGCTCAACAGTGAGTTTTTGAGCTTGTTTGGTGAAAATAAGCTCAAACAAGCTTACAACTTGAAACAGAAGCTAGATTAAGATGAAAATAAGCTAGAGCAACTAACTTGAAGCTAAAAGTCACAAACAATCCAACTGAAAAGCTCTAATAAGCCAATAAGCACTAGACTATTTGTGGTGAAAAACAGAAAATGGGACAAAGATTAAGCTAATAGCAGCCCTAGCAAACAAGCTCAAAAGTGAAAAACCAAACTTGATACTTCAAGATGGCCAGGTTGGCTTTCCAAAGAACCAGAGAAAACAAGATTTGGACAACTAATAAGCTCTATGTGAGCTTATCAATTTGGGCACACTCACTGTGCACAGGACAGTTTTATGAAACAGGTACTCACAAAAAGCTAAGAAATAAGCACTCAAAAAGCTGAGAAACCAAGAACTAGCATTTTTGTATTTTTGTTAAGCAACTAGACTATAATACCCTAAGAGCTTTTAAGCTGAATCTTATTAATAAACACACAATGAAAATATTTGTTTTATTCAAAAACGACCTAATTGGAAATTTTGACTTTTGTTCAAAACCAAAAGTTTGACTTAGATGAACTTTGATCTGATATTAAGCACTGCTTATGTTGTTTTGAGGCTAACTAAAACTGATTTAAGCAAGATTACCAACTTATGAACACAAAATAATGATCATGTCTTTGTAAAATCCAACAGTGGACAACCTAGTTAAGATCAAATGTGATTTTGACTTTTATCCAAAGAAGTACTGGTTTTCTTGACTTCTTTGAGATATTAGGCACTAAAGTGACATAGAACAAAGACTGGTACTGTCTTAAACTCTCTTGATCACAATCAAACAGGCTAAAACAAACACCCCTTATTTGACTGTCTTAGAACTTTTTTCAAAACAACTCACAAATATAAACCATGAACTTGATTTCAAACATCATATAATCATTAATTAAGACCAATTAAGCTTTAAACAACAGTAATAGCAACTTAAAACTAAGAAATGAGACTTAAGCTATTTTGACTGCCCAAATGAGATTTTTGCAAATTACAAATTTAAGAGAACAAACTACTGATTTAAAAGCTTAAATAAACTTAATTATGACTAGTGAACACAAAGAAACAGAAATATTAGCTAATTAACAACTGTAATAGTAAAATGCCAAATTGATCAAAAAAGCTTAAAATTGCTTTCCAACTGCAAACTAAGATCAAGGACCAGTGAACACCCATATAAGCTTACCACTAAGCTACTAACCCAAGGCCATCCATGATTTACCCTGCTCCAGCTGTGTACATCATCTCCAAGTGATTTTTTATTTTTCAAGTATTTAATTTGGATTTTTGGTGATTTTTTGTTTTTGATTCTAAACTGAATTTTAGGATATCTAAAAGCTTGCTTAAGCTTTCTAGGAGCTTAAGTGTACTATATCAGTCCATACAAACAACAAACAACAACATTTGAACCAACATTAGATTTTGCATAAACATGAGAATTTGCATAAACTTGAGAAATGGTTAAGACTTGAAATTGCTAATTGGAAAAGCTTTACAATACACTAGAATACTTAAAACAGAAGGCTTGAAGGATTTAAATTACACTTAATCTTCAAAAACACTTAAACGACATTAAGAAATTAAAAATACTCTACATACATAGATACATTGCATTCTATCCATCCTTTATAGACTTTTCAGCATCCTTGATGTCCTCTGAATCTTTCCCACCAAATCTAAGCCCTTGGATCTTTGAAACTCATCAGAACCGTACATTTGGATTTTGGTGCCAAATATTTCTTTGAGCAGGTTTTAGCTTTAATGAGGATTTGGTTCAATCAATTAAAGTTTTTGTTGTTAGTGGAGGAGGAGGGAACATAGTATGGGAGGGGTTGAAGAAAAAATGGTAAAACCAGGACTGGTTTTGAGATATCTGGCTTGGGAGAGGGTGCTACAGTGACTCTGGTTTTTTGGGCGCGTTTTTTCTCTTGGTTTGACTTTCTGTTGACCGGGGATTAATAATACGAAGGGGGGGGGGGGGGTCAAAAGGGTTTGTGGCAGGGGCCAAAATGCATTCTGACCTGGGCTCAAGGTTCATGGCTCAAGGGTCAAGGGGTGTATGGGTTGGGCTTGTATATTGGACTTGGATTTGGGCTTTTAATGACATAAGGGATCCGTTTGGTTAAGCTATAACAACAAGGACCAAAAGTGCAATTACACCAAACTTCAAGGACTGAATTTGATAACTTTCCAAACTTATCACAAGGACCTATTTTGACAAACTTTGATAAAACAAGGACCCTTTTTGCATAAAATCCATTTTTAAAGGTCCAAGGACTAATTTTGCAATTTTCCAAAGTTTGAGGACCTTTTTTGCCAATTGACCAAAGAATCATTCAAGGATCATTTTTGATAACTTAGAATACTTCAGGGACCTTGAATGATAAATTTCTACATTTTTGAATTCCAGGGACTAGATTTGACAACTTTTAAAACTTGGGGGACTAAAACTGCCAATTTTGCAAACTTGATACATTTTTCATCTGATTTTGATATTTTTGCATTTAAAACACATAAAACACTAATTTGTGATATTTTGATCATTTTGATGTGTTTCTGAGCGTTTTCAGATGATTTTGCAGTTTAGATTATACAAAAATGATGAGTATTTAGACACTCATCAGTGGGCTGAAAACTTGATTTTCACTTTTTGACGTTTTGACAGATTTGCAATGTTGACTTATATGAGTTTTGATCCAATTTTGTGGACTGAGAATGATGTTATATGGTGAATTAAAACTAGTACAAGCTATCTTTATGTATTTTAAACACAAAATAAGGTTTTGATGTCACTGATTTTCAACAGATATGAGATTAAGACCTTTTAAGAGTGATTTTGACTTTGAGGATGCTCAGATGAAATTTTATGACTTGAATGAGTATAACTGAGCTAAACAAGCATAGAACTACAAGTCTTATCCACTGGATAAGTCTCAAACACAGGTTAAACAGCTAATCCAAACACAACTTTATATAACTGTTATGCAATTTTAACTGATCTATCTATTGAACTAGTACAAACCAATGATTAATATGACTTGAGTTACACTAATTACCACTATTAAAACAGTTTTAAGCTATTAATGACCACAGGTACCAACACAAACACAAACTGCAAATTGAACAAAAATTGAAAATGAGAAACAAACTTACAAGGACCCAGCTTATGATGGAGCTTATACAGAACCCAACACTACACTACTCTATTCCAAAACCAACCCAAATCAAGCACTGCATCAACCCCCTTCCATTTCCAAACCTGTTTGAACCAAGATTGCTGCACAGTTGACTTTTGTTGACCTTACACCAAATATGCTTGAAACTGAATTCCAAGCTTACAAAAAGCTATATTAAGCTTAAGTAAGCTTGTTTGACTGATAATTAAGCTATTTGAAGCTTGGGAACAAGAGTTAGAAACTCAATTTTGCAACAGTAACCATGAAAATATGAAACTTATGTTGAAACTTGAATTAACACTTAAAAGCACAGTACAATGATTCTTTTACTTAAGTTTGATACATTTAAACTGGAAATTACAATTTTGAAGCTAAGTTAAAACATTAAGATTAAAAATGAAATACATGAAATTTAAAAATTAACTACTGCTTCTTCACTTGACTCTCTTCCTCTTTTATGCACCAAAAAGCTTCCACGTGTCCTTCTGAGCAAATCCCACTAATAATCTAAGCCATTGGATCAGTTTTGAGTCATAATAGCTGTCCACGTTTTTTGGCGGGAAAAGTAGTTTTTGACTGTAGGCTCTGATTTTTGCAGCTAGAGGGGGTGGCATTTATTGTGGTGGGTTGTGATGATGAGGGGTGGAGGGAAAGGAGAAAAGGTGATGGGAGGGTGGCCTGTGTTTTGCAGTCAAGTGGGGAAGATGTACAGGACAGGTGGGAGGGAAAGCTGTGGCTTTTGACTTTGTTTGACCTGGGGGTCCAAAAAGGCTAATGACAGGGGGTCAAAGGTATAAGTGGCAGGGGTCAAAAATAGTTTTGACAAGGCTTGGTTTGTTTAGATGACAATGACCAAAGCTGCAACTATTCCAATCTTGAGGGACCTTTTCTGCCCATTTCTCAAAGTTCACACAAGGACTAAAACTGACAAACTTTAATAGTACAAGGACCAGTTTTGACATTTTCAATTTTCTAAGGACTATTTGTGACAATTTCAAAACTTGAGGGACCTTTTCTACCATTTGACAAAAGATTTATTCAAGGACCATTTCTGACAACTTAGAATATTTCAGGGACCTTGAATAACATTTTTCTTTATTTTGTTTTACCAGGGACTGTTTTTGACAACTTTTGAAACTTGGGGGTCTAAAACTGCCAATTATGCAAACTTGATACGTTTTTCACCAGATTTTGATATTTTTGCATTTAAAACACATAAAACACTTATTTGTGATATTTTTATCATTTTGATGTATTTCTGAGTGTTTTCAGATGTTTTTGCAGTTTAATTGGTACAAAAATGATGAGTATTTAGACACTCATCAATCCCCCACACTAAGATATTGCTAGTCCCTAGAAATGTTTTGAGAAAAATTAATGGATTTCATCTCTTTACCAAAAGCCATTACTTCTGGAGTAGCCAAATGTTTCAGTTCAAGTAAGAACCTTGGTACACCGATAACCAAATGATTTTGAGCAAATCACCAGCTTCCAACGGATTTGATTTGTCTTTACCAGAAGCCGTTTGCTTCTGGACTAGCCAACTCTTAGATAAAATATCTTTGGTGAGCTGATTACCAATTATGGTTTTTCCACTGCCTTTACCACAAGCCATAAACTTGCGGGCTAGCCAACTCTTCACTTTTAAGGATATGGTGAGCTGAATACCATACAATTTTGGGCAAATTGCAAGCCGTCAACGGATTTGAGATATCTTTACCAAGAGCCGTTTGCTCCTGGATTAGCCAATCCTTTTATTTATTAGACAAGGCGGACTGATAACCATAATCTGAGTAAGTGAAAAACACTTACTCCAAAAAAAAAATTTGGCCAAAAATGGGGGAATTAGGCGGTATAATTATATGATAAAATTCATGAGAATTCCCCCCCCCCACACTAGAAATGAATATTGCCCTCAATATTCAAAGTACCGGCGGTTATGCCGAAACATAGAACGTAAAAGGGAAATACTACGGCCATTATTTAGCAAGATTTTTTTTTTTTTTTTTTTTTAAGTGAATTTCTTATATACAACAGCGGGGGGCAATTCCCCCACACTAGGGTGGTACACACGGGTGAAAACCCATGTAGCATGCTACTGTTTTTGATTCCCGAGTCGCTAGCTTGACTCGATCCCCGCATTCATTGGTTCATGGGGAAAGTTTGTAGATCTGGGACAACCACAGGAGGAATGTCCTCTCCAAAATAATGCTTCAATCGATGACCATTCACTTTAAAGTTTGGACCATCGGGTTGATTTAACTCAATGGTTCCATATGGGAATACTTTAGTGATGGTGAATGGTCCAGACCAGCGGGATTTTAGTTTTCCCGAGAAAATCTTCAATCTTGAGTTGAAAAGGACTCGATCACCGACGTTGAAAACGCGGTTCTTGATTTTGGAGTCATGAATCTTCTTTGTCTTTTGATGAGTGTCTAAATACTCATCATTTTTGTACCAATTAAACTGCAAAAACATCTGAAAACACTCAGAAATACATCAAAATGATAAAAATATCACAAATAAGTGTTTTATGTGTTTTAAATGCAAAAATATCAAAATCTGGTGAAAAACGTATCAAGTTTGCATAATTGGCAGTTTTAGTCCCCCAAGTTTCAAAAGTTGTCAAAAATAGTCCCTGGTAAAACAAAATAAAGAAAAATGTTATTCAAGGTCCCTGAAATATTCTAAGTTGTCAGAAATGGTCCTTGAATAAATCTTTTGTCAAATGGCAGAAAAGGTCCCTCAAGTTTTGAAATTGTCACAAATAGTCCTTGGAAAATTGAAAATGTCAAAACTGGTCCTTGTACTATTAAAGTTTGTCAGTTTTAGTCCTTGTGTGAATTTTGAGAAATGGACAGAAAAGGTCCCTCAAGATTGGAATAGTTGCAGCTTTGGTCCTTGTCATCTAAACAAACCAAGCCTTGTCAAAACTATTTTTGACCCCTGCCACTTATACCTTTGACCCCCTGTCATTAGCCTTTTTGGACCCCCAGGTCAAACAAAGTCAAAAGCCACAGCTTTCCCTCCCACCTGTCCTGTACATCTTCCCCACTTGACTGCAAAACACAGGCCACCCTCCCATCACCTTTTCTCCTTTCCCTCCACCCCTCATCATCACAACCCACCACAATAAATGCCACCCCCCCTAGCTGCAAAAATCAGAGCCTACAGTCAAAAACTACTTTTCCCGCCAAAAAACGTGGACAGCTATTATGACTCAAAACTGATCCAATGGCTTAGATTATTAGTGGGATTTGCTCAGAAGGACACGTGGAAGCTTTTTGGTGCATAAAAGAGGAAGAGAGTCAAGTGAAGAAGCAGTAGTTAATTTTTAAATTTCATGTATTTCGTTTTTAATCTTAATGTTTTAACTTAGCTTCAAAATTGTAATTTCCAGTTTAAATGTATCAAACTTAAGTAAAAGAATCATTGTACTGTGCTTTTAAGTGTTAATTCAAGTTTCAACATAAGTTTCATATTTTCATGGTTACTGTTGCAAAATTGAGTTTCTAACTCTTGTTCCCAAGCTTCAAATAGCTTAATTATCAGTCAAACAAGCTTACTTAAGCTTAATATAGCTTTTTGTAAGCTTGGAATTCAGTTTCAAGCATATTTGGTGCAAGGTCAACAAAAGTCAACTGTGCAGCAATCTTGGTTCAAACAGGTTTGGAAATGGAAGGGGGTTGATGCAGTGCTTGATTTGGGTTGGTTTTGGAATAGAGTAGTGTAGTGTTGGGTTCTGTATAAGCTCCATCATAAGCTGGGTCCTTGTAAGTTTGTTTCTCATTTTCAATTTTTGTTCAATTTGCAGTTTGTGTTTGTGTTGGTACCTGTGGTCATTAATAGCTTAAAACTGTTTTAATAGTGGTAATTAGTGTAACTCAAGTCATATTAATCATTGGTTTGTACTAGTTCAATAGATAGATCAGTTAAAATTGCATAACAGTTATATAAAGTTGTGTTTGGATTAGCTGTTTAACCTGTGTTTGAGACTTATCCAGTGGATAAGACTTGTAGTTCTATGCTTGTTTAGCTCAGTTATACTCATTCAAGTCATAAAATTTCATCTGAGCATCCTCAAAGTCAAAATCACTCTTAAAAGTTCTTAATCTCATATCTGTTGAAAATCAGTGACATCAAAACCTTATTTTGTGTTTAAAATACATAAAGATAGCTTGTACTAGTTTTAATTCACCATATAACATCATTCTCAGTCCACAAAATTGGATCAAAACTCATATAAGTCAACATTGCAAATCTGTCAAAAAGTCAAAAAGTGAAAATCAAGTTTTCAGCCCACCTTGGGTGTCTTTTCACAATTTCATTATTGGTCCAAATCAAGTGGAACTTTGGGTTTTATAAGTTCTGTTGGTCTAGTTTCTTATTAGGATTTTTGTCGATTTTTATTAATTTTCTAAAAGCTCTAAAATAGCTTATCAAAAAGGGTGAAAATGCCCTGCTCACAAACTCAGTAAACACTGAGTTTGCACAGTTTTGTGCAGCCCTTGCACCAAGCTCATAAGAGCTTTCCTTGGTCTCATCTTTGGTTTAGAAGAAGCCAGTCAGGTCTAGTGTAGGATCCAACTTTTGGATTTGAGTCTTAGCTTATTTGGTGGCTTGTGCTTAAGCTTCAAAGCAGGCCCTAAAAACTGTTTTCATCACTTATTCTCAAATCTATCAAATCTGTTGAGCTTGCATTTCAGAGGTTGAGAGTAGTTGATATTAGTTGTATTTGAGTAGTTTTAACATATTATTGCTTCTGTTTCAGTTTGGTAACGTGTTGTGCTCCTTTGGCTTATTCAAAGTGCTTATTTATAAGCACTTACAATTGCAGTTGCAGTTTCCTTCACACAAGCCCATGTTTTTCTATTTTTCTTAGATTCAGCATATTAAATTAGACTTTTCCTGAAATTTTCATATTTTTCCAAAACAGTTTGCTATTTTTCTTAATTAAAAACAGTTTTTGGGTAATTTTAATTAGCATTTAATACAATTAAATCAGAAAAAGTTCAAAAAAATAATTTTTCATTTTTCTTAGGTTAAGATAAATATAAAAAGTTAAAAAAATATTTTTCCAGAATTTTCATAGTTTAATTTGTAATTTTTAGTAATTTAATTAGTTTTAAATAGTTTAAAATTCATAAAAAATAGAAAAATAATCAGAAAAATATAAAAATAGTTTTGAAAATTCTCTTTTGTTATTTTAGATTTTTCCAAGTCATAATTTTATTTTTCTAGCTTTATTTCATATTTTCTTGTATTTTAGGCTATTATTAAATAGTTAAAATTAGTTTTTAATTAATAATAATTAATTAAATAGTTATAAAAATAATTTTCTTTTTCTAAAAATTTTCTTTTATCATTAGGTTTGTAAAAATATCATTTTCATATTTTTAGGATTAATATTGTTTAAGTTTCACATTTTCTTGTGTACGTCACGTAGTTTTTAATTCAAGTTTTATAAAAGAAAAATCAAAAACATCAGTTTAAAAATAGTGATAGCGTTTATTTAATAGAATTTATCTTTTTAATTTTCTTTAATTTGCATTTAAGCCCCTGTAATTTATAAATCTTTTCTTTAGGTATAAAATAACTCAAAACCCTTACTAATCACTATCCTTAGTGATTATCCGACATCTGATTGTGTTAAACACCATTCATCCTCCGTGGGACTTAACGACCCGGGAATCCACTGTATCCCTCTGATCTAAATTGCATTTGGTGTTTGAACTGTTTTAAGTTCCTTACGGTTGGTCATTCACAAGTGGCTAGCTTGCGTGAGAAAACTTGACGGTTTCGCACCAATCAGTGTTATCGCTAGATGGATCATCAAATGGTTGATGAGTGTTGGCGGATTCAGGAATGAAGAACGTCTTCATGAGGGAAATGTTCAGCGGTTCCATCATCTTGTTCACAAGTACGTACAACGGACTTTGAAATTGAGGATGAAAATGCATGACATTATGATAGAGGCGCGTCAAGAACATTCCATAGGGAATGAGTTTATTCTTGGAGCCTTGAAGATTTGCAATTCGCCTTGCGAAGAAGTAGGCGAGATTGTATGGTTGTTGTGTTAGCAAACAGTACAACATGTGAGCACAACAAGCGGGAAGGATTTCTCGATTTCCCCTAAGACTCCAAACATTTTCACGTAGGATGAGAGCAAGAGGCTTGTATTCTTCTCGGATATCCTGTGTATGGATAATGTTGGGATTGGAGTGATGAGGTTTGCATATTATGCGAATCAAGTCTTCCGGGGAAGGTATGTGAGAGCATTATGGGCTGTTTTCTTCACGAAAGTTGAAGAGAGAATCAAGAGACCAATCTTTGGTGAAGGCACATTGTCCATGATTTGGAATTCGGAGGATGTGAGCAAAATGCCCAAGGGTTAAAGTGAACTTTTGGTTTTTGATATAACACCAAAGATATAAAGAACGATCCTCGTTACGAACGAGTTCGACTTGACGAAAGAATTCCAATACAAACCTTGGACATATTTTCTCGTTAATTTCGAGAAGACATTCCAATCCTATGGTTCGGAAGGAGGTATTGATACCTTCTTCGAATTGTAGAGAGGTGTCTACAATACGTCCTTCATGGAAGCGACGGGTTTCGAGATTATTGAACCCACAGTAACCAATTAGAGTTTTGTAGAGAAAGGAAATTGAGTAGAAGAGATATCCAAAGCGATACAGCGTACATATACTCAAACTAAAAAGTAAGAGATCGCAGATATGAGGCTTGTAGAGAGAACTCGGGTTGTGGGGACCGTTAGTACAGGCACCCAAGTTATTAGAGCTTTGGGCAGCGAAGGTACTTCCTGCATAACATCTGTGGAGAGATGTTAAGCTTCTTCCATAGTTATGGAGGAAGGCTTGGTATCCTAACCTTACAGAAGAGCTTTAATTGCTCTTTTATACAGGTTCCAAACATAACCTTAAGAAAGCAGTTCAGCTTGAGCAAGCATTGCTCCTAGCAAGAAATATAGAAACCACAATATAGTTTTTGGTTTTCAAGTGAAATTGGGAACCCGTAAAACGAGTGTAGGAG